>OY728141.1:658667267-659917267 GCA_963277665.1 Viscum album
TCTTTAAAAAATTTCATTTTCTAATGTATTTGTGCGACCTACCGCCTCAATGAAAGTGACATATTTCATTTTTCATCTATATTTTAATTTTCATAAAACATTTTATTATATGATTATGTAATATATAAAATATTTATAATATCATTATTCTTAAATAATGACAACTTTACACCAAAATAGTCACATTTTTAACCATATAGACCCACTCCATATTGATTTTTATTTTCTTGATTGGTTTAGCCACATCCATGAATTATGCGATAAATCTACTATCTATACCAAAACAGGCTTCCTCCATGCCTACGTGTCACCTTCCCATTGAGGAACGTCCTCCTTCAAACCAAAATACCTCCTCTTTCCCATCCACCCACCCGCGACACATTCGAGCTCCCCCTCCCACGCTCTCCCGTCAACCTCCGAATTAGGGTTCCTTCATTTGGATTTTTTCCACTATCTGGCTACCTTGCACCTTCATCTGTGCTGCATTACCAGCTCCAGCAATGCCATCTGAGCTTCCAATAATATTTCTGTGGAATCCAACCTTGTCCGAAACAACCCTACCTCACATCCTGCTCCGTCGCTGTCTATATTCCCTCGCATTCTAAAAACAATCGTGCCCCCTCCATTGGTTATCAATGATTCCATCCATCTTCTATGACTCCCCAACTCCATTAGTCATCGACCAAAACAACCTTATCTCCCCTCCCACACTATCGCTGTATAAGTTTTCTCACATTCGGATATCAGTCGTGTTCCATCCCTCAACTTTCAGTGAATCCATCCGCCTTCCGCGACCCTCCTCCACCTACACTTGCTCCGTCATCGCTTGTTCTTCATTGGTCACCCGTAATCTCTACATATCAATCAGGTAGAGTTTCTTTGATTTTATTAAAATTTTATTTCATTTCATTCCTCGGTTCATCCCCTTAGCTTTTCACCTCTCTTCATACTCTATTCCCTTGCGATTGAAAACCTCCACTACAATATGGTCTTTCTTCATCATCATCTACAAATCCTTCAGCTACAGGTCTGTTCTTATTGGCTATAGGTACATTCCAATTCATTCACGCCTCTCATCAAAGGTTCAAATGTTTAAATTTTCAATCTTTTCTGATGTCCCTAACACAAACATTCTTATGTCCACTGGAAAAAGGATCATAGCACGCAAATTTTGAATGGAAAACCTGATCTTCCAGATATGTGATACGATAACATTCTAGATCCTCTTATCCAAAGTAGGGTTTTGGTTTCTTCATATGTTCGTTATTGTTCTTTTTGATTTTTGATTCGTGTTCACCAGTTTTCTATTTTGGAGTTTCCACCCTATCACTCCAGAGTTTCACTTTTCATTTCGAGATTTGGATGCATCTCTCGGGTTCATCAAAAGTTTTTAATTCCTATTAGGACCATTCCATTGAAGCAACATTTCTTTTAATTGTTACCTCTTTCATTCTATGTATCTTTCACCGTGAGACATTTTACATGTATAATAAATCATTTCATTCAACATAAAGGTTTTGAATTAAATATATATCCTTCAAATGCTGGAAACATTGATGATCCTATAAACATTTAATGATTTGTGAGTGTGATTTCAACCCCAAATAACATCTTAGGGACTGAGTTAGTTTCTTGAAAAATTAATCTCGTCCCCTAACTGTTAGTTAGCTCCCATTAGTTTTTCTATTTTTTTCTTCTGTGATGGCCTTACCTCACTTTGATACCAGATCCTAGGATCCACAACCATGTCTCATTTCATTACGAATCCAAAAAAATGATCCCCTCACTATCTGTTGAAGCTATCGTGTGTTCCAGTTCAAAAGTGGGGAACTATATCTCAACCTTTAATTTTCTTCCTAATGAAATTAACCGCGTCATGTTTCCCTCTTTTCAGTAATTGAAATTTTAGATTTCGGTATAGATTATATCTCATAAGCAGGAGGTGAGTACTTTGTGTTTCCATGAAAAGGATAGTAATCCAAATGAAGTGTTTTAATTTATAGTTTTATCATATTTTACGTTGTAGGTAGAATATGAGATTATTTCAAGGACCCAAATTATATTGAAAATGTTTCCCAATAGAAATACCTATTATATTGAAGAGCTGACATAAATTTCCATTTTTTATGTTGTAGAATTTGAGGTTTTCATGATTTAGTACGAAACTATTCAATGTTATGATTGTTTCACCCCTATGTACTTTTTTATATTTAAATATTGCTTATACTTATTTAATGTTGGTATATTGAAATAAGTAAAGTGGTGGTTTCGCCTCATCTTTCTTACCGGATTCTCAAATCTGCTAATGAGTTTCTTTGCCTTGATGAATCCACGAAAATGTTCCCCTCGCTTTCCACTACAGATTTTGGGTCAACTAGTTGGATGATGTGTAACTATATATTATCCTAAAATTTTCTTCCCAATGAAATTAACTATGTTTTGTTTCCATATTTTTAGAAATAGAAATTTTAGATTTCAGTATAGCTTATTTCTCACAAGCATGACATGAGTACTTGATGTTTCCATGAAAAGTTTAGTAATCCAAATAAAGTGTTTTTATTCATAGTTTTATCATATTTTAGGTTTTAGGTAGAATATATGATTATATTAAGGAGACTAATTATATTTCAAATTATTCCCAACTGAAATCCCTATTATATTGAGGATCCAACATAATTTTTCATTTTTTTGTGGTGTATAATTTGATGTTTTCATTATTTATTACGAAATTGTTCAATGTTTTGAGTGTTGCAGCCATGCGTACTTTGTTAATTTTAAAATATGCTTGTACATATTTGATGTTGGTATAGTGAAATAAGTTATGTGATGGCTTCACCTCATCTTTCTTACCGGATCCTCGGATATGCTTCTGGTTTTCTTTGTATTGATGAATCCAGGAAAATGTTCCCCTTGATTTCCACTACAGCTTTCTTGTCAACCAGTTGGAAGATGGGTAACTATACCTCATCTGTAAATTTTCATCCCAATTAAATTAACTATTTTCAGTTTCCATCTTTTTTGTACTTGAAATTTTTGTTTTGGTGTAGCTTATTTATCATAATCAGGAGGTGGTGTGAGTACATGGTGTTTCCATGAAAAGGTTAGTAATCCAAATGATGTATTTTAATTCAGAATTTTATCATATTTTACTTTTTAGGAAGGATATGAGATTATATTGGGTTGCAAAATTTTATTGTAAATGCTGCCCAACAGAAGTTATGTGATGGCTTCACCTCATCTTTCTTACCAGATCCACTAATCTGCAACTGAGTTTCACTATCTCGAAGAATCTAGGAAAATGTTCCCCTCGCATTCCACTACATCCTTCATGTCAAACAGTTGGATAATGGGTAACTATATCTCATCCTTAAATTCTAATCCCAATGACAATAATTGTGTTCTGTTTCCCTATTTTTATTACTTGAAATTTTTTATTTGGGTATAGCTAATTTATCATAATCAAGAGGTGTGAGTAATTTGTGTTTCCATTAAATGGTCAGTAATCCAAATTAAGAATTTTAAATCACAATTTTATCATATTTTAGATTTTAGGAATGATATGAGACTACATTGGGTTACCAAATTTTATTGTAAATGCTACCCAACAGATGTTATGTGATTGTTTAGCCTCGTCATTCATACTAGATCCTCGGATCTACTATTGAGTTTCTTTGAATTGATGAATCTAAGAAAATGTTCCCATCTCATTCCAGTTCACCTTTCGTGTCAACCAGTTGGACGATTGGTAACTATATCTCATCGTAAAATTGTAATCCCAATGTAATTAACTGTGTTCTATTTCCCTCTTTTTAGTACTTGAAATTTTAGATTTCAGTATAGCATATTTATTATAATCCGGAGGTCTGCGTACTTGGTATTTCCATGAAAAGGTTAGTAATCCCAATGAAGAATTTTAATTCACAATTTTATCATATTTTACATTTTAGGAAGGATATGAGATTATATTGTGTTGCCAAATTTTATTGTAAATGCTGCCCCACGAAAATTCTGATTATCATTTCACATCCGACTAATTTTTCATTTTTTATGGTGTAGAATTTGAACTTATCTTGATTCAGTACAAAGTTGATCAATGTTTTGAGTGTTTCACCCATGCTTAATTTATTATTTTTTAACGCTTATTGTACTTATTTGGAATTGGTACATTTTACCCATATATTTTTTACTATTTTGATATATGTTTTGGTAATTGATTACTCTTGATTGGAATTGAATTTATATTTAGTTTTCAATCCGATTTTGTTTTCAATCTACCACAACCGAATCATATCTAGATAATAGCTTCGGCAAAAATTATTTTCTTAAAATATCATCAGTTTCATTTGTTGATTACTCAATCAACATTATTGGTCTCCATTATATAATTTTTATCTAGAATTTGAGTCTTCTAAAGGGAATTGATGCTTCGTTAAATTTTTCTATGCGCAATCTGACCAAACATTTAGTCTCACTACCTCATAACCCATTCACTTCAAGGTAGGTATTTATTTAAACTTTATCGTCACAACGTTTTGTTTTCTCAATTGATCGTCAAAAAAAATGTCATTCAAATTTTTATTTATAAACAATAGATATTGAATATATAATTTTGGTAGAGTTATTCATAGGAAACACTATAATAAAACATTCTCATCGTTTAGTTATTATCTAAACCTTAATTACTTTTAGTTCATGGTGATATCTTTCACCCAAGATGAAAATTATATAATAATTCAAAATACTCAGAATTTGTGTCTATTTGTGTATAATAGTCATAGAACATATACTGAGACATCTTATTTCTTCTATGCAGAGAGTTCCTGGATAATATTAATAGGATCCCTTGATATTAGATCCCAATGTTGGGTATATTATTGGGTTAGTTGGAAGGATCATGAGGTGTTGTACAAGGCATTCGGTGCATGATTTTTGAAGGTTGTTAATAAAACTTTGTGTCATTCTTGGAGAAGTCATTCATGAGAAAGTTTTGGTGGATAATTAAACTTTGTGTAATTTTCATTCAACTTTCTTCCACAAATCTCCGTAGTAGCTGTGTTGTCTTATCTTCATCACTTCTATCTTCATTTATTTATTCATTTTAAAAATCAATTATTATATGAATATTCCTAATCAATAGAGTATATTATTGTAATCCCTATTATGTATCAATTAAAAATTTTCTATACTAATCTAGGATTTCTCTATGCTAATGTGTCACTTTACAAATCAACCACTCCACCTTGATTTCCAAATTCATCCTACCCATTCCTGGCATCACACGACCAGATTCACATATCCCCATTCTACCGCTTTCTCTCTCTCCAGCATAGGTTTTCCCCTACCTCGCTCACGATTTATCTCTCCTCAAGCTAGTGTTTCTACAGAACAAATTCCATCATGCTGCTACATTTCTTGGTTTACCTCCAATACTCCAACGCTTCCCGCTAAGCAGTGCCGACTTTTAAATACCGCAACCCTCCAGTACATCATTCCCCATTCATTCACGACCCATTCACCCCCACATACGCCTTCATCCGTGTTACCATTTACCCCACATACACCTCTATTATTGACCAATGGATTATATAATATGTAATAGACAAAACCACTCTTTGAATCTTGTCAGCCCAAATCAAGCTCCTCCCAAAGGAATCAGAGCTCTCGCAGTACAACGCACAAGAAACCAAGGATTTCGAAACAGACGACAATTGGCCAATAACAACTGACTATTGGTCCATAAAGAGTGAATATGGCAGTAGTCTTGATGATGAAAAGTGGTACACTGATGCATTCTCGGCTACTCCGTCTATCTTAGTGTCTCCATGCATCCGTCGTGACCCATTCGCCTCGGTCTACGTCTCAATGTCTTCCTACTTCGACTCAATCCTCACTGTTTATTCGGTCTGATTTCTCTCTAGATCTGACTCCTCCGTATCTCCAAAAGTTTCTACCTCCATCATGGGGTCTCAATTTTCATCGATGGTATCTCTGTAACTCTTTATTTACACTTTTGTACACTCTACGCACTGCAAATCAATCTTCATCTTTCTATTTTGGTTCCCTCTACCTACGGTAACCCCTTATTTTTTAAAACAGATAACCCCTCCATATATCTATCTATATTTAATATTATAATTTCACATAGATTTATTTGATTTAATTTATGGTGATGTAATGTGACTTAATTTTATTTCACCCTTACTTATATTGCTATTATCCTAGATTTATCTTTTTATTTTGATAGTTTTTTCACGATGTTTATCTATGTTTTAACTGTTATTTTATGGAATGATTTCTTTGTATGGTGTGATTCCAAATTCTTAATGCTATATGATCATTGATTTTGAGTTTTATTGATGTCAAATCATCAATTCAGTTGATGGAGAATGATGGAACTACTGAATGATTTCCATCAAACTGCATTGATCAGATCCCTGATTGAGATAAATCATGCACCGATTGGAGCCCTGAACTATGAGGTAATCCTTGAATTGATCATAGCTCTAAATTTTTATCTCTAATGTTATTATGTTGTGTATTCCATTGGTGGTTGTAGGTGTTTCCATTATTAGGTAGTATAGAGTACTCTTGCTTGTTGAGTTGTATTAACCAGCATTACATCTGTTTCTGTGGGAGCTCCATTATACAAGTACGTAAATGATGATCATTTTTCAGCAATATAACTTCCCCATTTTCAAATTTTTATTAAAACTATCCATTTAATATATCACTATAAATTTTATAAATATTAACTACCATTACAATTGTTTCTATGAGAGATGCATTAAACTGAAATGCAATAAAAATGGGTGAAGTGTACCACCACATGAAGGTTATTTTTGTTTCATAATAAATTTTTAACATTATCTTTTATCTTATATGTATCATGTTTATACATATTAATATTTTAATATCACTTGTGTAACACATATGTATTCATAATTGAAAAATACAAGTTCATTTTTATTTCAAAATTGAAATATGAAGGTTCAGAATTGAAATATGATTGTTCATCTTTATTTCAGAATTGAAATATGCAGGTTCATAATAATTTCATGTTTATACATATTAATGTTGGAATATTATTTTTGTACCTTATATGTATTTAGAATTGAAATATGAAGGTTCATATTTATTTTAGAATTGAAATATGATCCTTTATAATTGAAATATGCAGGTTCATATTTATTGAAATTTTGAGGTTCAAATTTTTCTCTCCCTCCACCTTGGGCTCCTCCGTACCTCCATAGATTTCCACCTCCACCTTGGGGTCACAATTTTCATCGCCGGTATCTACAGTTTCACTTTATTTACACTGTTGTACCCTTGACGCACTGCAAATCCACCTCTGTCTCGCAATTTTGGTTCCATCTACCTATGCTAACACCTAATTTTTAACTACGGTAAGCCCTAATTTATTATGCAGGTTCATATTTTTTTCAGAATTGAAATATACCGGTTCATATTATTTTTATATTTTATGATTTTATTTATCACTAGTATTTTCTAATTAAACTTCTAACTATATTCTATATTTATAAAAACTTGTCGTGCGATTTTGATATTGAGTATGGGGTGCAACATAATCCTTAATTGTCTCGAGACACCGTGGCCACAACAATCCATGCAACCGAACTGCACACAAGAACGAATGGGTGTAGTGTACAAGAAGATTAAAAAAGTGAATGACTTTTTCTACTAAAACAGAAATGTAATACTCCATGTTGACTGTTTTTTTATTTTCGTATTTGTTTTAAAATTATTTCATTACCGAAATAAGTGTATTACAGTTTAATGTTTAAAATAGAAAGGTAGTCATGAATATAAATTGTTTTATTATCAATATCTTGATTTAGTTTTACTGTGTTGTATATAGAATAATGTTAATGTTCATACCATAATCTTGGATGTGTTTTGGTAGTAGGAATACAAACATTCTGTAAGAATTAAATTATTGTGTAAAAAAATGGTCCAAAACATGATTTTAGAAGTAGATGGAAGTATGAATCACATGGTTATGCTATGGGAATTATAAACACAGTAGAAAATAAATTTTATGATATATGTATATATATATAATAATATTTTTTGAAGAACAAATAGATTACATGTGATTCATTTTTTGTATGTGTGATTCATATTAAAAATATTATGGTTTCATACTTTCTGAATATTTCAAAAGATTCAGTATCACCATGAAATGCATTCAACCATAATTCAATATTAGTGAAACAAATTTCATTGGCATTTTTGTATGTTTTAATTATCAGGTACATATATATTAATGTTTTATTATGATGTGACATGTGTTTCCTATTGGGATATTTCCATATGTATTTTCTTTTATGTGACTACAGATTAGGACATGCAATGGGTTCTACTGTGATAACTATTCCCCAGACAAAGTTTACAACCCTATGTTTATGATCCAAACATATCAACTGGCACGATAAAAGCTTCTTTTTTCATTTAAAACATTCTTCAGACTGGGGGCATGATAGAATCATTTTTTAGTTACATCTTTATTCCTACCGGGGGCATGATAGAAGAAGTGATCATAGCTTGGCACTACCCCTCTATATCACATCATTTCACGTATGCATGTATCCAGTTCATGTTATTTAAAAACCTTCTCTACTTATAACTGTTGATTGAAGATTTTTATGTTCATTGATGTCCACTGCGCTCTAACCAGAATTTCACTTATGTGGTTTCAAGGCTATTGATGTGCACAACTCTATGCATTGAAAATATAATGTTTCATATAAATGCATTATCATTCAACCAGATAAAATATGACGCTCTATTTGAATGGTTTGCCTAGAATCCGAGGGTAAGATTATATTTCTATCATTATAAAATTAGTGTGTATTCCATATAATTTAAGTGCACTCTGATTCACTTGTGACCCATTTTTTCTGTAAAGTATTTTTTCTATTCCAGGTTTCATGTTTGCAGCTAAATGTTAAAATTAAAAGGTTGATGACTGGCCACCTTCTTGGAGCTTTGGGTGCTGTAGAATCTATTTCAGTAGTGAAAGTATTTCATATATCCCTCTCCACCTTAGAATTATGATGCATGTTGCTTATGTTGTAAGTATCTTATAACATTCCATGTTTGTTACTACAAATATCAAATCAATAATATAAATTAATAACAAACCATTTAAAAGGAATTAAAGAAAACAGTTAAAATCGATTGAACACATGGAATTAATCATTAGTTTTTTTACTTAACATTTACCTTATATTCTCTTTTCTAATTAATGAATACTGTTTTTGGGAAATAGGATGGAATCAACTAATTGATGGAGTTTTCTGCAAATTATTAACCAATCTGGTTAGGCTGCTGCTTAATAATTTTTCCTTAATTGTTGTCCGATTTCAGTTTGGGAGCATGGGATGACTCTCTGCCAATCATTAAAAACAATGTAATTTTGAGCAATTGTATGAACTGTATGTTCCTTTCAGATTTATTCTCCTCTTTCTATGTTGCAGTTATAGTGTAATCTATAATTGATATTTTAGATTGTTTTTAGTGAAGTGGAATCATCTCTTTGAGTAGTGGATATTTTCTTATTTAAATGAGTAGTGAATCAATTTTTATATCATTCTACAGTATGTGGTGTTTGTTATGTTTGGTTAGTGGGCAGGGCAGTGGAGGGGAGGGACTGGGAATGTTGGATGGGAGGGGAGGGGAGGGGAGGGGATGATGAGGGTAGGGGGGGGGGTGCGGGTGGGGGAAGAGGTTGGGAAGGGGGGAGTGGTGGGGGAAGGGACTGGGTAGGGGGAATGTTGAGGTGGGAGGGGGAGGTGTTGGGATGGGGTGGGAGACAAGCAGATGAGGTGGGGAGGGGGGGTTAGAGTAGGGTATGGGGTAGGAGGAGGTGCTGTGAAATTGGGGGGGGGGGGTTAGAAGCTGGGCAGGGTGAGGGGAGGAAGGGCTGGGCAGGGGTGGGAGGACAAGAGGAGGGGTAGAGCTAGGCATGGGGGTGGGAGGAGGTGCTGTGAATGGAGTATGTAACATCCCAAGTAATTAATGAATAATAGATATTTTTATCTATGTCTATTAATTATTAAGATAGTGTTTTAGAGGCTTAAAATGAAAATAAATCCAATCTTAAGCATGGAATACACTAATATTCTTAAAAGATTGTTTTACGGCCTTATGATGGAAAACCCTTTTTGAATCTATCTTTTGACAATTTTATAAACTATGTTTTTCAAAATAAACTTATTCTTTATGATTGGGACATCAAAATTTACTTTGTGTGAATTTTTGGTATTTTTCTGACAATGTTCATTTTTTTAATGAATAGTGTAAAATGTTGTATTTTAATTCAAAACCTCTCTTTAATATAATTTAATTATATGATTAGATTATCTTTTTAATTGGTTTTAATGTTAAATTAGAAAATATTTTTACCATTAAATCCAATAGTGGTCGTTGTAATTAATTTCACTTTTAAATCAGACTTAAACTAGTGTCAATCTTTTGATACTTATTGTTTCATAAAAACACGCTATTTGCTCTGACAGCGGGAATTAATTATTAAATTTATTAATGTGGCTTATATTTTTTGAATTTTGTAAAATAGGCTTCATTTTTGAATTCGTAATATCAAATATAGCTTAGGGTGAATTTTTGGTAATTTTCTGAAAAACATCAATTTTTGATGAATAGTGAAACCACTAAGTGGTACTTATAAAAACTGATTTTCCGTTCAAATGAAATTTTTCCATCATTGTGTTTTGAATTTCAAAAATCCAACATACATGGTTGTCATTAAGAAGTAAAATGTTGTTCAATGAGATTATAATAATTTTTTGGTGATTAGTAACTTATTAAGTTCTTAATCGCGATTAGTGGCAATTAGTGTAGTTTAAGGTAAAAATAATGTTTTAAAAATATGAGATGAGATTGAAACATGTCCTACCCTCATTGGATGTGTCATGGACGACCATGAAAATCCATGGGTCAACTTGGGGACCCCATGGAGCCACTTTGGTTGTGAAATGACATAAATAACTTTATATTTAATGTAAAAGTAAAAATGACACAAACATAATATGTTTTACGAAAACAATTTTTACACGGGGGTATAAAGATCATATTTATGATTATAAATAGTCATTGGAAATCTAAAAATCATTCCTACATCACAGTATTTTTTTATAATTTTTAGACATTAAATAAATTAAATTATTTACGACATAATAATGATGCAGCGATGACATCATTATTTGATGATTTAAATAAAATGGAAAGATAATGTAAAATCTATGAACTAAACATGTCCAAAACCAATTGGATGAGTGTATTTTGAACCCTTATCACCTTATCCACGAATTATATCAATGTGGGACCTTTTAATACCGAAACACATTTTCAAATAAAGTAATATTTCTTTACTTTCCAGAAGTACCTCTCCTCTCCTCTTATAAAAGGCCCCCACCTCTACCTCATTTCACACACTCCTCAAGCCTTTGGCTTGGCCAACCCATGCCCATTTACTCTCTCCACATACCTATACTCATCCTAGAGGATTCCCTTTGGGCATAATCCTTTCAAAGTAAGCCTTTAGGCTCAAATAAAAAGGAGTTACACTTTTAATGGTAATTCATTCTCCCATGTTCATTTCTTTTATTTTGTATCTCCAACCCCCTAAACTCTTTTTATTTACTTATTTTGCAAAAACACCAGTATCTTCAATATACTGGGATGTTGTTATAAGATTTATTTGAGCTACACTCTCACACAACTACATCAAATGGTTATAGAACATACGGTTTCCGTGGATGGCGAAATTCTACCTTCCGAAACGATGATTGTTCAATACTCATTTAACACCTTCAAAGGTGGCCATTATGATGTCAATATTTTTATATATGATATATAATATGTTTATGTTTTTTTAAGCTTCTGTTTTTTTTCATTTTTGGCATACCTTTATGGTTCCCATTATGGGAAAACACGATATCTTCATTTTAGGAAGTGCGGACTACCGCCCCCTGAAAGTGATTTGATTCGTTAATACCACTTGTGGGATGTGTAAGGGATAAAGTTAATGATATTATATATGTTATTATACTGGAATTATAATATATACTCTTATATCATTATGATTCCATTCCAAAAAATACGAAATAGAAATGGAAGTAGCGTTCATGCGTACGTACGGCTTACCGTCTCCATGAACGGTGCATTTCATTTCTTACCTCTGAATGTGATGTAATATTATAAATACATGTATATGATGAATATATATGATATATATGTTATCAAAATAATTAATATCATTCTGGATATAACGAACCTTTGACCAAATTAACAACATGTAAGTTTAAGAAGTCTATTTTTGACTTAAGAACCAAATACCGACAAAATGAACATTATTAACTTAAATGATTACATGATGTTCATAACATGTTATAAAAGGAATAATGAACTTGAAAAAGGTTCATAAGCAAGTAGAGATTAACTCATGTATATTATTCAGGAGATTAAAGAACGGTCGGGTCAAGTCGGATACGAGGTATGGGACTTCATCTCAATCTCCTTTCATTGAGGCATATTTTATTTTATACACAACTTTCTTTTATACGGTGTATAAACTCCTTTGACTTTTACGTTTATTCAAAAGGAATATTTTCTATACGAAGCGTTTACTAAATGACAAAAGGGAATGTTTTTGTCGTACATATGCGGTGACAACGACTTCTCCGCCGTCGTGACCGTTATTTGAGTTTCGGCTTCCTCTACAAGCCATACATTCTTTTTAAAAGAAAAATAAATACCATGTTTTACTTTTCTTTTATTTTTGTATTGAAAATGGTTTTCACAATTTTTTTTGTGTTGTATTGATATCTTGTGATTGAAATGTGGAAATTTTATGTTTCCTTTATGCATGTTTTATTTGATATGATTATGTTATGGTTCTTGGAAATTATTATACGGGTGGTTCTGTGATAAACTAAGGGCGGGTGAGCCCAATATAGCTCTCCAATGCACTGGGTAACGTGAAGGAGTGAAACGTTAAGGTTTCTCCGAAGAGATTTAGGGAATATACTGTGATGGGTATTCCAAACATAACCAAGAGGGTTACTCGCTACGTAAAAATGTTATGAATGCCTCATGTTACCTTTATGTCTTATGATTTCTATGATTTATTCATGATTTTATGAGGTATGTTAAAGTGCCTATGTTTTATGGGTAAAGTATGATTTCATTCTTATGTATATATGAACTCATGTTTCCTTTCAATGTTTTTATAACCCATACTGATCTTTTTATGCTAATCCCAAGTTTTTTTTGAAATGATTTTCACAGGTCAAGGGAAAGGTACATGATATGATGATAGTGTCAAGGAAGTTTCAAGAAAGAATACATGTTTTATTTTAAATATGTTTCCATTGATGGGAATGAAGAATACTATCTTTATGTAACCAAATTGTTTATATGTGGAATGTAATGCAAGTTTGATGATTTAATTCTCTAAAACTGTAAACCCGAAAAGATCCTCAATGTGTAATCTTGTAATAACTGAAGATTAAGTAAGGTTTAAGGTTGGGGCCTTATAGTTGGTATCAAAGGTCTGTTTAGATAACTTTAGGAGTTATAATTCTATTAAATGATTATCAAAAAAAAATTATTTTTTTTAATTGATATAGCATTTGAAGATTACCATGTTGCTTCATCTAAGACATGTTTGTTCAGAATGGTTTTCATAGAGGAAACATAGGAACTTTTCTAGGAAGGCATACAGAGGGAAATGCCCTTTCAAAACACTATACTATGATGGTCAGAATCAGAACTAAACAGTTTGTTGCAGTGATGGCTCAGTTGAATCAAGTGAAAAATGTTGGTTATTTTTATTGATGATATTTTGGTGTTTTCTAAAAGTAAATAGGAGCATGAAAGACATTTAAGGGTTATCTTGCAAACCTTAAAAGAAAAGAAACTGTATGGGAAATTCAGCAAGTGTGAGTTTTGGTTGCAACAAATTTCTTTCCTTGGTCACATTGTTTCTAAAGATGGAATAACTGTTGATCCTGCAAAAACAAAAGTTGTGGAAGAATTGCCAAGACCCTAAAAATGTAACCGATATTCGTAGCTTCCTTGGTTTGGTAGGCTATTACCGAAGGTTTGTTAGAAATTTTTCACGGTTATCTATCCCAATGACTAAGCTAACTCGGAAGGGTGTTAAGTTTATCTAGACAAAGGAATGTGATGATTGTTTTCAGGAATTTAAAAAAATATTGGTGAATGCTCCAGTTTTGGCACTACCTTCCAGGAATGGTGAGTTTGTTATATACAGTGATGCTTCATTGAAAGGACATGGTTGCATCCTAATGCAGAATGATCAGGTAATTGCTTATGATTCACGGCAGTTGAAAACTCATGACGTAAATTACCCTACACATGATTTGGAATTAGCTGCTGTTGTTTTAGCTTTAAAAATTTGGAGGCATCATTCGTATGGAGTAAAGTGTGAAATATATACCGATCACAAAAGTTTAAAGTATATATTCACTAAGACAGAGTTGAACATGAGACAAAGGAGATGGCTAGAATTAATCAAGGATTATGATTGTACAATTCATTACCATACGGGAAAAGCAAATAAAGTGGCTGATGCTTTGAGTCGAAAAAGTAATGCTTCATTAAAAATGTTGAGTTTGGAACATGATCCTTTGGTTAAGGATTTGATGAACTTTGGCATAGAAGTTGTTGGTGTAGGAAGTCCTTCTGTTTTGTTTCAGGTATCAGTGAGATAATTTCTATGAGATAGAATCAAGCAAGCACAGAAGCAAGACAGTGAGTTGCAGAAAAAGGTAGAGCTGGTTCAGAAAGGTAAGTTGCCTGAATTCAACATTGATAATGATTGTGTTTTGAGATTTGGGAAGAGATTGTGTGTGCCTTGTGATTCACAGTTGAAGAGAGATTTTTTATGTGAAGCTCATAGTTCTCAATTTTCAGTTCATCCTGGCAGCACTAAGATGTATAGAGATCTGTGGGAGTATTACTGGTGGGATGGAATGAAAAGAGATATTGCTGATTTTACTGTGAAGTGTTTGACTTGTCAGCAGGTTAATGCAGAGCGGAAGTTACCGAAAGGGATGCTTCAGCCTTTACCAGTGCCAGAGTGGAAATGGGAGAATATATCCATGGACTTTGTTGTTGTATTACCAAAGAAATCTCGAGGTAATAATGCAATATGGGTTATTGTTGATCGCTTGACCAAATCTGCTCATTTCCTTTCTATACGAGATACTTTCTCTCTTGATCAACTTTCCCGTTTGTATCTTAAAGATATAGTCCGGTTACATGGAGTTCCTCTCTCCATTGTATCGGATCGTGATCCTAGGTTTACTTCTAACTTTTGGAAAGGCCTTCAGAAGTCATTGGGTAGTGAATTAAATTTTAGTACATCTTTTTATCCTCAATCAGATGGGCAGTCAGAACGAACAATCCATACATTAGAGGATATGTTACGAGCTTGTTCTATGGATTATCAGGGAAGTTGGGACCAACATCTTACTTTGGTTGAATTTTCATATAATAACACTTTTCATTCCAGTATACAGATGGCACCATTTCAGGCATTATATGGGAAGCGGTGTCGAACTCCAGCTTTCTGGGATGAAGTTGGTGAAATGAAGTTGATGGGACCAGAATTGGTAGAAGAGATGGCAAAAAAAGTTCAGCTGATTCAGAAACACATGAGAATAGCTCAGAGTAGGCAGAAGAGTTATGAGGATAACCGGAGGAAGTATCTATCTTTTGAGGTAGGTGATCATGTTTTTCTCAAGGATTCTCCTTGGAAAAGTGTGATGAGATTTGGTAAGAAAGTAAAGTTGAGTACAAGGTTCGTTGGAAAATACGAAATTCTAGAGAGAGTTGGATCAGTTGCATACCGAGTGGCTTTACCTTTGAGTTTATCTCAGGTGCACAATGTTTTTCACGTTTCGATGTCGAGAAAGTATATGCCAGATCCATCTCATGTTTTGAGTCCAGAGGTAGTTCAGCTGGAAGAGAACCTATCTTATGAGGAACAACCGTTCTAGATTCTTGACCACAGGGAGAAAGTGTTACGGAATAAAGTGATTCACTAGGTAAATGTTTTGTTGAAAAACCACATGATTGAAGAGGCAACATGGGAATCTGAAAATGCAATGAGGAATAAGTATCCCCATTTATTCGATAAGTAAATAAATTGCGGGGACACAATTTTCTAAAGGGGGGAAGGGTGTAACATCCCAAGTAAGTAATGAATAATAGATATTTTTATCTATGTCTATTAATGATTAAGATAGTGTTTTAGAGGCTTAAAATGAAAAAAAAATCAAATCTTAAGCATGGAATACACTAATATTCTTAAAAGATTGTTTTACAGTCTTATGATGGAAAACCCTTTTTAAATCTATCTTTTGACAATTTTATAAAATATGTTTGTCAAAATAAACTTATTCTTTATGATTGGGACATCAAAATTTACTTTTTGTGAATTTTTGGTATTTTTCTGACAATGTTCATTTTTTTAATGAATAGTGTAAAATGTTGTATTTTAATTCAAAACATCTCTTTAATCTAATTTATTTATATGATTAGATTATCATTTTAATTGGTTTTAAAGTGAAATTAGAAAATATTTTAACCATTAAATCCAATAGTGGTCATTTTAATTAATTTCATTTTTAAATCGGACATAAACTACTGTCAATCTTTTGATACTTATTGTTTCACAAAAACACGCTATTTGCTTTGACATCGGGAATTAATTATTAAATTAATTAATGTGACTTATATGTTTTGAATTTTGCAAAATAGACTTCATTTTTGAATTTGTAATATCAAATATAGCTTAGGGTGAATTTTTGGTAATTTTCTGAAAAACTTCAATTTTTTATGAATAGTGAAACCACTAACTAGTACTTATAAAAACTGATTTTCCGTTTAAATGAAATTTTGCCATCATTGTGTTTTGAATTTCAAAAATCCAACATACATGGTTGTCATTAAGAAGTAAAATGTGGTTCAATGAGATTATAATAATTTTTTTGTGAATAGTAACTTATTAAGTTCTTAATCGCGATTAGTGGCAATTAGTGTAGTTTAAGGTAAAAATAATGTTTTAATAATATGAGATGAGCTTGACACATGTCCTACCCTCATTGGATATGTCATGGGCGACCAAGAAAAGCCATGGGTCAACATGGGGACCCCATGGAGCCACTTTGGTTGGGAAATGACATAAATAACTTTTTATTTAATGTAAAAGTAATAATGACACAAACATAATATGTTTTACGAAAACAATTTATACATGGGGTTATAAAGATCAGATTTTTGATTATAAATAGTCATTGGAAAGATAAAACGCTTTCCTACATCATAGTATTTTTTTTATAATTTTTAGACATTAAATAAATTAAATTATTTATGACATAATAATGATGCAGCGATGACATCATTATTTGACGATTTAAATAAAATGGAAAGATAATGTAAAATCTATGAACTACACATGTCCAAAACAAATTGGATGAGTGGATTTCGAACCCTTATCACCTTATCCAGGAATTATATCAATGTGGGACCTTTTAAAACCGAAACACATTTTCAAATAAAGTAATATTTCTTTACTTTCCAAAAGTAACCCTCCTCTCCTCTTATAAAAGGCCCCCAACTCTACCTCATTTCACACACTCCTCAAGCCATTGGCTCGGCCAACCCATGCCCATTTACTCTCTCCACACCCCTCTCCTTATACTAGTGGATTCCATTTGGGCATAATCCTTTCAAAGAAAGCCTTTAGGCTCAAATCAAAAGTAGTTACACTTTTAAAGGTAATTCATTCTCTCATGTTCATTTGTTTTATTTTGTTTCTCCAACCCTATAAAATCTTTTTATTTACTTGTTTTGTAAAAACACCAGTATCTTCACTATACTAGGATGTTGTTATAAGATTTATTTGAGCTACACTCTCACACAACTACATCAAATGGTTATAGAACATACGGTTTCCGTGGATGGCGAAATTCTGCCTCCCGAAACGATGATTGTTCAATACTCATTTAACACCTTCAAAGGTGGCCAATATGATGTCACTATTTTTATATATGATATATAATATGTTTATGTTTTCCTTAAGCTTCTGTTTTTTTTCATTTTGGGCATACCTTTATGGTTCCCATTATGGGTAAACACGATATCTTCATTTTAGGAAGAGCGGACTACCACCCCCTGAAAGTGATTTGATTCGTTAATACCATATGTGGGATGTGTAAAGGATAAAGTTAATGATATTATATATGTTATTATACTTGAATTATAATATTCTCTTATATCATTATGATTCCATTCCAGAAAATAAGAAATAGAAATGGAAGTAGCGTTCATGCGTACGTACGACTTACCGTCTCCATAAACGGTGCATTTCATTTCATACCTCTAAATGTGATGTAATATTATAAATACATGTATATGATGAATATATATGATATATATGTTATCAAAATAATTAATATCATTCTGGATATAATGAACCTTTGACCAAATTAACAACATGTAAGTGTAAGAAGCCTATTTTTGACTTAAGAACCAAATACCGACAAAATGAACATTATTAACTTAAATTATTACATGATGTTCATAACATGGTATAAAAGGAATAATGAACTTGAAAAAGGTTCATAAGCAAGTAGAGATTAACTCAAGTTTATTATTCAGGAGATTAAGGAACGGTCGGGTCAAGTCGGATACGAGGTGTGGGACTTCGTCTCAATCTCCTTTCATTGAGGCATATTTTATTTTATACACTACATTCTTTTATATGGTGTATAAACCCCTTTGACTTTTACGTTTATTCAAAAGGAATCTTTTCTATACGAAGTGTTTACTAAATGACAAAAGGTAATGTTTTTGTCGTACGTATGCGGTGACAACGACTTTTCCGCCGTCGTGACCGTTATTTGAGTTTCAGCTTCCTCAACAAGCCATACCTTCTTTTTAAAAGAAAAATAAATACCATGTTTTTCTTTTCATTTATTTTGGTATTGAAAATGGTTTTCACAATTTTTTTTATGTTATATTGATATCTTGTGATTGAAATGTGAAAATGTTATGTTTCCTTTATGCATGTTTTATTTGATATGATTATGTTATGGTTCTTGGGCATTATTATACAGGTGGTTCCGTGATAAACTAAGGGCGGCTGAGCCCAATATAGCTCTCCAATGCATTGGGTAACACGAAGGAGTGAAACGTTAAGGTTTCTCCGAAGAGATTTAGGGAATATACTGTGATGGGTATTCCAAACGTAACCAAGAGGGTTACTCCCTACGTAACTATGTTATGAATGCCTCAAGTTACCTTTATGTCTTATTATTTCTATGATTTATTCATGATTTTATGAGGTATGTTAAAGTGCCTATGTTTTATGGGTAAAGTATGATTTCATTCTTAAGTATATATGAACTCATGTTTCCTTTCCATGTTTTTATAACCCATACTGTGCTTTTTATGCTCATCCCAAGTTTTTTTTGAAATGATTTTCACAGGTGAAGGGAAAGGCACATGATATGATGATAGTGTCAAGGAAGTGTCAAGAAAGAATACATGTTTTATTTTAAATATGTTTCCATTGAAGGGAATGAAGAATACTATCTTTGTGTAACCATATTGTTTATATGTGGAATGTAATGCAAGTTTTATGATCTAATTCTATAAAACTATAAACCCGAAAAGATCCTCAATGTGTAGTCTTTGTATAACTCAAGATTAAGTAAGGTTTAAGGCTGGGGCCTTATAGTTGGTATCAAAGGTCGGTTTAAATAACTTTAGGAGTTAGAATTCTATTAAATGATTATCCAAGAAAATTTTATTAATTTTGAAATGATATAGCATTTGAAGATTACCATGTTGCTTCATCTAAGACATGTTTGTTCAGAATGGTTTTCATAGAAGAAACATAGCAACTTTTCTTGGAAGGCATACAGAGGGAAATGCCCTTTCAAAACAGTATACTATGATGGTCAGAATCAGAACTAAACAGTTTGTTGCAGTGATGGCTCAGTTGAATCAGGTGAAAAATGTTGGTTATTTTTATTGATGATATTTTGGTGTTTTCTAAAAGTAAATAGGAGTATGAAAGACATTTAAGGGTTATCTTGCAAACCTTAAAAGAAAAGAAACTGTATGGGAAATTCAGAAAGTGTGAGTTTTGGTTGCAACAAATTTCTTTCCTTGGTCAAATTGTTTCTAAAGATGGAATAAATGTTGATCCTGCAAAAACAAAAGTTGTGGAAGAATTGCCAAGACCCACAAATGTAACTGATATTCGTAGCTTCCTTGGTTTGGCAGGCTATTACCGAAGGTTTGTTAGAAATTTTCCACGGTTATCTAGCCCAATGACTAAGCTAACTCGGAAGGGTGTTATGTTTATCTGGACAAAAGAATGTGATGATTGTTTTCAGGAATTTAAAAAAATATTGGTGAATGCTCCAGTTTTGGAACTGCCTTCCAGGAATGGTGAGTTTGTTATATACAGTGATGCTTCATTGAATGGACTTGGTTGTGTCCTAATGCATAATGATCAGGTAATTGCTTATGCTTCACGGTAGTTGAAAACTCATGAGGTAGATTACCCTACACATGATTTGGAATTAGCTGCTGTTGTTTTTGCTTTAAAAATTTGGAGGCATCATTTGTATGGAGTAAAGTGTAAAATATATATCGATCACAAATGTTTAAAGTATATATTCACTCAGAAAGAGTTGAACATGAGACAAAGGAGATGGCTAGAATTAATCAAGGATTATGATTGTACAATTCATTACCATCCGGGAAAAGAAAATAAAGTGGCTGATGCTTTGAGTCGAAAAAGTAATACTTCATTAAAAATGTTGCGTTTGGAACGTGATCCTTTGGTTAAGGATTTGATGAAATTTGGCATAGAAGTTGTTGGTGTAGGAAGTCCTTCTGTTTTGTTTCAGGTATCAGTGAGATCATCTCTATCAGATAGAATCAAGCAAGCACAGAAGCAAGACAGTGAGTTGCAGAAAAAGGTAGAGCTTGTTCAGAAAGGTATGTTGCCTGAATTAATCATTGATAATGATTGTGTTTTGAGATTTGGGAAGAGATTGTGTGTGCCTTGTGATTCACAGTTGAAGAGTGATTTGTTATGTGAAGCTCATAGTTCTCAATTTTCAGTTCATCCTGACAGCACTAAGATGTATAGAGATCTGTGGGAGTATTACTGGTGGGATGGAATGAAAAGAGATATTGCTGATTTTACTGTGAAGTGTTTGACTTGTTAGCAGGTTAAAGCAGAGCGGAAGTTACCGAAATAGATGCTTCAGCCTTTACCAGTACTAGAGTGGAAATGGGAGAATATATCCATGGACTTTGTTGTTGGATTACTGAAGACATCTCGAGGTAATAATGCAATATGGGTTATTGTTGATCACTTGACCAAATATGCTCATTTCTTTGCTATAAGAGATACTTTCTCTCTTGATCAACATTCCCGTTTGTATCTTAAAGAGATAGTGAGGTTACATGGAGTTCCTCTCTCCATTGTATCAGATCGTGATCCCAGGATTACTTCTAACTTTTGGAAAGGCCTTCAGAAGTCATTGGGTACTGAATTAAATTTTAGTACAGCTTTTCATCCTCAATCAGATGGGCAGTTAGAACGAACAATCCAGACATTGGAGGATATGTTACGAGCTTGTTCTATGGATTATCAGGGAAGTTGGGACCAACATCTTTCTTTGGTTGGATTTTCATATAATAACAGTTTTCATTCAAGTATACAGATGGCACCATTTCAGGCATTTTATGGGAAGCGGTGTCGAACTCCAGCTTTCTAGGATGAAGTGGGTGAAAGGAAGTTGATGGGACAAGAATTGGAATAAGAGATGGCAAAAAAAGTTCAGCTGATTCAGAAACACATGAGAACAGCTCAGAGTAGGCAGAAGAGTTATGCGGATAACCGGAGGAAGGATCTATCTTTTTAGGTAGGTGATCATGTTTTTCTCCAGGTTTCTCCTTGGAAAAGTGTGATGAGATTTGGTAAGAAAGGAAAGTTGAGTCCAAGGTTTGTTGGACAATACGAAATTCTGGAGAGAGTTGGATCAGTTGCATACCGAGTGGCTTTACCTCCGAGTTTATCTCAGGTACACAATGTTTTTCACGTTTCAATGTTGAGAAAGTATATGCCAGATCCATCTCATGTTTTGAGTCCAGAGGTAGTTTAGCTGGAAGAGAACCTATCTTATGAGGAACAACCGGTCTAGATTCTTGACCATAGGGAGAAAGTGTTACAGAATAAAGTGATTCACCGGGTAAAGGTTTTGTGGAAAAACCACATGATTGAAGTGGCAACATGGGAATCTGAAAATGCTATGTGGAATAAGTATCCACATTTATTCGATAAGTAAATAAATTTTGGGGACGCAATTTTCTAAAGGGGGGAAGGATGTAACATCCCAAGTAAGTAATGAATAATAGATATTTTTATCCATGTCTATTAATGATTAAGATAGTTTTTTAGAGGCTTAAAATGAAAATAAATCCAATCTTAAGCATGGCACTAATATTCTTAAAAGATTGTTTTACGGCCTTCTGATGGATAACCCTTTTTAAATCTATCTTTTGACAATTTTATAAACTATTATTTTCAAAATAAACTTATTCTTTATGATTGGGACATCAAAATTTACTTTTTGTGAATTTTTGGTATTTTTTTGACAATGTTCATTTTTTTAATGAATAGTGTAAAATGTTGTATTTTTATTCAAAACCACTCTTTAATCTAATTTATTTATATGATAGATTACCTTTTGAATTGGATTTAAAGTGAAATTAGAAAATATTATTACCATTAAATCCAATAGCGGTCGTTGTAATTAATTTCACTTTGAAATCGGACTTAAACTAGTGTCAATATTTTGATACTTATTGTTTCATAAAAACACGCTATTTGCTCTGACAGCGGGAATTAATTATTAAATTAATTAATGTGACTTATATGTTTTGAATTTTTTAAAATAGACTTCATTTTTGAATTCATAATATCAAATATAGCTTAGGGTGAATTTTGGGTAATTTTCTGAAAAACTTCAATTTTTGATGAATAGTGAAACCACTAAGTGGTACTTATAAAAACTGATTTTCCGTTTAAATGAAATTTTGCCATCATTGTATTTGAATTTCAAAAATACGACATACATGGTTGTCATTAAGAAGTAAAATGTGGTTAAATGAGATTATAATAATTTATTGGTGAATAGTAACTTATTAAGTTCTTAATCACGATTAGTGGTAATTAGTGTAGTTTAAGGTAAAAATAATGTTTTAATAATATGAGATGAGCTTGACACAGGTCCTACCCTAATTGGATGTGTCATGGCCGACCAAGACAAGCCATGGGTCAACTTGGGGACCCCATGGAGCCACTTTGGTTGGGAAATGACATAAATAACTTCTTATTTAATGTAAAAGTAAAAATGACACAAACATAATATGTTTTACGAAAACAATTTATACATGGGGTTATAAAGATCATATTTTTGATTATAAATATTCATTGGAAAGCTAAAAATATTTCCTACATCATATTAGTTTTTTTAGAATTTTTAGACATTATATAAATTAAATTATTTATGACATAATAATGATGCAGCGATGACATCATTATTTTACGATTCAAATATAATGGAAAGATAATGTAAAATATATGAACTAAACATGTCCAAAACCAATTGTATGAGTGGATTTCTAACCCTTATCACCTTATCCACGAATTATATCAATGTGGGTCCTTTTAAAACCGAAACACATTTTCAAATAAAGTCTTATTTCTTTACTTTCCAAAAGTACCCCTCCTCTCCTCCTATAAAAGGCCCCCACCTCTACCTCATTTCACACACTCCTCAAGCATTTAGCTCGGCCAACCCCTGCCACTTTACTATCTACACAACCCTCTCCTCATCCTAGAGGATTCCCTCTGGGAAGAATCTTTTCAAAGGAAACCTTTAGGTTCAAATCAAAAGGAGTTACACTTTTAAAGGTAATTCATTCTCTCATGTTCATTTGTTTTATTTTGTTTCTCCAACCCCCAAAACTATTTTTATTTACTTATTTTGTAACAAAACCAGTATATTCAATATACTAGGATGTTGTTATAATATTTATTTGAGATTCACTCGCACACAACTACATCAAATGGTTAAAGAACACACGGTTTCCGTGGATTGCGAAATTCTGCCTCCCGAAACAATGATTGTTCAATACTCATTTAACACCTTAAAAGGTGGCCATTATGATGTCACTATTTTTATATATGATATATAATATGTTTATGTTTTCCTTAATCTTCTGTTTTTTTCATTTTGGGAATACCTTTATGGTTCCCATTATGGGTAAACACGATATCTTCATTTTAGGAAGTGCGGACTACCGCCCCCAGAAAGTGATTTGATTCATTAATACCATATGTGGGATGTGTAAAGGATAAAGTTAATAATATTATATATGTTATTATATTGGAATTATAATATACTCTTATATCATTATGATTCCATTCCAGAAAATACGAAATACAAATGGAATTAGCGTTCATGCGTACGTACAGCTTACCATCTCCATGAACGGTGCATTTCATTTCTTACCTCTAAATGTGATGTAATATTATAAATACATGTATATGAAGAATATATATGATATATATGTTATCCAAATAATTAATATCATTCTGGATATAACAAACGCTTGACGAAATGAACAACATGTAAGTGTAAGAAGTCTATTTTTGACTTAAGAACCAAATACCGACAAAATGAACATTATTAACTTAAATGATTACATGATGTTAATAACATGGTATAAAAGGAATAATGAACTTGAAAAAGGTTCATAAGCAAGTATAGATTAACTCAAGTTTATTATTCAGGAGATTAAAGAACGGTCGGGTCAAGTCGGATACGAGGTATGGGACTTCGTCTCAATCTCCTTTCATTGAGGCATATTTTATTTTATACACAACTTTCTTTTATACGGTGTATCAACCCCATTGACTTTTACGTTTATTCAAAAGGAATCTTTTCTATAAGAACCGTTTACTAAACAACAAAAGAGAATGTTTTTGTCGTACGTATACGGCGACAACGACTTCTCCGCCGTCGTGACCGTTATTTGAGTTTCGGCTTCCTCTACAAGCCATACCTTCTTTTTAAAAGAAAAATAAATACCATGTTTTACTTTTCTTTTATTTTGGTATTGAAAATGGTTTTCACAATGTTTTTTGTGTTGTATTGATATCTTGTGATTGAAATGTGGAAATGTTATGTTTCCTTTATGCATGTTTTATGTGATATGATTATGTTATGGTTCTTGGGCATTATTATACGGATGGTTCCGTGATAAACTAAGGGCGGGTGAGCCCGATATAGCTCTCCAATGTATTGGGTAATGCGAAGGAGTGAAACGTTAAGGTTTCTCCGAAGAGATTTAGGGAATATACTTTGATGGGTATTCCAAATGTAACCAAGAGGGTTACTCCCTACGTAAGAATGTTATGAATGCCTCAAGTTACCTTTATGTCTTATGATTTCTATGATTTATTCATGATTTTATGAGGTATGTTAAAGTGCCTATGTTTTATGGGTAAAGTATGATTTCATTCTTATGTATATATGAACTCATGTTTCCTTTCCATGTTTTTATAACCCATACTGAGATTTTTATGCTCATCCCAAGTTTTTTTTGAAATGATTTTCACAGGTCAAGGGAAAGGTACATGATATGATGATAGTGTCAAGGAAGTGTCATGAAAGAATCCATGTTTTATTTTAAATATGTTTCCATTGATGGGACTGAATAACACTATCTTTATGTAACCACATTGTTTATATGTGGAATGTAATGCAAGTTTTATGATCTAATTCTCTAAAACTCTAAACCCGAAAAGATCCTCAATGTGTAGTCTTGTAATAACTCAAGATTAAGTAAGGTTTAAGGCTGGGGCCTTATAGAGTATGTGACACGCTGGGCAGTGGGGGGAGGGATGGGAGACAAGAAGAGGAGGTGGGGAGGGGAGGGGTAGAGTTGGGTAGGGGGTAGGGGAGGTGTTGGAACATTCGGGGGGGGGGGGGGGGGTTACAAGCTGGGCAAGGTGGGGGGAGGAAGGGTTGGGTAGGGGAGGGAGGAAAAAAGGAAGAGTGGGGAGGGGAGGGGTAGAACTGGGCATGTCAGTGGGAGGAGGATCTAGGAAATGAGGATGTGTTCATGTTTTAATGTTTATTACTATTGATTCTAATTTCAATAGTATGTCACATTATATATATGATTTCATAATGGTAAAAATAAATTTGAATTTCTTTCAATATATTTTTTTAATTAAAAATAATTTACTACATTATATAAACTTGTACAAGTATTCCAATATTATCTGTCACTATTTTTTAAATTTATCATTTCAATATATTATTTATTTATTTTCATTCTGTTTCACCGTTGGATCATTCGTTGTTGATTTAGTATATATATTTTGTTCCTCAATTTCTATAACTTTTAGTCATCATTATGTATGTAATTTTTTGTTCAAATATATTCAATATTAATATAAACTATTATGTCTTATAAATAGTAAACTATAGTTAATAATAAGAATTATTTTATAGTGTCGTGCATCGCACGAGCGGAGTACTAGTTCATATAATAGATGACTATGATAACATAAATAATAGACTTCATAGAAATTAAAGGTAAATATTTTAATTGGATTATGGGTCTTGGTAGGGTATACTAATATTTAACATTTTATTAACATAAATCCCTTATTGTTTGTTATAAATTTCATAAACTACCATTTTTCCAACATCAACATCAAAAATAAATACCAAAATAATTATGAAATGAAACATGAACATTAAAATTGATTATATAACATAAATTCATGAAACATTAGTAATATTTTAATTGTGAAATTTTAATCTATAGAAAATTATCAACATCTCTATTATGAAACAATTACTAAACAGAGAATCAAATATAATAACATATACTCATGAAAATAACATATAACTAACTAAAATATTAAAAAATAATAACAATTAATTATTTTAATAAATAGATATATGTATGAATATCTTTCAATCATATATGTTTAATATTTCAAATTTTATATATTTGATGTTCGAGTCGGTTTCACATAGGGAGAAAAAAAATTTAATATTTTTGCAACTCAACTTTTCATAATTTAGTTGTGATTCATACTCACCTCTTATTTCCATTTTATTGTTTATAAATTAGACATGGATTTTTTTCCAATATTTTAATTAATTTAATGGTATTGAAAATATAATATCACATTATTTATTTCTTGGGTTTTTTATTACAATCCAACCAATTTTGTAATGGTATATGTTAACACAACTCCCTCCGTTGAGTTACAATACATATTCTTTATATTCGATAATCCCTGGATGGTTTCTTCCAACCAGATATTTTATTTCATGGCATATTCTCTTATTATATAGGAGAATGTATATTTGATTAAAATATTTTTCATTGATTAATTTGTTATTCAAAATATATATCATTTTTGGTAATAATTATCCTCCCCATTATGGATAGTATCTCATTCGAGTTAATTTTTTCAATTCATTTGGATGTTCCCATATGTGAAGGTAAATATAAATAAAATGTTATATGTTTTTAAAATTATATTTTATATTTCCTATTTTGAAAATATTAATTTAATCTCCCTTTATGTAATGTGGGTTTTCAATAAAATATTTTAGAATTAATTATTTGGTTTTATTTTTAATAATAATACATGTTTTCATAAAAACCATATTTATTATAAATAATTATAAACATTTCAATGCTCAACTATTTATTATCCATTTTAAAATAAAATTTCTCCAAATTATTCACACACCTATTTGAATATTAATATTTAATAATTTCTTATAACTTCTTATATTATGTGTATATTAAAATCAATCTCCAAAAGAACATTTATAGGTTATCTCAGTATTTGAGAATTAATTTTTATGAAGCATGATTTAAATTTCATATAATTTATTTCCAAATAATTTTTTTGGATTTATGATTTTGAGAAGAAAATGAAATATTCTTATTTTTCGAAAAATAAGAATATTTATTTTAATAATGAAATCACGCTATTAAAATGGATTATAATTGATTTGGTTTTTTAGAATGTATTATTTATTTTAATTGCAACATTATAGAGAATTTCATTAAAATAATCACCCCATTATAAAATTTTATTTTTGAGTACATTTTTTGGTTTCAAAAGGTAATATTATTAATACAAGACCATAATAAAAGTAATTATACATAGTTAATGTATTTTTATGGATTTTCCTTGTATTTGAAAATGGGATATTTCTTAATATTTTTCTAATTTATTTTTCCATAAATTTAAAAAAAATTGCATATGTATGAATGTTAATTATTGTACTTATATTACACTAGGGATAGCTTCTTCTAAAACAATTTTAATTCTATCACTCTATGGCTTATAAAATTTCATAATAATTTCTTAAAAAATAAAGACTATTTTTAATAATTTAATTTTTTATATTTAAAATATAAAGTATTAATTTCATGTATCTCACATATGTTCCAATGATTGATAGTTTGGGTTCTATAGAGCCCAACAATAAATTGGATATATTTATTTATAGCTCATCAGATATAGATGTTGTGTAAGGATATATCCATATTATGATTTTTCACATGATTTTTTCATTGTTGTTATCTTGATATGGTTTTTCAATTTATTGTGTGTGGAAATTATTGTGTTAGATAATATATACATATTTTTTATGTAAATGATCATATATGTATTTTTTATGTTATAGTGGCTGGAAATGATCCTATAAACCACTATTAAATTTATTGCATAAGGAATGAATCCCATTTTACATTTTTTAGATAATCATTCAATGACGTAATTAGTCTTAACATTTTTCAAAATATTCAAATTTCATTTGTATATTATTATACCATATATTAAATTCCATTACCTATGAGTTTTCTCCATGCCTCTAGTTATTATCCCACAATATTATACTCGGGTAAAGGTTTGTTCATTAGATATTACATGTCCATCAATCATGAATTAACAAAAAATCATTAGATTCGAGGTTATGTTTAATAATATATTTATAATCTAATCATATTTTATCAAATTATAAGGACTAATCCATTTATATAATATTGAAATGTTTTCTGACATTGATCATTTAGGATACCCATTTCATATGTTTTGATTCCCCTATTTATGATGATGAGTATAACGTATGATGAGACTAGAAGGGTGTCTTGTGTGGTTAAATTATAGTGTAATGGAAATATGTTTTTATAAAAGTAGTCGATTATGAAGATGATGCTCAGTGTCAATAAACCATTCAATATTTTAATTTTGTGTATATTTTGAGAATTATTTCTTAAATTATGGAAATTATGTAAAATAAAAATTGTTTAAACAATATTTTTTTCAAAAATATATTTCTTATTTTATTTCATTTTATCACCCAATCTAGTAGTTCAAGTATAGGGTGCCTCACATGGGCTCTTAACTCATCACAAATCGAGATCACCAAATATCAGTAAATTTGTTAGTATATATTTATATATAGGAAAGCATCGGTTGTAGGGGGGATTGGTATGTAATAGATTGTTTCATAGAGATATATAATTATATCAATTTAGATAAAATGAAATACATTAAATGGATGTCAATATCAGTATTTCCCCATTATATTTATTAACAATATTTCACATAATAATTATTATATGATTAGGTGTATGATGTATATTGAAACATATTATAGTAGATATGATCGAATAAAGATATGGGTGTGTTTAATATATATCTTTCCAGATTTTTTTCTATATTACATATTAATGAGATTTTTTGAATGATTATATTTTGTTGTAATTATTAATTTGGTCATTATTATTTATTATTCACATAAAAATGTTTTTGGGATTCTCAGAGTAGGTCCTAGGATAACTATAAATTTTAAAGAAGATATGTTTACAATTTATTAATCTTTTATAATTCCAATTAGATAAAAATTAGTCTTGGTAGATTCATAAAGTGATTGAAATTTTTTACTAATTTCAAAGATTCCATAGTGTATGTTTTTTATTATTGGAAAATTTTAAATGAACATAAGTCAATTTTTTTCTTCACTAAGAACATAAACTTTTTAAATTTTAGATCTAAAAGTGGTTTTTTACGCCATGGTGTTTATTCAATGAAACGTGATTTCCCAATATAATATCATAAAAAATGATCATCAAATTTTGTAATGATAAAAACAATTCATATGTTATTTTTTATGATTATGTAAATATTATTTGTGATTTGATTTCAATGAATGGGGTAGTCATATTATTTAATTCAATTGCTAGAAACAATAGATTCTGTATTTTCTAATATATAATTTTAATAACATCATGTTTCTCATTCATTTAATGATGAATTATTTTCTGCGAAACAAATCTAATGGTCCGTTAATAGTAGTATTTCGATTTATCATATGAATGTAGCAAAATATCAATCTATAATTTTCCACATAGGGATACACTCTACTCATAGGGTTTTCATGATACCACTAAAATTTACTTTATATATTTTTATAATATAAAAATTGGTGAAAATTATAAATTAACATAATATTGAAATGATTGAAATGTAGGAAAAAAAATTCTACCCCTTGTAGGATCCCTGGTTATGTCAAGTCATAGTTCAAATGACATGTTTTTCATTTAAATTATAACACATTATAATTATTTAATGTTAGTCATCGCCTTTCCTCTATCATTTCCCTCTTATAGGTAATAATATAATATAGTGGATAGTTTATTGACTCATTCATATTCATGTGTTATCAATTATAAAAGATTACATTTTTCAATGGGAAAAAGTGTTGAATATGCCACTTATACATTTAAATAAATTAAGAGATCCCATTATAAATATATTATTATCATAAAACCATTACCCACTATTCCTTATAAGATTATTTGATGAAGAATAAAATAGTTAAAGGAATAAATTATCATTTATAAAAAAAATAAAAATTTGAATTTATAGGTGATGATATGAAATTTCCACACTAAACCATTTTAACCAAACAATAAATCAAAAAAGGTGTAAATAGAAAAGTGTAAATTATATCATGATAGAAACCTATGTAAAAATACATACTTACATAATGATTTAATAGAATATATATTTACCTCACCATACTAATGGAGATGATAAAATATCAAAGGAGGGGGAACCTAATAATATAAAATAAAATATTGAAAAAATCAGTGGATTTTATGGAATATGTTCAGTGAATGTTTTTTCATAGTGGATAATTTCAATTTATATACTCCAATATCTTCCTTAGGATGTTAAAATAACTCAATGTTCCATAATATGTTTGGGCTATCCTTCGACATGTATAGTGCAATATTTAAGTTCCTATAAATTCATTTTTATATTGGTAAGTAATGGAAATTTAACCAAAATTCCTTTATCCAAATTCCTTCTACCCATGAAGTATAATTAAATAATTTCATTGTTTTGTTAACAATCCTATATGTAGAATCATTTTTTCTTGAGATTATTTAGTGGTCCATGTTTTACAAATTCTTAATTAAATCATATGACCTATACTCTTAAAGTGTGTTGACATTCTTCCATATTCATCCACTTTATTAAATAATTTTTATTTTTTGGTTTTTGTTTAAAGTACTTGTGATTAATAGATTTTATAATAGATTATTTATTAGTTATTTAAAATAATAGTATATCATTATCCAAATATATCTCTTAATAAATTAAAAAAACCATATATATTAAACCATGGGATTATATTATAGATGGTGGAATTTGTTCCCTTAGAATCCTAAGAAATTATATATTTCAGACAAAATATATTATAGAAGTACAATCCCTATTGTATTAATATCATAATTAGAAACATTAAATTACATTAAATTTTATAACCAAATATTATCATTCAATAATGTAGATATATTTTCATAAGAATCATTCTTCCTACCCCCATAAACCAATATAGATAACATATTGATATTATATTATATTATTTCATAAAAGAACACAATAACCCAAACTACTTGAAATAGAGAATAATAAACTAGTTTTATATGGGAGATATTATAATGTCATAGAGGGCCATTGGTGCCAATATAAAGTAACAATAAATGAGAATTTAATTTATCACATAACTTTTTATCATGTCCAATTAATCATATATTTTATAGCTAAATAAAAATTAAAAAATTCATAAATCAACATCGTTGTTATTATTCTACACACATTAAATGCTTCCATTATTTTATTATGTGATATTATATTTAATGGTGATATACTTATTTCATTAAAGTTTTTATTCCCCCATAGAAAAAGTACCATTAAATATTAATTATATTTAATCTTAAAAAGAATTATTTTTTTCTATAAATTATTTGAATATCATGATATTGTTTTGGTTATCAAGTTTAAATTTAAAAAAAGTAAATAATTAAATAATTCTTTCATATTGGATTCAATATTTATTATTAAATAAACTAAAATATAAAATTTTAATTATTTATTATTAATAACTAATATTTTGACTTATTTATGAAAATAATCATAAAATTAATGGATATATATTTATTTATTCAACCAACTAGCCATTTTATCCATCATAGTTTCAGGAAAATCTACTAGGGAAATCGGGAATTATTACAGAACTGTATATTAAATTTTGATCCCATAATGAGAGAATTGAATAACTTTCTTTGTGAGGATAAATTCATTATTCCATTATATCTATAAAATTCATTAACAACTTTTCTCTTTTACCTCACATTTTAAAAAAAATTATAATTACTCAAGAACATTAAAGAACCAAATTAATAGAAAACATCACTCATTACAAAAGGATCAAATGTGTGGAATTTTTCGTAATATTTGAGTAAAATTATTACACCTTAGGATTTATAAACACATTTAGTGAATATGAAATTTCTGTCTGAATCTTATTTATAGTTTATATAATAGTTTAAGAGTTAATTGTGGTGTCTATATACAGTTTTGGGGCCTTTGGAGCCTCAGTTTCGGTACATTAAGAATATTATATATAATATATCGTTTAGAAGATAGTTTTAGGAAATAATGGAATAAATCATGAATACTATCATATATTGGGAAACCATTAACTCCATTAGGTTTGGAACATGGTTTTCTCCCTAAGTTAGATATAATTTGTTTCATCGAAGAAAATTTAACTAGAGTATAGTTGTTGGTGGATTAAATAGAGAAAATTTGTTTATTAATTTAATGTATATTTATTTTATAAGCCTGGAGATTTTTCTATTTAAATACCTATATAGTAAATTCTCATGGGTTATCAACATAAACCTAGAGGATTGGTAATTTGGATGCAGCTCTGATAGTGATTGTGTTGATAGGTGAACTCAAGATAGATGATCAACAATGAAAGAATGTGGAGATTTGAGAATCTGATGATGAATTTAATATATCTTATCAATGAAATTAAGGTAGTTACACTCATTAACTAAAATAATTCCAAACCCAAGGTAGATATTTTTATATATTTTTATTCATTATTTTTTTTTCGAGATGATAATGAATTCATTATTTTAAAAATTATTTCATGGATAATTATTATTGATTAGCCATTATTTAACTCACTTTCATAGAATTTTTTATTTTATAATTCATTGATTAATAATTTTTATTATTTTCCCCATTATCTGAATTTCATAAATGATTAAGAAATAAACATGGATTGTTTATGATGCACACATTTGGGTTTGATGCATCTCTTCATCCGTTTATTAACATTAGTGACTTGTAATTCAATTGGATGATAATTTGACAATATCTGGGAAAATGATTATTATGAAATATATATTTAGTACAAAATATATTTTATGGGTTTATTTTTGGGATTAATGTAATTTTTGAGGCATAGTGTTTATGTTGGTAAACTTATGACTTTAAAAAAATTTATGTATCCTTGTATTAGATCAAGTGGGTATCTCTTGATACTCGTGGGAAAACAATTTCAATGAGTAGATTGGTATAAATCCTAGAAAATGAAAAAATGTGTGATTATAAAACAAAATTCCATGAATTATTATCTTGAACTTTAGTGGATCTAATATAATGGGTGGTGCTGGTGAAAGAATTTTCCTAGGATGAAGTTATTTTGAAATTACATTTCTTAAGGAATGTGGTTAAGAAGAACACACCACATATGGACCCCTATTTGTAGCGGTTAAGGATTACATGGATAGTTATTTATCACATGCCATGTGTTTAACCCGCATTCCTTATTACCCTTAGATAGACATCTAGGAATATACAGTGAGTACATGACCAAGAGGCCATTTGGCCCCATAAACAATGTATGTCAGACCAAAACCCATGTTTATATTGGAAGTTCACATAGATAAGAAGATGACAGATGACCACATGATAGACCAATCTATGAACATGTTGTATATTGAAAACAAGTTTATTATCTATATTGTAATTTCTTGTGAGACATTTAGTCATGGCCACTACCAAAATAAATGAGAGACGTTTCACACACAAGTGAGACAATCTATGTAGTTCCCTCATATTCTTTTACCTAGATTATCATCTTCTTCAAGACATGGATTATGGCTTTTGGGTTTCCCATTCTAAGTAAAATTCCAACTGGGGTAAAATGTAGTACATTACATAGTAAAATTGGATGTGGAATAAGGTCATATGAGAGGATATTTATTTTAATGATGATTAGTCGATGGAAATGATAGATTTTTATAACTACAGTGACCCCATGTTTAATACACCACTAAACCACCATAGTGAAAGTCCTCCATATTCTAAATAAAGTTGAATTTTTTACTCTCTCAAACTATATATTTAAAATTTCCTCTAACAACATAGTGGTACCCCCATTAGTGATCTTCAATTGGGAGAGGGTCCTCAAATTGATTTAGTGATCCTTTGGTAGGGGAAAATAGAATAATGGAGTGCACCTTCCATTATTTTTCCTATGAGGTTTCTCATGGTTCTTATTATATGATATGGGGCTAGTGATGATTCTAGATGACTAATCATTCTTATATTTATATGGAGAATGATATTCCTCTCTTTTTTCATCTTGGGGTTTTGTGTTGAGCATACCATGACTATCTTGTTTACATCCCCTTTCATGTGATTCGGAGAAGAATTCATTAAATGATGAATTTTTGGGGATTTTAGGGTTTCCTAATCTGTATGTTTATACTCTACCCTATATGGGCTCTGCCATTGTCTTTCATGATTTTTTCAGATGATTTTCCTTTCCCTAAAACCTAATTTTTTTTAATTTAGTTTTATAATAATTTAAATTCCATTGATGGATTATATTCAACACAACACCATGTTATTCTTGATTTTTAAGAAAAAACATCTTGAAAAACACTACATTTAACTTTTCCATCTCTTTCATTATAGGCACAACTCAATTTTTAAAAAACTAAAATATATTATTAATAACGTTATTAAAATGTTATATTTATAATAATATCCATTAAAATTATAAATAATAATAGAAAAAATAATTTTTGAATGATATTTATAAAGCATTTGTATTTTTTAAAAAATATTGATACTAAATTATATAATTTTTGTTAAAATGTTAATATGTTTTGAAAAATCAATTTTCTAAAAAAATGATATTTACGTATATATTTGAATAAAAATAAAATTTCATTTAATCAAATTTTATAAATATAAATTGATAAAAAAAATATACTTTTTGAATTTCAATATTTATCAATATCTTATTGTGAATTTTGAGGAATTTTTTTGAAATGTTTAATTGTATTATGATTACTGAATATTATTAATTTTTAAGTGAAAAAATAATTTTAAATAATTTATTTATTATTATAAATTATAATTAAAATCGTTTTTGAAACTATAATTTACATATTAAAAAATATATTTATCAAATTTAGATAATTTTAAAAAAATTAATTTTTAAATTGGATATAAAAATATTCTAAAAATTTAATCATTTTCACATTAAAAACACAATTTCTCTTCACACATTTAGGGTTAAGTGTAAATCATTTTTTTCCACATATATTGATGGAATTTCTCAAAAAGTATTTAATATTTTGTTTCATAATAATTTAAAATTTAAAATAAGTTTAACATGTTTTGTGAAAAAAAAGAATAGTGACGGCAGTAAAAATTAATTACGATGGTTAAGGTTAAAAGTGGTTTCTTAAGGGTAAAACATACAAGATAAGGGTCAAATTTACCAATACACTTATAAATAAATATTTTCTATAAATATATCTACCACTAAACTTGTAATAATATATAATTAAATTATTTATACCCTTTTAAAATATTAAAAATCTTAGAGGACTTATTTCATTCAAAAAATTCCATGTGTGTCTTATCCTCCAATTATAAAAGGCCACCCACTCTCCTATCTGATTTACACATTCACACATATTTGGTTCAGATAATACCTTCCCAACCCACTTCCCAACATCTAAACCCTCATCATAGATGCCATAATTTTTAAATAGATCCATCCTAGTAAGGATTTTAGTAAAAACCTAAGGATCTAACATGAAGAAGATATAACAATGATCAACAAGTATCATTGTTTTATTTCATACTAAACCCCATTAATTTTTTACCAAAATAATATAATAACCAAAGTATATCCCATATATGGAGTTGTTTTTTATTAATTCAATTACCTAAATCTATTATATCATCCATCAATTTTGTTATAAATTTATCATTCGTCTGTATGGTAGACTACACCATTGCAAACCAATGTCATTAATTTATCAATTACGAAATATCATGGACGATAATATATATAAAAGTCTATTTTATGTGGGATATATATGATATTATAATTTTTATTATCATTATAAAATTTTATTATTACACATACCTTCATAATTTCTATTTCTTTGGAATATGATAACATCACACTTGTGTATGGCGGACTACAACATCATGTTGTTATATCATTCTTTCATGCTTTACATGGAATATATTAAATATAGGATTAAGAAAAATTTATGTTATATATGAAATAAAAATTATTATATAATTCTATTATATACATCATTCACTATTTTTTATTGCAACCCTACAATAAAATGGTAGTCAACATTCATGTGTACATAGGGCCTACCATCACCATGAATGATGTTATAAATATCCTACCACTAAATTATAAAGATTAATTTCAATACATATATAATAAATCAACTTAATTTATATATATATTATCATTATGTATATTATGGATAAATAATCATAGTAATAGGAATAGAATATAACAAATAAAAACCTATTAGAAAAAACAAAGTTGTTATTACCAAAAAAACAACATTTACATAGAATTGTTCATAAATAATTTAATAAAATGTGATAATAGAAACAAATATAGAATAATATATATAAAAATGTTGTATAATAGATTTAAATTAAAAATATATTTATTATACATCATTTTTGAATGAGTACGATAGAAGTTAAGACATTTGGTAAGAGAAGCTTGTGTTAATTTTTCTTCTTATATATATATTATGTTATTAACCAATATTAGTTTTTGAGGTGTATATAAATCACATTTTACATTTAGTATCATGAATTTATATACCATTAATTTAATTTAAGATGAATTTTTTTATTTCTTTATGGGTATTATAATTCAATATTTCTAATGTGGTAAAAATTTTAGTTTAAAATACATTTATTTGATTGGGTTGTCTATGATTATGTATCCAATGTCGATGTCTCATGATCAAACTCTCAAAAATTATCATGAATTTTATTCTACTCATGTTTTTCTGGAAATATTAATATAATTTCACAATTATCCCTCTCTTGGGTACTTAATATTATTAAGGAAATTATTTATGATAATATAAAATTATTTCACTCTTCAGTCAGAATTCTATTTTCCCACAATTCAATGTTTTATTAATTAATTATGATTATTTTTTTGTTACACCGTAGTGATTTTTAAAATAATTTTTATAATTTTTATTCTTTTTTAAATAATTTTTTAAAAAATAATCTTCTTTTTTCCTAAAAAATTACATATTTTTAATTAAAAAGTTAATAGAACCATAGTTTTAACTTGTAATTCATGAACAGATTCTTCTAACATCATGAAAAATAATTTATTCAAATATTCATTTATATATTTTCAATGATATTTAAAAATGGTTTTGAAATTTTATGGAGGAATTATTATTATGAGTCTGACATCTCTTCCACAGGTTATTACATGTGGATATGATTATGAATCCTTATTCGTTTCATGAGATATTCTATGATGGAATGATTAGGAAACCCATCTATTTTCGACAGTTTTTTGATAAAATGAAATGTTTATGATACCCATTTAATTTTATTGATTATGATATGATGATATTATTATAAAATTCTGGCACACATAAATACGTTTCTCATTATGATACATGTGGGACATAAATATAATTTATATTAACATGGTAATGATTTTTATCTCAATAGTTATATGGGTCTTTGATGGGGAGTGAACTCAATTTTGTAAAACAAGGATAGAATGAGATGTGAAATTTTTTCTCTAAGACATGGTTCGAATAGTGATTGATCTTGATTTAGTTGGACCATGTTGGAATTGAATTAAACGTATTTTATTGATGTAATTTTTCTAAAATGGTCATCTTAGCAGTGATACTTCACTAATATGAATATGAAATTTTATACTTTTTATTGTACAAATTCCAATTCCTACGCAAGTATTATTCTCTAATGGTTCATGTTATTTTTATATGTTTTTATTATTATATTATTGACCTCTAATATTAATTCCATTACTCAACTATATGATCATTAATATATAGGGTATGGTTTTCAAATGTAATAATAATCATATTATTCCATTATGTTCATGTTATGCTCATGTATCTCCATTGTTTACAAATATAGAGCTTCTGAGGTCACCATTTATTATGATTTCCTTCACTATTTTATTTTGAAATCTGTTCTATATAGTATTTCTAGGAAGGATTCTATTTTTGAAGAACATAATGGGATATAATGTTTCTCACCAATGTACATTGATTAGGTTGCCATGTTCTTAATGGCACTAAACTACTACAATACTCATGCTTGTTTTTTTATAATGAAATGAATATTAAATAAACATGATGTAACATCTATTTATGAAAAGAATGGGTTTATATAGTTTGTATCAAAGGATAGATTTAGTTAACCATTAGAAACTAGGATGAGAAAAAACACAATGAGATCCCTTGGGAAATTTCTAAGGATACGTCTATGGATAATTTTATTGATAATTCAATGTATAAGAAGATGTCCTATAATTTTGGTAAAGCATATAGCTAGTGGTATCGTATCAATACATCTATGTTTGGATAAAATAATATAATGTGGATCTATCCCAAATACAACTTGGTGTAATAGCCCTGAAAACAGTATAGGAGTATAGAATTGATCGAGAACATGTGCCCAATAATAGTTCTTATTGCACACCTAGACGGATACACCTTGGTGATATGATTATTGAATTCAAATACACATTATAAACCCTAATTAAGGATTAAAATATAATATGAAAATCACTGATCTAGTATAAACATACAGTATTTTATTAATAAAATAGTATTATGATTTAGGAATCATAATATTTGTTTTCTAGATTTCGTGGTTTCCCACATTGATTATTTTTTTTATGCAACGTTTTTTTATTCAATGGATGGAACTGAAAGGAACTATGTTAGTTCTTAGTGTGATAAGAAATACGATGATTTTCCTCATGGAAATAAAAATTTTATGAGAGAAGGAGAGAAAAAACTCATTTCTATGGTCTCATAGCATTTTCATTCAATGAAGAATGTTGTATATCCCAACGAAAAAAGATAGAACAACATTATATTGGGACATACATAAGGAGACATAAATATTCAATTAGTTGGTATTTTGATCCACTAGTTTCTGAAAAATGGATTAGCACCAATGAAAATATAATATTCCATATCCAATGTTCAAAACATTAAAATGAAATTTTAGAGGTCTACCATTTGGATGGTGAGACAGATCAATGGTGGATTCTTATTTCTAATATAATAAAACATAATTAAATTGAATTAATTGATATGGAAATGTACAAGAAAATATTTTTAAATAAGTACTGTTCAAATAATATTCATAAAAGGATGGATAAATAGTTCCTCGAGATAAGGTAAAATAATGGTGAATCTCTTGGTACATATGAGGATATTCTGACAATTCTTGAATGGTAAGCATTATGTTTCATAATCCAATGTAAGAATTAAGATTTATTGTTTCCATAGTTGATTAAACACATACATTCAATGGTTATTATCCATATGATATATTAGTTGTGAGGAAGTGGTTGTTTGATGTGAAATGAAGGATTAAATGGAGGTTGGAGTTCTGTAACTATCGCAAGTTTTTGACTAGAAAAGAAAGATAGGGTTCAATAGAATATCTAAAAACCATGGTGAGAAGAAGATGATATTTTCTTTGTGCTCAATGTGTGGGAGGAATTAGGGAGGAAATTATCATAGAGTTAAAAGTAAATGGTGCCTGTATGGAAGTTCAGGTCATCAAAAAATAGGTTACTGAATTTATGAGAAAATGTAGCTAAAATTAGAATAGATATAAATATGAATAGAATTAAAAACAAATACTTTAGTGCATCATGCATACAGAATGTGTTAATTATGCTATCCAATTCCAAAAAATGATGTTTAATGATGATTATATAGATCTGAACCCCTATAATCCGAGTGGTGATGGGAAATCTCATCTGATCACTATTTTTGATGAGGGGTGAAATAATAACTTGGTGAATGGTACACACACAATCCAAATTAATACCACTAATTTCTTATTAAACTATGCATCTACCCATTCACTTATATGTAATTAATTTGATAAGGGTATCAAGATTCTATACAAATGATTAAATGTAGAATTAGTATAAAAAACTCGTAATATTATGAGGGTGACATCTCACGTGTATGATTCAAGTCAGGTTGATGTCATCATGAATGGGATTTTTAAAAATCATTTTATTTTTCCCATGGTAGATGTTAATATACTATTAGGTATGTATATTCTTTAAAGAAATAAATCCCACAAAAATTTTCAACGATGTAAATCCATTTTTGATATTCCAAACTAACATTTTATCTTATATCAATGTTACAATAAGTAATATCATTTGATAGATATTACATCCACTAAATGGGTCATGATTTCCATTCAAAAGTGGGTTATATTACAAATGATAGGGGATTAACTAGAAATCTATGATATTCTTATTGTGTAGGAATTTGTTAACTTATTTATTCTAAGACTTTTACTATGACATGAAGTAGAGTTATCCCAAGAACTCATACCTTGTTCTACACAAATTTTAATTACTCCCTTTGGAATGGCCTCCATTATAACAATCTAGGTACTGATAAAATATTTTTTTAAGTTTTATAATTATATAGTAAAATTCATTATAAATGTATTAGTAATAAGTGGTATTTATTGAAATTAGTGAAAATATAATAATATAATAGAAAACTCACCTATGAGAGTATAAATAATAATTAGGTTAATTATTTGAGAAAATATCATACATATATATATAAGAATAAGTAAATAAATGATTTAAAAAGAAAAAATATTTTTTAGTTTTTTTGAAAATTGAAATGTTTATTTACTATTTTATAATTAATAGAATGATGTAAACGAAAATATATCATAATATATAAGATTAAAAATATAATATTTTTTTTATAATTTTATGATAATTTTTGAGACCTAAATTAATTTTTCAACATTACATAAAATCAGTTATAATATAAAATTTGATAATTTTTTAATAAATGAATATTTTAAAGAAAAATTAAATTTTATATATTTATAAATTTGATTTCTAAAAAATTAGTCTAATCATTAATTCAACATTTTGAAAAACGGTTACAGTGATATTTGGGTTTTTCCTATTATAGTTGATTTTTTCCTAGATAGTGAAATACGATAATTTATGGTATATGTAAATTATAAGTAAAATATAGAATTATATATTTAATTAATGATGTAATAACCATAATATTGAACAACCCTTCATTAGTTAATATATGTTGTGATAATTTTTAAACTACTAGTAGAATTTAGCCAAATTAATGAACTAATGAGTAAAATAATAATAATCCTGATCTACTCCACTATAAAAACCACCCCTCACCACATATTATCCTCACGCCTCAAAAATCCTTGAAAATTTTCAAAATTATGCCCAATAATATAATAATTCCTCTCCCCCATGTCTAGGATCCTTTGTTCTAAAAAAATTTCTAATTTTATTATTCTTAAGAATATTCAAAATTATGTGATATCTAGAGGTAAAACCCTCTTTCATTTTTTTATTTTCATTTAAATTTATTTTAATTTATTCTTATATCCTCACTTACCATCATCCAAGGGAAATGATAACTCTATTATCATACATATAGTGGATGTTTTTTCATTAATGGAATATACATTTCCTAACCTCTTTTCTTCACCTCTTATTCTATAAAATGAACGCATTGTCTGTGATGTGTCTATTCACCGACATCACCGACGTCAAATTTTCATTTTACATTACCTACACTATGGGTGGAAATAAATACATTATTATCTTTACAAAATATTTTAATATTTGTATTAAAAAAATTATGTTCTAGAACCAATCTATATAAATAACATTAAATTAAATGAAACTAGTTTTTGATGGTCAGAAAAATAGGTCAAAAAAACTAAAATTTTATCATTAATGATTTCTCTAATGAATCATTCTAATACCAAAAAAATAAAATATTGTATCATTTAAAATTATTTATGAATATTAATACCAATTAATTCCACTATTAGAGTTTTTCTTCCATTTGACATGATAATCTATAATGATCCAACCATGTGAACTATGAAATAAATGCACGTAGAAAAATGAAAATATAAAAATATTATTAAAAAATGTGTGGGAATATATTGTTAAATGATCTGATAATGAATTATAAAAATGAATATATTTCATTAATAAAACTATAACACTCCATAAACTCTTATACAATATTTTTTAATACGTTTGAATGAAGGAAAACCTGAAGTACGGAACTTTTCATTAAAAATGCTTTTTTTTAATTTATATTTTTACAAAGTTAAAAAGGAGTGTTTTAATAATAAATGTAAATATGATTATGATTATTTTTATTGTTCTTGGGATTTATTTATTATAATTGTTCGTTTCATGATATCCCTTCAATTAATTGGTTATTATTTTTTTAGAAGATGATTAAAATGGTTATTCCATGTTTAACGATGATGGTAACATCATAAGGTAATCTAGAGGTTAATATTATAACGTAGCTATGTGGGTTACTAATCACATGGTATCCTTGATGGTATCAATACTATTTAATTATGGTAATAAATAGTTTCCTTATGTTAAATAAAAAGTTTATTTATGTATTCTATGTGTTATGGAAAAATAATTGGTTACTTCTAATGGTGAGAAGATTATCATTCATGTGTTAGAAATTATTCTGATTCAAGTGGTTTTATTTCTATATTTTTATTCCCCATACAACAATTTAGGTTTGTAAACCATGTTTTAATTTTTTTCACATGGTTTAGTGATTTTTAGTATAAAATAAGAATCCATATAGAATTTTGTGATGAATCATCATGACAATAATTCATGTGTTATTAAAAAAATTATATTGTGAAATAAATATGAAAAATTTTATTAATATACAAATTTTTTCATCTGTGTTTCAATGTCAGAAATATGGAATTATTATCTAAAAATATAAAACAAAACTATTTTTGAGAATTTAATAACTATATTCTAGTTTAATTAACAAGATTATGTAATGAATATGGTTAGGTAAATATAATATTTATCAGATCATTGTTTAGATAACCAAATGGGTTGTGACGAAATAAATAGAAAATAAAAAATAAATTTTTTGTTATTGTTTTTATAGAAATTATAAATCATTTTAATATTACGAAGATTATTAATATTAGATCTGTCTGCTTATAATGGTTTTTAGCAAATGAAATAGAGAAGATGATATAGGAAGGCATTGAGAGGATGAATTCTTTCCAATTCTCCAACCTGGAATAGTGGAATTTAGAAAAGAGAAGATTATGAATGTAATGGATTAGTTTACCAATGATATAAATGGTGGAAGAATCCATCTAAGAGAATAGCCATATCTAACCTAAATGAACATTATGATGCCATAATAGTTTAAGAGGAAACACCCTCCAGAATTCAGGGGATCTTCTAACAAAATTGTGGGAGATGAATGTATTAAATCCATTGAAAATATATTCAATGTCATTGTGTGTTATGATAATAAATGATTAGTCTTTTCATTTATCATTTTGACGATGATTTAGGCCAATTATAGTCTATGGTCCAGAATTTCAAGGAAACAGAAGATATTAATGAATTGGAATATGAAGACATTATGAATCTTATCCTTGATAAATAGTTTCATAAAGTCATTATACATAAGTTAGAAAATTAATCCCTTTAATTGAAATAAAATGATGAAGATTTCGTTTTCATTTATTTACAAAACACCACTCAATTTCAATTTTATGGTCTAAATTTTGTTTTGGATCTCTAAAGTAATATCGGTTGTTTGTACTCAGGATTAAAGCCATTATACTAAATATCATTGGTTTCACAATATTTTAAAATATATGAGAAGCTTCTTTGATTTTATTATATAGTAGAAAAAGTTTCTTCCAATTATAATGTGTACTTTGAAAAAAAAACATATGAAAATTTTCAAATGGAATGAAATTGGAACACCCAGGCCCTAGATTCCTAGAACTTGTGAATTATTTTATAACATTAGTGTGATTACAAGGAATCAAATACTAATGGAATGATCAGTTTAGAAGTATTGTATTTCCATATTACATTGATGATACCCAAAATACATTTGGAAATAGGCAATACAAACATGATACATAATAAAAGTAAATAAACTTCATCCTCAAACTCTTATTCAAATAATCATTCTTCATAACCCATGGATGTGAAAAATAATAAGGGTGAGCTCAAATGCTCAGTAAAGGTATGTAATGTAGAATAAATAATGAATTAGTGATAATAAATATACATGAAAGGTTAAGTATATGATAACCCATTCAATTCAAATAACTAAATAATGAAAAATAAGATTTTCAAGGTCCGAAACTAAAAACTAGGACACCTAATCAATTAATTGATAATAGAATACATCTATAGATATGCCAATGATAAATCTATTGGATAACAATAATATTAACTGAAATGTACATCAATGAAATTCATAGTTATTTTACATCATGTATAATTCACATGAAAACCTATATCATCAAGACCATTCATAGGACAGTTTAAAACTACAAATAGAAACTCAGCAATTTTGTCCAACATATTCTTCTCAAGAGAACATATCAATGTATCTAAGGTATATATAATGTCTATGACCTACCCCCCTTAATTTACAATCCAATTAATTCTTTATATCAAATACTCAAAATAAATAATACTCATTTTAAAATATTTTTATTCAATAAAGAATATATTTTTCTATAATAGCCATGATAATTAGATAACTAGTCAAGAAAACACCATATGTAAAAATGGAATATGGTTCAGGAAATAATAAATTCCACCACCCAAGAATATAGTTATCACATTAAAGAATACTAAAATAATGTTATTGGTTCACGGTAAAGTTAACAACCAGAAAATGAAGTGAAATTTCAAAGTTAATCCTTAAAAACATTTATGTGGGGAATAGTCATTAAACATTCGAAAGAATTTCATACATCATTTAATCATTTAAAATATAATATCAAAGAAGGTTTTACATTAAATAAATAATTTAATATCATAAAATAATTATATTAAGGATATTAGATGTCAAATGGTTATATATAACCCATATAATAGAAAAAAGGTGGATAGAAAGAAAATGTCTCAATGGAATGCAAATTGAGACGAAATCCTATACCTTATAATTAATTTTGTTGTGTGGTATTTTTCCTCTTTTATAGTAGATAAAAATATGTTACTAACATATAATATATCTAAAATCCTTTTTATAATATCATATATTGATATGGGTATTACATCAATAATTTTTTCTGTATTTTAATGTCTTCAAATGTGTATTTAAATGAGTAATCTTAAAAATTTTGTAACGGATTGACATGTTTTATATTTTATGTCCAGGAACAACAAATTTATGAAAAATGAAATGAAAATGGATGAAATTTATAGCTCAAAGACACTTTTTTCCATGATTAAAGCTCACCTAGTGACATTGACTTTTTGAAGATGGATAAATATAGAAAACTGGACTATGATCGATTAAATGTCATGTATTCTCATTATAGGACATGATTTTTCTAAATATGTTTCAGCATAGGAAAGGTCATGACACAATTACACACTATGAATGAAAATTAAATTTCATGAAAACCATTGACACAATAAGATAGTTTTAGAGATATTTTCTTTTGAAGAGTTACACTAAGATCACGACACCTGATAATTACAGGATTACAAGACATAAAACACCTTGAAACATATTGAAGACATATTAAAAAATAAAAATAAATGCTATGGAACCAAGGGATTAATGGGGAAAACAACAAATTAACCCCTCATTAACTGTAAAGGTAAGATTTGGGACCATATGTGGCCATGTGATGCTGACAAAATACTTCCAGACAATAGAGTGATGATTTTGAGAACTACTTCTCCACCGTTAATTGTTTCCATTCTTTCTCGAGTTTCCATGATTCTCATTCTCATCATTCCTTGCAAGAGTGAATAGTTTTTTGTTACATATTATTTGATTTTAGTAGGATGTGTTTTATTGGATTTTTTATTTATTATTCATGTTTTGGATTACTACAACCCATTCTTTTAATTCTAATCATCTTTTTTTCAAATGCATTACCAATGCCTATGATTTAATGCTGTGTATTTCGTTACATCAGTTAATTGTATAATATTGTGTATACAAATTATTAAATCAAGGTTAGTATTTTTTAAATATATTATTGGGTCTCCTATTTCATTGATTGAATACAGTAGATGACTTTTCCAATGTTGAAATCATAGGATTAGTGTAGGGTACCCATATTAAGGATCCCTTCTGATCTAATTCAGACACCAATCATGAATAAAAATAACGAAATAATATTTTTAGTGCATGAAACTGAATATCTCTAAATGTAGAATTTATCTCTATTTATTACAAATATTTTCTAATACTATTTATTTATATTTATAAAAAACAAAAAATTTTCATTTTCAATTTTATTAATCAATTTCGAACATACAGATCATCCATATGGAATCGACACTCGAACATTCTAGATACTAAATGTTTCATTAGGTTTTCTGATATTTATAAATTCATAAATTTTGTAGTCCCGTATAAATTTAATGACACCCTTCACTCTTTGATATATAATAATCCTATAATCTCTTAATACTTTTTTGTTAACAATCTATAATTACTTTCATTATTTTAAGAGTTAATTTCATAGTTTTCTATATTATGTTTTTAAATGTTTTTGTTTATTCCTATTACATGGATCATGACTAAATAATTTTCCAAATTTAAACCATGATTTAATTATCATATATATTAAATATAAATATATTTTTAATAGTCCCTAATATTTTTAGATAAGAAGTGATGTAGAATATTCATTGATATGGTATGTCATATGTACACATGAACGATACATTCATTTCATTGTTGTATTAAAAGAACAAAAACAAAATTATAAATATTTATATTATAATTATAGTATTATTTATATTTAATATATTTTACCTAGTTTTATTATAAACATATTTCCTACATTCCATTTATAGTTCCAATAACACACTATTCTTTGGGGAGGAGGTATTCCCCACTTCAACAAAAGTTGTTACTTTTTTACAGAAATTATAATGTACAAAATGGAATGTTTTAAAAAAAATTAAAAACTCATTTAAAACATGATAAATATCATATATATTATATATAATTAGTGTTTCTAAAATAATTTCAACCAAGATATGTGGAAATGTAAAAATAAACAATCATTGTTTGGTGAGGTGGTAGTTCTCCAAACACGTAAACAGTATGTTCGTTACCCAGTAGGTGGATGTGTGTGTAATTTAACATATAACCCTTAACATAAAAAAATACATATATATTTAAGATAAATGTATTATTATATAATAAAGTAATCAGACTATTTTTGGGAGTGGGGAGTGGAAATAAAACTAAAGAGCTTGAGGAAAGTCATTTCCTCTTAATCTGTTAACTCGTTTTGGTTTGTTCCAAACAACATCCATTGACTACTACCTTCCCAAAGGGAGGAATAAAATATTAATTTATGTATTTAATAAAGTTAATTAATCATTTTTTTTTCAAAACCAATGTGATTTATTGGATTGCGGATGTAAGAGGTGTGGTGTCCTTTTTTATTAGAGGGAGCGTACACAGTAGGAATTTTTGAGAATAAGTTAGGTGTACCCGTTTTTTTCATTAAAAAGTCATAAAAAAATAGAAAAACACAATAATTGAATTATAATGGATGATTTATGAGTTATTACCAACCAGTGGGTTTTGGATATGTTTATAGGTCATTGAGGCCCATAAGTTTATGGTTTATTCCCTTATTAAGATTAATTTCATCTTAATCGTTGAAATTAATTTTAAATAAATTTACAAATATTTGTGGATAATAACTAATTTTACCTTATCATATGTTATAAATAATTATTATTCAAATTAAAAAAATCCATTTTTCTAAATTTGAATTACATAATATGCTAAAATTTATTTAAATTTAATATTGTAGTAGAGAATAAAATGCATATTTTTAAAGTACAAATGTCCATAAATTTTCTACAATATTATAGTCAACATAAAAGGGAAATTCATTAAAATGAAATAAGCTGGATTAATTTACAAAAATAGTTCCGCTTTAAATTTTAAAACCTATTTAAAATGAAATTTCTCCTAATAAATAAATTATATGAAAAATAATTCTTGAATTAAATTTATGTTTTTTGAGTATTCATTTAAATAAAAAAATCATAGGGAAATAAAAAAATTCCCCATAAGATAATTTTATTATATGTATTCCAAAAATAAAGTTTAAATTTAATTATTAAATATATTAAGTGTTTATAGTTTTATTTAAAATAGGTTATCCTTTAAAAGTTGAAAAAACTACTAAAATAAAAATATAGTTTTTTATGTGCAATATTCGAGTTAATCTTATCTTATACCAAGAAAATATATTATATGATTGTAAAAATATTTGGATGGATATATAATATAGAAATTTTATATATAAAATATTTAATGTGGTCTAATTTAATTGATTATTCCAACCATGAAAATGTAGTGTCTTGTGTTAGTCGGGTGTTGTGTGTACTCCAATGATATCAACCAATTCTATATTAAAATATGTTAACATATTTGGGTGATAAGTTTTAACCTCATACAAAAATTTCATCCTCCATAATTTCAAGGGTATTGATTATAAATGGATGATGGTTGTTATCCTTCATAGATTTTTTTGATTCCCATGTCGCTTCCTTTATTATGTGATTTATCCATTGTGCCATTAGCAAACGAGTTTTCCAATTTCTCAATTATTTCTCTCTGGTATCTATAATTTGGATGGATTCATTACAGTAGAAAAGGTTACATTCCAATTATACATCATCATACGAGATTACATAAATTGAATCATGAATGAATTTCCTTAGAAGAGATATGTGGAAGACTATCTATCTTTTAGATATTTTATGGTATTACCAAACGATAAGAATTGACCCCACACTTATCAGAATTTCGAAGGGCCTGATGTACCGGGACATAGATTCATTTTCTTACCAAATTTGTTAATACCATCCCATGGAGTTTCATTATGGAAAACATGATCTCAAACATGGAATTACAAATCATTCCTACTTTTTTCATCATGAATATTTTCCCTACATTGAGAACATTTATATGATCTTGAGTATTCTTTACCTTTCTCATCATATCATCAATGAGTTCTGAACCTATAAGTTTCCATTCACCAACATCATCCACACTTGCTGATTTTTGACACCTCATTTCATATAAGACTCCATATGGACCAATTTTATTACATTATTGGAAAAAATTATTATAGGAAACTCTACCAAAGGTAACAACTGATAACACATACATTTAATGTCAAGTGAGAATGACCCCAAAATGACTTCCATTATTTAAATTGTTTTTTAATAATGTCTATTAGTTTATGGATGGTAGTAAATTACCAAATGAAGCTCATTGTCGAGAGCCTCCAATATAAATTACCATAATTTTGAGGTAATGTGGGGATATCAATAAAAAAATTATATTAGTGTTCAATGATTATTTATAATTTCATTAATGATAGTACTTGTAAGACACTCAAGAGGTATGAATTATCTTATATCAATGAAATTTGCATATTTTGTAAGGCGATAAATAATAAATCATATCACATCATTTATTCAAAGAGACTTTGGAAGTCCTGTGACAATTTACTTAGTAATATAATCACAATTCTATAAAAGAATAGAAAGATATTAATGGTGTCCCTTTGTGTAACATCCCTGTTAAATAATGAATATGACACATTCATATTTACTAATATTTATTAATTAAATTTTAATATTACCTAAACGGGGATGCTATTTTTTATATAAAACTCAACACTCAATATTGTATTTCTTAAAAATCTTTTGTTACACACAATGTGGAGTTATACTAAAAAATAATATAATATTTTTATTGTTTTAAATGGTAGTTAATGGCTAGCTGTTATATTAGTGGGAATGAATAGAACAAACCATATTAAGAATAAAAATGTTTTTTAAATGTTTATACCTCAATCAAATAAAATTTAGAGGCCTAAAATGAAAATGAATCCAATTTTAAGCATAAATACTCTACAATTTTTTACAATGTAGTTTTACCACCTTTTGATGGAGAACCCATTTTAAATATAATTCTTTTCACTTTTATATTTTCCATTTTTGAAAAAAAATCTTCTTTAAAATATGATCATCAAATTTTACTTTGGGTTATTTTTTGTTATTTTTATGACAAAATTTATTTTTTAATTAATAGTGAAAATACTGCATTTTAATTCAAAACTGCCTTTTAATCTAATATATTTATATAGATAAATTGTTCATTGAATTTTTTTATGTTTAATTGGAATATTATTTTTCCAATTAATCCAATTTTGGTCATTGAATGTAATTTCACTCTTAATTTGGAATAAAAACTTTTCAATCTTACAATGTGTTTTACTTTATAAAATACACGCTTTTTGGTTTTAACATAGAAATTAATTTGAAACTAATTAATGAAAATTCTATGTTTTTAATTTGGTAAAATATATATAATTTTTTAATTCATTATATCCAAATCATCTTTGGGTGAATTTCTGGTATTTTCCTGAAAATGATAAATTTTTTATGAATTGTTAAAAACACTACATAATTGTTAAAAAAAGGCATTTCATTTAAATTATAATTTTCCATTTCTATTAATTGAATTTCAAAATTCCGATATAAATTTTTTTAATCATTATGTAAATGTGGTTCAATAGGATGGAGTTAATTTTTCAGGAATAGAATATTGTGATTTTTATTTACCATGGTTAATGTTAAATAGGGTAATTCATGTTAAAAATAAAAATATAATAATATAAAATTACCATAATAATTGTAATAACAATATTGTATGAGTCATAGATGACAAATAAAATCCTTGATTAGAACTTTTGGCCTTTGGATGCCACTTGGGTAAGATAATTACATCAATGAATTATTATTCAAAGTAAAACTAAAAATATCATAAACATGTACTTTTCTATAAAACAATTTTAATGTGGGTTATATAATTGATATCATTGAATATAAATATACAATAGAAATTTAATAATATTCCCTACATCAAGGTATTTTATTTATTATTTTTAGACATAAAATAATAAAAATTATTTGTGACACAGTGATTATGTAATTATTTCCCCATTAATGAATGTTTTAAATAAATGAGATTATAAATATTAAAATAAATTTATTTTGATACTTTTTATGCCATACGATATTTCTATGGATTATTATGACTTTTTATATTTGAATTAATAATTTTTTTGAATCGATCATGTTTTTTTGGATTTTTAAAAAGTCATAATATGAATAGTATAAAAGTTTACATAAATGAGTTTTTAAATCAATAAATATTATACTAAATGATAAAATAGTCTTAAAAATCTAATATTATGTCAAATTCAATATATGATGTTACAAATTCCATTAATTACCCATTTTGGGTCTCTTAGCATTTTATATTAAATATATGAACCACATATTGTGAATACACAAGAAGACATGGTAAATGTTAAATTATTAACTTATGGTTAAAGCTAAATGAAAAGATTAATTTTATTCCCTAAAGATGTCTAAACCCATTTTTTGAGATTATATCAAACAAAAATTACCATATATTAGAATTAAGTATGTTGTGGACCTTTTGAAATCAAAATTCAGAATATAATAAAATATTATTTTTATACATTCCTAAAGAGCCCCTCCTCCCTCTTATAAAAGGACATCACCTCTAACCCATTAATAGAACCTATAAATCCCCATGTATAATCTATCCTCGTCCCAAATAATCTCTCAAAATACCTTTGTTACTCCTAGATCATTATCCTTGGGTTATGTGAATTCAAGAGATCCCTTTGGATCAAATCAAAAGAAGCTTCCCGGTATGAGGTAACATCTTCTCTCATGTTTTTTTCATTTATTTTTCGTTCTCATCTCCCTATGATCTTATTATTATTTGTTTATAGAAAAACAACAGTATCATAAAGATACTCTGTTTTTGTTTTGATAAAAAATATAACTACACTTACACACACCTCCATCTAATGGATACGAACATATTGTTTCTGTGTACGGCGAACATCTGCCTCACGAAATGATGATTGTTCAATTTTCCCCTAACTCCTCTCATGGTGGCCAATACGATGTAACTTTAATTATATATAATATATATGATATTTATTTTATCTATGATCTTATTTAATTGTCTTCTATACCATTTCTTTATGATTTTCATGTTGTATATATATGATAATTTCTTTTGAGGAACTGTGGACTACCGCCCCCTCAATGTGATATGACTCGTTCAGGCTATACCTGGAACACATAAAGGATAGAACTAATGAACTAATGGAAAAAATATAACATAGATAATATTTTTTAATATGATATACCAATGTATCAATTAGTTTTCATTCCTTTATATATAAAAATAATTCAATGTAGTGCTCATGTGTATGTACGACTTACCATCTCAATGAACAGTTCATTTCATTTCTTATATAAAAATGTTATTAACTATTCCATAATACATATATACTGAATATATATGATATATATGATATATAAATCATGAATATCAGTCTGAATATAAATTAATTTTGACCACATGGACAATTTTGAATGATAACAAGTTCATTTTTACTCATCTTCCGAACATTGAAAAATTGTCTGATATGAACACAAATAATTATCAAATTTTGATAAAAATGTAATAAGTGATATAAAATTAAAAATGAAATTTAAAATGTATCTGAAGAATATAGAAATTAACATAACTTTATTATTCAGGAAATTGATGAATGAACGAGTCATGTCGGACATGAGGTAAGGGACTTTGTCTCAATCATCTTTCATTGATGCATGTTCTGAGAATAAAAAAATCCCTCTTTTATATGCTGTATAATATAAACCTTTTTAATTTTACTCTCATTTAAAGGGAATATTTTTTTCTATGAATAATTTTACTAAACTATAAAACGAATATTTTTAATATATTGGGCGACAATGACCACTCTTCCATCGTAATTGTTATTTGGCATCCTCTATAAGATTAGTTGTTTTTAAAATGTAAATGGAAACTATTATTATGATTTTTTGGTGTTTTGTTATTGAAAATGGTTTTTTAAATGGAATGAGTATTTCGATATCTTGTAATGATATCATGTTATTTAAAATTAAATGTCTTTACTAAAATGTAGATATTATCAATATTTTATGTGTCCTGAGTATATAATTGTACCTGTAGATTTGGTGGGTGGTTACGTGATAAACAAAATGATGGGTGGTTCTGTGATAAAAAAAATATTGGTGGTTACGTTATAACCTCCAATTCATTGGGTGTGGAATCTGGTCATATGGCTATTCCATTTAGTGATATGTGTGGATGTTGACCGTATTGTTAGTCCATTTAAGTATCTTTATGTCCCAAATTACCTTTATTTGTTAGGTGTGCTTTATATGGATTTTCTAGTAATATTTCGGTTACAAAAGGGTTATCAAGGAGATTTTATTTACAGAAGAGTATTTATTACTTCATAATGGTGAAAATTATTACTTTTGATAATGTATTCATGGTTTATTGGTTATTTTGAGAAACTTATAGTTTTCATTCTTTGTGTATCCCTTATTGAGCTATTAATTCTCATTCAATGTTTTTGAAATGTTTTTCACAAGATTTGAAGTGTAATAGTGTCAAGGATGAGATCATGTAAAAGTCATGAGGATTAAAACCTGGAACTAAACATGTTTATTTTCTTTTTAGAGTTTTTATTTTATGAAGAAAAATGGATACTGAGTAGAGGTTTCTACATGTAATATTCAATTTGTTATGTATATGTTTTGGCCTAATTATATAACGATCTAAACCCGAAAATATCATCAATGTAAATTATTAATATAATTGAATATTATTTTATGTTTAAGGATTGAGACTTATAGTTCGCATCGGTGGTCAGTTTAGATATCTTTTGTGGTTTGGATGTTATTTAATAATAAGTGACATATCCATAGTGGTTAGAGTATTAGAAAGAGTCATAGTTATATTATATAAATTGAATGAGTTTAATATAATAGTAATAAGTATATATTAGTTTTCTACACTCCTCCTGCGGTATTATATTATTATTTTACTCATATAATCACACTGACCTTTTTGGTTTTTGTAAATAGATAGATCTAGTAGGCACCAAGGTAATAATGGATGTGAAGAAAACTGTGACAGTTTTCTAAATAAGAAACCAAATGAAATGAGATCTGCAATGAGAACACTTATGGTTATACTAATCCAAAAATCAAGAGTCATTATTGACCACTTGATCCTTGGTGATTTTTATAAGGCATCGTATATGCGAGAAACAAATCCCTATGGAATTTCATGTTATAATCATAGAGGTAAGTATATTTAAAAACATATTGTAAATGATGTGTAATGAAACAATTAATAAAACGAGTCAATGAGATGATATGATGCTATAGAGGTGGTAATGAAGGTCACAAATAAAGATCCTTCCATGGAAAAAGGAAGCATCTAGGTGACTCTAGGAAAGTGAAAGAAGTTCTTTCCACGGGATCAATATAATGTTTTAAAATTGGTGTGCATTGTGATTATACAAATTGATGTCATATGAAGAATGTTTGAGAATTGGATCATCAAGATCATTCAAATATATGTTTACAAATTCCTGATTCCATTATAATTAATGATGAGTAATCAAAAAATGACCTATGAATGGTATAGTTTATTTCATAGCCCATGTTTTGACCTTAATAAAATTTTAGGAAATTATGAATGACTTGGTTGTTATTAATGAACTATTACATAATGAGTTATAAATGAATGGTTAATGGATCATAATGAACATTTAATGAGTAAGAAGTCTATATATAAGGGATTCAGGAGTTATGGTAGATTTTTGGATGATATAATGCTTAAAAGAATTAAGAATCTTTTGATAATTGGATTACTTTGGAAGTCTGTTTCTAGTATGGGTCAATGTAGAGTTTGAAATGTGAAAAATTTATTCATGGAAGAATTATATTTTATTTTGTAAATATAGTTGTAATGTACAATTTGGGTTTATATGATCATTGAATTTTAGGTAATTACATGTTATTAATTTTTGGGATGAAAATGCAATGTATGAGATAACATTTGTGGTTAAAATATGTTATGATTATTTTTGATGAATTTAAATTTTTATGGACAATGTTATAAAATTATATAATTTTTTGAAAAGGGACAACATGAAAACCAAGTGATAACCCATTGTGTGAGACAAACCTATGGGATTCAAACCCACAACTAAAGTGCGATTGAAATTTATCTCCTACCAGTGGACTATGTGAAGTCCTTGGTTAGTTTGACTTATTATTTTTAGTTAAATTATTGTATCGATCAAGAAAAATTTTATTTCTAATATTATGTTTTATCAAATGGATATCCATAGTATATGATATTGATTTGGTGATTATGTGATAATTTTTATCATTGAATACATTCTCTCTTTTGAAAACACTATATGAATAAGGATAATAGAACACTATGGGATCTCATTTGTGGAGTAGTGGTTGAAGTTATATTTTGTATGAATTTTAGTTTTTATTGTGGACATATATAGATTTGGGTTATTTATTGAAATGATTAACATATCATAGAGAATATGTGATTAGGATAATTAGATTTTAGTATAAGACTGTAAGAATAGTCATTATTATTTGGAGATAAATGTTATGAATTTTTTGGAAGACTTTGTGATCAAATACTTCTGAATTTTGGGTTTTAAACATAGTTTGGATTATATTGAAGGATGTTAAGGAAAACCATTAAATAAATTGCCTTTTTTGATCTTTGGGAACTCTTTGTTAAATTTTGGATATTAAGAGCAGTATTTAATTTTTAAAAGGATTTTCATTTTGGGGGATTATCTGATCTTCTACTAACCATTTTAAATTTAGTTAATTACTTATTATGCGTGAAATATATTTTTCATTTTTTTGGTTTATGTGGTTCTTTAGAAGTTGATTCTAGCATTTCTGTTGTGACCATGTCATCATGAATACTCATTGTTTGGAGAAAAGATGAGTTTTTGGTAGAAAATTATTAATAGACGAAACTCTACTTTTAATGTAAGTATGTGTCCATATGATCTCATTATAGGTAGTTATAAAATTATTCAACTCTAAGAAAATGATCTTGAAGAAAAATTTCATACGCTTTCTTTTTTCATCGGACATTTACCCAACCATAAATTTATGTTATTGTGGTGGTTAAATTTCCCTGATCAAGTTCACCATCAATATTTATTAATATATGATACTATGTTTCACTTCCATATCCATGTTTTCATGGAATCCTAGTATGGGTTATCTTGGCTGACATTTTTACTTCTCCTTCTTTTTTTTTAAATTGACTTTGTTATTGACACTTTTTTTGAAGTGGGAGTTTCAATGCTGATTCAAACCCAAATTTTAAAATTGTGAGGACACAATTAGCAAAAGGAGGGATTGATGTAACATCCTTAGTAAATAAAGAATATGGAATTTTCATATTTATTAATATTTCTGATTTAAATATTAATTTTACATTAAAGGTGGTTCAATGTTCGATAGAGTACTCATCACCAAACAACATATTCCTCTAAAATTTTATATTGCTCGCAAGGTTGATTCATATCGAAAAATAATATAGTAATACTATTTTTTAAAATGGTTGTTAACGATAAGCTATTATGATGGTGGTAATAAACAAAACTAAGTATATTATGATTAATCATGTTTGTTAAACATTTTTACATTTATCCAATAATATTTCGATGCTTAAAATGGGAACGAATCCAATTTTAAGCATACATATTCTAATATATATTAAATGGTGTTTTTACCAACTTTTAATGTCGAACCCATTTTAAATCTCATTTTAGACACTTTTATATGTTCTATTTGACCAAATAATTTTTCATAATTTAGAATAGGGACATCAAAATTTACTTTGGTTAAATTTTTGGTATTTTTCTGATAAAATGTATTTTTAATGAATAGTGAAAAATACCTCACTTTAATTCAAAATTGCATTTTCATATAATTTAATTATAAAGATATATTGTTGTTTTAATTGGTTTTAATGTATAATTGTATTATATTATTACCAATTAATACAATTTTAGTCATTTTATGTAATTTAACTTTTACCTTGGACATAAACACTTGTCAATCTTATGATGATTTTTATTTCATAATAAACATGCTTTCAGGTTTTGACAACGATAATGAATTTTAAATTAATTAATGAAACATCTAGGTTCATAATTTGGTAAAATAAACATCATTTTTTAATACATAATATCAAAATTATATTTCAGTGAATTTTTGTTATTTTTTTAAAAACGTTCATTTTTTGATAATTAGTGAAAAACACTACATAATAGTTAAAATGCCGGATTTTTCATTTAAATGGACTTTTTACCACTTTTTTGAATTGAATTTTAAAAAAATATCATACATGGTTGTGATCAATATGTTAAATTTTGTTCAATAGGATGATTTTTTTTCACGAGTAGTATGTTTTCATTTTTATTTACCGCGATTAAAGTTAAATAGGGTAATTTAAGGTAAAAATAATACTATAATAATATAAAACTACCTTAACACTAGTCCTAACCTTGATGTAAGAATAATTGAAGACTAATACAATCATTGGATAGAACTTTTGGCCATTGGAAGCCATTTGGGTAAAATAATTACATTAATATATTTTTATTTAAAGTAAAAATTAAAATATCATAAACATGTATTATTTTGTTAAAAAAATTAATGATGGGTTATATAATTTGATATATTTGACTAGAAATAGTAATTAGAATGCTAAAAATATTTTCTATATCATGGTATTTTATTAAAAAATTTAGAAATAAAATGAATAAATTTATTTATGACACAATGATGATATAATGGTTACCTCATTAATGAATGCTTTAAATAAATGAGATTATAAAAATTGAAATAAATTTATTTTGAAACTTTTTATGTCATCCTAGAATTTTATCAATGATTAATACTTGTTATATTTTATTTAATGAAGCTTGTTATAATTTATCAAGTTGTTGTGGATTTTTCAAATGTCGTTCTTTGAATGGTATAAAAATTGACATAGATGAGTTTTTAAATTAATTAATATTTTATTTACTGTTAAAATAGTCCTAAAAACCTAAGATTAATCCAAATGACATATATTATTTATAAAATGTAACTGCAAATCCATTTTGGGTTACTTGGGATTTTATAATAAATAAATTAACCATATAGTCTAAATATAAATGAGGACATGGTAAATGTAAAATTAGTTATCAAAGGGTTAAAACTAAATGATAAGTTTAATTTTATTTGCTAAATTTGACTAAAACCCATTGGATTAAATTATTTCTAAAAATAATTACCATATATTTGAATTATAATAGTTGGGGACCTTTTATTATCAAATTTTTTTATAATAAAATAATATTTGCAAACATTCCTAAAGAGCCACTCTTCCCTCTTATAAAAGGACACCACCTATCACCCATTAATCTCACCTCTCAAGACCCTTGTCTCTTCCAAACACTACAAAAATAATCTCTTAATATCCCTTTCTTCCTATTAGACGCCTTCCCCAAGGTAGAAGGAAATTCACGATATCTCTTTGGATCAAATCAAATGAAGTTTCTTGATTTGGGGTAACATCTTCTCTCATGTTTCTTTCCATTATTTTTCATTCTCCATTCCGTATGATCTTTATATTATTTTTTATATAATAAAACAGTATCATAAATATAATAGTTTGATTTTATGAGAAGTATTCAAGCTACCCCTACACACACATGCATCTAATGGATTCGAATATATTGTTTCTATGTATGGAGAACTGATGCCTCATGAAATAATGATTGTTCGATTTTCGTCTACCACCATTCATAGTTACCATTATGATGGAATTGTAATTATAAATGATATTTATGATCTTTATTTTATCTATATTATTCTGAAATTATCTTTTATATCACACCTTTATTATATTCATGTTTTATATATATTATAATTTCATTTGAGGAAGTGCAGACTACCTTCCTCTCAAAGTGGTATGACTCGTTCATTCTATACATGGAGAAAATAAAGGATAGAATTATTCAACATATGTATCCAATATAACATATATATTAATATATAAATATAATATAATTATTTATAATTTAGTTTTCATTCCATTAAATATAAAATTTGAATTTAGAATTCATGCATACATACTGCATACCATCTCCATGAATAGTGAATTTAATTTCATAAATCAAAATGTTATGGAATATTATAAAAGAAATATATACTAGATATATATGATATAAATTATATATAAATCATTAATATCATTCTATAGATAATGAAATTTTGACCACATGGACAATTTATAATTATAACAAGTTCATTTTTTATTCATGTTGTGAACATCAACAAAATGTCTGATATGAACTCAAATAAATAATTAATTTATATTGAAAGGTAATAAGATACATAAAAGGAAAAATAAAATTGAAAGTGGTTCTGAAGCAAGTATAAATTAACTTAACATTATTATTCTGGAAATTAAAGAATGAACGAGTCAAGTCAGTCCCTATGTAAGGGACTTTTTACCAATATCCTTTCATTGATGCTTGCTTTGATAATATAAAATTCTTTTTATACGGTGTATAATAAACCCCTTTGACTTTTACATTCATTCAAAGGGAACAAATTTTCTAAGAATCATGTTACTAAATGATAAAAGGAATGTTTTTAACGTATGTAGAGACAATGATGTCTCCGCCACCATAATCTTTATATGGATTCGTTTATAAGCCTTAATGATTTTAAAATGAGAAAGAAACCAATTATTCTATTTTTGGGTGTTATTGTGCTGAAAGTGATTTTTGAAATTGATTGAGTGTCTCAAATTCATGAAATGATATCTTATGATTAAAAATTAAATTTTATGACTGAAATGTTGATATTGGAAATATTTTTACTATTATGATTATGTAATGGTAAATAGAAATTTGACGGGTGGTTTCATAATAAACCCAATGACGGTTGGTTCCTTGATAAACCAAGGATGGGTGGTTACGTTATAACCTCCTATTCATTTGGTATGGAATTTAGTCTTATGGCTATTCCATTTAGTGATATGTTTGGAAGTCAACCGTATGGTTATTCTATTTAAGTATATTTATTTCCCATGTTTCCTTTATATGATTTGTGTGATTTATATGGATTTTATAGTAATCGTTTTGTGGCAAAAGGGAAATAAATGAGAATTTATTTAGTGAAGAGTATTTACAACTTCATCATTTTGAAAAGTACTACTTATTATAATGTATTCATCATTTATTTTTGTTTTGATAAACTAACTGTTTTCCTTCAACGTGTATCCCATACTGATATTTTTCCTCTCATTCTAGGCTTTTGAAATGTTTTTCATAAGACACACAATGGAATAGGGTCAAGGATAGGATAAAGGAATATTCTTGATGATTAAAACATGGAACTGAATATATTTATTTTCTTTTATATGTTTTTATTTTATGAAGAATAATGGTTACTGAGTTGACGTGTCTACATGTAATATTCAAATTTTTATGTATATGTTAGGACCTAATTATCTAAAGCTCTAAACCTGAAAATAACATCAATGTGATAATTAACTTAATTCATGATTATGAAATGTTTACGGTTAGGGACTTATATTTAGAATGAATCCCCATAACATTCACTTCTTGGAAAACCTATAATAATGATACATAATTATCAATTTCCCCTTCATGTTATCCCACTAAAAATATTCCTTCGATTCCCTATACATCTATGTACCTCAACGATGTATTCATAAATTTTAGCTATGAGAATCATCCAAAAAATCATTTTAGGTCATGTATATATTGAACACATAAACTCATTCCATATTATAGAACACAATCTTCACAAACAAAATATGTTACTTTTCCATCTTTCATGCCATTAATTTTCATTAGAAAGATCACATCATCATATTGATAATTCCATATCCCCCTTTAACAAAGATTATTTTACAATCATTTTCAAAACAATTGATATCTCCCCTTCCATAAAATCTCCCATATCCATATTTACTAGCTCCATGAACATAGGATCCTTCTCAAAACTCATATGGGTTAAAACTCAATGATACATCGTGCACATGGAATTTTTTAAATTATTATTTTTCTTTGGCTGGTAGTGTATTGATCAATAGTAATCCTTCAGTAGAAAAAACCATAACATTTTCCTCATATTGATCAGTTTTTGAGAAAATAATTATTTTAGGCTTTTATGATTTGTGTATATCTCAAATATTTTACCATAGAGACATTATCATCATATTTTCAATGAACTTATTATAGCCTCTATATCAAGATCATGTGTTGGGAATATTTATTTAATGGTCTTTAATAGCCTTTATTCTTAAAAAATAACTTCATCATTTGGTATTATCAGATAACCAAGTCTATTCTTTAATACATCATGATATATAACAAAACCATCATTCCCATGTGGTTGAGTCAAAATCAAATAATTGAATAATATTCTCTTTAGTTCATCAAATAATTCCTAAAATTACTCTATCTCGACCTACATAACACCGTTAAATGTATATTTGTTTAACGGTTTATCCAATCAGGAAAATTCTTGAACAAATCATAGATAGTAATCTTACGATCATATTAATCCACATAACTCAGTTATGTCTGTAGTCATATGCCATTCTCTAAATATCTATATCCTTGTTGGATGAACTGATATTAAATCCATGGAGACAATACGCCCATGAAATAATCTTATTGAATCCATAACATGAATTTATGAAATTAAAAATATAATTATTCCATTTTGAGTGTCTTAACAATGGTACAAGAGTGATTATCATGGTCCCTATACATTTTTAAAATAAACCAAAAAATAATCTAGGAATACCACAAAAAATCATTATGATATACCTTGAATACTATATTAATTATGTCCATAAAAACAAAGGGTGAATTAGTTAGTCTATATAGTATTATTTTAATCTATTAATTTCCATACGTCATTGAATATGATGTCTTCTGAATGTATTCCTTCATCAGTCACAATTGGTGATATCCAGAATGAATATCAATATCTGAGAAGTATTGGCCTTTATATATTAGATCAAAAAATTCAACAATGTGAGGTTGATTATACTTTTTCTTTATTGAAATTTTATTTATTTCAGTATAATCAATGCACAACCTCATGGATCCATCCTTCTCAATGATGATGAAATATGGGGCTCCCCATGGAGAAAAACTAGTGCAGATAAATAGCTTATAAACCAAATATTATTTTTTGGTTTGTTAACTCTAATAATTTCAACATGTAATTTCTATAGGGAGTCTTTGATATTTTTGATGCATGAAGGATTAAATAAATGTAATATCTGACTTCACAATTTGGGGTATGTCTAGTTAATTCCATAGTAAATACATCAAATTTTCATGGAAAATTGGTACATATTCAATTTAAAGATTTCATTATTGTTCACATGAAATTATTTTATCTTTTTCACTATGAATTTCATTTACTATAGATACTAAGGGTGGATATAAATAAGAATATGGTGAGGAGGCTTATTCTATAATAATGAGGTATGATAATCCATACTCAAAAATTCAATTTGACTTCCTCTTATAATTATTTTTATAATCATATATCAAGATACAATCCAAACTAAGGATAATATAAAAGTCATAAATTATTACTATAATATGTTCCTAAAAATTAATGTTTATGTGTTAGAATTAGGACTTCCCTTCAAATCATTTTTGTAATGATACATCCATTAAGAGTTTTAACCAATAACGCTCCTATTAAATCAAAATAAAATTATATATATTTTAATGAAAACTAGGAATATATAAATGATTGTTATTATCTAGAATCAAATGAAAATTTTGATAAATAAAAATATATGATTAATGTACCTACCACCACATCATTTAGTACTACTACCTCTACTGTAGTGATTGCATAATTATGGAAATCTACCCTCGACCACTTTTGTGTAATATTTTATTGATTCATATGGAATTCTGTTTCATGTTTTTCTATCTCAATAAAAAAATTTTATGGACATCATTTATAGGATTCTTCCCATTCATTCATAAGCATGGTTACCCCAATCATTACATTTATATAAAACTCTCAGTCCTATCATACATTTCCCATGGTTATTTTTTCCATAGGTTTCACAAAATCGGAATCACTAAAACATCTTATTAATATATAATGACATCCCTTTTTCATAGTGAATATATAAAATCTTCTTGTCTTTGTTTCCATTCAATACCTTAATTCAAGAAAATATCTTTTCAGTCGTGATGTAAAATAAAAATATCTCTTCATATGATGAAAATTTATAGTTGACCACTTACCTTCAGAGATATTTAATAAGACCTTCAATGAAGTGGTCAATCATTCACTCAGTGTTATGTATATAATCTGTACCAAACCTAGCCAACCATGAATAGGTAGCTTCATAATCAGAACATCATTCTTATTCCTTCTTCATTAAGCTAGAGAAAATCATCTTCTTCACAATTTGTTGATTAGGAGGATTGTTTTTATCAAATAATGTACCCATAAAAGACATAAATTCCCTAAGTCAATTTCTTCTTCCTCTCTTGTATTCCAGATCAGAGATTGATATTAATTAGAATCACCGTAGAGACAATAATCTATAAGCAGAACCCTTTCCTTCTCACCACATTCCATGGACATAAATATCTTATTTATAGATTTAATCCCTTTCTCAGCTATAATTGGATTATTATTCCCACTAAATTATGGGGTAGTCTTTCACATAATGTGATCCAGCATAAGAGATTCAATACATGGAATAGGTTGATCTATTCATGAAATTTTATTTATCATAACATGATTAGGATTCTATAATATTTCCATGGTTTTCTTATTTTCATTACCAACTGTATTGTATTCCTCAGTAGGGAAATCAATTCATTTTTCATGGGTATTTATATTATTCTTCCTTCAAAGTTAAATATATAAACCATTGCGTCTTTTGGGTTGGCTTATAAAAATATAATTTATAATTATATCTATTGTATAACACAATAAAAAATTTATTCAATATAAATCCTGGAATCATATATATTTGTTACATTATGGAAATATTTTCATTCAACTCATTGGACTATCAATCTTGGGGAACAATAAAGACCATTTTCGCACCAGGTTACACCGAGTTATGCCCAACACCCGTTATCTGAGTATTTATGACAAGGTACATCAATGCTATAACCAGATCCACTAATATTATCCATGTATGGATGTATTTATAAGAATAGAAAGATAATATCTACATTACAAAATATTATTGGATGTTAGTTTTACTTATCCTAGAATTCTATCTGAGGGTTCTTCTCCCTAATATATATCTTTCTAAATCTTGTATCATGGGGTTTCTATATACATCAATTGATACCAAATGTAATACCCCAACCAAAAAATCCCAGAGCTGAACCATTATTTTATTACATTGGTATGATTACATGGAATCCAATATAGAATAACCAATTTGTTTATCTCTCATGTAGAGCAATATTTTATAAATGCTACCCATAACATATTGTGAAATTGGAAATAAAAACATCATTCATAATAAAAGGAAATATACATCATCCTTGAATTATTATTCAAATATTTTTTCTCTATAACCCAGGGAATGAACACATAATAAGGGTGACCTAAAATGGTTAGTAATTTTATGTAATGTAGAATAATAAATGAATAAATGATCATAAATCACCATTGAAATGTAAATAACTAATAAAAAAAGAAATTAAAATAATTAGATAAGGAAAAATCATAATGGAATGGTATGAAATTGATTCCCATTTCACTTAATCAATATACTATGAATAGAATGCATCCATAGATATGTCGACACAAAATATAATTGATAATAACAATAATTATAGACATTATATGAAGTAAATTATTAGTTATTGGATTCCATGTCTAAGGCTCATGAAGTCATATTCCATCATGTCCATTCACAATATGGTTTAAATGTTCAGATACAAAACTAATTAATATGCACAACTTATTCATCTTATAAGAATCATTCAATGCATGGAGGTGCTATAGAGTATGGAAACCACCCTTCCTTTCATGTCCAAAGAATTACTCATATTGAATATTCCAAATAAAAAATATGCCTTATAAAATATCAATATTGATTAAAAAATATGGATTTATCAATACTTCCCCAGATAATCAAATAACAAGGCAAGTAAACAACATAATTAAACATGGTATATAGTTTCAGAAATAATAATATCCATCATCCAATAATATGGATATCAAATAAAAAAATACTATAATGATGTTATTGTTTCATGTAAATGTTAACCATCATAAATGTAAGTGATATTTCAAATATAATCTTTCAAAACATTTTTGAGGTGATTAATCATTAATCATTTCAAAATGTCCCATACCACATTGAATCATTTGAATCATAATCCTCATTATGGTTTTTAATTTTCTGAAAATTATAATGCAATGATAATAAGTAGATTCATGATATTACAAGTAAAATGGCATTATATAAACCATATAAAACACATTAAGTTGGTAATAACCAATAAGCCCCAATGGGATGTAAATTGAGATGAAATCAATTACATTACCCATACTGTTTGTTATCCTTATTATAATGTATAGAGGTTTAAAATATGTTACTAACTAATATAAAACCCATACCATTGTTTATAATATCCTATAACATCTTCCTATAATATATTATTACCTATTTGTTATTGATATTTCATTATTTTCACTATTTTGGGTGTTAATTGACTAGTTTTCTAGGTATGTTTTCCCTTATTATTTTTTGTTAGGATTAAAAAGACCAGAATTTAATAATATTAATTATATAATCCAAGATTTTATTATCTTATATATTCTTTATATATGTATTTATAATATTCCATTACATTTGGAGATAACAAATGAAGTGCATGGTCAATAAAGATAGTAGGTCGTATATACTCATGAACTCTACATTCATTTCATTGTTTTTTAATAAAATGAAATATAAATGATACATAAGTATATTATATTTATATTTAAAAATATATGAAATATACGTTACAAATTATTATTAAAAACGTCATTTATACATTCCATGTATGGTGTGACTATGTCACATTGCATTGAGGAGGTGGTAGTCCACACTTCCACATACGATTTATCGTATTTACAGAAGTGGATGGTACAATGATATGTATTATAAAATAAATATATATTTATAAAGGAATAATAAATATCATATATATCATATATAAAAAAGGTTTCCATCTTAATTTCCACAATGAGAGGCAGTAAACAGAAATGAATAATCATCAATTCGTGTGAAGGTAGTTCTCCCTAGACGTAAATAGTATTTCCGTTATCCATTAGATAGTTTCAATTGTAATTTTAGGGCAAAAACATTATTAAAGACATAAAAGTATTGTAAATATAATATTTTTGTTATATAACCCTAGAATAATAAAATATTGTTGAGTGTAGAATGGAAAAAAACTAAATAGCTTGATAAAAAATGTTATCTCTCAATCGGGTAACTCCATTTGGTTTGTACCAAAAGGCATACATGGATTTCTTCATGCCCAAATATAGGATGAAAATATTAATGGATATATTAAAGGAAGTTACATTAAGTGATACTGTCTAAACATATGTGGATTGATTTTTGTGAGGTAGTGGGAGGCATAATGTATTTCTATAAGGGAGGGAGGGGATACAATTTACATTTTTGAAAACAACATAAGTGTGCCAACATTTTAGAGTAAAAAATTTCATAAAAATAGTAACAACACAATACATTAATCATAATGGAAAATTATTGTATATAAAATTGATTTTGGAAAAGTTTATAGGTAATTTTGGCCCATATTTTTATGGTTTTTTGCCTTATTATGCTTAATTACACCTTAATCATTGTAATTAAATTTAATAACATTAACTAATATTTTTTGTAAAAAAATATTGTGAACATAATTTAAATAATAATTTATTATGATTAAAACAATTAAATACATTTTCAATATTCAAATCACATAATTGAAAAATATTATTTTAAATTCAATGCAGTAGATGGGATTACAATGTGGGTTTTAAGTATTAATGTACAAAAACATTCAATGTTCTAATAGTCAATTTCAAATTGAAATTTATTCCAATTACTTGAATTGGATTAGTTGATAGAATTATGATCTAATTAAACATTATAACCAATTTAAAATGTAATTTATCATTATAAATAAATTAGAAGATAACCTATTTTGAATTAAAATTCAATATTTTTCGTTATTTATTAAACAATAAAACCTCACTAAAAATAACAAAATATAACCCTTCTATAATTTTTAGATTTATAATCAAAATATTTGCGTCATATTCACATATTACATATATAAAAGGGCAATAAATTTGATTCAACCTTGGTTCTTCATTAAAAGGATTCGAATATACCCTTATTAAAATAAAATATTTTATGTTTAATATTGGCTCTATTCTTATCCTGAGTCTATAATATATATTGGATGGGTGTAGAAATAACTAGTTGGATATATAATATATAGGTTTAATTCATAGTCTCCATTAATTTTTTATAAATTAATAGAATGTGGAAAATGTGAATAATTAGAGTTTTGTGTAAATCGGGTATTGTGTATATTGAAAGGCAACCAACGGAACCGAAAAGAAAATATGGTAATGTATTAGGGTAATAGAGTAATGGGTATGAATAAATAAAATAAATATTAAGGTTTTAAAATCTATTTTATATTTTTGTTGATTGGTTTAAAAAGAACAATGGGGAATGACTTCAGAAAAAAAGGACGTGTTTCTTATTGGTTATGTTTTTACACATAGCCTAAGATTGCAATGAAAAAGTACATAATTTCAGAATGATTAATTCTGATTTGAAAAATATTAAGTGTTTCAAATGTGTTGAGCTGGTGAATTATTCACATATATGCCTAAAAAAGTATTTGAATGATTGTAACATACATGAATATAAGAATAAAGGTGAACTAAAATTGTTTGTGAATGTTTTAGTTGATGTGGGGCCATCCAATAAAGTTGGATTATGTTCATTTTTTATTTAATCATATTATGTATAATCATTTGATTTATACATGTTATACACATTACTTTATTTCCAATTAATTTTATACTATATTAAAATTTTCTCCTCAATAAATGAAAAAGAAACTTATGTTAAAATACCTAGGGAAATATGAAAAAATAATAATATTATTATTATTATCACTGTCCTTGGAAATAAATTTCCATAAACATAATTGTTTTTCCTTAGTATATATTAATGTTATTTTGTTTATAAATTATCTTTCTATTTATCATGATAAGATTTATTATTCAGATAAATATGTTATTCTTTAGAAAGAGTTTTTGTCTATATACAAGAGTGAACCCATACTATTTGTAACATATCATGAAGTATAGAAACTATTAAATGACATAAATGAATGTTATCTTTCACATATGTTTAAAAACATTGGAACAATTCAAATTAATGATGTATGAGTGTGAAGGAAAAATTATATGTTTTTCTTAATGATTTTCCCAGTGTTATACCTGACTGGGATGTTTAATATACTATTTAAGAGACCGTATTTAGAAGAGTATGTCGAAGATAATGTAATGATAGTCCACCAACATATGACAATAGCTCGGTATTGGATTAAAAGTTATCTAGAAAACCATAGGAAGTATCTATCTTTTGACGAAGGTCATAATGTCTTACTAAATGTTTCAGAATGGAAAATTGTGATTCATTTTGGTATGAAAGGAAAGATGAGTCCATGTTTCTTTGGACCTAGTGAAATCCAATATAATGTTGGATCTGATGCAAACCATGTGGATTTGACTCTAAATTTGAAGCAATTCTTTAATGGTTTTAATTTTTTAATGTTATGATTGTATGTGCTAGAATCATATAATCTTATAATCCCTACGATTTTTAGATGGAAGATAACCATTAATATATGGAATGTCACATTTATATTCTTGACCATAGAGAAAAAGTATATCAGAATAACTTAATTAATCGGGTTAAGAAATATTGGATAAACAAAATTATTCAAGAAGAAACATGTTAATATGAAAATTCAACGAGGGAATGGTATCCTAAGTTAATTAATAAGAATATAAAAATTATGAGGATAAAATTTCATGAATGGTGATATAGTAATGACCCAAATACTTATAAAATTATTTTTTTATATTTTTGGAATTTAATAGTTAATTTTCTTTTATATGTATAATTAAATACATGGTAGTTTTTGAAATTAATAAATCTATAATAATATAATAGTAACATCAAATATGAGAGTACAAATAAAATTTATGCATCATATATGTGAAAATATGATATACTTATATCATAGATTTGTAAATAAATTTCTTCAAAATGATAAATTATGTCTTTGTATTTTTGTTATACATAAATGTTTATTTACAATTTTATAACAAATATAATGATTTTAAAGAAAGTTTATGTTCATAAAAGAGATTCATAAATATATATTTTTTATCTTTTGATTATAATAAAATTTTATGAATCCTTAATTTATTTTAAAATGTTTCATTAAATTAGTTATAATAATAAAATCTGTATTTTTCAAATATATTATGATATAAATTAAAAAAATTATTTCTCATAAATAGAAATTATTTTGAAAAAAATCAGTCATTTTTTTATTATGTATGTCAAAAAATTGATAGGGATAATATTTTCTATTTTTATGAAATATTTTATTTTTTTAGTAGTGAAATTCGGTAATATATAGTATATATTCATTATATTTAAAAACAAAATTATTTGTGTACATTTCGATGTAATAAAAATAGTCAAAAAATCCCCTCCATTATTCAATATATTTGGTGACAGTGTTCATAATATTCTTAGTCCCAATGAAAAATAATAAACTAATGAATAAAAAGATTAGAAAACACCCCTTTGCTAAAATTTAAACACAACCCCTCGTCAACTCTTCTCCACAATCCTCCAAATACATGGTCAATTTAAAAATTATAAAAGAATCTATTACCATAAATCTCCCCCAATGTCCATGATCATTTTTTCTAAATAAATTATGAAATCCAATATGCTTAAAGGGGTTCTCAATTAGGATAATTCTAGTGGTAAAATTCTTTTTAATTTTCATCTATTTTTCATCCAAATTTATGTACTTTTATTGATATCTCCTCAACTCCAATCATCCATGAGATATGAAAAATCAATTATCTTAAATATGTATATATTAATTATTTTAATCAAGTATCCATTATAAAACCTCTTCTATTCTCATATTATTCTAAAAAATCAATGCATTGTTTGTGACATGTCTATTCACTGCATTTGTGGACGTAGAATTTTCATTTTTCGTTACCATAACAAAGGCTAGTCATAAAACCTTTATTTTGCATAAAAAAATTTTAAATATGTAAATTATAAATTTTTTGATATTATGGAACTAATTTATTAGCATAACATTAATAAAAAAACAATTCTGTGATTTTCAGAAAAACCCACAAAAAATTCACCAAACCTTTATCATTAATAATTTTTTTAATGAATAATGATCATCTCAGAAAACAAATGATATATGGTATCACTTCAAACTCTAAATTTTTTTTAATACTATATAATATAACTTCAAAAGTTTTTCACCCATTTGAAAAGAAAACAAATAATGAACCATCTATGGAATCTATGAAATAAATACACTAGAAACAATCAAAGTAACAAAATATTATTAATAAATAAGAAAAAATATGTTAAAAAAATATCATATATGGTATTATAATTATGAATGTATTTCTAAATGAAATTTATAATTTTATTTTAAATAATGTATAATAGTTTTAACACATATGAAGGATGTCTATCCATGTGTAAGAGACTTTTATCCACAAACCCTCTTTTAAATTTCATTCTTACCAAATTCTAATGGATTTTTTTATGAAAAAATTATTTTTGATTAATTATGATTTAATAGTTAATGGTATATTTTTATGATTATGGGTGGGTATATGATAGACCTATAATTCATTGGGTATGTTTATGTTTTAATTTTCCATAATAGTAATTCCAAGTGTAACTATGATGGTTACATCATTAGGTATCCATAATTTTTATATTTTATTGTTTCCAAAAGGGGTAAAAATAAAAATGTAGTGATTATGGTTTCAATATGATGTAATTATTGTATAAAAAGGATTCTAAAAGTTACATAAATAGTCTATTTATGTTTTACATGTTCTATGGAAACTTAAAATATTACATTTAAGTGTGATATCATTATCTAAAATTTTATTTTCAGTATTCTTGGACTAATGCTTTTCAATTTATTTTTATGTTCTATACTGGGAATTTTGTTCTTTTCCCATGTTTTAAAATTTATTTCATATTATTTATCCATTGATAGGGGAAAGAATAAGTAAAGCATAATATTGTGAATAATTTTACAAAAATGTATTAATTTTTATTAGAAACTATTGTATTGTGGAAGAAATAGATATTGTTTTACTAGTATCCATGTGTTATTCTTATTAGCTGTTTCGTAAGAATTATACCCTAGATCCCAAAAAATCTAAACTGAAATGAAAATCAGCTATTTAAAATGTTTATTCTAGATTAATTAACTATATTATTTAATGAATAAGTACAGTTCCTTATACCGATTGAGTTGTATCAATTAAAGAAGAAACTCCAATAAAACCATATCATGAGATTCATTAAGACAAATGTGACACCATAGTGTGGACCTATTATTTTTTGGAATAGGGATGTCGGATCAGTGTGACTCAATATAGATTATAAAGTTCTCAAAAATCACAAAATTAAGAAAAAGTATCATATTCATTACATTACTGACTTGTTGGATGAATGACATGGAGTTCAATAATATCAATGTTTGTCCATTATTCTGGATAAAAATAATTGAGGGTCAATGAGGAGGATATTCCCATGGAGGTATTCTTTAGAGGTTATGGGAACAATGAATATAAAGTGATTCTATTTAGTCTTTCTAAGTACCCAACTATATTAAAAAATTGATTGAATAGAGTCATCATCGATTACCATGTTTTGATTGTGATAGTCCATATCGACAATAATCATATCAACTAAATGATCAAGTAAGAGAATGGAATAAAACATAATAATATAACTAAAGTCCCTAAGGATGTATAAAAAATATATAAAATTTTCAATGTGTGAGTTTTGTATGAAAAAGGTTTCGTTTTTTAGTATTATAATCTCAATAGTAGGTATATTTGTAGATCAATCAAAGACGGAGGCTATTGAATATTGGACAATAACAACCACAATGATTGAAATACATAGTTTCCATTATTTACATTGCTATTATAAATGGATTATAGATAATTTAATATGAATATATTATCTTTTTACCAGGTTAATAAGGAAGGGAGCCATGACTCTCTGTATAGATGAATGTTGGGAAAATTTCAAGGAACTAATGAGATGAATAATACTTGAACATGTGCTTACATTACTCTGTATTAGTGAAGGGTTTGTAATTTATAGTTATTGACACTATATGGCACTAGAATTCATCCTCATGTAAGATAATATGTTTATATATTATGGAAATCAACAATTAAATATTCATTATCAATATTACCCATCTCATGATTTAGAGTTAGATGCAATAATTTTCGTATTAATGGTAATGGAACCATATCATTATGGAAGAAAGTGTCATATTTATTGTGATCACAAAAGTTTAAAATATATAATCTCATAGAATGAATTGAATCTTGTTGATATAATATTGTAAGATAAGTTTGATGATTATTAATTATTAGTAAATTTCAATCCTAGGAAAGTGATAAGGGTGGTTGATGCTTTGAGTCTGAGAATGATGATAGCATATCTAGGATTAGGATCAGAAATGATATAATATTTCCATATTTTAAATTGATAGATCTTTAAATCCTGAATGATGGGGAAAATATTATCTTCCCCAACAATTTGTTCAACTATCTATCTATGTGAGATATAATGAGTTGAAAAAAGAATATGTAGATCATATATAGAATGTTATAAATGTTCCTAAGTTTTAAATTGATCATAAAGGAATGAAAAAATTCAAGAACATTGTATGAATTTCATCCATACTCAACTAGAAGAATAATTGATAAGAGGAATATGATAGTTCATTAGTATTTATTCATCCTCTAAGAATGAAGAAGTATATATATTTTCAAATCAACTTCTAGTGAGATATAATGAAGATAGATATCGTAGATTTTTTATCTTGGTTCTCATAATATTATCATGTTATGGATGAACAAAAAATTCATAAGATATTCTGAATCAATTACCAATAATATAATGTATATGGGATAACATCAACATGAATTTTTTTCATTCGACTCTCCAAAACATATAATGGGAATAATATTATATTGGTTATATTTTATCAGCATACTATGTTAGCACACTTAATTACACATGGATAAGAATTCTATCTTGATCATGTTTCAAATATATACATTAGGGGAGTGGTATGGTTATATGTATTTCCACATTCGATTTTTTCAAATCATGTTCCAAGGATTACAACACTATTATTGTGAATTTTTCTGAAAAATCCAGATTCAAATTTATGTTTTTGCACTGTTTATCATCCCCAAACAGATGGTTAGTATAAATAAAAAATTTGGCACACAATAGTATATGTTGATGAATTATTTTATAGATTTCAATGGTTTTTGGTATCAACACATTAATTTAGTTTATTTTTTTTAATAATACATTTCACTATTGAATTCAGAAAGATCCTTATGAATCTCTCATTTGAATGAAATTTTTCTCTCCAACGTGCTAGAAAAATTTAAGAGAAATAAATCTATTAAGACATAAGGTAGTTGAAGAAATCTTACAGAATGTTAGAGTTGTTCAGAAACTCTTCATGGAATCTTATTGTCATTAGAAAATATTTTTTCGATAATCACTGATGTAATATATATTTTTATGTTGTTGATAATGTGTTACTTATAATTTATCCATTTGATAAGGTTGTGTGATTTAGGAAGAAGGTGATAGTATGCCTATAGTATATTAGTAACATTGAAATTACTGATCATACCATGGTGGAATCATACCTTTTGGAGAATACAAAGAACATGAATAAGTACCCAACATGTTCCATTTATCAATATTGATGATTTACATACCTTACCCTTCAAATTTAGTGAACATAGAGGTCATACCATAGGAGTAAGAACTTTTTTAGGATGAACAAATAGTGGAGACTCATGATTATAGAATGAGATTTTATTTAAAAAAAACCCGCATAGTCATTGTTTTATAGAGAACCCACTAATTTGAGGATGCATCGATAGAAATTGAGTATATGATAAGTGATAAGTATCCTCATTCTTTTATCAAAATGAAAAATTACAGTGTAAAAAATCATTTTATAGGGGTTAGACAGAAACACCCCACCATTTTATGAATTTATTTTATTCAAATAAATTAAATTCCTGGTATTTCTTGTGTTGAAAAATATTCAATGTTATTTTGAATTATATGTAAAACTATGTTAATCATATGATAAATGAAACAATATCTTATATTTTGTTACATGAAAGACATAGTTTTAATGAAACCATGAGATAATTTTTAATTAGTATTTTAAATTTCAGCTTTATAAAACTATATGTCAAGTATAAGAATATTAATAGAAATAAATACTTTTTAAATATTTTTTATAATGTATTTAGGTAATGAAATAATATTAATTATAAAATATAGAATTTCAAATATTATAATTATTTATATTTAAAATACAATTTTCTCAAAAGAAAACTACTTTTAATATCTTTGTGTGAAATATTAATAAAATTATATATCGAAGCATTTTGAAATTTATTTTGTTAAAATAAATTTTATCATTGAATTCAATATTTATAAATTATCTTATGGTCAAATTTCTATATTTTTCAGAACATTTTCATTTGTTTATGAATAGTGAAATATACTAAATTTTATCAAAAAAACAAATTTTTGTTATAAAATAATTATAAAGATAAATTATATTTTAATTCTATATAAATAGTAATAATTTATAAATTTAAATCAATTAACAAAATTTATGTCATCTGAATCATATTTATATTGAAATATGATATAAAAACATTGTAATCGTTTTATCATTTTCACTTTTAAATCAAGATTTATTGAGATGCATGTGTGCTTAATATTATATTTATTTTTGAACACTATATAAATGAAAATTTTAAATATGAATTAAATATTTTTAATTTGGATAATTTATAATTTAAAATAATTTAATTATAATTTTTTTCCTAAAATAATTGTGATCATAATAAAAATTAATTACCATAGTTAACAAAAAAATTGTATATCAAGGGTTAAACTAAAATTATAATGGCCAAATTTATCTTTAAACCTTTCAGAAAAATATTTTCAAGAAATATTTCAAAAAAATTTCCTCATGGGTTCTTGAATAACATAATTTATAGTCTTCTTATAAATGAAATTTTTTTTATCATTTATTTCATTTCCAATGTACCAAATGTGTCCTCTCCCCCACGTATAAAATTTCACCCACTCTAATCAATTGTTTTCACCTTAACACCTTTATATTTAGTCCAAGAACTACCATATTAGCTTCTATTAATACCTTCATAATCCCTAGAATCCTTATTGTTGGAATAAATACATCCATGTAAGGATTTCAATGAAATCAAATGATGGACACCAAAAGAAGTGGAAATGTTCATTAATGATCATCTTTACATTATTTCTTCCTAAAACCACTTAAATTATTTTAATATCATAGTTAAAAAAACAAATTATCTACCATATACATATATTTCATTATTTTATGAGAATTACCTTGTACCATCTCCACTTTAATAAAAATGGTTACCAAATTATCATTCATGTGTATAGTGGACTACAACCTCAAGAACCAATGTCGTTCATTTTTTTATTACCACTTATCAAGTATGGAAAATTAATTAATTTATTGTAAATATATGATATAAGAAATATATAACATATTATTATGATTATGTAATTTTTTATACCACAAAATGCATTATGAATTCCATTTTTGGGGAAACATTATCATCATTCAAGTATAACTACCGTCTAATGAAGCGATGTGGTTTGTTCATAGTTTCCTTGGAATGTGATTGGGATGGGATTAATAAAAAAAATTAATTTATAATTAATATTATTTATGGTTTAATTATTTTTTATATAATTAAATTTTCATTCTTTTATCCCAATAATAAAATGAAAAATAATGATCAGGTGTTTGTATGGCCTATTGTCCATAGGAATAGTGTGTTTTATTTACTATCACTAATTTTTATGGATTAAAATAATTACATATTTATCATTATTATAACAGTGTTATAATTATGTATATGATAAAGTCATGATCAATTTAATCGGATCAAAAATATAATTAATCAAAACATATATGAATAACAAAGCAGGTTTTACCAAAAGTTCAACAGTTACATGGAATTGTTAATAAATAACTAATAAAATGTCATAATAAAATATTATATGCTATAAAATATATTAACATGGTTCTTTAATATTTTTATTATAAAATTATATTTATTATATAGTTGGTTTTAATGAGTATGATGTAATTCAACACTTAAGCTAACGAAATATTTTCCCAAATTTTCATCTTTGAGACGAATGTGGTGTTATGGACCTATATTTAATTATAAGGATTATATATAACCAATTTGAAATAGTTTATCATGAATATATTTATACTCAAGATATTTTATATTCCATTTGTAATTATTCATTCATGGGACTTATGATTCAATGTAAGAAAAGTCGTAAATATTTTCAATTTCAATGTCAATATTTAACATTATTGTTTATGATTGGGTATTTAATATTTAAATATCATGATATAATTATAATTTATTATCCTAGAATCTATTCGATTCTTTTTATTCATGATATATTTAAATTATTGTACCATTTTTCAACTCATGGGTACATAAAATTATAATGAAAATAGTTTTATGAAAAGATGATGTTATTCCTCTCATATATTGGAAATAGGTTTTATTTAAAAACGAAGATTCTGAATAATTCCTTGATTTTTTTATTAATCTCATTTATTTTTTTATTTTCATTTTCACCATGATTGACTATTTTTTAAAATGTCTTGAATGTATTATTCTATTCATTTCCAAACAATTCTTGTTTGATATTCACAAAAATGTTATATGAACATTCATTTTAATATGTGTGTCATGAAAGGGATCTTCAGAAATAATGTCCAATGATTTAATTAAAGATTAATTTATAATTTTACAAGTTTATTTTAAAATAAAACTACATTAAAATGACTTATGTTTTAAAAAGTTTTTCTAAAACCATAAAATACATTTTCTTTTAGAAATTTATTTAATGATGTTTCAAATGTATTTTTCATATAATATTAAATTTTTTGGTATTACCTATTCCATATAGAGGTTATGATATAAGGATTCAATTTATATTATTAATATGAATTGTTAATGTTTTTGTGGAATTATTTTTATTAAATATATTTCTCATTCATGGGTTATACGATGATGAAATATTTATGAAACCATATTCTTTACAAATCATATTCTATGATGAAATGATGGAAAAAAATGTCTCTTTTACACATGTTATGATATTATGAAATATTTATTATTCCCATTTCATTTTCTGTATTATGATATAATGAAATTTTTATGATCCTGCGACCCACATAAATAATTTCTTCATTATATGATTCTGGGGACTTATATCTCTATTTAATTAAATGGTTAATGATTTTTATCTCATGATATATATAGGTCATGAATGTGAAGCCAACTCAGTTTTATAAAAAAAGTCTACACCATTAATTTATCTCATTTTAGTAAGACATGGCTGGAATGGGATGTGACCCCATTTAGTTAGATAGGGATAGAGTTGGGAGTGAACTAGATTTAGTATATGATTTCATCTGCTATAATGGTCTCGACAATGAGACTTGACTAATATGAAAATGGATTTAAATGTTATTGTGTATGCCTCAAATTCAATATCCCATTAATGTTTTAATCTTTCATGAATCATTTTCTTTCAGACCCATCTGATTCAAGTATTCTAATCTACCAAACATTATTCCATGAATCCATATTTGGTTCTTTATATGAAATGTATTATTTTAAAATGTTAATCTCATGTTCTCCTACCCTTCTGTATATGTTATTCTTATTTACCTCCCTTGTTTACACTTACAAAGAATGTTAGATAAAAATTACATATGTTTCCTTTTTCTTGGTTATAAAGATATGTTTTATGTATGATATATCTAAAAATGGGGAAAGTTTTTATGAATGTAATGGGATATAATGTAGCTCCCCTTTGGAGAATGTTTATGATTAAATCTTTATAAATGAACCAAACTATTATGGCACTCAAGAATGTAGTTTTTTAGTTTAATTAATATTCATAAATATGAATTAGTCACAATACATGATATTTCCAGGATGTTATACATTTGATGTGGTTTTAAGTGGTCTAGGTGTTGGAATATCTTATCTTAGATTGATTGGACATGGAAATATACGAGATTAATAGCATTGAATATACCCCCATAAGGGATGTCACATTCCAATTCAATAATGGTGTGATTTTATATAGTATATTTTATTTTACCATAATATATTTTTTGACACTCTCCTGGACTAGATGTTTTTAATTCACATATAGAATCACATTTCTACCTTCAAAATATATTAATGGGTTTTAATGATGTGTGTGCATACACTTACATTAAGCTACTACCTCCCCTATTAGTTTTATGCCCACATGAATTTGGCCACCAACCAAAAACTTATTATAGTTGTCCTAAGAGAGTAAAACTCATATCACTTCCATCTATCTAGGCCCTATATATCAGTTCTTAACAATTTATATTTTATCAGTAATTAGAAAGGAATAAAACATTTTAAGAATGATTATAAAATTATTACACTGGGATATTTGTTTGGAGGGATGTGATATAATAAATGATGATTTATAATGTTATTACCTTTTAATAAAATATTTTTATCTAAATAATTTGTATTAAATATTTTTGTTTCATACACTAAAGAATGAACAACCCAATGTTTCCTCTTCCCCCCTTTTTCATTATGATTTTGTTTTTGAATATTGAAAAATCCATTTTCATGAATTCCTTTATATATAAAATAAATACACTATATATATTCATACACATATATATTAGGAGTACAGTTTTAAACAAAAAATAAAAGTAAAAATTGTGGATCCTATTCATAATATCGAAGATAGTCTTATATGCACACTCGGAATTATAATGTACATCTCAGTAAGATTCTATGAAGAAAACACCCACACCACATTCTTCGATGAAAGTATATCATAAATCATACAAGGAGATTGGTAGGAAATGATTTTTTGGTTTTTATTTTTCCATATCTATAACTATTTTCATGGTTTGTAGCAGATAAAAGAAGGATCAAATAAAAAAATATCTAAATTGATTTTACAGAGGTTTAAAAACAATAATCACCAAATTAATATTGATGAAACATAGCATAGTAAAATTAAATATGAAACAATATAATTTTATTTTCCTTACAATTCGTGAGCTGTGGTCCTTGGGACTCTACCTCAATCGGTATTAAGAATCATTGTGTCCCCAATATCACACCATCAATAGGCTATAGATTAGCGACAGAAATCAAAGGTATATAATCAAACATATAAAGAAGGTATTACCCATTATATGTTAAATCTCCATCTCAACATGAATATAATAATTCATTTCTTATCAAAAAAAATTGTAATGTATATCAATGAATATCATACCATGGAATGTTAAACCCTGAATTTGAAAATAACTACATAGTTTTCCATTTCCTCCATATCTCCATGGAGGTATAATTCTATCTATAGCTTGAAATAATTTTTCTTTGTCTAAAGAAACAATCATATCCACTATCTCAATTAATATAATAAAATAGATGAAATATATAAATTATAGTGAGAATAAAAAATATAAATCATATTCTCCTCCCATGAATAGTCATATATTAATGGGAATTAGACATGTTAATACATATTGTGTGGAATATATAAGTAAAAAAAATTAATCAACATCCATATTCCATAGATCCAACATCCAAATACATCTATTTCATTCAAAAAAATCATATCATCATCAATAATAAACTATATTCACCATCACATGTCGTTACATAACCCCATAAATAATAATAACCACCACCAATATATATCTTGGAAATATGTATTTTTTCACACAAGATACTACATTGTAACACCCACTTAGAGTTATTTACTAGTAAGTACCTCACTGCAGTATTAGTATGACCAAGAGGATAACTACCAACACAAAACTCACTATTATATCTATATAACTATGTAGTTATACAGAGATGAATATTATTCCAATTAAATTTTTTGATTGGGTTATTATTTAACAATAGATACCCTCCCTATTATTTTGGGTTTCCACACTCAGCAAACCTACCCCCAAAAACAAATATTAAAATGGTTTTTTACACTATCAGGTATTTTCATTGTATTATAGGGTGAAAAAATTAATGGAAAAGCCATTCCTTAAGTTATTTATTATCACCAAACATCACAAATCCATATGGATATAAATATCACCCACAGTATCATAACAATCATGATTTTCACTATTATCATCAATGAGTATCGCAAAAAACTAAAATGTGACTTTCCACAATTTATGAATAACTATCTAACATGAAAACTTATTTCAATCCCACAATATGCATTTTTTTATTATTTTTTATGAAAATAATTTTTTGTTTACTGACTGATTGTATGGGGGCGAATTTGGTAAAATCACTCACATTGGGAATACAATTTATGAATAGCCTCTAATGGTTATTGTTCATGGATATGGAAACATCCAATGAGTCTCATATAAATGAATAATAATGGAATTTTATTTTCATAGGTTGGTTTTCAATGGGGAACATGTGATAAGAAAATTAAGAACTTGCATTTTTTGGGAGGATGAGATGTCGGTCTCATTACACCTTTTTGGGGAAAAATATCTCATGTTCAAGGAAACACTTATAGATTTATGATGTGTTCATGAATCCTTCTCTTTTTCCAAAATAGTTATTATATCAATCACTCGGACTTAATAATCCATTATCAACTTGAAAGGGTTTGAAATAATATGTATGTATATGAGGTTGTCCATCAATTGATAGATCTGTGTATCTCTGAGCTTCCCCGTTAACGGAACCCTTTTATTATTTGGATCATAGATTCATTGGCCTATCAATATGATGATGCAGGTTTTTAGTTATATGGTATGTTACTCTATAGTTTATCCTCATCGAGGGACAACGATACAGTTATGATATTCGGATCAAACCCATAAGTTGCTTTTCCTATGTATCCTCATTAGAGGAATTTGAACCCTTGTAGTTTGTTTCAAAAAATTATGAAATATTGCCTTTTAAGATCCTGTGACAATAAGAATACCATGATGTTAATAATCATGCAAAAACTACATCAAAATGAAAGGTTCATATAAAATTTTTGTGTGGTACTTAAACTAATGTGACCAAAGGGACTGGGGAGAGATGTGGTATCCCATGCACGAACATGAACATACATAGGATATGAACTAATAAAGAGTGTGATAATATGGACCTAGAAGAAATGTTTCCTTATGGGTTTGATATGACCCAACTGGGAATGTGTCTCAGAGAACATTAGAGTTACCCGATATGTTAGGTTTGGACATCGGGAAGGCTTCCCACATAATGTAGATAGTTGGAAAAAACTGACATAGTTAAAAATGTATTGGGTATTACACCTATTAAGAGGCCCACATGAAAATATATGGTTATAGATTATAACAAGTCGGATACCAACTAGAATGGACAAGATTTGGGATTATACCAAAGATGAGTCCCAGGTGAATAAATATGATTGTTTCATATACCAAATATGAGGCCCACTATAGGATTGGGTAATACACATTTCCAGATCGACACCAACCTCATATCCCACATCAGTTTGGATTGGCCTATAAAATTTGAGGATGTTGTAGATCTGATGATCACATTATTCATTTTTTTCTACTTGTGGGTGGATATTGGATCCCAAAGGGTGAGAGGGATAGAGCATTGAGTGTTTTCACCTCCTAATTAATTTTTGTAACCATGATTGTCATATCTGGTTATCAATCTATGTATGAACCATGCTGGGAATGAGGAGGAAGAGATCATCCTCTTGCATGAATGGTTAGGTGCTTACATAATGACAGATTCTCTATAATTTTATTTAGAGAGAATGAGAGAAGGATCCACCACTACCCATAATTGAAGGGGAATGCTAGTAGTTTCCATCAATCCATATAATTAGGAGGTTCACATGATAACATCCATGGTTAGGACCCTTACTACCAATATAATTCATACTATAAAACATTTTGAGTGTATGTATTTTAAGGATGTTACAAGAAGGACTCTACTTACATGGGGTTTTTATATTTTTGGTGACATGCCAATGTTTCTGATGATTTCATCATACATGTTAGGTGTATTATAAATGGGCCTTAGAATATAGTATCTATATTGGTTAGTATAGGGGACATCATAGGGCCCAATGGAATGACATAAAGATGTTATGGGTTCTAGGGAGTAAAATTCCCTATGAACCACTATTCATCTTGTAATGTTCTCATGCGGGATAATGTTCTCTCAATGTAGAAAGTTTCTATGCAAGTGAGGTTGCATCCCTAGTAGAATTGTTCTTTTTAGAGCTGGGTTCATCCCGTATATCATTTTACTACGTTGGGCTGGGTTCCACCCACCTAGCGTGTTCTACATGGTCTTGAGTTCCTCCTACATAGTGTTTTTATATGTGTGGAAGGGATACCTCTGCAATGGATTTTGATACATGGTATGGTGGTACGTAAAGGGTACATGCTCTTTTTCTCCGTGATGTAGTTACCATTAAGAAATCACGAGTTTTCAAACATTTGATGAATTTAGATTCTTCCATAACACTATAAAGTGTGTTTAACATCATGGAACTAGAGGATCCAAGTTACTTCTCTCATCATAGTTTTATTTCTATATTCTTGGGTCCTTTATTCAATCACCATTGGAGTTCACATATAGAGTGATAGAGGTTCCAAGTATTGTGATGGTTTGTCATTCGTGGTGGGCCAGGGGAATTAATTTTGATGATCTAAAAAATGACACATAAATTATTAAACAATTTCATTTATGGTGGTTAAAAATCTCCACACTATCCCGTAAATGATTTTTCATTTGTGTGGGTTGGTAATTCACGAGTGATGAAAATAAAAATCGATCCCTTTAGATGATTTGTCTTCATTAATAGGAGATGGATGTACCACCTCATCCCACAAACAAATTCATTCATGGGGGGTGATCATTTGCGAGGAAAAGATCACTATCTCATATATATAAAAAATTCATTCATGGGACACATCTTGAGGTGGCGGAACTTGATGCGGTGTAGAGGTCAGTGTATCCCTTTATCTTATTTGGACCAAGCCTTCCATCATAGCTTTACCACCATTAAAAAATTATTTCAAAATTTTCTTTAGATGTGATTATTCCCTTTACGAAATTCCTGGAATGGATTTCCCTTTGAAGGTGTAATTTATAGAACCCAAAAAATTCCCTCATAAAATTTTATCGGATCAGAATGACAAGGAGGTTATTCTGATAAAGAAATCAGTCATCTAAAGAAATGGTTTGTGGCACAGTTCTAAACCCGCAGAGTGGACCATGCTAATAGAAAACGGTAATGAATCATTTTCCTTTTATCAAATTTCTTAGGGAACTTAACAATTTGGGTACTCTCCTCTACCACTAGTTCATCTGTGATTTGACCCTAATTTTATCCCAAACAATCTGTTAACTAATCCTTGCAACCAGCAAATGGTAATTTTTTAATCTTTTACATAGTGGTTAGATTCCTCCCTGATCGAGAACCCCATGGGTTGATGCCTCATTACCTAAGAGCCTCGTAGAAAAATGACTCATTTAATGTTACCTTGAGGAACAATTTGTTGTTCCTATTTATAGTTTTACATTCCTAGGAAGGCTTATCCTAAGTCTTCTATATTTCAATACAGATAATTGGATGTGACCTTTGTCAACTATTTATACAACTTTTTATGATACTCTTTTTTTTGTGGATGATATGAGGAATGAAATAATCAATTCTGTTGAGAATAATGCTAAAATCAATTTCAATCCACTCTATCAGATTTAAGAGGGAATTATTAGTGTAGGTCAAGAGGGGTATCTGGCCTCAGATAGGATGCCTCTTTTTTTATTTGGGATACCATATGATGTTTCCATCCTGGTTCCACAACCAGTAAATAATATTATAGCCGGGATAATGATGATTAAGAACATTCCATGTGATAACAACTAATTGATAGGATCATTCATTTTAGAAACTCATGCTACAATATTTATATTGAACTACAATCCACTATATATAGAGTCGACTATATGGTATCCATATGAAAGAATCTAATTCTATAATATAATTTCAAAAATGGACTTGCAAAGTCCAATGTTATTGTGGTCATTAAATGGAACCATCACAATGGGCTCATTCAACATTTACTTGGGGTGTCCTTTTTTGGTTGGACAAACATGTGAGAATTTAAAGATTGAGGTGAAGGATGTGCGAATGTATATGGAGAACTATGTATCATTGAACAAATCTCACTAAAACCAATATATTATCATGCAACTATATAGGATATAGATCCCAGACACCAATAACTTCCATTATGGGAATGGGGATGATAGAATTGGTCCTTGGGATTTATGGATGATTTCTTGAGAGGCCATCATGGATGAAATGCCTGCTAAATTTTTCCACATACTTCAGCATGGGATGACAGGGAAAATCCCACACTATTTTAAATAATCTTGTTGAAATGGTGAAGGATCTTTTGAAGGGTGACCCTCACTCAAAGCATAAAGCCCAATTTATTAATAGATTAATAAATTTTCTAACTTAAGTGTCCTAGATCCTTATGCATTGAGGCTTAAGTCATGACCATGTTTCGAGGGTCAAAGGCATATTGGTGCCTATTTTCCCAGGCTTGAGAAGGGTCTATTAATCAAGTGGGGTTGTATGATCATCCAAAACATTGACCAAATATCCTTACTAGCCACCATTATATCCATGTATCCAAGAGGTTGGTAACTGCATTCCCATGACTTTGGTGTTAGGATTAGAGTTACGACATTCATAATAGTTGAAGATGTTCCCAATGGATGGTGTAATAACCTCATCATCCTTTTGATAGAAAATATTTAATATTTATTCAGAATAATTAGTGAGGGGAGGCCGCCGAACCGTATGGTGGTCCACTTACATGTTATGTGGTGCTTTGTAGGATTCCTTTTTCTAGGATAAAAATATTCAATACCCAATACATTTTGGGGGAATAATTGTTCAACATATATTAAGATAATAAGTGGGGTAATCCCATTAGACTATATAGATAATAATAAAATGAATCAAACCGATTACCAGGATCATCTAACTAATTCCTCTTACGTCGCTCCATTAGGTACTTTGGTTAATGATGACTCTAGGGATTATGTCAGACTAGGTTACCCCATTTCATTAAGGAATGGAATATTAGAGGCCAATATTAATTGGGATTATATATTCAAGGGGTATAAACCATGGAATTTTTCATTTTAGCTAAACTACATTTAGATGAGGTGTCGTCTAACCCTAAATAGTTCTCTCCAAGAGATATAGTTAATGATAGCTTGGATTCCCATGCTAATGATAATTCTCGAGGATCAACTATGCTAGATTGGGCTTCCACATATTGTGGGTTTTATGATTGCACATAGAAGATCTTATGTTGACCTCTAGAACCAATCAAACCAGAATAATTAATTGAAAAAAAATTTATTCTCAAAGGCCCACAAAAACCCAAATCTGAGGGTAACCAAACTTCATAATCTATAAATTCAAGGCATATGAAGAAGTATGGAAAACTATAATTTTTAACCCCATGGATGGTGCTAATAGCATGGGGTTTAACCCTCCAGTCTACCAACAAAACATCTCATTCTCATGTTTACATCCGTCTTGTTTCCACTATTCCTACAGCCAAGAGATAAAGGGATTCATTAAGGGGTTCCCATTCAATTTTCATACTTTGGTACTTCATGATAGAGAATGTGGTTGTATTGTATTTCTATGGAAACCTATCACATGATGACACTATCTCTTATGCCTATGAACCTAAAATGGTGGAATCTTATCATTACATTCTGGATTCCTCTATTCATTAACTATAGAACCATCAATGATATACAAAGTGTGTTCTCTTAATGGTGATACCTAAGGTCAGTGGGATTGAGGGGGTAATAGACAGACATATGCTTATGCCAATAATGATAAACCATATTACATGATTCGTGATGGGGATATTCATTTTTCTTGGATGGTATCAAGTAAGTGTTATACCTGTGATGATCCCAACAAAAGACCAGATACCCCACATAAAACTAAAACAAGATAGATCTAAATTTGGCTTCTAAACTATGATGAGAATATGGTACTCACCTTCCCAAAGGGGATTTAATATCGACTCCATGGATATTCAAAACTGAGATAGGTTGTCTAATTAGCCAACCAGGAGGACATTTGGTACCACCATACTATCTAGTGTCGTTGTACATTATATTCTCCCCAGTATCTACTAAGCATGTCGGTCCTTGGATCAAAAATCTGGGGATGATAAATTAAATCCCCATCAGAAAGGATAAATTACATGATAATCGAACTAGTTGATTGGAACGTTTATTCTTAGTAATGAGATAGTTGTATGTGGGTTATCTATTCCATTTTCAAGAGTGTTACTGATCAAAAAATTGCACCTTTTTAGCGGACCTATGAATGAACTAGTTCGCATCCTAGATACTCCACAACCCACTTACAAGGGAAATATCCCAACAAGGATACTAACTTTAGCCACATATCAGGTATTGTCTCTGAAATAATATGGATTAAATATGTATCCATCGACCCATGATGCTCTTTACAACAGACAATATACCCAGCATCCCACAAACTCGTGACTATGATCAACTAGTATACTCAAGTATTCGGAGTATCATGTATTTCCCCGTATGCGATTGGGATTTAATCTCCTCCCCCCAATGATTCAAACCTCGGACTGATTGAATTAATTGAAACTGGGGAGCATATACGATATCTCCATTATAGATGGTGAGATGGGATGTGGGGACAACACATTATAATCCCCCCATTTGAGTTTCCTAGTTGAGTGCAGTCCTAGGATTGTGGGTTATTTGGTATTTAGTATGTCGTTAGGATTGTCATGAGTCCATGACTAACCTTCCATCCACATAATTTTCCAATCTGTCTGAGTGACCATTTAAATAATTGTGTCTACTGGAACCCACCTCACTTACCATGGCTAATCATCTATCAGTATCCATTCCCATCACCACATCCTCTCTAAATCGATTGAAATCATGGGATACATTGATATTAAGCACACATGCGGAAATAATCTAAGAATTTATTTGTGTAGTGACTCTTAATTGTGTAGATTGTGGGATAATTAGTGACCCTATATAGATATCTATATGAGAAGACCCTCATTATGCTGGTATATATCTAGAATAAATGGACACCTGCATTCAATCATCCAAGTACATGCTTTACTGGTCTTACTGTGCAAAGGATATAGAGCTGATCATGGTGCGGTGGGGGGGGGGGGTTTACTAAATAGGAAAAAAGTAATATGGTTGATTTTAACAAATCATAACATTATTATTATTTTGATCTTGAAACCCTACTATTATTTGTTGTAGTAACCTAGGAAGATTTTGGAAATTGTTTCTGAATTGCATTATAACACAAGGGGTACCTCCACATGGGTGAATATCACTTCGGATGTGGGATCATCTGGGGAATGCTCTCCTGGTGAAGTGGAGCATATAGAGGCGCTTTCCACCCATTCCCTACATGTTATTCATTCTAGAGGATAATCCACCTGGAACACAATGAGGCATCGTAAGGCATCACATTCATGGATGCATCTAAATTTTTTCAAAATATATGATTGTTTCACCTATTTAATAGTTTTCATGTTTTGTGTTTTCATGTATTGTCTAATCTTGTTTCAAATTAATTGGTATAGTTTGGATGACTAATCAAGGAGAAACCACCCATGTGCCTGTAGTACATGTTTTTTGGAGTTTAATGTGATAACACCAATGGTGAAAGATGAATCAGATGGGGAACCCTAAACTACTAAGGATATCAGAAATAACCCAAGCCCCAGAGTGATAAACCTTATAGATAAAATGACTTACAATCTATTATAATGGTTTTATTCAGTGTCCGACATTCGTGGGGATCAAATTCACACAACCCCTCCAGTGATCAAAACCATCGAAGGGGGAGTTATTCATGATAGTGGAGAACCTAGTTCTATATTGTTTATTCCTGCAAGTACAATTACCATGAGATATCATCTAGAGACCAATAAATTGTATATTAATTATCCATTCCCACGGGTTTCTCTAAAAGAACCTGATGTCAAATAGTTGATGGAGGATGTATCATCTACTTTTGTATGTGATTGTGAAATCATAGTGGTCAAGGATTTTGATGCACGTGAATGTTGATGTGAGTTCTCCAACCATACACACATTCCATTTTCATTTTTGGGTTTACATGTTAACTATTTAAATCATATGATTCCAAAATTATAGCGACATGTATCAATGGTTTTAGATGATGACCCAATATCTCATCATTATGGCATCATAAGGGAGCTTGCAATTGTGGAATCAATCTATGAGATGGTTTAAATCTAAGAACATAAATGGTAGAACATATCCCAAAATATATTCTTCCATCAAAGTGTTATTCCATGATGGACCAGGAGGCTCTAGTTGAACTTCAGGTTTGAGTGCATAAAATATGGATATATATCTTGATGCTATCTTCTAAAAACCCCATTACAAACATACCTACATAAGATACCAAATTACATAACTTTTTTTCATTTCATTGGCATGTGGGGTTTTATTATCATTCAATACATGAAATAGTGAAATTTTTGACGACTAACAGGGAGAGATCTAGCATGTTTTACTCTTATCTTTAAACAATTGATTACAAACAACACCATGTTGTATCCATGGTGATCCTTCATAATGAAGCTACTAATCATGCTATGATGGCTGCTATGTGACAGATTGATGTTGAAAATGTGAGGGTCTTAGTGGAGTATCTTCATCAATATTTACTGTGGATTAGTCAGTAACTAGAGCCTCTTAAAAAAATATATGTACTATAATAGGGAAGCTATTTGTTAAGGTCAAAAGTTGAAGGTGGTATAGGAATTTCAATGATTGGGTGTGGTCAAGAGGGCATAGTCACTCTGGGCCTATGCTAATGCTTAGAATGGAACCTTTTCTAAGCACCAACAAGACAGAGATGTAATGCCCCGGACCCCTCTGGTCCATTCCTTTGTTGAAATCGATGTGGTCAACACGATACACATTATAATGATATTTTTTAATACTAATGATAACATAGAAATATGTTAAATAATAATCATGATGAAATAAATTGTGTGATTAATTAAACTAAAAAGAGAACCATCATGATAAAATTAGTTAATGGTTGTTATTATTATTAATGATGTGAAGTGGGAAGGTGTGTGACCCATTAGACGTTGAAAAATGAAACATGTGGTTCATTATTAATTGAGTAATTGTAGAAATTAAATTTGGATAATAATAATGGGTGTTGTGTTATTAATATTTTTGATAATATTAATAATATTGAGAAATTAATGAAATGAGTCAGGGTATTTATTTCAAACAAATAAATCAAGATGTGCAGAGAAAATGAGGTGGTGCATTAATAATATTAAATGTGAGTAATTATTATGTAAGATAATAATAATAACGATGACATAAATATGTATATATATATATATATATGTTTATATATCAAGATAATTAAATTAAATAGTTTTAATTTTATAATGGAATCCGTTTTTAAATTAATTATAATTAAATGGGGGCATACAAATCTTTCAGTGTGATTGTGTTACCATAAAAATCTCTTTCCAGCCCTATATTGTGGTGATATTAATTATATGTTTTCTATAATGTTTAATAAAATTTCTATAATAAATGATGTGTTATGGGAATAAGGATGAGGATCATGGACCCATGTATCTTTACATAATTTATATAATAATTAATATATTATAATAATGCTAAATGAAATGAATAAAGTGGAACCACTTTTTTTGGGTGCGTGATGAAATTTGGAGAATAAAGGGGATTTGAGAGAGAAAGAAAAAAAAGGAATAAGAGAAATAATATTAAAAGAGAAATAAATGAAAACGGGGGAATGGGTGTTTAATTCTAGTGCTCAACAAGACTCAAATCGTGATTGATTATTGAATTATGAAAAATAAATAAATAATTGATTAATAATAATAATAAAATATTGTTCTTATTAATTTTGGTGATAAAACGCCTATTTGACTCCAACTTCTTCGTGTGACCTCGGTTTTACGAATCGTCAGTGGCAGTGCGACCGTTACTTTGAGATGGAAATTATGAGTCCAATATTGGATGTCTTTTTTGGTTTTCTTGATCGGGTACCCGAAACGCTCGTGAATTAAAATATTTAATATTATTATTAAACCATCGACCAGTCATAACTCTAGCGTGTGACATCCAATTGACTTTTCATCACTGGTGATGTGATCCTGTCATTAATACGGTCAATTCAAGTCTAATGTTGGATATTAAATTATGGTTCATGGCTCGGGTCCACGGGACACCCAATAAAAAATAATATCATTATTATTATGCGATCATGTATCCAACGTATCTCCCTAATACTATATCGGATTGTCGAACCGTCAGCATCAGAGGAACCCTAAAATTATGAAGGTCATTTTAAGACAAATGATGAATACATTTTTATGACTCATGTCTAAGGTCAATAAAACACCTATTATAAATTGAAGTTATTATTATCATTAAATGCATGGAAACTGCATGACGTGTCGTGTGTTGACCAGTCAAACAACATACCAGTTGTATGATCACATCATGTATTCAATAATACACGTTGCATACCATTTTACCTTTTCATTTCCTATATAATAGAGGGTCACATGTTATTTACTGACCTCTCTTCTTCTGCACACGACGACACACCTAGACGACTGAGAACTCATCATCCCAACTTCTTCATCCGAACTCCGATTATCGATCTGTCAGTGACTACAGGATCATGTCAATGAGGAGAACATCGTACACCCTATTTTGTTCCATCATATTTGACTTCCCCTCCACAGTTTCCAATTGAGGAGACTACAGATAATTGACGGGAATGATGGTCTTTGATGAACTACTCTAAAAAGTTAAGTTAATCCTCTGTTCTTGTATTCTCTTTCCGATCCTACTTCTCATATTTTCATTCCATGCTACGGCATTTGATCTCATTGTTGAGGGAGTTTCTTTTGTTGTTGATTCAGTGGTGCCACAACGTCCTTGGTGGGTGCAGTCGTTCTGGGAGAGGCCCTGTGATCGTGGAGGTCGTGTTCGTAGAAGGACATCAGAACCTGCTGAGGTAGGGATCTTACCTTCGTCTCTGTAAATTGTGCATCATACGGGGTGGGTGTCCTCTTGATTACATGAAACACATTTAAACCGGTTTAATAAAGATAATAACTTTTTTATATAATGGGGATGAGAAGTTCGTGAATGCTGTTACATTATTTATATCCAGTGATATTATGTTTTGAATTGAATGAGATTCTTCCTAATGAAAATCATGGTCGTTGGGGGACTTTACTTACGCAATTAAATGTTTCCCTCTCGTTCTGGATTTTTTCTTATGGATGAAAATTTTATTGAATGTGGAAATTGGTTAATCACGTAATGTTGGTTGATTAAATACTTGGAACCCCTGTGTGATCACCCTGGTTGAACAAACTGAAATAATAAACATGTGGGTGCTGGTTAGGGTTTGTTTATGGGAAAGGGGGGTGTTTTGTGGGTTTTTGTGTATTGGGTGAGCAGCAGGGCTGCGGTTGGCATGGTTGTGGGTTGGTGTGAATGCTATGTTATTGATGGGTAGAGGGGCTGCGATAAATTGTATCAAGGGGTGATGATGTATGATTTTCGATGTGTTAGTGGTTATGGTGGTTGGAAGCGGGGCTGTAGGGATGGGTTTGAATGTGAATGAACTATGGATTGTGAATAATAAATATAATGTTGAAGAGTTAATGAATGGCGGAGCTTGGTAATGTAACGGGAATAATAATCAATGGGGTGGGATGGTTAATAAGAAGGGATTTGTTTTTGTTTCTTGTGATTTCCTAACTTTATTTGTGGATGGAAGGGATATGTTTTATGAACTCTTGATCCAATTTGGTTGTTGATAATTACCTGGTAGTTAAAAAACTGATAACTAAAGCTGTTAATACATGAAAACATTAAATGGGGTTTTTGGAATGTTTGTTGTGTGCATACTCTCGAAGTAGTAGTGCTAAGGCAGGTGCTCAGATCCTTGTGTAGAAGCCTTAGGATAGGCTGAGTGGTTGTTATACTTACGTAAATATATACGTTTTATGTTTCTTTACGCTCCCCACCCATGTTGACCACTTAGTGCCGAACACCCCCATTTCGTGGGGGAGAGTGTTTTTTCCAACACTTCTATTAGTGGCTCGTTATTAGCTCCCTTCTGCTCCCTTTCCTGGGTAGCCCAAGTATCTTCGAGCAGGCTGTGATGGCCTCAGGTCCATTAATAGCCTAATATTCTTCGGGCAGGGTAGTGTAGTGGTTGGCCTAGGTGTGTGCAGGCAGGTGGTTTCACAAGTGTCTTCGGGATGAGGCCCATGTGTCTTCAGGCATGGAAGTAGATCTTCTAGCCCAGATGTATTCGGGCGTGGTGGTCGTTATTCTGACCTATGTGTTTGTAGGTGTGGTTACGTGTGACAGTTTTGGCTCAGGTGTTTGCAGGCAAGGTTAGGCATTGGGACTGGGGGAGGATGTGGCCCAGGAGTGTGCGGGCGGGATGAGGTAGTGGGACAACGGTGAGAATGGCGGGATTGGTATGATATGTAGGATGTCGTCAATAACTAGTGGGAAGGTGGTGTGGGGTACCCATACTTTGATCACATTACTACTAAACTATATTGACTTGTGTGACTTGGTGAGTGTGACTCGTGAGACTGGGTGGACAGATTCCTTGCTAGGTTTTGTTTCTTCTGTTTTTTCACGGGGCATTAGGATGTCTCCCCACTTGTGCACAAGAGCTTTAGGTTTCCGTACTGATTATACTTGTATGCTTACCCTATGTTTACTTTCAGGATTCCATGAGGACTACCAGGGTCGTGCGGGACCCTACTAGTCGGGACAGTTGTATTTGTTGCAGTTTGATGTAATATTGTTTCTTTTGGTATTATACTTTATGAGTTTTCTTGTACTTGTACCCCATTTCAGAGATATTTAAACATGCATGTGGGATTGGTTTGGGTTTATTTTTACACGCTTTTTCTTTTCATTTTTGGTGGTTGACTAGTCATATTTCCTGATCTTAAATAATAAAAAGGGTAATGCCTCCCATATTTGTGAAAAAGCATACCCTTGGTGCTAGTTGCCACCCCGGGGCCTACTATAGGCAGGACACGAGGGTCATTATCTCCCTTTCACCATTGCCATCTCAGGAGGGGAATATTTGGTGGGAGGTGGTCATGAAAGAATGGTATTAGGGGGAAGTTGGTTGAGATATAGGATGATGTCTGGAGTTAGGCACGGTGAGGATTACATGGGATGGTAGGGCAATAGTGTTGCCTGATCTTGGTGCGTGACATGGGCTAGGGAAGACCGGCTAGGACATGGGATTTTAGGGCCCATCTTGATCCGATGAAAGGACTTTGAGCCTACCGAATGACCAAGTGAGACTACATTGATTGTAGGGTAGAGACCCTAGGAAAGGTACATGCATCATCATAATTTGTGATTTACCTGATTTGGGTGTTCTGCGAAAGAAATCAAAATAAAATGATAAAATTAAACCATGAGAAAATTTCCTTGCTACTTGGGCTTAGGCGATCCTTGTTTACCGTATAGCTATGGCACCTGGACATCATCCCTGGGTGGCTCAGATAGCCGATACCCAGCAGATTCAGGTGGTCGATCAGTTGAGAATTAACCGGAGGAGGTATATAGCTAGTGGAAGAAGACACTGTGTTCCTTCCAGTGGCAAACCCTCAAGATGTATGAGGGTCGTACTTCAGATATAGAGATGAAGGGGTGGCTTGATGAGATAGAGATCGCTTTTACTTTGATCTGTGCTCTGAGGGAGTACTGGGTTCCCCTAGTAATCAGTCAACTGAGAGGTGGGGCACGCCACTGGTGGACACTGTACCTCAGGGAGAATACAGAGATAGAGGTTCTGTGGGCTGACTTTGAGAAAGAGTTCCAAGCGGAATTCCTTTCTTCCATGATCAAGGTGGAGAAGCGGCATGAGTTACTCTCCCTTTAGCATGGGAGTATTTCAGTACGAGGGTTGGGGATGAAGTTCAAGGATCTCCTATGCTTTGCTCCGGATCTCTTTCCATATGAGGAGTCTTGGGTGAGACGTTTGGAGGTGGTGTTTCGTCATTCACGCTAGTATGCTGTCACCCCCTTCACCATTCTGACATACATGGCAGTACAGAAGAAGGCAGAGGTTTTAGAGAAGATGTACTTGCAGGGAGGTGCACCAGAAGAGGGGATCCAGCCAGGTTCTTCCAAGGGGAAGACAGTCAGCAGTAGGTCTCATGTGATGGGACCTTCCAATTTCAGGCCAGTAGGGAGCATACCCCAGTAGTTCCAATTCAGATCTTCGGGTCCTCGTCCCATTTTTCACGATACCAGGACCTAAGTGTTTCTCTTGTGGAGGTTTCAGGCACATTCCGAGTCGGTGCCTGACCCAAGCTCAGTACGGTGGAGGTGGGTAGGTTCAGCGCCCGCCTCAGCATCACCAGTTGCCGGTAAGGCCCTTCCAGTAGCAGCAGGGCCCTGCTCCTCCGAGGGCAGACCTTGCAGGTGGAGGCTGACCTTAGGGTGCTCCTCAGGGACCTCGATCGGGACATGGTTGAGGAGGTGGATGTCAAAAGAGAGGCAGGGGAGTGGGACGCGGACTGTTGAACACAATAGAAGCGGCAACCCTAGCAAGGCCAGAGATCAAGAGAGACGTTTTTGGTTTAACTTAAATGCTCTCATTTATGTTTTTGTGTGTCACAATCCTTTGTTTAAACTCATTCTCACCAATTATTTGGTCCTGGACCTTGTTTTTCATGAGTCTATAATGCTAAGTTGTTTCCCTATTTCCTTTAATTGTGTGTGGAGAGTCATAAAATGTGGGGAAAGGAGGACCAGACCCCTAATCGGGTCCCATTAATGTAGATGTGATTGAACCCGTGCATGCGAGTCAGTTCCACCTAAAGCTGATAATATCTTGACATGGCAGAAGGAATTCCTCAAGACATGTGTTTGGGAAATCTATTGTTGTTTTGTATGGTGTTGAGGACATTTTATGTTTGGAAAATCCTAATATATGGTTGTCGGAAGACCTAATTCCTAATCGAGATTCATTAATGTGGATGTGATTAAACCCGTGCAGGTGAGTCAATGCCGCCTAAAGTGGATAATATCACGATATGGGAGAAGGAATTTCTAACTCATATAATTAGGGTTGTCGGTTATTTCCTATTATGAAGAGAGACCTGAGAGGTATTTTTTTGAGTGGTTGTTCGGATCCATTCTTTCTTTTGGTTAGGTTTTTAATTCTCAAGGACGATAATGTTTTGAGAGGTATCTGATTTAATGGCACGGACCCCTATAGTCCATTCCTTTGTGAAATCGATGTGGTCAACACGACGCACATTATAATGATAATTTTTAATACTGATGATAACGTATAAATATGTTAAATAATAATGATGATGACATAAATTGTGTGGTTAATTAAACTAAAAACATAATAATCTTGATGAAATGATTTAATGGGTGTTATTAATATTAATGATGTGAAGTGGGAAGGTGTGTGACCCATTAGACGTTGATAAATAAAACATGCGGTTTATTATTAATTGTTAATTGTTGAAATTAAATTTGAATAATAATAATGGGTGTTGTGTTATTAATATTATTCATAATATTAATAATAATGAGAAATTAATGAAATGAGTCATGTTATTTATTGCAAACAAATAAATGAAGATGTGCAGAGGAAACGAGGTGGTGCATTAATAATATTCAATGCGAGTTATTATTATGTAAGATAATAATAATAATGATGACGTAAATATGTATTTATATGTAAGTATATATATCGGGATAATTAAATTAAATGGTTTTAATTTAATAAAGGAACCCATTTTTAAATTAATTGGAATTAAATGGGGGCACACAAATCTTGCAGCGTGATTGCGTTACCGTAAAAATCACTTTCTACCCCTATATTGTAATGATATTATTTATATGTTTTATATAATGCTTAATAAAATTTCTATAATAAATGATATGTTATGGGCATAATGATTAATCACAATACCCCATGTATATTTATATAATTTATATAATAATTAATATATTATAATAATGATAAATGAAAAGAAATATAGAGGCGCCACTTTTTTTGGGTGGGTGATGAAATTTGGAGAATAAAGGTGATTGGAGAGAGAAATAAAAAAAGGAATAAGAGAAATAATATTAAAAGAGAAATAAATGAAAAAGGGGGAATGGGTGTTTAATTCTAGAGCTCAACAAGACTCAAATCGTGATTGATTTTGGAATTATGAAAAATAAATAAAGAAATGATTAATAAAAAAAATTATTGTTATTATTAATTTTGGTGATAAAATAACTATTTGTCTACAACTTCTTCGTGCGATCATGGTTTTATGAACATTCAGTGGCAGTGAAACCCTAAATTCAATACGGAAATTATGAGTCCAATATAGGATGTCTTTTTCGGGTTTTCACACCGGGTACCCATAACACTCTGGAATTAATAGATTTAATATTATTATTAAACCTTCGACCAGTCATAACTTCTGCGCGCGACATCCAATTGACTTGTCTTCAGTGGCAATGTGATCCTGTCATTAATACGGTCAATTCAAGTATAATTTTGGATATTAAATTATGCTTCATGGCTCGGGTCCATGGGACACCCAATAAAAAATAATATCATTATTGTTAGGGGATCTTGTATCCAATATATCTCCCTCATATAGTATCGGATTGACGAACCGTCAGCGTCAGAGTAACCCTGAAATTATGAAAGCCATTTTAAGACCAATGTTGAAATATCTTTTTATGAGTCATGTTTTAGGTCAATAAAACACCTATTATTAATTGAAGTTCTTATTATCATTAAATTCATGGAAACTGCATGACGTGTCGTGTGTTGACCTGTCAAACAACGTAACAGTTTGTATGGTCATGTCGTGTATTCATTACTACATGTTGCAAACAATTTTACCTTTTCGTTTCATATATTAGAGAGGGTCACGTGTTATTTACGGACCCCTCTTCTTCTCCACACGATGACACTCCTGGACGACTGAGAAGTCACCCTCCTAACTTCTTCATCCAGACTCCGATCGTCGATCCGTCAGTGACTACAGGATCGTGTCAACAAGGAGAACATCATACAACCTATTATGTTCCCTATTATTTGACTTCCCCTCCACAGTTTCCAATCAAGGAAACTACTGATAATTGACAAGAACGATGGTCTTTGACGAACTACTCTAAAAAGGTATGTTAAACCCTTGTTCTTGTATTCTCTTTCCGATCATACTTCCCTCATTTTCATTCCATGCTACGTCATGTGATCTCCATGTTGAGGGAGTTTCTTGTGTTGTTGATTCGGTGGTGTCGCGACATCCTTGGTGGGTGAAGTCATTCTGGGAGAAGCCTTGTGATCGTGGTGGTCGTGTTTGTAGAAGAACATCAAAACCTGTTGAGGTAGGGATATACCATCGTCTCTCTAAATTGTGTATCATGCAGGGTGGGTGTCCTCATGATTCCATGAAACACATTTGAACTAGTTTAATAAAGATAATAAATGGCTTATATAATAGGGAAGGGAAGTTCGCAAATGCAGTTACATTATTTATATCCTGTGATATTATGTTGTGAATTGAATGTGCTTCTGCCTACTGAAAATCATTGATGCTGGTGACATGTTCTTATGAAATTAAATGTTTCCCTCTCCTTCTGAATGTTTTTCTTATGTATGAAAATGTTATTGAATGTGGAAATTGGTTAATCACGTAATGTTGGCTAATTAAATACCTGGAACCCTTGTGTGATCACCCCGGTGGAACCAACTGAGATAATAAACATGTGGGTGTTGGTTAGGGTTTGTTTATGTGAAAGGAGGGTGTTTTTTGGGTTGTTGTGGATTGGGTGAGCAGCGGGGTTGCAGTTGGATTTGTTGTGGGTTTGTGTGAATGCTATGTTAGTGATGGGCAATGGGGTTGTGATAAATTGTATCAAGAGGTGATGATGTACGAGTTTCAGTGTGATTGTGGTTATGGTGGTTCGCAGCGAGACTGTAGGGATGGGTTTGGATGTTAACGAAATATGGGTTGAGAATAATAAATAAAGTGTGGAAGATTTAATGAATGGTGGGGATTGGTAATGGAACAGGAATAATAATCAATGGGGTTGGTCGGTTAATAAGAATGGACTTGTTTGTGTTTCTTGTGTTTTCCTAACATGATTTGTGGATGGCAGAGATATGTTTTATGAATGCTTGAACCAATTTGGTTGTTGATAGTTTCCCGGTAGATAAGAAACTTATAACTAATTTTGTTAATACATGAAAACATTAAATGGGGTTTTGGGACTGTTTGTTGTGTGCATACTCTCAAAGTAGCAGTTCCAAGGCACGCACTCAGATCTTTCTGTAGAAGCCTTAGGATGGGCTGAGTGGTTATTATAATTATGTAAATTTGTACGTTTTATGTTTCTTTATGAACCCCACCCATGTTGATCACTTAGTGCCAAACACCCCCATTTCATGGGGGATTGTTTTTTTCACAACACACCTTTAGTGGCTGGTTATTAGCTCCTTTATGCTCCCTTTCTTGGGTAGCCCAAGTATCTTCGGGCAGGCTGTGATGGACTGAGGTCCATTATTAGCCCAAGAATATTTGGGAAGGGTAGTGTGGTGGTTGGCCCAGGTGTGTGCGGGCAGGTGGTTTCCCAGGTGTCTTTGGGATGAGGCCTAGGTGTCTTCGGGCGTGGCAGTAGATCTTCTAGCCTAGGTGTGTTTGGGCATGGAAGTGGTTATTCTAGCCTAGGTGTTTGTAGGCCTGGTTATGTGAGACAGTTGTGGAACAAGTTTTTTCGGGTGGGGTTTGGCAGTGGGACTGCGTGAGGTTGTGGCCCAGGTGTGTGCGGGCGGGATGAGGTAGTGGGACTGTGGTGAGAATGGCGGGATTGGACTGATGCATAGGATGTCTTCAATAACCAGTTGGAGGGTGGTGAGGGGTACCCATACATTGATAATATTAATACAATACTCTATTGACTTGTGTTACGTGGTGAGTGTGACTAGTGAGGCTGGGTGGATAGATTCCTTGCTAGGTTTTGGTTCTTCTATTTTCTCATGGGGGATTAGGATGTCTCCCCACTTGTGCACGAGAGCTTTTGGTTTCCCTTCTGAGTATACTTGTATGCTAACCCTACGTTTACTTTCAGGTTTCCAAGAGGACTAACAGGGACGTGCGAGACCCTACTAGTCGGGACCGTTGGATTTGTTACAGTTTACTGTACTCTTATTTCTTTTGGCATTGTACTTTTTGAGCTTTCTTCTACTTGTACATTGTTTCAAAACTATTTAAACATGCATGTGGGATTGGATTGGGTTTAATTATATACACTTGTTATTTAACTTTTTGGTGTTTAACTTCTCCTATTTCCCGATATTAAATAATAAAAAGTGTAATGCCTCCCATATTTTTGAAAACTCATACCCTTTGTGCTAGTCGCCACACCGGGGCCTACTGGAGGCGAGAATCAGGGGTCATTATCTCCCTTTCACCATTGCCAGCTCATGAGGTGCATATTTGGGGGGAGGGGGTCATGACAATAGAGGATTAGGAAAAGACACTTCTACAAATTTTTGAATCATTTGAGTAGGATTTCCAATCACATTGTCCTACTCGTATAGATTGGCAATATGTTGTTTATAATCATTCATCCTTAATTAATATAACATGAAAATTAATTTTTCCCAATAATGATTATTCATTAATTTTTCCTGAAATTCAAATCAACAATATCGTGTCTCATCACTAAAGATAAACACCACTATATATCAATTTCAATTGTAACATTTTATATACAAGTTGAAAATATCATTTAATTTTATAATTTACTCATTGTCCAAGGGAATTAATGAACATAGTTTCATATGTTTCTAGGGGGACATGTCAAACCCTACAAACTTTTTTTTTGATACAACCCTAATTATTTCTGTTATTCACTATGGTGTAGGATTACCAAGTGTAAAACAAAATTATTATAGGTCTCCCTTGGTAGGACATAGAAATAACATTTTCTTCTCTCTCTATTTTTTTATTTCCTGACAGCTGCCTAAACCATAGAAAGAGTTGTCTCAATGAGCTAAAACATGAATTTTATCCAAAGTTCCCTTTGTGGGATTTCAACATAACGAGTATTATGTCTCATTATGGGATTTTTAAATTCATTCAAATCAGACTAATGTGATTGATATTTTAGGTCAAACAACATTGATCATGATTTATGGGTTTATGAACCCAACATGGATTATGGGACAAGAATACCTAAATAATTTCCAGAAATCAATGGTGGATTTCTATCCCAATTTTTTTGATTTCTAAAACAAAGACAAGGAATTGTGTTTGAAAACAATAATTGATTATAATGAATGTTTCCATCATGATGTTATCATCATATATGGAGATATAAGAGGCCTCTCCTAATGATGAATTTGTATTTGGTTGAATTTATTTTTTCTGGGGGACTATTGGCGCCAAAATATGGCCCGAAAGAAAGGAAAGAAAAGGACGGCTGGCGTGCTACCTCGCGAAGCATTGGCGCGAAGCACCCACGCGAAGCCCCGCCACGAAGCGCCCCAACCATCGTGGCCCCACGAATCTCCCGAGGCGGTAAATCTATGCGAACGCATTTAACGTTCCCGAGATGCCTCAAAGCTCCCGAGGTGGTAATTCTTCGCGAACGCATTTGAAGTTCGTGAGCCGCCGCGATGCTCCAGAGGCGGTAATTTTCCGCGAATGCATTTGATGTTCGCGATCCACCGTGATGCTCTAGAGGAGGTTCCCTCTGCGGACAACGTTGACGTTCGCGAGTGCGCCGCAAAGCACCAGAGGCGGCGCGCGAGTTCTGCTTCGCGGCACCCCTTCCCTATAAATACTGGGCTCCCCCTGAGTCCCGAGGATGGACAATCCGACCTTTCGGCTTCTCCTCTCTTGAATTGCTAAGCACTCTTTTCCCCGGGAATCATGAGCTCCCAGAGGTATTTCTACTTCATGAGACGCCTCTGCTTTGTCTCGTTTTGAGCCCCACTTCCGAGAGGGATTCCCTTCGCGAAGCTCAACGGAATTCGCGAAGGAAGGGGATTCCCAAGGGAACCCGGGCAGCCGCGGAGCACTTATGCTTCGCGAAACACCCAACCTGTACTAGTGATCCCTATGCTAAGGCAGGATCGCTCCACATCGCGAAGCACACTGCTTCGTAGGACCCTGCTTCGCGAGACACCCCTTCTTCGCGAGGCAGTGCTCCACGAACATTGTTCCACTTTGCAAAGCACCTTCCCCTCACACCCATGTCCCATGCCAATGCCAAGGCACTCCACGTCGCGAAGCACACTCCTTTTCTTAGAGATTCCTCTTCCCGTGCGAACCTCCAGGTTTGCACGATGTGATTTCAAAGTCTCGTGGACAATACCACTCGTAGCGTTGCTTCGCCTAATGCTTCTTCACACAGGCACGCTAACGACTATTGCTTCTTCGCATAACTACGCTAACGTGGACCTCCTGAGGGTTCGTTCCACACCCCCCCATGACCATGGCCTTACTGGTACCTTCCCTTCCCCAAGGACCAGAGGGTACTGGTTATGTAAGTCCTAGGGGTGCAGAGTGAACCCACCTCGTCCGAGCTGGAGGACGGTAAACTGCCAAGCACCACGTCCTCAACACATGACTTTAAACTGTGACCCGACCTCATGCCTCTCGCGAAGGGTCCCCCTAGCTCAAACATTCTTTACACCACTCGTCTCCACAGGAATGGAATCACCCATCCTTAAGGGATTATATCCTCCTTAATAGAGTGGCGTATGTTCATGGGAGAAGGGCGACCCTAGTTCCCTAACGGATGACTGCACCTCTGCATCTTCGTACTTCCCCACTACTAAGGTTAGAGGAGGGTGTGATAGGGAACAAGGCATCTCCGTCCATTGGTCCCAAATCACTCTTTCACTGCTCTTTTTCGTGCTCTGGGCCTCCATCATGGAGTAAGTCCCAACACCATGGGCCGCCTAACGCGTAAGCCCCTCTTCACTTCTCACGGACGCATCCTTCGCGAAGTGATCGTCAGGTCCTTGCAACCTCTTGTTTCTCACACCGAGCATGACTCAAGTGGGCATAGAGTGAGCACCGACCCTGACCCCCATCCCAAACTACGAGGAATTTGATCCATGTCAAGGGGTGGTACGTAGGAAGCCTCCACGAGGTTCAAGCCCACCCGTCATCTATTCATGTCGGGTCCCATTCCCGTCCATCACGACGTTAAACTGGATTCTGGTCCAGTGGTAAGCCGTTGCGACCCATCCTAGAGAACTAAGAGAACTTTGATCCATTTCATGGAATGGTACATAGGAATCCTCCATGAGGTTCAAGCCACATTGCTCTGTTGTTCATTCACGTCGATTTTTGCCCTCGTCCAGCATGACGTTAAACTGTATGCCCCTCCCTTTGTCCTGCATGACATTAAACTGCATACCCATTCCCACCTGAACTACGAGGTCTTTGATCCATGTCAAGGCATGGTACGTAGGAATCCTTCCAGAGGATCAAGCCCTCCACTCATTGGACCAAGGTCCACTTTCACGTCGGTTCGCCGATAAAGCCCCACCTGAACTATGATGTCTTTGATCCATTTCAAGGCGTGGTACATAGGAAGCCTCCACGAGGTTCAAGTCCACCCACCATCCGGTCGTTCCGACCTCATTCACGTTGGATCACCCCCGTCCCGCATGACTTTAAACTATATTCCACAACCTGAACTACAAGGACTTTGATCCATGTCATGGCATGGTACGTAGGAATCCTCTGAGAGGTTCAAGCCCGTCTCCCATTGGACCAAGGTCCCTCATTTACGTCGGTTCAACGATACCCACCGCCCGTCGTTTATTCACGTCAGGGTTCACAATCGTCCCGCATGACGTTAAACTATATTCCATCAATCCTTTGAACTATGAGGACGCTGATCCATGTCAAGGCATGGTACGTAGGAAACCTTCCCAAGGATCAAGCCCACGGGTCTACTTTCACGTCGGTTCACTGATGAAACCCTTTGAACTACAAGGTCTTTGATCCATGTCAAGGCATGGTACGTAGGAAGACTTCCATTGGTTCAAGCCCACCATCCATCAGACCAAGGTCCACCTTCACGTCGGTATGCTGATGATGCCCATTGGACCAAGGTTCACCTTCACGTTGGTTCGCCGACATCATCCCGAACTACGCGGACATTGATTCCCTGCCATGCCCGGACCGTCATATCTCGGTGAGACCATGTCGGTATGCTATTCTTCACAGCCGCCCATGGGCTGGCCCCGGTATCGGCATCCCTTCAAGGGAAACCCCTCAATCCGATCTATCCTAGCTAATGCTCTGGTTGGGTTGATCTGTCTCCGCTGGACCTTAAACTCATGGCGTACCCTGTGTTAAGCACGGGAAGCTGAGGAAAACCTCAGATATGTGTCTATGACATATAGTTCCCCTCGCTCGACGTGGGATGCCTCGGGCTTCCAAACCCTTGAGAAGCCCTGTGACCAGGGATAACATCCAGACACGCCAGGTTCCCCAGCATCCAGACACGTTACTGATGCCTCAACGTGACTACTCCCCCGACAGAAGGTTGCTGCCCTGACCGGACCCTTTGGAATAACCCGACAGAAGCAGTGTAATTAACCAGCGTCCATGGAAACATGGCACTAGGAAGAGTTTCACGAACTACGTATTAAATCTATGAGGGAGACCCGAACTAGGTAACGAGTTCTGAGGAGGAATCCCCAGAAGGAAGAACCTACATCCCATCATCCCTTTTTGATCAAGGATTAGACGTACCTAAACAAGGAACGAATGCCTCCCACCTTTGGAATGCGGGAATGCGGGGCAACAAAGCTGTGAGTCCTCTTCCGCGGACAAAAGGATGCGCGCGCGTCCCGGCGAAAGCGTCAGAAATAGAAATGGTGAACCCGACGTGAAATTCTTCTCCCTAATATGGAGATTAGTAGCGTTAGAGACACCAGTAGATTGACGTGTCACCAGATCGAGATATTCGGTGCCTGGTCCCACAAAGCAAATAAGCGATCATGTCGTGAAACTCACTAATAGTCGGGGCATTAGAACGTGAGGCACTCCGTTCTGCAGCATGTTGGCATGAATCCTTCTTACAGACGTGGAGAACGGAAGGACGCTGGGGCACTGGTTGCCGATCCTTTTCCCTCTCAGTACTGATGAGTTGATCCCTTCGTTTCTCATGAACCAGGTTGCAGTTACAAAGACGCGATCACTGCCCGCTAGCCTACGCAGGGGTAGGGGCAACATCACCGCAGCCACCCACATGGCGCAGCTACCACCACAACGGCTGCCACATCACGGAATATGGGGCTCCCACGTCCCCTTTCCCCATCAGAGGTCATCCAGCGAAGGGTGATCAACAAACTCGTGCATAGGTACGAGGAGGAAGGGGTCATCCCAACCAGGGATATGGCCCGCCAGGACCTGGAGGCGTCCAGGCCCCACCGTCAACGCTACACTAACACGCCGCGCAGGGAGCCCCTGCTCCCCACCCCAACGTTCAACCGTTTCGGGAGCCTGTCTCTGGAACGCCTTGACGACTCCTCGCCTTACGCTGATGAGGCGGGCGCTGTCCAGCTCATCCTGCTTAGGGTCCCGACCCAAGGGCTCTAGGCAAGAGCTCCCGACCGGCAGCTTCAACGCCGTCGTCCGACTCCGCAGGAAGAGCAGGCAGGCCATGCCCCTGCACCACCTGCACCAGCTCGCCTGACCCGACTTCAACGCCGGGCCCGGGCTGAGGATTCTCGCCTAGGCGCGTCAACGTCGACCGCTACAATGGCCCGAGCCACCGCCGATGTGCATCATGAAGGCCCTGCTTACACTGACCATGGGCACTCCTTCACCCAACCAGGATCGAGACCCCAACCGCCCCACAGGCAGGATGGGTTGACTCTCTGGGTTTCAGGCCCAAGTGGTGATCGCCGCGAACTAACCTGCGGTGATGTCACCCCGTACGGAGGTCCTCCCCGTACCACTACTCCACCGAGCATGGGTCTTCCCCACTCTGAAGTTCGTCATGGAGGAATGCCTCATGCTAACCCCATCTTGAAGGAAGACCTGCCCCGCGGCAGTGATGCTCAGCGCGGAAATATTTCCCGCACCCACTATACAGGGTATGGAGTCCATCCTCCTACCCCTGAACGCCGATCTGAAGGATCCATCCCTCTGGTACTTCTCCAACGTAGGGTCCCTCCCTACGTCCTCTCTGCAACCGGCGAAGGTCCTCCTCGCCCCAGCAACTCGAGTAATGAAGGTCAGCCTCGCTCCGCCCGCAGCGACCATGGAGGTCCTCCCCATGCTCCTTCCAATTCCAACAGAGGCCCCACCTACATGGGTGCTGTTCATGGAGGTCCTCCCATGTACCCTTTGACATTTTCCCCGGTGCCCCTCGCACCTCGGCCATCTCGAGTGGGGGCCCTCTCCGCCACGGCGCCAGCTTCGCCCCGAGACTCCATGATAGGGATCAAACCTGTCCCGAAGAGCCACCCTGGGGCAGGAGAGTAGGTCGTTGCCGCCACAAGAGGAGTCCTGGGAATGCCCGGGTGGAGAACAAACCCGCCCGATTCTCCGAATCTGAAGCTGAATGTGATTCAGCGATGGAACCTTCTCCCTGCTCCTCCGTATCAAGGACTGGGGAAGGAACCAGACGTGTTAGCCTCATTATCCCATAATATGAGGTCCACCAGATTCCCGTCTCTCTCCGCAGGTATATCCAGGAGGATGAAATCATGGGAATTCTACAGGTCTCGACCGCGCAAGCATCGCCATCGTCACCAGAAGCGCCCTCTACCACTACCAGAGATTACAAAGAGCTGTTTTGGGGGCCAGCGAAGGTAGAACGACGATACGACCGGTCACCGGTAGCTGTGACTTTTATGCCGGAAGCTGTGGCTATCATCCCATCATACCGCGACATCGTGGCCAGGTCACCTTGCTCTTCGGAGGATGGCCCGGAATTTGGCAGCCAGTCAGCTCGTTCTCCGTATTCTCCACCACCGAGCTTACTATCCCAGAGGTCCACCTCGGTACCACTACCGGTCCCACATCCTCCCCTGGATGACGAGTGGGGAAACACAGGGCCGGACCCTGAGTCCGAACCCAGGAGCTTCTAGAGTATTCTTGCAGCGGATTACTTCCCGGAGATTTTCGGGCCGACGAAAGCGCTGAATTTTCACGTACCAGAGTCTCTTAACCCTGAAGAAGTGGGGTTCTTCTGTCGAACCCTATGAGCGACACACTTCAGCCTCCGTTACAAATGGGTGGTGTACCCCAGAAGTCAAGATCACTTCGAAGAAATCGGCGAGCAGTGCCGCCTGATCGATGCGGCCGCACTCCTTGTGGCCCCGCACCCTGAGTCGCCAGGCCGCCAGAGTGCCCTTCAATGAAAATGCGTTCAGAGTTTTAAAGCACTCCGCAGGATCATCAGGAAAGCCACCCCCATATGCTAGTCCGTGGTTGGGGAGACTATGCCGCTCTCCTCTTCGACCATATCCGACGGCAGCCGGATTCATTATGTGATATCGAGGACATGCCCTCGAGAGGAGTCACGGTCCACATGGCCGACTTCGTGGACAAGGAAGACGAGCTTGAATTCCTTGATGGATACTTACCCCTCGAGGGCGTACCGCCACTGCTGAACCCATCAGGGAGTGTTACCCGTCAGCAGAGGAACCTGCTAGACCTCCCCATACCCACTGAATCGCTGGTACTCGGTCAAAACACCGGCAAGGGTAAGGGGCACGTCAGAACTGTCAAGAACTCCGACCCGTCCGCCTCTGTGCAGAAAACAGAAGAGGATCCTGAGAAGGCCACGTTACTCCAGCAGCTTGATGAGCAGAAGAGGTTGGTTGACGAGCTCTTGGCTGGGCGCGCCACAGAGCGGTGACCCGACTATGGTGATTCCAGGTCGGGGCAGTAGGGGCAGGAACATTTTCCCCCGGGTGAGATGCCTCCGGGAAACCCTGATCATGCTACAGCCACAGACAGGGCGGAAGCCGGAACATATGTCAAGTGGGCGTGATACGTCTCACTGAATCCCCCAGAGCGACGGGGCAATCTGAAGAATCCAGTCTGGATTCCCCAAGTCGCCCCGCAGGTTTTTCAACCAGTTGACCCATGAGCGGCCTAAGCCGTCTACCGTTTTGAAAAACCTGAAAATGCACTTGTGGTTAGGGATCCCCGTCATGACAGGGACCCCCGCCCTGATGATCTTATTGCGGCACTCACAGCCCGCCTTGAAGCGTTAGAAACGCGGCAGGTGGCGTTCCCACCGGATGGCAAGCCTTATCCCGCGTGGGTGGATGATATTCCCGCACCTACGGGTTTTGGGAACCCCACTTTTTCACCCTTCAACGGGACAGGGGACCCGCCCCAGCACTTGGCTCATTTCTCTTCCAGGTGTGGCCCCATGCTGGGGACCTCGGCTCAGCAAGAAGCCGCCAAACTCCGATGTTTTGTACAGACATTGGAAGGTCTGGCATTAGTTTGGTACAGCCAGCTCCCTATCGGATCGGTGACCAGTTGGGAGGACATTCACCGACAGTTCTTATACCTGTTCATCTCCACCACGTGGAAGACCAGCATTGCGGACCTCTTCAAGTGCAAGCAGAGGCCTGATGAGCGAGTCGTAGATTTCATCGCCCGGTGGAAGGGAATTATGCATTCCCTCGATAAGCCACTGACTCAGGATAAACTACTGACGATGTGTGCAGGGAACGTCAAGACAGAGCTGGTACCCTCCCTGATCACCCAGAACTACCCTGGAGGGTTCAGAGATTTTTTCAGATAAGGCTCAGCGCCTCAAGGAAGCCCTGCAACAGGCTAGTCAGGCACGTTTGTTGCCCCCTATAATCCCAGCTATGAGGACTGCCAGAGCTGAACCCACCGCGGTGGCCCAAATAGAAGCCCTGAGGCAGCTGGAGTTACTGCCGGTGGCACCACCCCCACAACCCCGCAAAGGTCCTCCACCTCAAGCACATGCTCCTGCCCAGCAGTGACCGCCTCAGAACCGACAGGTTCCCCCGCGCAATGCGCCATCGCCACCTAGGCGAGACAATCAGGCGCCGCCTCCTCGCCAGGCCCCTCCGGCCCCTCGTCAGGGCCAGGCCCCCAGGGCCCCATATCCAGAAAGAAGGCACCAGACTTATTCGTTTAACGAAAATCATGTCCTTGGCTATTTCCGAAGTGCTCTAGAGCAAGGGATCGTGCGCCTGCCCGAGTGCAGAAGGTCGGCAGAGGCAAATCTCACCGATCACCCCAACTACTACCCTTATCATCGGATTCTGCGGCACAGCCTCAAGCAATGCTATGTGTTTAAAGACTGGATTCAAGACCAGGTCAATAACAACATAGTCAAGTTGGGCCCGGCACCAGCACAAGTGGCGGGTGTCTTTGCAGGATCAGAGATTAGCAGCGACAGCGAAGGCGAGTGGCAGTAGGTCCCCAGCCGCGGATCCCAGAAATACGATGACTGGTTGGCTCGAAAAACCGTCTTCTATGCCCATGGTATCATCCGAGCACACGCGAAGCAGCCAGAACCCTCAGAAGAAGTAGCTGGTGCCTCCGTGTAATCTTCACAGTCAGCCTCTTCCCAAAAGGGCAAGCAGCGGCGACACAAGAAGAAGAAATGCGCACCACCGGTGCCGTCATCATCCCGCACTCTCGGCGATTTTACACCCCCTGAAATGGGGATTCCTCCCATAATCCGCCTAGCGGTGGATGACTCCTCGAGAGACAGCCAAGGGTACGCTTCAGTTAACACAGTGGAGCTGGTAAAGCCCTATATGACCCCCGACGAGGGGGAACGCCAGACAGACCTCCCCAACATTCCCAGCCGACGTCAACGTCAGCGGAATAGCAACCGCGCCGGTCATCGAGGTACGTCAGTACGCACTTTTGGCCAATCCGTGCACGCTACTGAGACCATGCAGTAGGCTCATCACAGATATCAGCACGTGCAACCCCATCTAACGCCCTCGGCTCTACCTCCACCGCCGTTTGTGCTACTAGATCGGGGAGAGCTGCCTCGTTCGTATCACATTCAGTCTTTCCCAGCTACAGGCCAGCCTCTGCCGTCCAATCCTAGTCCGGCGACTATTCTCCAGGCTTCAACTAGCAGGCGGAAAGATGTGCCTTGTACTAGCCAATCTCTGGTTCAACCTGCAGGACCTGCTATGCCTCCAAATGCCGACCGACCTCCTGTAGGAAGAGGTTCACGTTTGGCACGAAAGTATGATGACCTAAAGCACCTGGCCGACATTCCGGCGAGGCTCTCCATCCTTGAGGCCCTTTTCCTGTCATCCGAAATAAGCGAGGCACTTTCCGAGGCCCTAAGGATCCCCCTCTAGTTTGAGACGGAGGTGGCAGCTGCAGAAGCCTTCCATACCGAGGTGATTGAAGACACCGAATGTCAGGTGGTTATCTCGTTCTCCGGTAAAGATGAGGACCCTCCTATACAGGGGCACATTCGCCCGTTGTACATCACTGGCCACTTCAATGGCGTGGAAATCCACCTCTACCTCATTGACACAGGTTCCGGAATCAATCTAATTCCGACCCGGATGATGTGAAAGCTGGGTCTGTCTGAAGGTGATTTAACTCCCTCTGACCTCAGGATCTAGGGGTACGACAGGACCGAGCAAACCCCAGTCAGCAAGATCTACTTGAAGACTCAGTTAGGTGGCTTAATTTCCATCACCGAGTTCATGGTCGTCTCTCAGGACACTGCCTACAACACGTTGATGGGTAGGCCATGGCTCCATCTGCATGCAGCGGTCCCTTCGTCGTATCACCAGTGCCTCAAGTACTCGTTCAACGGTCGAGTAGGCATACTCCAAGGAGATGCGTCCCCTTTCGCTTCTTGTGAGGCCCGCTACCTGGATGCGGGTTACTACCAAAGTAAGGATAAACAGATCCTAGTAAGCGAGGATGAACCCGCCCCGGTCACAAGAGATCCCTGGGCAAGCATGGATGACGCCTACATCATCTCGATCCACCGGTTGGAGGCCACGACCCCCGACATGGGGCAATGTTTTGTTGTTTCAGGTACGCAAGGAAGGCATGTTCCCGTGTCCAAGCGATTGCGGAAAATCACATCGTACTCCTACATCAACCAGGCTCAGGTGATCTCGGAACCTCCTACCCTCGTACGGCACTGGGACGTCAAGCTTATGACAATGGTGGTGCGCCATACGTGTCTCTTCCGCCGGGCTGGAATTAACCGACTCAGGCCGACACGCCACCACTGCTTTGATATCATCAAATGGTTCCCCTTAGGCTGAAGGCCAGATGGGATAGGGTCGACTGCCTTCATTGCTGCGGTCTTGATGGCAAGTGAGTCTCCCGATGTGATGACCACTACTGCCCGAGCCGGCACCAGCTGCCCCGGAGATCTTGATAGCCCAGAAGTATCTTCCGTCGCGGGAAGTCCCACCACGGATGGGAAGGAAGACCTAGAGGATGCTCCCCCCACCTTTGAAGAAGGTGTCTCTACCACGGTTGATGAACTGGAACAGGTGAACTTTTGCAGCGAGGCAGATCCGAGACCCTCATTGATCAGTGCAGCCATGTCCCTCGAGGAGCGGCAACAGTACATAGACATCCTCAAACAGCACAGTGATGTGTTTGCCTGGAGTTACAACGAGATGCCAGGGCTAGATCCCCAGGTGTTTGTCCACCGTTTGGGCCTCCCGGTAAAACATCGTGGGTTTAAGCAGCCTCCCAGGAAGATGCACCCTTATCATGGTGCTATGGTTGTGGCTGAAGTTGACAATATAATCAAAGCCAACTTCGTTAAGGAGGTCCAGTACCCCAAGGGGCTTGCCAACATTATGCCAGTCAGGAAGAAGAATGGGAAGATCAGAGTCTGCATCGACTTCCGCAATCTTAGTCGCCACCGCCCAAAGGATGACTTCCCACTCCCGGTGACAGAATTATTGATTGATTCCATAGCCGGGTTCCATGATCTCTCTTTCATGGATGGGTATTCCAGGTACAACCAGATCCGGATGGCCGCCAAATAAGAGGATTCCACTCCTTTCAGGGCTCCCCAAGGTACCTTTTGCTACCAGGTAATGCCATTCGGTTTGAAAAATGCAGGTGCCACTTATCAGAGTTCCATGCATCGCATACTCAAACTGATCCTCGGGAAATTGGTGGAATGCTACGTGGATGACCTCGTAGTCAAATCATGTCAGCGCCAGTACCATCTCAAAGACATTGGGAAAGTGTTCGATTTCCTCCGTTCCCGTCACCTGAAGATGAACCCGCTAAAGTGTGCTTTCGGGGTCACCTCCGGGAAGTTTATGGGCTTTGTTGTCAGATACCGAGGTATCGAGATTGACCCGGAGAAGATAAAGGCCATCAACAAAATGCCTCCCCCAAGCCACATTCGGGAGTTTCGAGGCCTTCAAGGCCACATAGCCTATATACGCCGATTCATCGCAAATCTGGCCGGCAAGTGTAAGACGTTTTCCCGGGTCATGAAGAAGGGCACCGCCTACGAATGGGAAGAGGAGTGTCGGATTGCCTTCGAGGAAATCAATAAGTATCTGCTCCAACCTCTTGTCTTGATGCCACCCATCTCCGGAAAGCCACTGGTCCTTTATGTGACCGCCCTGGAGAGATCCCTTGGTGCGCTGCTCGCCCAGAAGAATAACGAGGGTACTGAGAACAGTCTCTACTATCTCAGTCACATGCTTCTTAATACGGAGGTCAGACACTCCCCCATCGAAAAGAGATTCATTGCGCTCGTATTCGCCGTGCAGAAGGTGCGACATTACCTACAACACCATGAGGTGCAATTGGTCTCCCGGGTGGACCCACTGACGTACATCTTGAAACGCCCCATGCTGACTGGCCGACTAGCACGGTGGGCAGTGATTCTCCAGCAGTTTGATATCAGGTTTGTACCTCCAAAGGCCATTAAGGGATAGGAATTGGAAGACTTTTTAGCTGCACATACAACCTCTGCGGATCAATCCCTGGACTTGGATTTCCCTGATGAAACGATCCTCTCAGTCGATCATGCTGTCCCGTGTTGGAAAATGCATTTCGACGACACCTCCCGGAGCCCCACCGGTAGGAGGCTCAACAATCCCAAGATCAACAGAGTGGGCCTGGGCATTGTCTTCATTACCCCAATGCAGACCATCCTTCCATACTCGTTCCTGTTGTCAAAAGGTTGTACGAACAACGAGGCAGAGTACCAGGCTCTCATCACCGGCCTCGAGTTGGCCCTTGAGATCCATGTTCCCCATCTACATGTGAAGGGAGATTCTGAGCTGGTAATCAAACATGTTAATGGAGACTACGTCATCAGGAATCCAGAGCTTGCACCGTTGCTGGAGTACACCCTCCGCTTAATGGCCCAATTATCTTCTCGACCAGAGGATACCCATGTCCCACGGTCACAGAACGTCCAAGAAGACACCCTGGCTGGTTTAGCCGCGTCGCTCACAGAACCCTAGCAAGATGATTTGATCATACACGTGGCACACCAGAGAGTCATTTCCCCCATCACCCAAAAGGACAATGTTGGACTGCGGGTAAGTCATCTCACTGTCGGACCCTCTACATCAGGGGTCCCGGGTTTGTCAGACACAGTGATTGAAGCCACTCCCGACTGGAGGGAACCTTTTATTGAGTATCTCCAAAATTGTCGCCTCCCGGACGACTGGGCCGAGCGCGAGAGAATCCGACGCCGCACGCTGCAATTTTCCCTCCAGAGCGGCCCCAGTCTTGAACATATCATTTATAAGCGGAGCTTCGATGGTGTCCTCCTCCGTTGCATCCAAGGAGTAGAGATACCTCATGTTATTCAAGAGGATCACACCTGTTCCTGTGGCGCCCATCAAGCTGGGCCGAAGCTGTCCCATCAAATCCGGAGGTTAGGGTACTTTTGGACCTCTATGATCCACGATTGTATTGGATATGCAAAGAGATGCCATGCGTGCCAAGTTCACGCCAACTTCCTGCATCGGCCGCCGGAGCCCCTCCACCCCACCAAGGACTCTTGGCCATTTGCGGTATGGGGGCTTGATGTAGTGGGACCGTATACACCGGCGACAGCCCGCCAGTGTAGGTTCATCCTGACTGCTACAGATTTATTCTCCAAGTGGGCAGAGGCAGTTCCGCTAAAAGAGGTCAAGGCCCGTTCCATCGTTGACTTTGTGAGCTCCAATATTATCCACCGGTTTGGGGTACCTCAATCCGTCCTCACCGATAATGACACCAACTTCCGAGCAGCTGAATTAAAGAAATTGTACGCCAAGTACCACATCCAGTCGAACCATACATCCCGCTACCACACGCAGGCGAATGGACAGATCGATGCGTTCAACGAGACCCTCTCTAACATTCTGCAGAAGATGGTTGGTCAGAACAAGAAAAGTTGTCCGGACAAGCTCCCCAACGCCCTCTGAGCTTACCAAACGACGACTCGCAACTCCACCCAGGTGAACCCATATTCCCTGGTGTATAGAGCTGAGGCAATCCTACCCATTGATATCCAGCTTCCATCTCTACGCACTGCAGTTTATGATCACCAGACATCAGATGAGGTAGTCGAGATCCGTCTAGCTGAATTGGAAGCACTGGACGAGAACCGGCTTCATTCCCTGAACAATATAGAAAGGCATCAGGACAAGATAGCGAGGGCCTTCTACAAGAAGGTTCGTCTTCGCTCTCTTCTACAGGGAGACCTGGTACTGGCCCTTCGAGCGCCAATGATTCCCGGTAGGAAGCCACCCAAATTAGAACCTAAATTTGAAGGGCCTTATATCAACCATAAGGTTTCTCCCAATGGAGCACACTACTTGGTGACTACATATGGAGAGCTTATAACCCCTCCCACCAATTCCAAATTCCACAAGCGATATTTTTCCTAGGGAAAAAGGGTCCTGCATGACCCTAAACTGCGAGATGGTCCCGCACGACCTTAAACTGCATCCCCATCCTTACTGCAAGATGTTAAACTGCAATCCAGTCAGGCCTTCCTGACCGAGGCTCAGCCTCAGGCCCCTTGGCCTCTGTGGGCCCCTGGCCCCCCGTTCTTACTGCAAGACGTTAAACTGTAAGCCAGTCAGGCCTTCCTGACCGAGGATCAGCCTCAGGACCCTTGGCCTCTTTGGGCCCCTGGCCCCCCGTCCTTACTGCAAGACATTAAACTGCAAGCCAGCCAGGCCTTCCTGACCGAGGCTCAGCCTCAGGCCCCTTGGCCTCCATGGGCCCCTGGCCCCCCGTCTTCACCGCAAGACGTTAAACCACAAGCTGGTCAGGTCTCCCTAACCGCGGTCTTGCCCTAGGCCCGTTGGTTTTTTCACCGACTTACCCTCTTACGGGATCGTACGGTGTGGTGTAGGACTACGTCCTCATTCACGTCAGATTACTTGTCGCATCGTACACATCCCCAAATGAGATGCTCCTTGTCCCGCATGACGTTAAACTACCTATCAAGAACTACATGTGGCTTGATTTCCATCTTCATGGGATACGTAGGAATGCTCGGACGCCTCGTCTTGAGCCCAGCCCCAAGCATTTCTCTTCCACTATCCCCCCCTGGGGGTAGTTTCCTTGGAAGACTGTTGTGTAGCAGGGAGTAGACTTTCTTAGCCCCGCTCATACAACCCCTCACACACAAGGATTGTAAGTGTCACACCATGTGCCCACTCCCGTTCTTCTATCCTCCCACGTCCTCACCGCACGACGCTAAACTGCATGGCCTTCAAGAACTATGTATGGCTTGATTCTCATCCTCATGAGATACATAGGAACGCTCGGACATTTATTCAGTTGGCCCAGCCTAAAAGCCAAAATCTTCCCCTCGGGTCAAGACATGGCAGGGTGCACGCTTTTTCCCCAACTCACATCGAGCAAGCCTCGACCTGGCTGCACATCCCCCCAGGAGATGTTTGCCTCTTTCATGGATGGATACAGCTATGCTTCACCCACTCTTTGACTGGGATTACATCATTTTTTCACACCCAGAGGGATCCCCATGAACGGCCTGGATACTATGCCCAAGGGCTCTCCTACCGATACGGGCCAAAGCCCCCGAGGGTTTTCAAGCAACAAGCCGATACAAGTCCCGCGTTGCAAATTTGGTCAGCGGTTAACGCTCATTTGTTGCTCCCATATTGGGTCACCATAGGAACGCTGTGTTTCGAACATGGTCAACAGTGTCTTGGATCTTTGGGTCCACCCCGAGATGTCCCATACATCGAGTGCAGTGACTCATTCTGCCCCATCCCGAGGTGACAAACATCCCCCCAGGTGGTGCTAGCGATCGGGCCAACAACCCTGATTCCCCGTAGGGGTGTACGGTGTGGTGTAAGACTGCATCCTCATTAACCTCGGGATCATTCACCATGTCGTACAACTTCCCTACCGAGGCTCAGCCTCAAGCCCCTTGGCCTCCTTGGGCCCCTGGCCCCCCTTCCTCAAGTAAGACGTTAAACTGCAAACTAGTCAGTCCTTCCTGACTGATGCCTAACCTTAGGCCCCAATGCCTTCTCGGGCCCCCCGCCCAGGTCCCCACTTACCCAGGGTGTATGGTGTGATGTAGGACTATGTCCTCATTCATGCCGGGATCATGTACCATGTCGTACGCCTTCCCTTTACGAGGCCCAGCCTTAGGCCCCTTGGCCTTCTTGGGTCCCCGACCCTTGTACTCATTGCAAGACATTAAACTACAAGCAGGTCAGGCCTTCCTGACCAATGCCTGATCATCAGGCTCATCGGCCTTTCCGGGCCACAGCCCAGGTCCTCCCTCATAGGAGTGTATAGTGTGGTGTGGGACTATGTCCTCATTCAAGACGGATTCATCGCCATACCATACACCTCCCTTTTTTAGTGGTATATTACTCCCCTCCTCATCCCGTATGACGTTAAAATACATTTGGAGAACTACATGTGGCTTGATTCCCATCCTAATGGGATATGTAGGACCACCTGAATGTCTAGGATTCGGGTCCAGCCCCATCCCTCGGGAATCTTCATCCCATCTTGTCCCCTCGGCCTACCCTTCCTTCATGAGAGGAATATAGGGTGTGGTGTGGGATTATGTCCTCATTCGCGTTGGTCTCGTAATGAACGCCATGTACCTCTCCCTACTGAGCTGTTTCGTCGATCCCTTTCCGGCAGTCCACCGATGTGCCTGGGAGTACTCTGGTTCATTACCCGGAATGCCAAGCTTCACTCGGACACGTCTGCACCCGCCTTCCAGGCTTTGTGTATCCCTGCATCAGGGCTTTCATCATCCTTCACACCCGGAGGGACCCCCATGGATGGCCTGGATACTATGCCCAAGGGCTCTCCTACCGTTACGGGCCAACTCCCCCGAGGGTTTTGGACAGAAAATCGATAAAATCTCAAGTTGCGAATATGGTCAGCGGTCGATGCTCGTTTGCTATTCCCACCTCAGGCTAACGCGATATGGACGCTGCGTTTCCACCATGGTTAACAGTTTTCCTCTCTCGCAACGCCAACCCATTAGGCCCAAAATGTCGGGTGCAAAATTCACGCCCTTCATCACTTCATTGTTTCCAAGTAGAGTTTTGAAACTCATGGTAATTTTCCTCCGTGAACGTCTTCATGTTGGGGAAACAAGCTGTGTCGAAGGTGTCCTTCAGGGCTCTCTACCAACTCCCGTTTGACTCACCTCAAGTATTGCGATGAGGATACCCCCCTTGTTTCCCACACCGAGTTTAGCTCACGTGGGCTTAGGGATCGGGTTGACATATGTGCTTACTCAGGAAGTTGTCACCATCCATGGTCCGAGCTCTAAGACCATAAACTAAGATTCCCATCTGGAACTACATTCAGCTTGATTCCTGTCTTGATAGGATACGTGGGAATGCCCAGACCCCTTGTCTCTGGGCCCAGCTTGAGTTCACCTAATTCGCCTCTCAGGTCCTGCCATCGGGACCCTGACTATGGGACCGCGTGGCGTAGTGCGGGATTATGTCCTCATTCACGTCAGGTTTTCAAAGGATGCACCACGCACACCCCAATTCTGAGAGTTATCCCTCCTATTCCTTGTCCAGCACGACATTAAAAGGCACCCTTTAGAACTACGTGTGGCTTGATTCCCATCTTCATGGGATACGTAGGACCGCCCGGACGCCCTGTCATTGGGTACAACCCATTTGGGGAACCAGTCTTCCCCCCTGTTTCACCTCTTACCTTTATATAGGCCCCTTGGCCTAAGGTCTCCCTCTTCGATTGGCATACAATTTTATGTGGGATCATGTCTCTATCAATTGTGTTTTATAACACTGCCCACATTTCCCGCCTAGCATCGTTTCTTCTACGTCTGCACTGCATGATGATAAAATGCATGCTTGGTCCTATCATACGACCCTAAACTGTGACATTATCGTCCTTGCAGCACGATGAAAAATGGCACTGCATTGTGATGACCACGTTGTAGAGGACATCACATTGGGTATTGGTCACGTGCCATGCCATTTGTCAACGCCCAACACGGCTTGATCCTTGTGGCGACATCACGACCTACTATTCTAGGCATGTCGCTTCACAAAAAAAAAAACCATTCACCTTAAAGAACAAACAAGATTCATCAAATTTCGCTTCTTTTAGTGCAGGGGCCACGCCCGCACTCCCCTTTTCCCCTGGCACTGGTACCCTACCATGCCACCCTCCGGAACTACATATGACTTGATTCTCATCCTTATGAGATACGTAGGACTGCCCGAGAACTTCCCTGCGGGCCCAACCTAACCTTTGTGTTCGGTCCTTTGACTCGAGCATTTCCCCAGAGAATGCATGGTAAGCAGGGCTTGGGTCCTCATTCAAGTCGGGTTTTGTAACCACCTTGCCATATATCCCCTGCTCCCCTTACCCATCCATGGTCTGAATTCTACGACCCTAAACTATGATCTCCCCGTGGGAAAGGAGTCTTCTCCCTCTCTCTAGTACGTCTTGTTGTCGTATTTAGATGTGTTTTGACAAAGAGACCGAAATGTGGTATTTTCATGGGGACATTCCTCTCGTCCCATGACCAAGCTTCGTGAACTCGCTATTTGGATCCTCATATTCCTCCACATCCAAATGGACCCTCAGACGACATGGATACTAGGCTTAAGGGCTCTCCATGAATGCTGGACCTAAGGGTCTTCTAATCGTTTCGGGCCAACGTCCCTACGGATATTTGACGACGTTTGTGACATGGTCCCGTGTTTCAAACATGGTCAACGGTCGACCCTCATTTGTCTTTCCCCATTCTAGGCTAACACAATATGGATGCTGGGTTTCTTCCACGGTCAACAGTTATCCTCTTTAATCATGCCGCCATCATCGTGATCTGAATTTCGAGTGCCATGATTCACACATTTCCACTTCCTCATGTTCAAGTGTAATTCCATCATACTCGGATCATTGTCTTCATGCATATAGGTGCGCTAAATGATCGTGTTAGTGTCATTGGGCTGGTATTCACCGAGCGTCCCTTTTCCCTAACCTGCCCCTTTTTGTGTCGGGAAATTCCCAAAACGACTGCTTCTTTCCCACACCGATCACAACTCACATGGGCTTAGTAGTTTTGGAAGGATGTGTAACAACACAGCCAGGCTTTTAATCATCCCACATGACGTTAAACTGCGCTTCGAGAACTACATATGGCTTGATTCCCATCCTCATGGGGTATGTAGGAACACCCGAACACTCTGTTTCAGGCCCATCCCAATCCTCACTCTTGGTCCCTCGACATGAAGAGTTTCCTCTGGTGGTATGTGGTATGATTTGGACTCCAAGTCCTCATTCACGTCGGTTTCATATCTACCGCGCCACACGCTCCCTGGGATCTTTCCTATTGCGTCCTATTGTATGACGTTAAACTAAAAGAGTCTGTGTGTCCTCCATGCATGACACTAAACTGCGGTTCTACACTGAACAAGTTCAGGATGCCCCAAGATCCCATTGGGAAGTGATAGATCCCCTCGTCAGAGAGGCCCTATCCCAAAGAAGGAATGATTCATGATCAGACCGATGCGCCAATCTGGTGTGCTCCCACCACGGCGGTGTAACTACCTAAGTGTTGGACTCTGTTCGGACAAACCATCACTCCATATTCCACGCTTTGCGTACCCCTTATTCGGACCCTCGTCCCCTTTCATGTCTGAAGGAACCCCCTAACGGCCTGGTCTCATGCCGCATCGGGTCACCTACCGTCCTGGGACAACGTTCCGGAAGACGGGTCATGTCTGGAAGGACCCCCTAACAGTATGGATGTCTGACCTCTGGTCCGCTAACATTCTTGGGCCAACATCCCGAAGGACTGATCAACAACATTTGTGACATGGTCTCGTGTTTCGAACATGGTCATCGGTCGACCCTCATTTGTTGTCCCCATTACAGGCTAACACAGTAAGGGTACCGCTTCACCTCTAAGGTTAAAGGTTGTCCCTTATAGTCACGCCATCCCCACAGTGTTCCAGATTTTGGCTATCATGATTCACACTTCCCATTTTCATCTGTTTGGATCGATTTCAGTGCCCCTGGTGTTGCCCCGTTCGTGCATAAGAGCACGCTGAAGAAACGGTGGGATGAGAGGGCAACTATCTCCAGTTTCTCACATCGGGCTCAACTCACGTGGGCTTGGGGAATTGTTGCCAAACATCCTGCAAACATTGTAGGGATGTGACATGGTAGTTCAAACAGTGGAAATCCTACGCGCTACGGCATTCAAAACAAAGGAAACAAAATTGAGGCACGACAGTACCAATAAATGTTTTTTTGGGTTTGTTACAATACTCGGGGGGTCGACTCCCCCCATGGACGGGTTGACCCCATCAAAAGAGCGTTGCAGATCCGCCACCCGTTGACTTGTGGCATCCAAGGCTTGCTGCCGCTGAATCAGCTCCCGCTCCTCCCCAACAGCAGCGGGGCGCAGTTTGTCAGCCCTGGCTTTGGCCCTCTCTACGTCAGCTTGAACGACAGCCATCATTCCAGAGGATTGCATCATATGCTCTTCTGCCTCTGCCAGGTGGGCCTTCAACCGTGAGACCAGCTCAGATTGTACATCAAGAGAGGCTGAAAGTTCGTCTGCCCGGGTATGTATCTGTTGGACCTCGCCTTCAGCCTCCTGGATCTTCTTAATGCTGGTCACCTTCCTCCCCTACCAGCCCACGTTGAGCCCACAATCATGATCCCGGATCTTCTCAGCCATAAGATCTCGGATGAGTGCATGAGGATGTTGGGCATCGACTCCCCAAGCACACAGTTCGCGCAATCGCGAGCGGAGTCTATCCATTTCGGCCAGCCATTGCGCTTGGGGGGTGTCCTTGATAAAGTGTGCGATCAGCTTCCATGACCGGCTGCAGAATATGATGTTGTCTTCCTCGTCGGAGGCCGTTTCGACCCAGTCTGCGCGATTGGAAGGCTCATACGTGGGGTACACCCACAGGAAATCCTCGGTAGGATCTACATCTGGTGTTGAATCCAATACGACACCTGGCGCCGAAGCAGGCGCGACAGGACTGGGACAGACCGGTTGATCCTCTTCCTCGGAGTCCACCTTAATGACTTCGGGTACGGCCCTGCTGATGGTCCCACCAGTGATGGTGTGCGTCGCAGCCTAAGGAGATGGGGGGACTATCGCCACCATCACCGGCATGCCCCTAGGAGGGGCGCCACCAGACATCCCGACCAGTCTTGCAGCAGCATCCCATGCCAGTCGAAGAACTGTACGACAGAGAGGGACATAAACGTTAGTTTGCATGGTCTACATGTGACAACGAGGAGACCAGTAGAGGAGACTTATGGAGATCGACCTCCTGGCACTACTCATGAGCCGGTACTGACGGGACCCCGAGGCGAGGCCCTCCGTATACTGTTGGAAGGTCTGAAGATTCCAGAGGAGCCACCTCAGGCACCCTGGTCCCACCAAACGCGGAACTGGATGCAGCCATAGGCACGGGTTCTGAAGGGCCCACATCATCACCTGCCAAGGAGCGAGAACGAGGCATGCGAACAAGTTCCTCTTGGATTGCTAAAAAATTTGTGAGAAGTCCATTGTGACCCAAGAACAGGTCGTAAGGAGATAAGTTTGGAATGCTACCTCGAGAGCCTCCACGAAGTCATCGGATTCTGAGCCTCAGTCTCCGACCTCACCCTCCTCCAACGGGCTCACTCCTCCAGCCTCATCCTCCCGAGAGGAGTCCTTTGATTCCTCCGGCAAGGGGAAGCACTCCCTCAGATCGGCAGCCGTTAACTGTGGGGGGACCGTCTGATTCAACAGTACCCTCACTCGGTCTTTCATTGGGAGAGGGAAACCACTAGAGTAGACGTAATCCTCCAGCTCGTCCAGGTACTGTTCTTCCTCCACTGGAGACGCCATGAATCCATCCCGAACTAGGCCTATGCCCGGTAATTCCATCCTGAGGCTATTTAGGTGGGCCCATATCTCGGGTGGGCTGAGGAATTTCCAGTTGACATCCCAAATGTCCCAAGCTTCCGGGAAGACGGCATCCTCTGCCATGTCAATATGACGCAGACGCTTCCCCAGAGCCTGAGTGGATATCCTACGAAATCCCCTCAGTGGCCGCCCCTCTGGATGCCCATGCTCTTCCGGAATCACCGGATCCACCACTGCTGCCATACCCTCGGTCGATGTGGGTCTCGCCGCCATGGCAGCCCCGCTACAGCGAGCGACCCTAGATTCCCTCCGACCCGGACCTCGAGATAGAGGAGGCCCACCATCACCGACCCAGATAGTTGGTTGCTTCAGCATCTCCCCTGGGTAAGCAGCCTCCCAACTGATGGTGTACTCCTTCACCAATCCGAAAGTAGTGGCGGATGGAGGCAATGCAATCCGTATCTTCCCATCTTCCCGTGTGAACATGAGCCACAACTACCTCATCACACATGGGTGATCCTCGTGACGCACATCCCTGTAGACCTGCGGGGTCAGCCACTGGAGGTACCAGAACTGCCTTATAAACCGATGTGGGGTGTACGGTTCGCAGAGTGGCTCACGATCTATCCGTGCCACCAAAACTCCACCTCGAAAGGCCAAGAGGTATGCCCGATGTTCTTCCGTTCCCCGCCTTTCATCAGTAAGTATCCCCGTCGGAAAGGGGAAGGGTTGGAAATTAAACTCGTCCGCCCTCCACACCCGACTCAGTACCATCGGAACGGCCTGTTGGAACGGGAATCTCCCGACCGTGTTCAGGCTGGAGGGGCGGAAGTTCGATCCCGGTGGTGAAATGGGGTTTGGATACTCATAAATCCCCCTGATATGTGCTGTGATCCACCCATACAGGAGGTGGAAGGGACCACATATCATTGGCGGCTTCTTGCCCTCACTAATATGCCGCAACATTCTGTACAATTTGGTGAGAATCGGAATCCCCAGATTGATCCGTTGCCCCATGGCCATCATCGACGCCATGATAAAAGAGCTGGGCCACACCCCCATGCTTATATCTCTCACCGGTAGGATCCATCAACAGATGAGATCTGAGATGAACGCCGCCAGCCTGAATATCGACTTTTGTTCAGTACTGACACTGAAACCCCAAGTCTTCCATTGGTTGTCCTCCAAGACCCGCCAATACGAGTGCCCCTTGCCCCGTTGGGCTGCCCTCGGACATGTTCGAGGCCTCGGAGGGAACTCTCGATTCCCTGGGAAATTCAAGAAGCATTTGAACCATCTCCTAAAATGGACATCCCTCACTGCCTCCTTGTCCTCTCCAGGGACGAGTGCCATCAGCGCTAACACCAGTCGCGACATTTGCTTCGTATCCTCCCACGCACTGATGACAGGGACGAATTTGTCATACATGTCCCCCCAATATCGGAAACCCAGAAATCTTGTGGACATCCCACAGGCTGATTCCCACCTCCCCGTGATGCAGGTGAAAAGTGTTGGTCCTAGACGATCATCTGCTCAGCAATTCCAGCATCAGTTGCTTGGGTTGGTAAATGTGGAATTGGGAGGCCCACGCCGCCTCATACAGCCCCACTTTCCTCAGCTCGGCCCCGAAATCCTCGCATGAGGCACCTACCCAGTAGGCCTAGGACTAGTCGTCAGTAAAGTTTCGGCCCTGGAGCATGTCCCACTCATCGGACCATCCCTTCTTCAAATCCTGCAAGGCCACCTTCAGCATGGTACGGTAGAGAGAAGGGGACGTCTCCGGTTGCAATGGCCTCCCATCAATATCGCTCACATGGTTGTAGAGACAGTCAGCGGTGACTAGTGTGAAGTCCTCCCGCGCATGACCATCGGCTGCCCTGAACCATTGGTGCTGGCATGGTGTGCTCTTGAACCAGCATGCTGGTTCATCCCTACTCGCCTCAGGGATAAAGACGTCATCCCTCAGCCCAATGCTGTACAGTGGAAGTTTCTTGCATTGCGGATAATCCTTCTGACCCTCCGATAGCATATCTGTCAAAGAAGTGTGGTCCGAGTGGCTTCGGACCATCTCTCCCAGTCCTGGACAATTGGCCATCTCATCCCGACGAGCAGCATCTGCAAGCACCCCCAATACAGCCTCTTGATGGGCCATTTTAACTCTGGCCCTCAGAAAAGAATTTTTTTCAGCTGGATCGCGAAGCTCGACCGTGAAGCTGAACCGCGAAGCCAGATCGCGAAGATCGGTCGCGAGACCAAGCCACAAAGTCTGGCCAAGGCCGACAAGTAGAGGTTCGCTTGGCGCGGACGTGGACCCGGAGACCTGCGGTTTTCCGTGAAGCTCGATTCGCGGAGGGCTGTCGCGGAGTACACGGAGCTTCGTGAAGTCGAGAGAACAAAAGGACACGGAATGCACATGAAGACAAAAGAGGTCGACCCCCCTATTTATAGGCGGCGACCGCGGAGCATCGCGGCGTGCCTCACCCGCGCGGAGCATCGCGGCGCGCCCGGATCGGGGGCCCCGGTGAGCACCGCGGGGCCCCTTCGCGTAGCGGCATCGCGAACCACCGACAATTTTGGCGATTTTCTCTCAGACTTTGACCCTTTGCCCCCTGCGGATCTAAGTCTGAGTGGAGGCATTTGTTGGCGCCAAAATATGTCCCTAAAGAAAGGAACGAAAAGGACGGCTGGTACGCTACCTCGCGAAGCACCGACACGAAGCCCCGCCGCGAAGCGCCCCGACCATCGCGGCCCCGTGAAGCTCCCGAGGCGGTAATTCACCGCGAACACCTTTGACGTTCGCGATCCGTCGCGAAGCTCCCGAGGCGGTAATTCTCCGCGAACGCATTTCACGTTCGCAAGCCGCCGCGAATCTCTAGAGGCGGTAATTCTCCATGAACGCATTTGACGTTCGCGAGCCACCGTGAAGCTCCAGAGGTGGTGCCCTCTGCGGACGCCTTTGACATTCGCGAGCGCGCCGTGAAGCACCGGAGGCGGCGCGCAAGTTCTGCTTCGTGGCACCCCTTCCCTATAAATACTGGACTCCCCCTGTGTCCCGAGGACGGAAAATCCGATCTTTCAGCTTCTCCTCTCCCGAATCGCTAAACACTCTTTGCCCCAGGAATCATGAGCTCCGCGAGAAATTTCTACTTCGCGAGACGCCTCTACTTTTTCTCGTTTTTATCCCCTCTTCCGAGAGGGATGCCCTTCGCGAAGCTCAAGGGAATCACGAAGGAAGGAGATTCCCAAGGGAACCCGGGCAGCCGCAGAGCACTTATGCTTCGCGAAACACCCAACATGTACAAGTGATCCCTATGCTAAGGCAGGATCACTCCACATCATGAAGCACACTGCTTCGCAGGACCCTGCTTCGCGAGACACCCCTTCTTCGCGAGGCAGTGCTCCGCGAACCATTATCCACTTCGCGAAGCACCTTCCCCTCACACCCATGCCCCATGCAAAGGCCAAGGAACTCCACTTCGCGAAGCACACTCTTTTGCTTAGCGATTCCTCTTCCCGTGAGACCCTCCAGGTTTGCACGAGGTGATTTCAATGTCCCATGGACAATACCACTCGTAGCGTTGCATCGCCTAATGCTTCTTCGCATAGGCACGCTAATGGCTAGTGCTTCTTCGCATAGCCACGCTAACGTGGACCCCCTGATGGTTCGTTCCACAACCACCCATGACCATGGCCTTACTGGTACCTTCCCATCCCCACAGACCAGAGGGTACCAGTTATGTAAGTCATAGGGGTGCGGAGTGAACCCACCTCATCCGAGCTGCAGGATGTTAAACTTCCAAGCACCACGTCCTCAACACATGATGTTCAACTGTGACCCGACCTTGTGCCTCTCACGAAGGGTCCCCCCAGCTCGAACATTCTTTACACCACTCGTCTCCACATGAATGGAATCACCCATCCACAAGGGATGATATCCTCCTTACTATAGTGGCGTATGTTCATGGGAGAAGGACGACCCTAGTTCCCCAACAGATGACTGCACCTCTGCATCTCCGTACTTCCCCACTACCAAGGTCAGTGGAGGGCGTGATAGGGAATTAGGCATCTCCCACCATTGGTCCCAAATCCCTCTGTCGTTGCGCTTTGTCGCGCTCTGGGCCTCCATCCTAGAGTAAGTCCCAACACCATGGGCCGCCTAACGCGTAAGCCCCTCTTCACTTCTCACGGACGCATCCTTCGTGACGTGATCATCAGGTCTTTGCAACCTCTTGTTTCTCACACCGAGCATGACTCACGTGGGCTTAGAGTGAGCAACGACCCTGACCCCCATCATGAACTACGAGGAACTTGATCCCTGCCAAGGCGTGGTACGTAGGAAGCCTCCATGGGGTTCAAGCCCACCCGTCATCTATTCATGTCACGTCCCATTCCCATACAGCATGACGTTAAACTGGATTCTGGTCCAGTGGTAAGCCATTGCGACCCATCCTAGTGAACTACGAGGACATTGATCCATGTCAAGCCATAGTACGTAGGAATGCTCCATGAGGTTCAAGCCACATTGCTCGGTCGTTCATTCACGTCGAGTTTCACCCTCATCCAGCATGACGTTAAACTGTATGCCCCTCCCTTTATCCTGCATGACATTAAACTGCATACCCATTCCCACCTGAACTACGAGGTCTTTTATCCATGTCAAGGCATGGTACGTAGGAAGCCTTCCAGAGGTTCAAACCCACCACTCATTGGACCAAGGTCCACTTTCACATCGGTTCGCCGATAAAGCCCCACCTGTACTACGAGGTCTTTGATCCATGTCAAGGCGTGGTACGTAGGAAGCCTCCACGAGGTTCAAGTCCACCCACCATCCGGTCCTTCCGACCTCATTCACGTCGGTTCACCCCCGTACCGCATGATGTTAAACTATATTCCACAACCCGAACTACGAGGACTTTGATCCATGTCAAGGCATGATACGTAGGAATCCTCCCAGGGGTTCAAGCCCGTCTCCCATTGGACCAAGGTCCCTCATTTACGTCGGTTCACCGACACCCACCGCCCGTCGTTTATTCACGTTAGGGTTCACTATCATCCCGCATGACGTTAAACTATATTCCATCAATCCTTAGAACTCTGAGGACTTTGATCCATGTCAAGAATGGTACGTAGGAAACCTTCCCAAGGTTCAAGCCCACCACTAGTGGACCCACGGGTCTACTTTCACATCGGTTCACCGATGAAACCCTTTGAACTATGAGGTCTTTGATCCATGTAAAGGCATGGTACGTAGGAAGCCTTCCATTGGTTCAAGCCCACCATCCATTGGACCAAGGTACACCTTCACGTCGGTACACTGATGATGCCCATTGGACCAAGGTTCACCATCATGTTGGTTCACCAGCGCCATCCCGAACTACACGGACTTTGATTCCCTTCCACGGGTATATGTAGGAAGCCTCTTTAAAGCTCAAGCCCAACTTCACTGTCACCCCCTGCGATGGTCCCATTTCATTCCCCCTCCACTCCATTCATCCACCTATAATCCATCTTGATTCTCGCCCGGACCGTCATATCTCAGTGACACCATGTCGGTATGCTCTTCTTCACAGCCGCCCATGGGCTGGCCCCGGTATCGGCATCCCTTCAAGGGAAACCCCTCAATCCTATCTATCCTAGCTAATGCTCTGGTTAGGTTGATCCGTCTCCGCTGGACGTTAAACTCGCGGCGTACCCTATGTTAAACACGGGATGCTGAGGAAAAACTCAGATATGTGTCTATGACATATAGTTCCTCGCGCTCGATGTGGGATGCCTCGGGCTTCCACGCCCTCAAGAAGCCCTGTGACCAGGGATAACAGCCAGAAACGCCAGGTTCCCCAGCATCAAGACACACTACTGATGCCTCAACGTGATTACTCCCTCGACCGAAGATTGCTGCCCTGACCAGACCCTTTGAAATGTCCCGACAGAAGCAGTGTAATTAACCGGCGTCCATTGAAACATGGCACTGGGAAGAGTTTCACGAAATAAGTATTAAATCTATGAGGGAGACCCGGACTAGGTGACGAGTTCTGAGGAGGAATCCCCAGAAGGAAGAACCGACATCCCATCATCCCGTTTCGATCAAGGAGCAGACGTACCTGAACAAGGAACGAATGCCGCCCACCTTTGGAAAGCGGGAATGCGGGGCAACAAAGCCGCACATCCTCCTCCACAGACAGACGGATGCGCGCCCGACCCGACGAAAGCATCGGAAGCAGTGACTTATATAGAGATAGGTTGGGAATATTTTATATAGTCAGACATATGTGCCCTCAAAACACTATCCCTCCATTTTTTATGACCAGGTATTTTTTTTGAACATCGTAGTTTCTAATGACCAAAAATGGTTGAATGATTTGGGAAAGATGTCTGAAAATGATGAGCGAATTTAAACTGGTTCTATCAATAAATGATAAACCTCTCCTAAATGAATTCAAAATTTTTAAAGGATGATTTATGCATGATGTGTTTAGCATTGTGAGATTAATACATAGACCTGAAGATTATTACATTAATGAATGGATGAATGGGAGCTATATGTTATTTTCAATTATCTTATAAAGAGTGAAAATTTACTTTCCCATTTCACGGTAGTCTATCTAATTATATTACATCATGTTCAAGAATTAAGAGGAAATTTTGTAAGCTATAATATGAGGATTTCTAAATTTGAGTGGGGATATGCAATGAATATGTTATTATGGTGTATGAAAATAGGAAATGACTCCCCTAATTATGAATTGGTCCTTTATTCACATTCCTTCTCTATGGTCGACTTGTGAAGAGCCAATTAGGCCACATTGTGCATTGTCAAAACATGTTTCATCAGAAATATAATTCTCAGTTTCCAATGGAAGGGAAGGATTATAGAGAATAAAACATCCCAAGACACATAGTTAAGTCTAACAATAAAAATTACTGGAATATAAAATGGTTATTTTATGTTTAATATTTTATATAATTTGTAGAAACATCCCACATAAAAAAGTATTCCCCATAGAGAGGATGTATTATACATATTTTTGTTATAGTTGTGCTTGATATATAAGGTCTAGGTGTAACTATGTATCTTTTTAATAAGGTAATCAATCTATATACAGTTTTTGGACGGTTCCCCATGAAGGTATATCAGGTGGAGAGGGGGGATTTAATTTTCACTATATATGGACCCCACATTCAGGATATGTGTGTCAATATGTATCATGAAATGGTAGTAATGATGCTATATGTAGTTTTGAGAATGAATTTCCAATCATTGATTGAACTCTTGGGCATGGAAAGGGTCATCCTCCTCTGAATACGTGATCATGAGTTAGGTGAGACACATATTGAACCCTCTTATGTAGATCTAGATCATGTTAATAAATTTGGAGAATTGTTTTGATGTTTTGTTGTGGCCGTACATGGACATAAGATATAGGGTTCATTATGTGTCCCATCTAAGTGAGAATCATGTTATTTGTAGTTCTTGTGCCAGAAGCCCCCTATGGAGGTCTAACCCATACAATGGAAAATTAGAGATATTTTTATATCCATTATTGAATAATCATTAATTATCCAAGAATCACTACATTTAATTTGATAACATGAATCAAGCTAGGCATAGTAAATAGAAATAATGGGGTTTTTTATCATGTGACAAGGACTTCATCCATTCAGTTTAAAATTATATAGTAAGGATAACACTAGGTCATAAAATAATTGCGCATATGAGTAAGACCATATGTCATGGAAATGATGAGTAATAAAAAGTCTCATAGGTCATGGATGTTCTGAAATGCCTCTTAAATGAGGGGAAAAAGATGAAAACCCTGATTCAAGGTTTTCTAAAATTAAGAAGAAATAAAATTGGTAGAAATTCCATTGGGGATTATAGAGAAAAAGAGGCCACTCCAGGGGATGAAATTTCAATACATTTACATTCCATCCATGTGGAAAACATATGATCAAATAAATGGGGTTTATTTTACATAGTAAATCCAATTATTCCTTTGGAAAATAACCCTACATCTTTAATGGAAGGAAAATGACTGTGGATATTGAAAATTTTTGGTGAAATAGATTATGATAAATAAACGAAATGTGTCAGAATATATAGGAGGAAACCAATCCCTGATTGGGAATGGAGTGTGATGTTCCCTACACCAATCTAATTCATTTGTAGTGGATATTTTGTTTTTCCTTTATTTATTTGTGATTGAAAAACTAAAATTAAAGAATTCTTACATAGATATCTATTTGTATGTAGAAGATGTAAACATTTTATATTAAAGGTTGTTAGACTATGATTTGAGATTCTCACATGGCAATATTTCTGATTAGAGTTAATATCAAAAAAATATGTAGTTCTTGAAGACCAGTGTTTTTAATGTCATATGGAACGAATGATTACAATTCAATTCAACATCATGTGGTGTAGACATCTGTTTAGTGATTTGAAGTGAAAATATTTCAACTAGGCCCAAGAATAAATACATAGTTGTAACTATATATCATATGAAAACACGAATCAAGACATACATATTTATTACACATGCATTGAATATGAAATTTAACATTATGTGGTAAGAAATTATTGACTTCATTTTATGGTATTGCAATTAGGACAAAAATAACATGGATTTAAATTAATACGATTGGATAAAGTGTAGAATACCTTACTAAGACTCCTTATCCCATGTGAGTGATACACTTTACAGGAGTTAATAGGTGGAAATGGTTTTCTCCATCACATTGAGGGTGATAAAGATATTGGAAATGGACATGTTGATTTTGAGGTGGGTGGATAAGGATTTAATATTTGGGAATCTCTAAATGTATAATTATAGTGATAATGATGTAAAAAATTGTTTTATAACTAGATCACTAGGTATCTATAGCAAATACTCTTGGAAGGGTGCAATTTTTCTTTTATTTATTTTGATTTAGTTAGCTACACCTAAGAATGTTGATCTGAGAAATTATTTATATCATTTGTAAAAAGGGATCAAGAGAAACATTATTTTTCATCTTCTTGGATTTTTATGTCATGTGGTGAGGATTAAGGTTAATCAATGTGATATAGGGGGAATGTAGTAGCTGGGCCATTGAATGGAAATCATAGTATCTTTATGTATCTATTGATGAATATAATCAAGGCAAGAGTAATTATTGATGGAAACTCTCTATGTATTTCTAATTCAAATGATGGAGAGGCATGTTTACTTTTCATCACAGCTGGTCCCGATTCATAGGGTCTAGGCATGGATATATATCTCATTTTATTGTGAATCACGTGATACATAGTTTAGGAGCGACCATGAACTTTATTGTGTTTATTTATGGACATGGGACACCTAATGTGGGAGGAAGGAAGTATTTCTTTTGTCCCCAATATTTGGGGTTGGGGTGTAACTAAAAATCCTTTTTTTACAAGAATCATGACATAAATAGGTCCTCAATGAATAGATTCACTATGTTTATGTGACACTCAAATAAGGTCAAGGGGGCATTTCATATTTCTCCTGCATTGATCTCGCTCATGTTTGTGTAATCATTTATGTAATGATGATTTTTTGTGTAGTTTAATTGTTATAAAATGAGGACATTTGTTTCTTATTGTAATGGGAATGAATATTTTGTGGAAAAAAAAATAAGTGAATATCCTATAATAATAGAGGTTTCAAGGCAAATGGCTACTGCCCAAATCATCTCATAAAACAATGGTAATTTGAGACTGGTCTAAACCCAAAATATATACTTGTCAACTGGAATTAATTTTAAAATAATTTATCAAAATTGTGTGTATTTAATATGAAAAATGGAATTCAATATTTGGAATCAGAATGATCACATTGTGTAAATAAGTACCTTTTACTTTTGGATATTGTGAATAGTAACATTACTAATTAATTTATTTATAATGGTTAAAGGGTAAATAGGGTAAATAAGAGGAAAATAGTATTATAATAATATAATACTGCAATAAAACATGTTTTTATTATAGTGGATAATATATTTATGACAATTATAATATTTAATATAAACATTTTGAATTTGGGATCCACTTGGGAGTTAAAATGACATATTATAAGAATTAATTTAATTTAAATAGATATATAACATAAACATATATCTGTTTCTAAAAAAAATTTATATGGGGTTATATAAAATATATATTTGACTATAAGTAGTTATTATAAAGATAAAAAAAATTTAATACATAATTATATTTTATTTATTATTGATATATATTAAATAAATAAATGTAATTATTATACAATGATGATGTAGTGATTGATTCATTAATAAAATATTCAAATACATGATATTATAAATATTAAAATAAATGTAATATGGTTATTTTGATTCCATACAAGAATTATATGGATGATACTAATATACTATATTTTTGGTATTTACTTTTTATTGATGGAATCAAGTTGGTAAGACTTTAAAAAAATTCAATTACATTATAGTGTCAGAATTCAAATAAATGAAATTATAGTCCTAAAAATATATGATTCATCCAACTGACGTAAATAATGATGAGAATTTCCTTATTGAACCAGTTAAAGTTCTCATGGCATTTTATTGCAAACATTGTAACCGTAAATTATGAAAATGAAACAAGACATGGTAAGATTTATTGTTTTTAACTAAGGGTTTATGAAATCATATATGGTTAAATTTTTGACCTAAACCTGTCTAGAACATATTGGGTGTGATTTTTTTCAACCCAAAAGAATCATATCATTGAAATAAATGAGGATGGAACCATTTTAAACCGCAAATAATTTAATAATAAAATAATATTTCAGGATATTCCTAATGGGACCCTCATCCCTCTTTTAAAAGGCCAGCACATATACCCATTTACAGAAACCTCTCAAGAACCTTGTAACTTTCAGATTATGATAAATTAATCTCCCCAAATCCGTCCCTTATATTAATAATCTTTATCTTTGAAATAAGTCAATTCAAGAAATCATTTTGGCTCAAATCAAAATAATTTACCTGATTTAGAGGTAACATCTTCTCTCAAGTACATTTAGTTTATATTCCTTCTCCACTGCCTATGATATTCTTATTATTTGATTACATAAAAATACTAGTACACTCAATAAAATAGTTTGTTTTTATGAGTTTTATTCAAAATATACATACACACCACCATCTAATGGATACGAACAGAATGTTTTTGTGGACGATGAACTACGCCTCACGAAATGATGATTGTTCAAATTTCCCATACCACCTCTTATAGTGGCCATTATGATGGAAATATATTTTTATATGATATATATTATATTTTAATTTTCTATATTCATATATAATTTTTATTTACAACATTTTTTTATGCTTTTCATGATGTGTAAACGCGATAAAATCTTTTGAGAAAGTGAGGACAACAGGCCCCTCAATGTGATATGACTTGTTCATTCCATAAATGGAACATTAAAAGGATGGAGTTAATGAACTTATATAATTTATATAAAATATTATATTATTCTATAATTATAATATACTTATGTATCATTTAGTTTTCATTTCATTTAATGTGAAAATGAAAATAAAAGTAGTGTCCAAGTGTATGTACGACTTATTGTCTCCATGAACGATGCAATTCATTTATTATATCCAAATGTTATAGACTATTATAAATATATTTATAAAAGAAATTAAGAAATATATAAAGGATATATATTATACTTAAATAATGAATAATATTTTGGTGACGATGGACCTTTGACTATATAGAAAATTTATATCAAAACAATTTCATTTTTGACTCAAGTATCAACCTTTGACAAAACGATATATATGAACATAAATAATTATATAATTTTTATAACATGATGATAATTAATATAAAATAAATAATAACAATGGAAAAAGTTCTTAAGAATGTAAAAATTAACCAATTATTATTATTCAGGAATACAATGAATGAATGAGACAAGTGAGAGTCAAGGTAAGGAAGTTCATCTCAATCTCCTTTCATTAAGGCATATTTTGGTGTATACAATACCTTTTTTTATATTATTTATAGTTATAATATTTTTCATATTTTTCATTCAATAATTTTTAATATTAATCTTTTTTATGAAGCATTTTACTAATCAAAAAAGGGAATGTTTCTTTTTAACATCCGCGGTGACAATGATCATTCAACCGCCACGTGCATTATTTGACATTTGGATTCCTTAACAAGATGTAATTTTTTTAAAAGAAAAACAAACACCACATAACATTTTTCAGTATTTTGGTATTGATAATGGTTTCAATAATGCATTTATTATGTCAATATATTTAAATTATATATCGTGATTGAAATGTGATAAAGTTATCTATCATTTATTCTTGTTTTATGTGTTATAAATATTTTATGGTTCTTTGGACTTGTTTAGGAAATATAGGAGGTTCTATGATAATCCCAGATCGGGTGATCCAGATATATCTCTCCAATTAATTGGATAATTTGATAGAGATAAATGATAATGTTTCTTCTAAGGGATTTAGGGAATATACCTTGATGGTTATAACATAGGTAACTCCCTATATAGCTGTGAAATCTAGAATATATGTATTTTTTGAATGCCAAAAATTACCTTTATGATTAATGATTTCTATGTTTTATTCATAAATCTAATGATTTCTTGAGGTATGTTATAGAGATTATGTTTTATGATTGAAAGGTATGATTTTTTGGATTTTTATTTATTAATGGACTAATGTATACTTTCCTTTATTTATATAACTTACTGATATTTTTATTCTCATACCAATTATTTGAAATTTTTTTCATATGGTACAAGAAAGTGTAAGAGATAGGAATAATTCATGATGATTTTTATCTAGAAAAGAATTCTTAATTTTATATATGGATTTTTCTAATTGTAAAAAATGGACAGACTATAAGTGTCTACATTGTAATATTTTATATTTAATGTAAGTGTGAAGGCCAAATTCTCTTGAACTATAAATACAAAAAAATGTGAATTTTTGACACAACTCAAGATTATGTAATGTTTATGGCTGGGGCCTTATAATAATCATGATTGGAAAGTGTAAGCATTATAAAAATTCTCAAAACATTTATATACCTACTAATTTTTTTCATAGATAAATTTATCATTTTTTAGTTGATAATAATTATAAAAAAAATTATATTATTTTTTGTTTTCATTAATAATATTTAAATTGGTTATTGAAAAGAATTATAAAAAAGTAGTTTTTTCAAATTTGTTCTTTAAAATAGATTTTATCATCATTTTTATAAAACAAGAATTTGTTTTTTATTTCATACAATATATATATATATGTATATATTTATAAATATTACACTATTTAATAGTCAAATATATATACATAAAATATTTTAGGAAATGTTTTTAAAAAAATGTACATATCAAATATATGTATATATATCAAAAAAACGGACACATATTTATTAAATGTTTATATATGTGTTATCAAATATTAATACGTATATCAAAAAAATTTAAAATCTACATTTAGTTGTTTTAAATAAATAGAAACCTATCATAATATAAAAATCAATCGTGGTATAACATCATGACCACACTATAATCATTATCATAATTCATCAACAATTGAATCACCGTAACAATTAAATAGAATTGACCAACTAATTTTATTTATATAAAATCTGTAAAGATATATTTAAATATCATATCATATACAAAATTTTCATAATTTTAAAATTTACAATAGTAGTAAAAAATAAAAAAACTCCACTAAACCAACATACCATATAGAAAAACACTTAAATAAAAATGTCAGACATATGGGAAAATAACTCATAATAATTTGACTCAAACATGTGGATTTGATGATCACCAAAATTTTTAATAATAAATTTAAAGTAAAAGTAAATAATAAATACATCTTAAAATGTGGGAAATTGTTTGACCTGGGGTTAGATAACACATATTTATAGTTGATTAAATAGGAAACCAGAGAAATAATATCATGGAAGATAAGAGGAGTTCATACCTAAGGTATTATAAACAAAATATATTGGAAATATAGTTTGAATGACAATTTCATTTCTATATCATCCATGGTTTGTGTTATGTGATAGGAACGGGTTCAAGAATGTAATTGAGGAGGAGGGGAGGAGAATAAAAATCATGTCATTTGGATAATTTTGTAATGGTGATGTGTTATTATTGAACGGATTTATTCTACTTCTAAATGAGTTTTCTAATGAATCCTTTTCTATAAATAATGATGTTAGTCTCAAAATGATGATTGTGATGGTAAATAATAGAAAATATAACATTCAGTTTCTGTTAGCTGACACAGATAGTATTTCCAATGAATTAGTGTACATGGCTATTAATAGTTTCTATGATATACTTATTTCCTAGTATGAATAAATGTAATGAAACACTTAATTTCAATTGAATAGGTTGTACATTTCAAATAATCTTCCTACAAGAGTATTTACGACCAACATCATCCCAATTTCAAAAACCCATCACAATTACCCACATTTCCAATAGTTTATGGCTACTTTGAGTTTTTGATCATTCCATTTAGTTTTAAAAATACACCAAGTTCTTTCATATAACTCATGAAATCCCTCTGTGAATTCTCGGACTAGTTCATAACCACACACATTGATTACATATTTTCCTACATGAGGATAGTGTTAAAGAACATATATTATCTAAGAGCGGTATTATATGTTCTTTGAAGAAAGAATTTCTATGGAAATTTTCCCAATGTATATTCTAGATAGAATATGTGGATTTTATTGATTATTTGGCTTACAGGAATGGATTATCCATGGACATATCAATGTTCAAGGATTTGGTTTATGGGGAATCACTACATACTATGATAGAGGTTCAAATATTACTTTCCATTGAAATATATTACTAAATCTCTATGTCAAATTTATCATGGATTATGGTATCATTAACAACATTGACCAATTAATAACTCTCATTTATTTTCACAAATCTATTTCATGTTTCACTAGAAAACATGAAGTGAAGATTGATGTGTTCCCCAGTGAAATGGTTTCAAGTGGAGTGGGTGATATTTCAGGTGACTTATGACACAACATGTCTGTTCTTGGGATACATATGGATGAAATAGAATGGTGATATCTTATGGGTTTATTAATTTTATCCACAATTATAATAACTATTCAAACCATGATCTATATTTTCAAACTGGAGTATTTCATCTAATTATGTGGTGACATTACATCATTGCGGTGTGCCAGATGGTCTTCAGGGGTCATAAGAGATTGATGTTAATATATTTTCTGAGTGATCTGAAACTACAAAAACAATTTGGGGTTGTGATTCATCATGATCATGTATTCTATAGTTTCAATACCTCAGTAATAGATAATTATTGGTCTAATCATTTGTGAGTAAAGTCATTGAAGGTTGCAGTTCAAGAGTATGGGGATGTGTGTGAAGTAACTGACGAGGAATTCAACATGTGCTTAGATGAGATCGTACATAATGGTGGAAGATTATTTTTCAATATGATTTTTATGTATTCAATGTTTCAAAAGGTGTTTGATTTTTAGTGTGGACACATAGAGTCAAAAGTAATTTATGATTGTGTTGGAACTAGATATTTATTAATCATATACAATAGATGATGGTTAGAATCATATTTTTTAGGAAATAATATTTTTTACATTATTATTGTGTGAGGGGGTCCATCAAGAGTTTCATTTCTCACCCACGGATATAAACCTAAGAACTGTATTGATATATTTTTTCTTTAGGGAAGAGTTTTTGTGGCCTTAGAAGAAATAGACAATTTTTTGGATTTTGTGGCTTGGTGTTTAGTTCACTAGACCATAATGGCCAGGGAATCCGTTCCTAGTGATTTTTTATAGCCTTGAATATTCCCAAGTAGAAATGGGATGAAATATCATGAACTATATCATATTGTTTCAACATTCTCATGAATTTTTTGATGATTAATGGGTAATCATGGATCTGTTGATGAAATCATCTCACTTTCTAGTGATTAGATATTTTGGAATCGATGATGTATTTACAAGGTGGTTTGTATTTTATGATGAGTGGTTAAATAGATTATTGATTACCATTTTCTCATACTGGAATTCTTGTTTTACATAACATATCTAGAGAAGAATAAAAAATCAATTTTACACTCATTTATGATTCAACACCACTCTCCAAACACAGATGTATGGGAAAATTATGTATACTATATAACAATTATAAAATCTATTATGAGTGTGAATATTTGTCTCCATTGGATGATGGGGTAATCATTTTATTTTTGATGATTTTTCGACATCCACATTTATCAGTCATTCCTTGGTATGGATGAATTTGGAAAATTGTATTGACAAATGTGATGTTCTTTATTTTGATGGACAAATAATGGCGATTGATTAGTTATCAATCTAGATAAAGTGCATATTATGATAGATAAGGTTCAATATTTTCTCAAGAGGTTTAATGAAGATAATTATTCAATGAAATATTATTTTTATTGTTGGAGGAAGCCCTTTACGATTCATGTTGAACACCACATGTTCTTAAGTATCACTCCATGACGTCGAAAGAAGCAGTTTTATATGTGGGCTATGGTCTTACAATATATTTTTCGATATTTATAGATTTTTTTGAATGTATTTGTGGATGATTATCTATAGAAATGCAATCCATTACAGGAAAAATATTAAGGCATCATCTACATCACTTTTCTTCATTAATATCTTGACAATGACTCCCATTTCATTAGTAGGGATGTTATTTCTATGAAGGATGATAATACATTCAAAATGTGGATAGTCGATATCTAGGATCATGGAAAAGTGGTTTTATGTGGATAGATCATTCCTTTACATAATGTGCTATGGATTCATAGAATCCAATAGCTTTGTACTGAGGAGTGATGGATTCAGATACATTCTGAACATCATTAATTTTTCATCCTTTAATATCTTTCTTTGTTTTCATGATAATGTTATGTTTTTAATATTATGTTTTATGTTTTATGTGATTCTTACATGGTGATATGATTTTTGACTAATTGCCCAATTCAAATGGGGAATGGAAAAACAAGTTATCAATCGAGATGTGTTATAGCTTCTTTCATTTAATATTATACAAGCAATTCAATGTTTCCTACGTAGAAAATATCATCGTATGGGAGATGGAATTCCCTCATTTTTTTATTGGGATATGTTTTGTGTTTTTAATGGATATTTTGTCTTTGGGAGATAATTGGATAGAAAGGGTCATGCATGTGGTTTTGTGGAATACTGTATGATTTCATTTGGGTTGTTCGGTTGGTTGTAGTGTTTCATTAGCAATGAGACTATTACAAGATATCATGCAGGGTAGTTTTTCAGACATCCCTTTTTTCATCACTCATATCTAGGGTTGGTTTTGAAATTATTATGATATATCTAATATAATTCAATAGTTCCTAAAAATATTTTCTAATCATTTTACGGATTCCTATGGGATTAAGAGAGGTGTTTTATAGGCTACTAGTAGATGATGGTGGTAGATGATAGATGTATAAATAGTAGTCTGGATGTAGATATTATTAGTAGATAAATGTAGAAGATGTCTTCTTTTGGCCTCAAATGATGGTGGTATATGATTGAGGTTCCAAAAAATATATATTTGTAGATAAAGGTGATAGATGATGGAAATGTTATAGTTAGTCCACAAGTATATAGTAAAGGTAACCAACTTCATCTAGAGGTGGATGATCGTGGTACAAAAAAATAGTGTTATGGTAGGTTATTAAAGTATATTATTATGATATATTCTATTGGTATATTCTGATAGTACGTTCAGATGGAAGATTCAGATGGTAGATTTTGATTATATATTTTGATAGTAGATTTAAAAAGTACTGTGTTTCATTTAAAAAAAATCCATTTTCCTTTTTTCTGTATTATATTTATATAAAGTGATTTAAAATCATTAATTAATTTAATTAATAGTTTTTTATGTAGTTTATATTTATATCATCCTTTTCATAGAATTATATAGCTTTTAAATAGTTCATTCTCATGAAATCTAATGACATACGCATTAATGGTAAACTAAAATATTATATGTGTTTTAAAATCCTTAAAAATTAATATATATTTATTCAATAATTTATATTTTTCTTTCATTTTTCCCTTCATTATCTCCATAAATAAGGAAGGTTATGTATCATTTTACATGGATCCGTGGAACACTATTATCACTATTTGTTTGGGTTTATCTTGTATGTGGTCCCGTATAGTCTAAGAACACATTATTTTATTGCACTAAATCCTGTGAATCGACATTCATCCAGGTAGGGTTTATTCATTTCGTATTAGTTATATCATGTGTCATGTTTCATTCTATATTTATCTTTTGGAAAGATAATATATACTAGATTTATGAATATGGGAAATCAGTTGATTGAAATTGAACTGGAGGGGTTCAATTCAATTTTTTACAAGATTCATATTATAATTGATATTTCAATTGTATAAAAATGATACCTTACTGAAAATCATTGTTGTTAAAGAGATTTTTTTCTAATATCGTTATAGTTTTTAGTGTTACAAAACCCCTTTATTTGTGATTATTTCATATAACCCTAAATGTAAATGTATAATAACATTTATATAGGTAATGTAAATTTTTGCCTCAAAAATTGTACTTATGTGATATACACATAGCTGTAGAGTTGAATTGATCAAAATCTCCTTGAATAATGTGAAATATGATATGTGATGTTTTTTGGAAAGTGTTGTGATGAGTAAAAGTGTGTTGTTTTGGTAACTATTCTATAGAGTGAGTTTCATAGAGTGTGGTGGTGATGTATAAACTTTGAAAAGGTTGATTTTGTTTTCAAGATTGCACTATGGTATTTTTGTCATTAGTATTATGGGTATTGAGTTCTTTTGATGTGTAGTGTTTTGTTAGTTTCTTGAGTGGAAATGGAATTAAATAAATGATAATATGGAAATAAATATTTCTTTGGCTATTTTAAAATAATATGTGAAATTAATAATTAATAATTGAATAAATGTGGGTAGTGTATATTAAAATGATAATGTTTATATAAGAGTTAATGGGATGGGAAATGTAAAATAAAATAGATGTTTTAATGGAATGATTAGATAAATAGGATATATGGGAAATAGATTATGTAAAAATGAAAAGTGGAATATGGTATGTTGATTATAATGTTGTTTTATTATTTTAGTTATATAAGTAAAACATTTGATTGTTTTCAATCATTTGGGTGATTTTTTTGTTTTACATGGATCTTTTGTGGTGTGCCTATTAGTGGATTTATTTGTCATGATATTACAAATATAATTTTTTTCCCATTAAATTTACAAATATTCACCACCTATGTCAAGAACCATGTATAGACAATTAATGGTTTTGGGGGTGTGTTCCAACCACCCTAGTTGTGGGAACTGATGAATTACAACCCATACATCCCTATTCCTTGTTCTAGACAAGGAGGTCATTCCAGGGTTGTGATGTCCAGATTTTAAATTTCAATATCTAGATTTTATTTGTTGTGATGTTCAAGGTGTCTTCAGGGAAGGTGAGTTGTGATTACCTGTGAATTTTTGGGTGAGATAATGAGATGGATTATGGTGATTTTCATGCATTGTAGGTGGAGGGAATGTGTTCAATTTCCTTCTTATTCATCATATCATACTATTCTAGTTATGGTGTGCTGTTTTGGCATCAGTGTCTACGAGTGGGATGTGATGTGATGAGATGTGATGTAATGAGATGTAATGTAATGGTATAACTATTTGTGAGTGAAATCTGTAGAGATGTTATCTGATGTTACACAGAAGAGGTTAGAGTTCTAGTACATACATAATTATAGTGCGATTGTATCTAATCGGTGGGAAAGTGGTGCAAGGTACAGTTATCAATATTCATATTATCCAACTATTCATGGATTAATTATATAGTGATTGTTCGACGTTGAAGATGAGGATTGTTATTTTATTTATTTAGGTGTTCTATGGTTATTTTTTCCTCACTAATGCATTAGTGTGATTTAATGAAATGTATAGAGAAGACATTGGCTACCCAAAAGATTAAACATGTATTCCATCCCTATTTATATAAAATATTTTTCATTTTTCTCAAAGGACTTACTTGAATGAGTTGGAAACATCTAGCTTAGAAATTTTGTATATTTATGAGGCACTTCATTAGCTTTTACTTTAGGGTAATTTTTTATAAATTTTTTATATCGGTTTCTTTTACACATGCATTGTCAGATGATTTGGTATTATGCTATATACTATCATAGTGTTTTTTGTGTTTCGTTTTTCATATCCCCTGATCTTGTTAACTAATGGTGATAATGAATCCCAATTGTGATATTTTTATGCAATCTATTCTAGTTTCCATCCTAGGGCTTACTCGAAGTAGGACTCAGGGGAACTTGTCTCTCTTCCATCAGTTTTTGGCTTCGGAGGGATACATTTAGGGGAAAATGATATGAAAATGATTAAGATTTAATGAGACTTATTATTTTTCAATATTCATAAGATAAATGGTGAAATCCGGAGTAAAGGGGATATATCATATATTTCATAGCTTAATGCTCAGCAATCCTTCCGGGATAGGTTTATTAAGATGCAAAAGGAAGATATAGATATATAGAAGATTATGATGAATGTTTCTAAGTAAAATAATGATCATAATGGGATGATAAGGATCAATAACTATTTTCTACCATGTTAATACTAGAAATGATGATTGTCCAATTATATGAACGCCAGGATTCATCCTTATCAATTCATATTTAAATTATGAAGATCTATAAAGAAATAATAGTGTATTTATAAGTGGATAACCTGAAAATTTATTTTTCAATATATGTATATTCTGGACTAATATTTCATATAGATAAGGATAAGATACTTATTTTAAACAGTACAATACAATCATTACCGATATAATAATGGAAATGGGAAACCATTATTGTGTGATTTATCATCATAATCCAAAAAACATATAAGCAAGAAAATTCATTTTTGGTAGAAACTGATCACCATAAAAACCAAAACATTTCCATGAAATAAGAGTAGATTTTTCGTTGGAAATAATACCTACTATATCCATTATTAATATGGTAAGTATTCATGGAGGGCTTAATTCGACTAATTGAGATCGATATTTGAGGTTCACCTACAATATCTACAGAATTATTTAGCATTCACTTGATATAGAGTTGTGTTTGTTTAGTAGATATCTTCCACAGATAGATGGTCAGACATAGAGAAATATTAGAACCCTAGATGATAATCATTTTTCTTTATCTCTCCATTTTTATGGTTTTTTGTGTCTATAAATTTCTACTGATGAATTATTTTATACAAATAGATCTCATTGGATATTTTTATTCCCCTTAATGAATATAAATTTTTAATAATGTTGATAACTCAAATTTTTTTGGATAAATATATAGAATAAAAGATATTAGAACCAAATATGGATGAGGAAATGAAATATAGGATTGGATCAATTAGCTAAACCATTTCAAAAGATCATAGTTATTAGAATAGTTATGTGAGCTGTCATCAATGATATTTTGAAATTGATGTTGTGGGAAGGTATTCATTTTAATTTCACTGTGTAATTTGGTTATGAAATTCAAAAATGAGGTGAAATTTTTGCCCCTAATATATTGACACATTTGGTAGTCTTTATAGTATTGAAAACGTTTCTTATTTATTTCAACATCTATCAAAACTCACTAATGTTCATGATGAAATACATGTATATCTCACGACGATGTATATACATGAACCTTCACATGTAATAAACATAATGAATGAACCATTGGAGACAAATATTCTCTAAAAAGATCTAAAGTTATAAATAATGGATCATAATGATCATGTGATATGGAAAAACACAACTAACCATCTTGAAATTCACTTGTGGAATCTGAAAATTTGGGAAGGTATGTGGGAACTTAATAAGGTGATCAAAAAGATGACCATCAATCATTTTTAAGAGTTATAGAATTATGATGGAAATATCCTTGCAAGGGGAACGAATATAACACCCCAATATTTTATGACATGTTTCTATTCAAATAATTTTTATTTTTTGGATATATTTCATTACGTGAAAAACCGAGTTTAAATTAATTGAATTAAATAATTAAATTATTGTTTTTATAATGTGACAATTTTCTTATTGTTTTTGGAATAGTGGTTGTAAATAAAATTTTTTAATATAAAAAATTTATTTCTATATATCTATAACATGAAATAAAAGGATTTAAATTCCTAATAAATAATATTAAATAATTAAACTGTAAAAATAGTATTAATTTATCACCAAAACCCTTTTTGTGATAAAATATTTTTATATTATTTTATTAAATTTTTTATTTTTGATTAATAAAATATATAAAATAAATAAAATATATATTAAATTATTTTTTATTCATTAATATAAAAATAATTATATATAATGGAATTATACTATTGTTATTTTATGATTCAAAAAATACATTTTCTTAGAAAGATTAATTTTGAATTTTGGGAATAGGTATTTCAATTTATAGTTGAATATAATAGAAATTATATATTATAAAATGGATATTTTTTTGGAATTATAATATCAAAATTAACATTATTTTAAATTTTTATTCTTTTCTAAAACCATTAATTTTTCAATAAATAACAGAAAAATTAATTTTAAATACAATTTTATTTTCCATTAATGTGTTTATGTAGTCACATTGTGGTTGAAATTATATATAAAATTTTTAAGTTAATTTTTATTAAAAAATTAAATTACATCCACTGTAATTTGAATTATTCTTCGTTTTTGTATAGAACATTTTTATAATGAGAAAAAAATAGGAAACCCATTTTTCATTACGTGTTGTGGTATAACTTTAAAATGAAATTATACAACATATAGACACATAATTTGATAAAATGGATTTTATATTTTGAAACATCATAAATGTTGTTTAAAATATGGTCGACATAATTTTGGATTATTAGGAACAATAATTGTTATATAATTCATTTCTAATGATAATAGTTAAATGGGATTAATAAGATGTTGAAATATATAGATAACGGGATAAAATGGTATAAATACATGCCAAAATAATAATTTATGAAAAAAGTTCGATTTTATAAAATCTTAAATTCTTAATTGATCTATTTTGGATCCACTTGGCTTGATTAATATATTATAATATTTTAGCCATTTGAAGTATACAATGTTTTTCCTCTCCCTACTCTATAAAAAAACATTGTCTTTCCTCTATTCATCACTTTCTATGATCATCTTCTATGAGAAAATGATTAATTATATAATTTCATATAATCCATATTTCTGTTATTGTGTTTTTTGTTTGATAATAATAACACACGTTAAGATTTTATGGTGTACACTAGAAGCTTTTTATCAATGACGAGAAATAAAATTTAATAAAATATTTTAAATTTCGTTTCATAATCAACATTCACAAAACAATTCATTACATAATAACATGATGAAGAATAAATCATAAATAAAATGTTATTTTTTTATGTATTTTTTTATCATTTATTTATCTTTTTTTGGTGAAATGGGAAATAAAAGAATCATTCATGTATACATGCAGATTACCACATCACAAAAAAATGTTTGTCATTTTTCAGCATCATCATAGTTGGGAGGTAAATAAGATGTATTACATTCCAATATATTATATTTATCTAATAATTTTAATTCTATAATTATAATTTATTATCTACCTTTTAATATTCCAAACATTATAAAATCATAATTTCAATCATTTTTACGTGTTGAATACCACATCTATGAAGTGATGTGATTTGTTTTTTCATTTATATTTTTAATATATGGTATTATTGATATATTTAATGATTATAAATTATATTAATAAATTATCTAGTAATGTGACTTATTAAATGAATTTACTTCATTCCATCTATAAAAACCTAGAAACATCACTCATGTTTATGGGAAGACTATCATATCCACTATGTGCTGAAATTAATTTTTCATCGTAGATTTCGAAAAATAATTATAATGGTATTTAATATGAATAAATATGACACCTTATTAAAAACTAATATTCTAGATGATATGGAAACATTATCAATGTTCAATTAGTAAATCTAGAAAATAGAAACATGCATTAAAAAAGAAAGAATTATCATATGGGAAAGATTTTTTCATAATGAATAATTAATAAATGGATAAAAATGTAATAATTGAAACACATAAGGTATTTCTTGTCTGAATGATTTTATTTAATAAATTTATAATAAATATATATTTCATATACATGATGATTAAATTAATATACAGATAGATGACACATTAAGTATGGGATTTATAATACAATCTCATTTTATTAGTGACTGTTTTTGATAAATTTAATTTGAAGGTAAATATATGGATCTTATCCTCCAAACCCAATAAATTTTATAATTCTATATATATATATATATATAATTTTCAAGAAACATTTTAGTCTTGAATGTTATTCATCCATGTCCATATTTCCGTATAAAAACATGAATATTGTTTTTAATAATATACAATGAATGATTATGGTCATTGATATCCTTATAATATTTTCTATAATATGGTTTGAAAATATTCATCAAATCATTTTATAGATAATTTATTTTTTCCAATGGTGTTTAAAAAATAATTGTTTTAATGTAAACCACATAAATAGATTTTACAACAAAAATGACTAATTTTTTTGACTCTATAATTTATAAAATTCATAATTCATCTAAAAGAAAAAAAATTCCATAATATTGTGTATATGTTTCGGATATTAAATAATTGAATTTCAAATAAAGTTTTTTCATCAATAAATCATCAAGAAATATTAGAAAACTACTTTTATTCTATTATAACATCATTTGATATTACTTATGACAAAATAGGGATATGATCCAATGATACCATCCTCTTAATTTTTTGGATGGTTTATAATGATTAGTTTATAATAAAGCCTCTTTTATTTTCCATGGGTTATGAAATAATTAGATTATAATTATTTTAATGACCTTTTTGTGAAAAATAAATGGATTTTATGATAAGTGGGTCTAATGTATCCCTCAAATGCATTGGTTAGTTTTTAATATGTCATTATATAACTATGTTTTACGCAAAACATGATTTAATTCTAAAAACATTTTGTATGGACATGGTTTCACATCAAAATGTTAATGTCTGAACTAGGTCACATTTCCAAAAGTTAATGCAAGGAGATGATTTATTTTCCTTAAATATATTGTTGAACAACTTTCATTTCATACATATTCCAAATGGTATAATAATTTTCCACATTCATACATTTATGACATGCTCAACCTTTACATAATTTATTATTGATGTTCCCACACTCTTAATGTGTTTTTATTATTTCACTAAAGAGTTTTCTTCAATGAATCATAATTATTGATGTTTAATTGATTCTGTGTGAAATTCATAACTTTGATAATTGATTAAAATCTCCACTAATTACCCTTAGTAAGAGTATATGCCCACACATTATTATGTTTCTATTTTCCTTATCCAATGAATTTCAAATTTAAGTAGTGTTTTAATAAAGAATTTAATCTAATAGAATATCACTTTGGGATATACTAAAGTTATTTTATAAAATAAGGTGTTTATGTATCTAGTGTCCAAAGTCACAAAACATTTTTTGTTACAAGTTATATATACTTATTTTATGCATTTAATATTAAAAAAACAAAATTTAATGTATATGTATTTTATTCTTGTGTTGAACTAATATTTTTCTTGATGAATGGATAAAATGGTTTAGGGAAAAATGTTTTATATAATTTTCACTTCACACTTGTGTATAGAATTCAATAATAGATTAATAGAAAAAGTTACTGATATTTGTTTAATATTTTTTATATAATAACAATGTTTTCCTAAGTTAATATTGTGAAATATTTACGTTATAGGAAATAACATCTATTTTTGTTAATATGGATTTACATTATGTAAAAGAAAAATTCCATAACAAAAATAATTTATAATATTAGGGTTTCTTATAATGATTTAGAGATATAAATTGTAAAATTGACGATATATTTAAAATAATTCATTAAAACTAGGAATGAAATAACCAATAAAATAAAAAATTGATTGGTTTCATATGATAAATAACACAATATTACCTTAAATGATATTTAAATAAAACTAACAATGAATAATGATAACTTTTTACTATGAACCCATATGATTTAAAAATAAATAACTCAATATCCCTTCAGTAATAAAAATCAATAATGTTTTAAAATAAAATGTGTTAAAAATGAAATATTTCAAAAATACGCCAGAGGATAACTATTTATAAAATAATTATGAATTTTCAGTGAAAAATATTTTATATATCCAAATAAATTGAAATTATGAATAATAACCTCTATAATGACAATGAAATTAGAATGTTAGAATCAATAAATGATGTGTGAATTTCAAAAATGTTATTAAATTTAAAAAAATAGGGAATTTAAAAAAAATTATAATATTTTATAACACACTAGATTATTCTATAACATAGTAAATGAGAAAATAATATAACCTAAGGAGTGAGAATTTAGTTAATAATCCATACCTTTAATATCAACATCCATGTATGGGAATTTAGATTATGTATAATAAAAATGATTGTATAAAAAATGTTATACAATAAATTATAGTTACATATTATACATTATTTTAGACCATTATGATCATGTAATATAAATTTATTAGTTATTTAGAGTTTATTTTCAAATCAGAAGTTATAAGTTTTAATTGTTGTACATTCACATTATAATGTCCATGTTGTTCCTATTATGACCACTACATGTTCATAATTAAAATATAACAATATTACTATAATATATGTTTCATAATTATTCATATTGATCTAATTTAACTCAATTTTAGTTTTTGTTATCATTCATTAAGGTGGAAGAAATGATGAGTTTGTTTCGATATTTTTTTGAACAACATTCATTTTATTAATAATGAGTTTAAATGTTCATCTAAAATTTCGAAAAAACCCATTAATTACATATTAATATTAAATTTTCCAAAATAATATGTTTCTATTACCATCCAAAAAAATTTATTGCATCAATCTTATAGGTGTTTCAAAAATCCAAACCAAGATAATAGTATAATTAGTCATATATACTTGATCATTGTATAGTTTTATTATATTATCATAATTAAAAACAATGAGAACCTATCTATTTTTTTACTCTATAATCCAAATTGAATATTTATTAATTATTCATGATATAATCATCATACAATTATTTTTGTAGGTGGTAAAACTGGCCAAAATAGAATTGTGATGTATTAATTGAGGAAAGTTGAAAATAATATTAATTAATTTATATATTAATATTAATGAATATTAATTAACAAAATAAAATTTTAATATTAGGTACTATAATAGTTATTAATTGGTATAATAATCCAAACAAGATGAAGGATATGAATGTAGAGAATACATCTATAGTATAATGTTATCTTTTCTTGATAACATTCCTTATTTTGAAGGGATTTTGGATATAACTTGTTACTAAAAAATAATGAACATTAATGATTATTAATTTATTAGTAAATAGTGGTGAATAATTAAGAACTATTAAAAAAATCATTGAATTTTATGTGATGTTGAAGGGATCTGTTAGTAAGTGAAAGAAAAATCTTTTTATTAAATACCTAATATTTTATATAAAAAGGATGTCAATTTTTTGGTATTATGGGATCAAATGTAACTATTACTGATGGAAATGTGTGGGGTTCCTTATAATGCACCCATAAAATTACTTTAATGATGTTATTATAGATATTATTTCATTTTTCCTCATCTATGGAACTTTTAAAATTCATCACCATTTCACAAGTGAGTAAAATTAAAAATTATAATTTATTTTTTTGACACAAAATGAAAAATAATATTTCCAATAAATTTATGTATGATGGGTTCAAATATTAGTCCTTTTATAACTGGTAAAATATATTGCATTGAATAATAATATTTTTAAAATTACAATTTTCTAATGCAATGATTATTTTTTAAAATTCTACATATTATTTAGGCATGAAAATGAGTTTCTGATAAAAATATGAATGTTACAAATTTTTATGACATTAATTCATTTATTAATAACTATGGAAGTTTTTTTGTTTAGAAATTAAATAGAATTTTACTAAACCTTTTTAGTACATAAATTAAATGAAATTACCAAAATTTAATTTTTTATCATAAAAAATTAATTTATATTTTAAAATTACAATCATAATTTTTAATTTTAAATTTAAAATTATTATTGAAATATTTAGATCCTAATATTTGTATATAAATAGATAAATGTTTTTTAAAATTTCAAAGTCATTCGTACATCATGATAATATCGTAATATATATGGTATTTATAATAATAGTCCCTTTTTCTAATCACATAAAAATTAACAGTTTTAAAAAATTTATAATATTAACCCTAAGATAATATTGAAATGACAATTCTAATAAAAATTTTCATTTCATAAAAGTAAAATTATGTAACTGATAAAAATTACGTTTAATATATGTATTTCTAATGAAAAAAATGATAATGGTTTTTATTAAATGACTTATTATTAGTACACCTTTTTGAAATTCCTACTGTGATAAAGTATATAATTTATTAAGTAATAAAATTTAAATCATTAAATAGAACACATGAAAATACATTAATAATTCCAAATATGGTCTAATGGAATGATATGAAGAGGTGGCATTCATGGGTGTTGCTTTAGCTATCGTGAATCTCATAGTGGTTTCCATGTTGGAGTAGGTGGCCTTGAACCAAGTACATTGTAATTTATTCATTAACAAAAGCCTTATCACATTTTGATTGTTGTTCTGTGTAACGATGCATGTGATAATGTCTTACGGATAATTGTTGCATTAAAGGGTCATAGCTGATCCTTGCTATGATGAGAACCCGAATTTTCCATAACACTATTCTTGAATATATGTTCTATGGCTGGATGATATTATTTGAGGGAAACAAATAATAAAGGTCATTAGGTGTGAGGACTCATAAAACTTTGAGGAACCTTCTCATGGTGTGCACCCTTGGTAATATCCAGGAGGATATTATGAGAACAAGACCCGCCAGTAGAAAATCCAAATTTCCTAGTGTGTTTGGATGTTCCTATCTGCGGACGTGTGTATTGGTACTTATACTTTAAGATTATTATTAATGGGTATTAGAACTCACACACATAGATGTATTGACAAAAATTGTGATGACACACTATTCACAATGAGGTAGGATATGCTGGGTGCGTCATGAGTAATACTGCATTACTAGATAATGCGATAAAGGATTTGTCCCTTCTGTTCTATAACAGAAGTAGATATCTCCAGCACTTTGATGGAACTGATATAGCCTAAATAAATCCATGGCCATGGTAAGGTATGAGATAGTGCAATTCCAGAAATTCAAAGAAAGAATAATCGATCACATGGGTTGATGGCACTAACATGCAAATCGTTTGATTAGAGATATCAAGGCAAAGGGATTATATTACACGGTAAGTGTTCGTAGGAGTTGACACGTCATTACGGCGTTAACTTCCTTCTCTATTGGTGCCTTGGCGTGTTTCAGAACGCTAACCGTGGACTTTAGGGAGGCTCCACCTAATGCCACTAAGAATGAGGCTTAGAGGGTCACACACTAAGTGTTTCCATGTGTCTCAGTTAAATATTAATTTAACAAGTTAAATAAATATTATTCCAAACTATGGTTTAATAATTATTTAAGGATGCCTGATTTCATTTATTGCGACACTAGTTATACGATAGAATATATTGTGGGTGAAATAATATTTTCATTAACGAGTAATGAAGTTACATTTATTTCAGAAATAAATAGCCATTAATCAAGGTCTCCTAAATGTGGTGGAGGAAATAAAGGATAATAAAAGTACCCACCGTGTATATTAAATATGCACACCGTGTAGTTTTATGGAAAACGAGTACACACCGGGTATTAATGATTACCCACCATGTAGTTTTTCCAGTCAGGATTTTGAGGATATAATATTGTTTTATTAAATCATATTTATCATAATCAGCGTGGGCGCATGTCAAGGAATTAAAAATTCGACATGGGGGTTTTCAATAAGAGTTAATGAAATAAATAAAACACATAACAAATTTATTTATTATCATAACTCTATAACCTCAAACCTGGTTATAAATATCCTCACAACCCCAAGAATTTTCCATAAGAAGAGAGTCGTTGTGCACAATAATTCTGAAGAAATCTTTCAAGCCCGAAATAAATCCTTCCTCCAAGAATGCTCTCAAGACCAAGAGACCAAGGCGATCAATGGTGGACATCGCAAGCAAAGGTTCAACTATTCTCGCACCCATAGATCCCTTCGGAGACGTCTGGAGATATGTGGAACATGTGTAGATAACTGCTAGTGGACTCCTGCACTTGAATTCTACGACGAAATGATGGATCAACGAATCTTGATCGGACACATAAAAAAATAAGGAATTCCACCAAGGTAATTCTTGTGAATTAATTAAATTAATTATAACCAACAAATGATGATCCTATCTCTATGGTTATGAGATTCCCTCATTTGTTTTTTGTTCTTCGTTCTATTCCAAAGATCCGGCATTTTATATCATGATGGATCTCAGTTTGAACGTTGATTAAGGATAAATTTAAAGTTGGGAAAACCCACCAATGTGTTTCTGCTACGCCCGGAACCTATAAGTGGTATCAGAGCGGCCATATCATTGATAATAATTATTTAGTTTTTCGTTGATGTTTTACACATTTAATAATTTAGTTGTTTCTATTCATGTTTAATCATTCTAGATATTTGAATCTCGAGATCTGTTCCGCCTCCATCGTTTCTCATTCACCTCACAGAAACAAATTTTTTGTTTAATTTTGATTAATATAAAATAGAGGATATCATCCGGAGGAGCCAAACATTTTTTGCCGTAGAACACAATAATACACAACGTGTATTCGGAAGTACACATCGTGTAGTCTAGATTCATGCATCAAACTGATTCGCCAAATCAGGTCCTGTATTGACCCTATCTAAGTTATTTATAACACCGTGTTTTGACCAGGAACAGGTGGCATATGGTTTCCGGATTACACGACGTGTGGTCCAACCGAACACGGCATCTAGTCCCATCTGGTTAGGGTTGGACTGTGTACCCCGTACACGACTTTCCTGGCTAGAAACCATGTAATGTGGAAACTACACGACGTGTGTCCCACTATACACGTCGTGTACTCCAAAAATTTCTGAAGTACATTAACACGCCATGTCCTCGGGCGTGTACTTCGGATGGACGGTGAAGAAAAGTAAACACCGTGTAGTCAGAACTACACATCGTGTACGAACCCAAATTATACAGATTTATTAAAATTTGTTATTATATTATACAAACCATTAAGACGTGTACCATGGTGCAGGCGTAATGCTGAGTCACAACACATGATAGTTGTTTTATATTTGTGTGTTTAATTTATCATCTGCATAATGAATAGGAATTCACCGGGTTGCCTCCTTGGTACAAATTATGCACAACTATAATTTTAAATGAATTTACTTGTTTAAAATTATGATGGATGAGAATCTCAAGGATGTTTGGAAAATGGTTTAAGATAAATGGATTTCTTAATTAAAAGATAATTAATTGATTCAAGCATGATTTATCATAAACAAAAATGATTAGAGAATTGAATTCTAGTTTTATTTATGTGTTAATATCGTTGCATGTATGGATGATCATGAGCTAGACCGAGACCTTTGTCTGTGAATGGTTTCTTTTAATTTATTTATTTGAATTAAATTTATTGTCCTGGGAGCCATCTCCTTATTAATATGTATGGCCTGCATGCCCAAGGATTCTTTTCTGTTAAAACCCCTTTTTACCCCACATACGTGTGAGAAAAATGAATATGTATTGGATGGAGCTCCCAAGCTAGTGGAGGCGGCTCAAGTTAGAAGCCATTGTGAAACCAATCCAAGGAGATACAAAGGTGGACTGGTGAAAAGATGTAAACACGACCCCGAAAGGTTCAAGGTGTTTCTCTTCTAGGTCATGGGTTAGTTTAACAACCGATAGATAAACTAACCAATAAAAAAAATATCATGATCATACAATTTATTTTATTTCTGTCAGTTTCATGGTTTATTCACTGTGGGTGTGTTGTCATGATCACACAATTAATTAATTAAATGAGAATGCAAAATTTTACTAAAATAAAACCGACTTATACGTAAATATTATACTAGACATGGTTAATCACATAATCATATCCCACTTAATATTAAAAATCGTGTAATAAAAGATAATAAATTGGAAATTTATGTATAAAGATAAAATCCTTTAGACGAAATATTAAGTCGGTATAGCCTTTCATAATCTTTGTTAGAATTGAACCTTAGTTCAAAGTGCTTGACCAACCCTAGTTGGGGTTCTTTCAATTATAGGGGAATTCTAATTAATGGTTTTGGGTTGACTTGACTTGGTTCGCATCAAGGGTTGACGGCCACAATAGGACATGGTGTGACCGAGAGGAAATGGTCGAGGAAATCCAAAATAAAAGGATTTCCGGATTGGGGAGTCCACTCAGTGGATCAATGATATTCGAGTTAAATGCTGTTGGAATTTGGAATTCCATCCTAAAAACACTTCATGTTGCTTGAACAACCCTAGTTGGGGTAATGAAAAGCGAAATATGGATCCTTTCCACTAGAATATTAAGGCAACAGAATATTCCAATGTCAATGGTGAGGGCTATTGGATTTAGAGAAAATAGTGGGAGACTAATAAGTATTAATTTATTTATTTGTCTCAATTTTGTAATAAAGTATTAAACCTTTTCTCATATTAATTTGTAGAAAACGAATGAAAATGACTTCATACTTATCATTTTTCACCATACAAGAGAAGGAAAATATTCTCACTGGAACCAATTTTCCAAGAGTGGCAGAGGCATTTATGCATCATCCTTCGCCACAAAAGGAAATTGAATGTGCTGGAAGAACCTATTCCAATTGCTCCTCGGAAAGTGGCCAGTGAATAAGAAATATCCCTCTATATGAAACCTTTGGGTGATGCCACAAATTTACAGTGATTCATGCTATCATCAATGTCTAATGAGCTTCTAAAGAAACATGAAAACATGGACGCGTATAGGATGATGTCTCACCTTAATGATCATTACCAAGAGAATGCAGGACAAGAGAGATATGAGATATACAATTCTTTGTTTACAAATATTCTTGGAGAGTCTATGCCAGTTGGGCCTCATGTAGTTAAACATATTGGCTACATTGAACACCAAAAAATCATAGGGATTAAATTCTCAGATGAGTTGCGTATAGAATTCATCCTATAATCACTACACATGATCTTTTGTAGCTTCATTTTCAATTATAACATGTGTGGAAATGACAAGAGTCTATCAGAGCTTCTGACCATGATTCTCTCTATAGACAAGGACATAGGGTGTGACAACCCCCCATCCTTATGGTGAACATGAAAAAGAAGGAAAAGGCAAAGGGGTCAGAGACTTATAACCAGTCTGAAGCCCCCAAGGACCCTCTCTCCAAGAAGGGGAAGATACAATGTCGGGAAAGGAATGGGAGGCGGTGTGTTTTTCATGGGGAAAGCAGGGCCACAAGAAGAGGAACTACACCCAGAAGCATGGGGACGTGAAAGGTGGGTTCGTTATTGAGTGAAATATTTCTATTTTTACACATTGGTTATTAGATACAGCTGGTGGGGATCACATATGTGTTCATATAAAAGAACCCAATAAATTTAGAAATATTTCAAGAGGAGAGGTTGATCTTCGAGCTTCCAATGGCGCAAGGCTGGTTGCATTGGCTATTGGTGACTACCACCTCTCATTGCTGACAGGGATGATTTTGGTTTTACATAACTATTTTTATGTGCCTAGTGTTACCAAGAACATAATTTTTGTATCTTGTTTGGATCTTAATGTATTTATTTTCAAGATTGGAAATAAGGGTTATCTCTTTTATTAGAACAACGTATGTTATGGTATAGAACATTTAAATAATGGTTTGTATGTATTAAGTTATGAATACCAAGTGTTGGAAATTGATAATGAAACAAACTCACATGACTCATACATCACCTAGTTGTGGAATCACATTTTTGGTCATGTAAATGAGAAGCGCATGACAAAGATCTACCAAGATAGATATTTATAGTCTACTAAGTTAAAACTGCATGATAGATCTCATGCTTGTTTACAAGGTAAAATGACCAAGCCACCTTTTGGTGGATATGGTGAAAGGGCCACAGAGCTTCTAGGATTAGTACACACGGATGTATGTGGACCATTTCATGTAGACGTTAGAGGTGGATATTCTTACTTTATTACTTTTTCTGATGGTTTTAGTAGATATAGATCTGTCTACATAATGAGGTATACGTCAGTATCCTTAGATAAATTTAAGGAATTCATGAATGAAGTAGAGAATCAACATGGTAAGAAGATAAAGAAGCTTCAATCAGATCGAGGTAGAGGATATCTGAACCAAGAGTTCATCGATCTTCTACAAGAGTCTAGGATTCTATCTCAACTCACTCTTCTTTATGCACCACAGTGGAATGGTGTTAGTGAAATGAGGAACCGCACCTTGTTGGATATGGTGAGGTCGATGATGAGTCATGCAGATCTTCCATTTTCCTTTTGGAGATATGAATTACAACCTGCAGCATATACATTAAACCGAGTACCAACTAAAGTAGAAAATGGAATTCCCTCTGTGTTGTGGAATGGAATGAAACCCATTTTGTCGCATAACGTGTATGGGGATGCGAGGCTTTTGTTATGTCCTTCCCAGGAAACAAACTAGCACCCCAGGGTACGAAGTGTATCTTTATAGTATATCCATATGAAACAAAATTATATTACTTATATAACCCTCAAGACAAGAAAGTGATTGTCTCCAGAAAATCCATCTTTCTTCAAAGGGAGAACATCCTCAAAAAGGATCGTGGGAGCAAGATTTATTTCAACGAAGTTAATGCTCAAGATACACAAGATTTGGTAGAGGAATGAGATCCACAGGTCTCCATGGAAGTGGTTCTAGAAACACAAGTACTGCATAGTATCTCAAGAGAGGTACTGAAACAAGAGAGATTTGGTTTCCTAGTCACCGAGGATGGTGAATCATTATTGTTGGACAATCATGAACCACTCTCCTACAAGGAAGAAACAGAAATCCCAGAAGCTGCAAGATGACCCGAAGCTATGAATTCTGAGATGGATTCCATGTATCAGAACCAAGTATGGGTTCTGGTCGATTATCCAGTTGATGTAATGTCTGTTGGATGGAAATGGGTATTCAAAATAAAAATGGACATGGAAGGTCTAGTTAGCACCTATAAAACAAGGCTAGTATCTAATGGATTCAGACAGCGTCATGGAATTGACTATGATAAAACCTTCTCATCATTTTCCATGTTTATATCCATAAGAATCATAATTTCCATAGAATATTACCATGACAACAAGATTTGGAAAATGGATGTCAAAAAATAATTCCCTAATGAGAACCTTCAAGAAGATGTCTATATGACACAACCAGAAGGGTTTGTGACACCAAGTGAAGAAAATGGGTTTGTAAGATGCAGAAATCCATTTATGGATTGAAGTAAGCATCCAGGTCAAGGAACATTCGATTTTATGAATCCATAACAGAATTTGGTTTCATTCAGAATGAATGTGATCCATGAGTTTATAATCTGTTTAATAGGAATGTGATCATTATACTAGTTGTATATGTTGATGACATATTACTTATTAGAAATGATGTACCTCTATTACAGTCAGTTAAGGACTAGTTCAAAAAGTGTTTCTACACAAAGGAATTAAGAGAAGAATCCTATATTCTAGGGATCAAGATAATTCTTGATAGATCCAAGAGGCTGTTTGGACTAATTCAGGGTACATATATTGACCAGATACTAAATAGATTTAGTATGAAACAATCCATGAGGGGATTTGTTCTAGGGTCACATGGCCTACATCTTTCTAAGAAAATGTGTCCTCGGACACAACTAGAGAAAGAATGAATGAGTAAGATCCCGTAAGCTTTGGTTATAGGATCCATCACGTAGGCCATGTTATGTACCAGGCTTGATGTTGCCTATGCACTGAGCATGATAGGAAGATATCAAGCAGATCCAGGAGAACAACATTGGATTTCTGTTAAGACTATCCATAAGTATATGAGAAGAACTAAGGATATGTTACTGGTGTTTGGAGGTGACGAGAAGCTTGTCATCAGAGGGTATGCTGATGCTGGTTATCAGATAGATCAGAAAAATATGATGTCGTAATCCAGATATGTTTTTTGTCTCAATGGAGGAGATGTGAGATGGAAAAGTTCAATGTATCCAGTTGTCACCGATTCTACAGTAGAGTCTGAATATATAGCGGCTTTTGATGCATCCAAGGAATCCATCTGGATTTGGAACATTGTCCAGGAGCATGATGTGTTGCCTAGTAGTAAAGATCCTATCACTTTGTACTTTGATAATACTACAGCGGTGGCTCTTGCAAAAAAACCAAGGCCACATCAACAGACAAAACATATACTCTGGAAGTGTCACCTATTGAGAAATATATATCAAAGGGGTGAATTTGCAGTGAGAAGAGTGTCCATGGAAGAGAACGTGGCAGACCCCATGACTAAAGGCATGTCTCAGTAGAAGCAAGAATATCATGTGAGAGATTGTGGGTTAATGTTTGTTAGCAGTTGTCTCTAGTCGAAGTGGGAGTCTGTTGGAGTTGGTGGCCTAGAACCAACTACTTTTTACTTTATTCATTAATAAAAGCCTTATCACATTTTGATTTTTCTTCTGTGTAACGATTAATGTGATAATGTCCTAAAGATCGTTGTTTCATTAATGGGTCATAGCAGATCCCTGCTATGATGAGAACTCGAATGTGAAATAACACTATTCTTGAATATATGTTATATGGCCGAATGATATTATTTGAGGGACACAAATAATACAGGTCATTAGGGGTGAGGACTCATAAAACATTGAGGCACCTTCTCATGGTGTGTGACCTTGGTAATATCCAAGAGGATATTCTTAGAACGAGACCCGCTAGTAGTTAATCCACATTGCATAGTGTCATTGGATGATCTTATCTTCGGATGTGTGTATTGGCCCTTAGAATTTAAGATTATTATTAATGGGTATTACAACTCGTACACATAGATATATTGATGAAAACATTGACGACACACTATTCATAGCGAGGTAGGATACGTTGGGTGCGTCATGATTTATACTGCATAAACAGATAAAGTAGGAAAATATTTTTCCCTTATGTTCTATAACAAAAGTAGATATCTCAGGCACTTTGATGGAATTGATATAGCCTAAATAAATCCATGGCCATGGTAAGGTATAGGCAAGATGAATTCTGGATATTCAATGAATGAATAATCGAGTACAAGGTTTGATGGCACTAGCATGAAACCCGCTTGATTAGAGATATCGAGGCGTATAGATTATATTACACGGTAAGCGTTTGTAGGAGGTGACGCATCATTGCAGTGTTATCTTCTTTCTCTATTGGTGCCTTGGTGTGTTTCTAGATGCTAAACATGGTCTTTAGGCAGGCTCCACCTAATGTTAATGAGAAAGAGGCCTAGAGGGTCACACACTAAGTGTGTCCATGTTTCTTAGTTGAATATTATTTTAACAAGTTAAATATTGATTATTACCGATTATGGTTTAATAATTATTTAAGGATTCCTGATTGCATTTATTTCGACACTAGTTATTTGGGAGAATATATTGTGAGTGAAATAATATGTTTATTAGCGAGTAATGCAGTTAAACTTATCTAAGAAATAAATAGCCATTACTCAAGGTCTAATAAATATGGTGGAGGAAATAAAAGAAAATAAAAGTACACGCCATGTATATTAAAAATACACACCGTGTAGTTTTATGGAAAATGAGTACATGCTGTGTATTATTGATTACACGCCGTGTAGTTTTTCCAGTCAGGATTTTGAGGATATAATATTGTATTATTAAAATATATTTCTTATAATCTGCTTGGGAGCATGTCAAGGAATTAATAATTCGAAATGGGGGTTTTCAATAAGGGATATAGAAATAAATAAAACGCGTAATGCGTTTATTTATTGTCATAACTCTATATCCTCAAACCCAATTATAAATATCCTCACAACCCCAACACTTTTCCATAAGAAGAGAATAATTGTGCACAAAAATTATGAAGAATTATTTCAAGCTTGAAATAAATCCTTCCTCCAATAACGCTCTCAAGACGGAGAGACCAAGGCGATCGAAGGTGGACATCGCAAGAGATGTTTCTTCCACGCTAGCACCCGAAGATCCCTTCAGCGATGTCTGGAGATAAGTGGAACACATGTGGATCACTACTAGAGGAATCATATACTTGAATTATACAACGCAACAACAGATCACCGAATTGTGACCAGACACATCAACAAAGACTGAATTCCACCAAGGTAATTCCTGTGAATTAATTAAATTAATTATAACCAACATATGATGATCTTGTCTCTATGGTTTTGGGATTCCCTCTTTTGTTTTTCGTTCTTTATTCTATTCTGAAGATTCGGAATTTTATATCATGATGGATCTCAGTTTGAACGTTGATTAACGCTAAAATTAAATTTGGGAAACCCCACCAGTGCCCTTCCACTGTGCTCGGAACCTACATTCCACATGTATAAAATTATCATTCATAAAAATTCCCACATGTCATGAATGTTGATGTTTATTTTAGTTCTATTAAAGGGAAAAAATAGTTATTATACAATAATTACAAGATCATACCCCATATTTTCATAAGGAAGTCCCAATGTATATATTTTCATAACTTCCCCTTAAAATAAAATTTTCAAATTCAGTTGTCTATATTTTTTCATAAAATATAAACTGTACAACAGTCAAATTTTATAAAAAATTTATATATGTATTAGATTGTTTTCTTAGTTCATTGGGAAATATTACTAAATTTATTCAACATAAATTTTTCATAGAAAAATTTTACATAAACTCTATTAGTGTAATAGTTTACCAACCATAAATAAATTGTATTCACAAATTATAATCTCACTGAATAATAAGAATAAAACATAATATTTTTAAACATTCTTTGAATAAAGTTATAATTTATCTACAAATATCAGCCTCACTAACAATGGTAATAATGTGAAAATCAACACAGTATATAGTATAATGGCCCATATAGTGGAATAAATCATAATAAGGTGTTCTTATTGGTCTCCACACTAATAGATGATCATATGATGATTGAAGATATTAAATGTGACTTCCATATATATAAAATGTGACTAAGACCTATATATTGATAACTGGATATTGACTAAAATTACATAAAATTCATATAAATGGTGATTAATGAGATTTTCAAGGAAAAAATAAATACTTCAATGAAGAAAGTTATTATATTTTGCTAAAAACATTGTACTCGCATGAGCCTTTATCAAAAATCCCATATGTAATCATATTATATTATAAAAAAGAAATAGATATAATGAAGGTTATAGATAAAAAATAATATAATATTTTTTTAGTTTATAATTGGATAATTATTTGACAAAGAAACAGTTAAATTCTATGCCCAACGTCAGAAGTTGTGACTGAATAAGATTTCACATACCCTTATCGAATCAAAGGTTACTAATCTATATTATCATTTTTAATTACTAATTCAATTTATTTAATTGAATATGTTACAAAATCCATTAAATTGACCAATTAAAGGTTATGTGATGATTTATTTTGATAATTATTTTAATACTATAAATAACATTGACATTAATGTGGTTTATTTCCTTATACTTCACTATTTCATCACTTACCTGATCCTTAAAGATAGTTTCCCCATGCATCTACTAATCATGTAGAGATTTTTTATAAATAATGTAATTTTTCCTCCTTGGTTATTATGAAATGGAAATTACTGAAACAAGATTTGTTTTATTATTATTTTTTTAATTATCTGAATGTTATTTATTTAAATAATAACCCATGATTTCTTCATAAACCATACCACAAAATTTTCAATAGTATTCCCAATTAGTATTAATCTAGAAAAAATCACCACATTATCAATAACAACAATTATAATCATGTTTCATTAATTCATAATCCATTTGAAAAATAAAAAATTACCTCTATAATAATACATGAAAATGAAAAATATGAATATAGAATAACAACAACTCTTAAATTCTAAATGTACTCTACTATATGAATATTATGATTATTATATAGGTTATCCATTATTATCTTCTTATCATGTTATATTAAATAATGATAGTTCATAATTTGTTTGCATCCTTCATAATGTTTTATATATCGTATGGTAACTAACCATTCAAATCAATTAGGAGTTTCATACTAAGGGAGTTGTTTTGGGAACCATTTTAGAAACATGTAATGAGAGTGTTATTATCCAACAAACGAATTTTATAGTTATTAACCCTGGGTGAATCTATTATATAGCATGCATTGACATTATATTCTCAAAAAAAGATAATATTAAATAAAACAACACAATATAAATATTACCAAAGTTCTTTGATATTACAATTAATTATAATTCCCATGAGATTTTTTCAGCAAAGTATCATAATCCCAATCTCAAAAATATCCAAACTAAATTTCATAAATATTTTTTTCCTATGTATATTCCTAAAAAGGTTACATGAAAATAAATAAGAATACATTTTACATCCATTTTATAAATATTACATCATATTAGTTGAATAATAAATACAAATATTTGTAATACTTTCTCAAGAATTGTGATGGATTGGTGTATTTGGTGATTAGGCACCCAACCAAAATATTTTTGAATTGCATCAAAATTTACTATAAAAAATATCCTTATGTTACACATATTCTATAAAATTGATACTTAATATTATTCCCCATAACCTAAGAAAAAAATTATATAGGGAAATGTGAGATTAGATAGTTAGTAATTGAAATCAATGGAAATAAAAATCAAATATCATAAGGAGAATAAAATGTGAATAAGGAAATGATAACATAATCATGAAATACGATTATTTCACATGGAGAAAAAACACACACAAAGACCATTCAAAAATCATGAGTCGTGGAATATATCTTATGAATAAAATATGACATCAGTCGGAAATCATTATGAATGATAAAATAAAATATGTTTAAAATGATGTTGAGAAGAAAAAATGTAAATCATAACATAATGGGGTTGGCAGTAGAACATGATTCCCTTATTATAGAAGAGAACGCATCCTTAATTTATTCTCATAGTAGAGAATGCATAAAACCTAATTCATATAGGGTATAAAGAATAAAAATAATTTCAACAGTTATCTTAATAAATATAGAATCATAACAAGAGCATCGTTGAGAGAAATAAAATCACAACCATTAATAACAATAAATATGAGTTCCATAAAAACATAAGAAGAAAATCATAATTTCATAAAATATTTTTTTAACCATTGAAATTGTGTATCTTGAAAAAATACTTAATAAAAATCCATATAATCTAGAGTAATATGTTTTATGTAATTATTCTAATATATCTCCAGTAAATCATAATAATAAAAAATGGATATGTGAAAAACCCAAGGAATAAAATGGGTAGTATAATAGGTCCATATGTTATCACTTAACATGAAAATAATAATTTCATCTATAGATATCAAAGACTAATTATGTAAAATCTATATATAAAATGAGTATTTAAATCATGATCATGGTTTCTATTATAGAAGAGGGATATCATTAAAATTAAAAATTAAAAATATAAGTGAATGTAATGTAATAACATTTTAAATGTTTTTGTGACATTATAGTAAACCAATGTAATAGAAAAAATACAAAACACATTCAATAAGATGCTGTGGATAATTTTGAAGCATTATTTACAAACAAATTGACAATAATTAAATATTTAGTTAAAAATAATCTTATTTTGAAATATAAAGAATGGAAAATAAAAATACACATAAAAATTGAAATCTATTTTAATAACAATTAAAAATTTAACCTTTTATTCTAATGTATATATTTATAATTATCAGACTAACAATAATATATATTTCATTGGATAACCATCAAAAAATAATGAAAAGTAAATAATGATGAATGGTTATGACATATGGATTTGTTTTTCATTGAAAACCCATTTAAAATAATATACTTTTCAAACTATTATAACGAATGTCAAAAATATAATTTATGGGAAATAATAAAAATATTACTTATATATTATTTTCCTGAAAATAAAATTTAATATGATAATTATCTGTGTTTAATTAATGTATTAAAAATAATAGTCTTGAATCAAAATAAATGTTTTCGATGGGAAATAGATTTATTCTCATTTGAAAATGAGAAACAATGTAAGGTATTCTTATATTTATTTTTTTATATCATTTATTACCAAAGATATGAGAAAATGGAATGAATACTTGATAAACTAAAATAATAAACATAGGATAAAAATTATGAATATTATTTGATAAGGAATAAAAAATTCCTATAATAGAAATATTAAAATAAATAATCCATATGAAGAGCGTGATTTTTGAAATAGCCCTTACTAAATTAGTAACATTTGAATCAAATTCCATTGAAAGGTTAATAATTATATGACTATATAAATCAATTGAATTAAATGGTTTAATATATGAAAATTAATTCATGGAGTGACATCATCATCATATAAAGGAATGTATAATGATCAATAATGTAGATATTAAAAAAATTAGAAATATCGACAAAGAACTCTTACAATGTTTATAATATTTTATGTATGAATAAACAAATGGAGTTATTATTTTAATTTTTTGTATAAAACTAGTGAAAATAACAATTAAATAATCATATTTCATAACATACATGATCTTCAAATATCATTAATATTGATCAAGATATATAACTCAATAAAAATAAAATGAGTTATGAATTCCCATACATATATTCCTAAAATCCAAAAAATCACATTTAGTGTTTATATAATCAAAATTAATGTCATTAAAAAAATTATGAAATTTATTATTATGAAATCCATTTTCCAATTTTCAATTATAATAATTTATTCCATAGTTTCATATCAATTTTACCGTAAGATGTTGTTAGATAACTTGTTTAGTAAATACTTTTATAATTATTACTAGTTATTATTAATTAAATACATTTTCATCATTCAATTCCTACATTAAGAAATGGGATTGATTTTTTAATGTTTCATAATGTTGTAATATTATTCCATGATAATTATGGTTATGATTGTCAAAGGTGGAATCTATGATGAGTTTGTTTTAAAAATGATAGTTGATATATTGATATTGATTTAAAAAAAATTTAAAATAAATTTCCATAAAAAATAAACAATTTTTTACATATTAATATTATATCATTAGAAAAAGATAATTTTTTATATCCATACATAATAATAATATAGAATCTTAATATTTTTTGGGGTAAAAAAATTGAAAACAAGAACATCATTTAATTTATTCCAGTTAATATAATTATTTAATTATTTTTATATAATTTAAAAGTTATTAAATTTTGAATAAATTTAAAATTAATCATTATTATTTTGTATTACATGAATTTAAGATTTATTAAACATTAAATATATAAACATTCTAGTACTCAATATATAGGTGGTATCACTAAAACAAAGAGATCATGTTATAATGAATAAATAGCTGTGATAATTATTTTAATTATCGAAATTACTTTATTAACACAACATTAATGTTTTCAATATAATAAATGTACTATAATAAATAATATTTATAAATTTTTATTAATGGTTATAATGGATTATTCATTATAGATTTGAAAATAATCAATTACATGAGTTTACTCATTTTATGCAATCTATCTCAATTTTTATGTTTTTACTAAAACACTAGAGATCCCAAGGACGTGGCTTTAGAAGTGGATTATTTATGATGAAAATTTTCTAGGGTAATTTTAGGTTTTCAAATATTTTGAGTGGATTTTAATGGATAGTGGAAGGATCCTCTAAAAATTTAATTAAATGGCATTCTTTTATATCCCTAATACATAATATAAAAATGATGTAATACATCAATATATGTGGTTTCCAATATTACTAAAAAATAATGAATGGTTTGTTTGTGTGGGGGTAGGGGGGTTATAATGGATTCATCCAAACATTTGATGATATTTTATGAAGATATGTTAGGAAGATATTTTATATTTTAAAATTATACACAACTCTTACGATTTTAATCTATTACCATGGTCATTATTATTTACCTAGGTATTTAATTTCTATTGAGTAAAAAATATTGAATTTAACATAGTATGAACATTATAATCTCAAATATAAAATCCATTACAATGGTTAAATTTTATTGAAGTCATTAATTTTATTTCTATAATGATTAATGTTTAAAACATAAAAATAATTTTATCAAATACGTATTTATTAGCCCAAAAATGAATTTGTTATATATTATTGAATGTTATGTATTTTAAAGATTTAAATTGAAATTTATTAAGAAAATAATAAAAATATGTATTTTAAATTAATCTATACCCAAAATCTAACATATGATCTTTTATTTAAAAGTAAATGAAAAGATGTAATTTTTATGAGGATAATAATATTATTTTGGTCTTAAAATGTCAATGATATGTTTTTAATTATAAAATTATACATCAAATTAAATGATTTAATAATTTAGAAAAAATATTTTTTGAATAAAAGTTTCTTATAAATTTATCAGTTTTTCTTATATAAAGATAATTTCAAATAATTGTAGGTTTTTGAATAAATTTTAATTTTCACAATTAACATAAAAATTCACAATTTTAGAGAATTCCAAAAAAAATTAAATGCATGCTAAATTTTAGATATTGATTTCAAAAAAACCATATTGTTTTTAAAATGAATTTTGTATTAGTATACCTTTTTAAAATTACTAATGTGATAAAAAATAACTTTTATTGAAAATTACGTGATTATATAATCCCACATAAATTTTTAAAACCCCTTAAGAGAACTATATATAATATAAGTTTATTATAAGTAGTTGAGGTATTCACGGTTGGTGGTTTAGCTAGCACGAACAACCATGTGATTTGAAAGAACTTTAAGATCTCCCCTAGTTGACTTCAATTAATCCTTAATAATTGTTTTCCGACATGGATGTTGTTTAGGGATATCCATTGTGAAACTACAACATTTAAATGATTTTTATATATGATCTTTATACATAAAATATAGAATATAGAAAATTTAATTATATTTTTATATAATTATATTAATTGAATTATTTATTTTTTTAAAATAAAATCCAATGACATTATTAAAATGATCATTATTAGTAATTGTCTTTTATTAAAGTACCATGGTTTGGTTTTATTATTATTTTGGAATTTATTTCTAAAATTTAAACAAAATCTTAACTCATATAAAATATATTCTAAAATAACATGATGTTACACCAAGGCTGATATGAACAACCATGAGGGTAAAAGACTTAGAGTTTAAGATCATTATATTTTTGATCCATTGGAGAAGACTATTTATCCACATTGGGAGATGAAAGACCAAATTGAATAAGAAAACCCAATATTGGGGTCTGTACTTCTCAGTTCTTCATATAGATTATGATCATGATGGTTGGAGAAATAGTTGTGTTATATATATATTTCGAGTGAAACAAATTCAATGTCAATTGAATTGAAAAATTCAAATATAGAAAATCGCAAAATGGTTTCACATTATTATGGGAATGAAGTTGATGTATATGGGAGATGATTTTAAGGCTTTACATCTATGACCTAGACTATAACACTATGATATTTTCGATGTATTCCTTCGAAAAAATATGTTGTATTTTATTTCTTTCTTGATTAGAAATCCTAATTCTAAATTAACTTGGATATATAATATTATTTAAATCGGAGTAATTTGATTAAGGGGTATAGGTATTACAAAAAAAATTGAAACATATACTCAAAAATTATAAACACTTATTGGTATTTGTTTATACATAAATAATTAATAAATTTGTTTTTTATAAAATTATTTTTTAATAAATATACATTTTTTCATGATTTATATTCCTTAAACTATCATGAATATTTTCATATTAACAACTATTTCATTAAATATTATTGAAATATACACCTAATGTACAGACAATGAGAAAAATATTATTAATAAATTGGTTAATAATGATAATAAAATCATCTGTTGATGAAACATTTTGTTTTTAAAGAGTATTTTATATAAGAGGAAATTGTTTTTATAATAATTAATTAAATATAACAATATTAATAAATTATTTAATTATATTTATTGAATATATTTTCTATAAAATATTATACCAATCTTCTATAAAAATTTTCAGTCCATGAATGATGTAAAGTTAGCTTAATATTTAAAACTTCATTAATATAGTGAAGAATTTTCTTGTGTATAAATCATTTATATTTAAAAAAATTTACAACTATTTATAGAAATTAAATTTGATATAAAATATACAAAAATTAATAATATAATTTCAATTTATGTAAATGATTCCACATTTATTATAATTAATAATAAAATCATTAAAAAGGTGTTACCCTGGTAAATGATAAAATGATTTATGCATGGGTTATGGTAATATATTAGGGGAAAATTTCCACATAAATCAGAATAAATCATATTATTTGATGATATTAATACCTTTTAATATTTAGAGTCCAAATTGTTTTAATTTTCTTCCATATTGACAAGATTGGTACTTTATATTATTCAATCTCTAATGTAATTCTATGTGAGTCCCAATGCTCACTTATAAAAAGGGAACATCTTTTTCTCAATTATTAACATAAATTGATTGATAGAGTTCCAATATTCACCACCCAATACATTATATTCATCATTACTCGCGTTATTTTCCTTCTAATCTTCTCATAAGAGCATCCTATAAAACCTTATGTTTTTAGTAAATGAATGATTCTCAAAGAAGAGGAATCATATTACTCTTAAATTTAATGATTAATTCATATTCTACATCCTCTAATTCAATCATACCCACATTAACATATTGAATAATATATAATAAATTTAATTATATATTATTATTATTATGTTGAAACCAGTTTATTCATCCATTCTTTTGAATTAGAAATTAATATGTTGCTCGTGCGTACATTTAGAGTGTGACCTCAATGAAGATGTATGAATTTTTTCTAAAACCTATTATAAGGGTTATTAATAATATTGGATGTAACACAAACACACTATTTGTTTTGATATAATTATTATTATTGAATTAAAAAATTTGTTATATTTATTTACTTCTTTTCAACATATAATGAATACGATTTCATGTATACATATTGGATATTATTTCTATAAATATTTAATGGACATTATTATAACAATGACATCTGTGTATGGTTATAAATATGTGTATAATGAATATATATTATTTTCATAAAGATAATAACATTATGGTGTTGAATGAATAATTTTAACATCCCAAACTTGCACTCAAATTTTCAGTACAAAATCATGATGTGTATTTTCTTCATTAAAAAGAAAAATAGAAAATATATAGAAATTTATAAATCTGAAGAATCTTTGTGGAATATGATTTTGAATATTATGAATAGAATTAAATTAAATAACATATTAGGAAAAGGATAATTAAAAAATAACTAATTCGATTCGCATGTGCTAATTTCTAAAATGAATGTATTCATATTATATATTTTAAAAGTACAGTGAAAAATATTATACAAAATTAGAATAACATAAAACATCCAAATTAATAGTATTAAAACTATAGAACTATAATTTTATACAAACTTATATAAAAATTAATAAAACATTTTATTTCAAATATAATTATTGGAAATATAAAATAATTATCATTTTGGAAATTCATTTCCATAAAATAATATATAAGAAATATTTAAATTTCTCTATTAAATTCATTAAAAATAATAATATATTTATGTATTTAAATTTTACATGAAAACTCTATTAAAACATGTTTGGCCACATAGTAGTATCATTAGTAGGACAATGTCATATTGATTTCACCAGTTCAATCCCCATTCCTCATTATCTCATCAAGCATAATCAGGGGTAGTGTGGATGGGGATGTCTTTCCTACTCCAATGAGGGAGCCCCGAGAGGGCGGCAATGAGGGAGTAATAAGAGAATATTTGGTTCCATGTGCAATTAGATCTACAGTGCACATGATCCGTTTATGCAAATTGCGAACGAGATCACCCAGGACAGTGAAAGACACTATATTTGGTTACTATTCGACTCTCATGCACATGAGGGGATATCTATTTCTCATAAATAATAGAATAAAATATTCCTAAATATATACAAGATATATTTTCAAATAATAGAATATTTTCTATGAAATGATAAAATATATTATTAGAAAATCCATACGAGAAATATATTTTTAATAAATTTAACTGATTACATTAATATTAATTATAATTCATAAGTTTAATATAAATGTATGGAATTTTAATTATATGCATTATCCATTATAATTATTTTTGAATATTACATATATATAATTTCAATTAACATTAATTTAAAATTTATTAAATATGATTTAACAAACCCTGATAGCATGAAATACACACATCAATTTTTAAAAAAATATTATACATGTAATATATCTATTGAAATTAAAAATAATTATTAGAAATCGAATAATTTGGAAACTAATTTGACTCGAGGAAAATATAACTATGACATAACCAAATGTAGAAAATTTCATTATTTAATTTAAAATTATAATTTCATTAATTATAATCATTTGGAAAAAATACATCCTTATAAATAAATATGAGGAATAAAAATTATATATTCTTATAAAATAATTCCTTTTACAAATATTTCGCAAAAAAATATATATATAAATACAAATGGTAGTATTTGTTTGAAAATGTAATTAGTTAATAACTTTTAAAACATAATTTCCCATTATATAATTTTACATTATAGAAATATATCTATAAATTTTGAAATTAGAATACTAAATAATTCAAAATAAAAAATCATATATTCTATAAAAAATTAATCCATTATATTTAACGAATCCCTTGAATCATGTATTCGGTGATTGTGAAAAATAGAATGGATGAAATAAGATCTACCAGACATTGAATGTATATACAAATGAGTAAAAGGAGAAGTATTTTTAAAGAATTGAATTTTTAAAGATAAATGAATATGTATTCATATATGTTTTATGTGTCTTCCATTTCATGATGTGGACAAATTATTAAAGTAATCCTCATTATCATCTCAAAAAATTGATGAAAATTATTAAGTATTTTATTTTATACCATTTACTTCTTCTAAAATAGGATTTTATTTCAATAAATACTGCATTTATATTAGGAAACATGAGTAGTGTTACCCCTCATTATGAGATACTGATAGTAGATAAATACTAAATTAAACAAGTTTGTAGGTAAAATTTTTTAAGGAATGAAAATTTGATTTTTGATTTTTATTCATTGTGATATATTATTTATCCTATTTTAATATATATATATTAATTATCTGATGAATAATTGAATATAATTTTTTGACCATATTTCAGGCATAAATAATCACCAATCGAAATCATTGAAAATATGTTTCAATGTAATTACTGAATTTAAAATTGAACACCATGGTAAATTTAATAAATGAAATCCATTGGGCCATCAAAAAATGTTGCCAATATAACTTATTTAGATTAACTAAAATAAATTTCCAATCTTATATCTTGCATATCCATAGTTTATAATGAATAATGAAGATTATGGGATATCCTCAGTCGATTTATTCCCATCCTCATTTGAAATCCTATCACTATAGAAACCCCCATCCACATTTAACATTCTTATAGTAAATCAAACAACACCAGTGGGGAGATATCCCTCCCCCATGATTGGAATCCAATTATGTGCATGAGCGCTCATCTGCTGTTAATCCATCTTCAGTGTTCGGTCTGATATTGGATCTGCAGTTGATCCCTAATTCGACACTCCTATCTGTCCTTATCTTACAGTTCTCACCATCATGAAATTTTATTCTCTCCCACATTATCCATTTTAATTAACTGTATAATAATAATAATAATAATAATATTTCATAATTCATAATAATATTTGTACAATTAATTTATTTTATAATATTTATTAATCCTTATAAAGTTATAAAAGTAAAAATAATTTTGTTATTGTTTCTAAATTTTATTTATCTTAATATATATATAATTTCCTTTAATGCTCATATTTTTTAAAATATATTATATTTGTCATTCAAAATAAGATTATTCACATTTCATTTTTAGTAAAAAAATTAAATAAATTAATTATAAATTTAAAAATAACTATTAATATAATATATTAAATGTAATAATTGAAATATATATACTTATAAATCAAATCAAGTCTTATTTAAATAATCATAATTTATAATTATCATAATTAATATTTGAGTTTGATAAAATTATTTTCAAAAAATTGACTTGTGAAGTAGCATTTGAAAATAATCACAATAAATTTTTATTACAAAAATAACATTTTATTCATGTTGTAGTGTGGTTAAATTATTACATATAATATTAAAACTATAAAAACACATAGTTAATAATTTGTTTTAATTGAATGTATTTCAAAGATTCATTATAATTTCTTCACTTATTCATACACTTTCTCAAATGGAATTTTAATCAATATTACAATTATGTCGTAATAATATTATTATTGATGATACTGAATTAATGTTAAATTAAATCTACTTGGACTTAAAATTTATATTACAACTCGTCATATTTTTTAATTTTTTTCTTTTCATAAAATATTTATTTGAAAATATGCTACCCTTATAAATTATGATGTGTTACATTCTTCCAAACCACTATAAATGCATTGAGCCCCCATAATATTTCATTGAATTGAAATTTCTTTTGAAATTACATTTTTATAATTAAAATGAATGGAATTATATATTCATAGGTGTATTTAAAGAAAATTTGATTGCTTATATTTTTTATAAAATGAAAATATCTAATATACAATGTTTTATATACCACTTCTCCAATACCATATGTAACAACCCAAACTTGATCACTTAAGTTCAGGACAAAAAACATGTAGTTTATTTTTAGAATTTAAAATATAACTAAAAAATGATCATTACATTAAAATCTGATGACCTTTTATAGCCTAGGATCTAGAACGTCTCTAACTACCTTAAAAATTATCATAGTTTACAAAAAAATATATTATAATGTATGTAATTCGGTTCACATTTCAAAATTCATTAAATAAATTAAACCATGTTAGAAATTCTATAAGAACTATGAAAAATATTCTAAAACATGGGATAAGAATAAAATATTTCAATGAGGTGTTTTAAAATAAATTAATGAATGTTATATATATGTACATAAAAAAACAACATATTTGACATCATATATAAATAATTTATTTATAAAAATATTTTCAAAAATAATTATCATTTTTATATTTCATTTTAATAAAATAATTTTTAAAAAATAATTTTTTTCCCAAGGAAATTAATGTGATAATAATAATACATGTATGGGTTAAAATGTTACATTATGGATCTCATAAAACCCTTGTGACCACTTAGAAAAATCAATGGTGGGAAAATGTCCTGTTGAGGTCAAGGGTCCACACATGATTCCTCATTATCTAATTTTATATGCCTGGAAAAAATTTATTTGATTATTTTTTTTCAACGATACATCTTTATCATAGATAACACATTAAACGATTTAAAAATATATAATTGAACTTTTTTCAACGAAGAAATCTAATTTAATACTTCTATGATTTTATATATATCTTTTGATAAAACCATTTGAGAAATCTATTTGTGTTAAATGTCATGGATTGAATTCAAATGAAGTTAAATATAGATGTTTAATATAAAACTTATGTGATAAAAATGATATGAATAATGAATGGCAATTCTATATTCAAATTTTATATCCAAAATTTTAATTGACATGAAATTATAATTTATATAATATACAATAAGCCTGTGAGCCTGTACCAGAGTGGTAAGGGCTCCTGCATTGTATCCAAGAGACACAAGTTCAATAGCTGGGGGAGGATAATTTCCATATACTGTAGTAAAAATTGTTGTAGAACTGTAGCAGGAACTATATTAGTACTATAGATGGTGTTGTTCAGTATTGTTGCAGCAAGAAATATTCACCCGATTTGCGCATTCTAGACACAAGTTTTGGCTTATGGGGCTCAGTTCCTTTGGGTTATCAAAGGCATTTGAGCCACTAAGATCATTGAGTAGCCCATTTCACATAGAGTAGGACCTAGAAGGGGATCAGAGAAAAGTATTGGAATTCACTTGAAGCAGAGCTAATTTGATTGGAAGAATGAGAGGGTATGGCTACCACCATGAGGACATGTCACCGTGTAAATTTGTAATTGGAAATCATAGTCGATCATCAATTCAAAGTGGGGAGCTAAGAGATCAATGATTTAGAAGCTGTGGATGGGTAGTTCTAGTGTTTGTGGTCAACGGGTCATGTAATTGGAATAGTATGCCTCTGTGCCTTTGGTTTATGTATTGATATTTGGGTCATGTTAGGGCCTTGTTCCATGGGCCTATGGGTAATGTAAGGGTCCTCCTTCAACCCATAAACGGGGGATTATTCATAATATAATAAAAAGACGTACTTCTAGCCATTTGGGTGTATAATATACAATAATATTATTTACTATCATGATATATACAAATTTCTATTCAAAATAATACATATAGATAAAATATAACTTTTTTCATTAAATGAAACAATTACAAATTAAATAAATTGGACTCATAAATGAATCATGGAATATTTCATTTCTACATAATCAAATTTTAAAAATAACAATATTTCATTAAATAATATAATCGTTGAAAACATAATCATTTAATGATAAATTATTCTTTACATATATATTTGAAACCTAAATGCAATATAGATATTTAAAAATATAAATTCCCTTCTCACACATATATTTTATGTATGAATAAAGTATATAATTATTCTTTAAAAAATATAAAAGGGAAAATTATTTAAAATACAATTTCCCTAAAAATTATAAATGTGATGTACTATAATGATTTATATTGAAAATAAAATCTGTATAAGTTAAAACCACAAATTCATACATTTTTTTCACAAACTAATACATTACCATACATTAAACTAAAGAAGCAAACAATATGATATTGGAGAAACCTAATTGAAGAAATGAGGTGTATCGTATATTGAACACATAGAAAAGAATATGAAAAATTGAAATAGTTTTGGAGAATTTAATTTTTAGGAGAGAAACTACTATGTATTTATCACATTTTCTGTGCAATTTATTACTATTTATATAGAAAAAAAATAATATGACATATAAATTGAAATTATCAATAAAAAAATAGATTATTTATATATGTAAATTTTTTATCTTCCGATGAAAGATTAGGTATTAAAAAAGGAATATTTCTTATTAATAACTCAGAGTAGTGATGCCCCTCATGGATGGATATTGATAGAAGATAAATACTAAAATTAAACAAGTAAAGTGATTTATGTATTTAAGGTGTTGAAAATTTAGGGAGGTTTTTGATTCTTCAAAAAGATAAATTATTTATTTTATTTTAATAGTCGATGAATTTTTTTACAAGCGAGGATAAAATCCTTTTTTTTTTAATTTTATTTCAATAATAAAAAAGCATCATAAATCATTGATTATTTTCTTATTAATTCATATATTTTATAATCATCACCATGTCAAACAAGATGTGGATAATCCAAAATGCTAACAAATCAAGGTACTCCTAAACCAGATTAGGACACCCTAAAAAATTCTCAAACAACAAATTCAAATATCTATAAATTGTGAAGTGGAATCAAGATGATGGAATCCCAATGATTTATTTCTACTCATCCACATGAAAATATCCTTCGTGGTCAAAACCCTAATCCACATTCAAAACTCTTACAGAAAATTGAAACATTACCAGAGGATGATCTCTCACATCAAGGATTAAAATATTCACCGGTGTACAAAGCATCAACTACAGTCAAACCTTCTTTATTGTTCAACCATGTGTTAGATCCATACTCGAGCCCTCGGTCGACTCTACCATATGTTCTTAGTTCACATAGCTTGAAATCCCTGAATTAGTTTCAAACCAAATTTATCTACTTTTTTATAATAATAATTTTTATATTTCATAATTCCAAATTCTTAATAACAATATTAATATAATTTAAAATTTATAATATATTTGAAAATTTATAAATATTTATAAAAGATAAAATAAATTTCCTAAAATGTTTAAATTTTTTATTTCAATTATTTTATAATTATTTTCATACTCATAATATTAAAAAAAATTATGTTTCTCACTCGAATCTTAAGTTTTCAAATTTATTATATATTAATTATATTTCGTACCATTAAATTATAAATTTTAAAATACATATTCTTATATTATGTTCCAAATATATACTTGATATATATATATATTAACACATTTCTTATTTACATAAAAAAATTTATAATCATCATAATTAACATTTTAACATGATATAATTATTAGTAATACTTTTACTTATTAAGAATCATTTTATAAAAATCATTTTAAATTTCATTTCGTGCAGAAATATATTATTCATGTAGTAGAATGGTTCATTCGAAGATGTTTTCATTGGAGGTGTCCTGATTCTTCTCGCTGGTCCCTTCTCCCTTCTTTGGTTCATCTGATTTGGAATCTAGAGGGGGTTCTTCCGTAGCTTCAATATGATCTTCTCCAGCCGAAAGCGGCATTGCCGGCTCAGACCTGCTCAGTTCCCCGCATTAGAGATACTCTATCGATATGGCGTTGGATCTTATAGTCCAAGGTGATGATGATTTGGCCCCATCTCCTTGGTTTTCCTATTTCTGGGTTATTGCGAATGTGTTTGATGGTTGGATTGTGGTCGCGATGGGGTTCTTCTAGTTTTGGTCCCATCGGTGATTACTTCAGGAGAGTTTGTCTTGGCAGTACCATTTTTCTTGATTCCAGAATCTATATGTGTTTTGGTTCTCTTCTGGATTTTGATGTGTTCAATTAATGTTGTGTATTATTTGTTCGATCCTGAGGTGGGGATATGTGCAGTTGGACTTGATACATGGAAAAGAACCAGAGGAGGATTCAGAGCTGGTGGTTAACCATTGCAGTGCATTTTGGATTCAGTTGTTTGAGAGGGTATGACATCATCCATCAGACCAAGATTGTTCTTTGACACATGAAAATTTTTATCTGTTTTTTCATGCATCATTGGAGTGATTCATCTTATTTTTATGTTGGGGAGGGGCTTCTCGGGTTTTCAATCTGGTGGTCTCTCTTTTTTTTTCCATCATTTGTGATTTTCTTATGTCCATAAAGTTCTTAGGTTTCCTCATTATTCCCTTAAAATGAGGGCTTATCGATAATAAACGTATTTGAAGGCCTTCCTACTGTTGGATGGTTAAAAAATTTCCTTTTATTAATGGAAATTTTTTAGGATTTTCATTGTAATTTAGTCATTTATTTATTTATTTTTTCATATGATAATTTTATATTTATTAAATTGTTTTTGAATATTGTTGTTGATGATCTAAAATTAATGTTTAACTATATCTAATTAGAAATATTTCATAAATTAAAACCCATATTATATCATATATTACTACATTTAATATAATATTTATTTTTAAACAAACTTTGATTATAATATATGGGGTGTGACAAAAATTCCCATGATTTGAGGACCATAACTACGGAACTGAAACATTTCTAAACAACAATAAAAATATCTTTTAAAATTGTGATAATGATGATGAATGAATTTTAAAAATATATTGTTAATGTAACATAATTAAACCATATATGGTACTATATGTATGAGTAAAATTATTTTAAAACAGTTAAATATATTTTGATGTATTATACATAAGATAAAAAAGACATAAAATGACACATAAACATGAGATAAAATTTTCCAATGTGACTTTTTATTATATGATACATATTCAGTATTCACCTATTGTATCTTAAAAATAAGGTATTTACAACATTATTGATATGTTAACACATGTATACAATTATATTCTTGGTTGTTAATGTTTAATTTGAATTTATTGCATTCATCCGTGTTATGATCCAGAAGTTACCACTTCGGTATATGGTTTTTGTTAAAATGTTACTATTTAATAGAAATAAATATACATAAATGTATTATGATTAAATTATATAATATATCCCAAATAAATAATATTTATTTTTACTCTATCTATTTAATTTATAGATATTATATTTTTTATTCTATTTCACTCTCTTAATATACTAAAATGTGTCTATGGGTTGGTGTTAGAATGTAGCATTTAATATTTAAGGTGACCTAAAATATATATATATTATCATGTAATGAGACATTCATAATATCATAATTCACTAATGGGAGCATGTAAATGAGGGAAAATATCAAATGATTTATAATTACACTATAAAAATAATGTGTTCATATAATTTAACCCTGAATTTAGGTATCCAAATCAAGGACATGTTAGAAATTGGTTGATGACGATTATTGATTTTCATTGAATCACTAGTTATAACAATTCATTGTCATCAATGATGAATGAAAATAGATTCAGATGTAGAACATATCTATAAATTCACATACATTTTATATTAATGCCAATATTGCACAAAAAATTGTGCCAAATATGTGTGGGAATCATTGGAACAATTGTGTCATAACCATATGGGAGTGTATTCATATATTCATAGTGATGGGTATCTAAACCCAAAAAGTCTTGAACCGTTTTTTTAAATAATGTTGTTTTTTAGACAGATCTCAAAAATAGGGGTTATTCCATAGTGCATTGGAACATATCTGAGTGTGTTAGTATTATCCTAGGTCAAACAAATCTCCCGTGAGTTGCTTATCCCAATTTTAGTTTGGAGTAAGGACCCCTATAGAAGGGTATTGTTCATCAATATAGGAAAAAAATAATGATTTTGGGTTGGAACCATGTTTTGGGGAGGATATTCAAAAATTGAAACATATCTTAAAGGATTAGATTCATGATGCATGTACATAAAAGTATTAGTATTATAAAATTATTAAAAAATTATGGGATGTACAACCATGTTTAAATGATGAGATATTCATATATTTAATCAATATACATGATTAGTTTCAATATAGACTATATTTATACATCTTGGATCAAATATTGTGTTATATACCTTCATTATGTTTGGACAGTAGTAATGTTGTTTAATGTTGAATAGTTAAGACTATAGATAATGTATTTTTCATTATGAAAAAATGCTATCATACGACATGAATTTAAGGATCTTTCTAGATGACCCAATCCACGATGCTTAAAGTCATGTACAATTGATATGAATATATTTTTTAACAAATTACATTGAGTATATGAGGGTCAGTTAGTTAATGGTCACACCACATCAACCATGAATTTCTATTTTTACAATATATACTAAGGAAGAAAGGGTCCTACATTTTAAAATTACATCTATAGTGATTCCTAATTTTTTTTCAATTTCATATGGTGTTTTTGTGGTCCATGGTTTTTAATGTAATATTGAATAGATGTTTTATATATATTATTATAATGAATATCAAACATATATGAACCTAATGTGAATTAGAGAGTATAAATTTTGAGATTCCTTTCATTATTAGTTTTGTAAATATAGAATGAATCAAAGGTTACTAAAAAGTATGAACCATTATTGTACACCATTTCAATGGTGATAGGTCCCTCAAACATTGGCTTCATATTTTTTTGTGTTCATTTTCTTAATCTTAAAAAATATCAATGCCAACACAATGTCACCTAAGACGAAGGAGTGAAGTTGGACCTTAATTTAAATCCTTAGCCCATATAGTTATGACTGGCCTTGAGTTTGTGGAATTCTTATTTCCCATTATCATTAATTTATTATAGATCATGATGCCAAATGAAGACTATTATATCTATTATAAACTTATCATAAAAGTATTTTTTGGGTAATATACTTTAGTCCTCAACGAGAATCTCTACTTCTTCTCCATTTACTATAGGGTATAGATTTTCATAACTGCATTTCTGTGTCATAGACCCATAAGATCAACGAAAATTAGATACTGTGTAAGGAAAAAGGCTCATCCTTAGTTTCAGTATATTTTAAAAACTAATGTTGAGATGTTTGTTTAATATACTAATCTGTAGATTTTATAATCTATGCTCACATGAAATTTTGTTATACTATATTTTGTACTTATAATATAGTTATTTAATATTAGGGGCACTGAATTTGAAACCATTATCAATGTGAATGATGTAATTCATCATGAAATGATGAATGATGTGTTTTTATAAAAACCTAAACAAGGATCTTGGGTTGAGACTAGTAATTATAATATACATAGCCCACGTAAAAATGATTTCTGTTTTCATAATGATGAACCTGACTAATATGATTATCCGAAAATGGTAGGGACCCATTAAATATATTCTCAAAATATCATAGTTTTAGAAATTAATAGTGTTGTGTAGAAACTATTGATGTTTGTGGATGATGTTGTCATGAATAAGACCTGCATGGCCTAGCTTGGTTATTTATAGGTTGTAAAACTCCATGGTGGACTATGAGTTCCCCATATCTAGTTCTATTTGGGGGATATTAATCATGAATTTTGAGAAAAATATGAAAAAAAAATTACAAACCCAAATGAATTTAATCTGCATAAACATGATGAAAAATAATTCCAAGAAAGATATTTTTTAGACAACTTTCATTGATTTATGGATATCATACGTGGAAAAATTCTATTCACACTTGAAGAATTTTGATCAGTTCATTGGGTTGAGTGGAAGAATTCCACGACAGAGGTATTTCACAATAGAATACATCCAATCTGTTTGTTCCTCTACAAAATGGGGTTTTCCCCCTCTTCTAAATCTATGATGTTTTATTTATTTGCGTCTTATCTCTCTTCATAAAGTGAAATGGGAGGTAACAAGAATCAATTTTACACATAGATTAATGATTTATTATAGTCTAAATCATTTATTGATACATATATGATATCTAGAATAGCATCTTGATCATTTTAAGGTCATATGAAAACATTATCTTTTATAACCCATGGAAATTGAGACATTAATTCAAGGTTGTTTTCATACAAGTTATATGATTAGGCTTCCCAATAGTGTAGTCACCCATAATGTTTTGGTTTTCTAGAGAGGATTATCTATTGAAATTATACATTTGTACCTTAATAATGATGGAAAACTAAAGGAAATTGATGGGGGACCAATTTTAAGCCTCTCTGATAGATCATTCATTTATTTGAGGAGTGTATATGTGGTTAGGCCCACTTATAGAGTAATGATACAACACTAATGCTAACCTATTTGATTTTGAGGTTGTCTATCCTTATTTGTGTGAGGCTCAAAAAACCATCAACAATGTGCATATACAAACATGTTTTTGTATGATATACATTGTGAATGGAATCATCTGGGACATCCAAATAAATGGGAATAACATAAATATATTGGATTGTAGAGACATAATTTATCATTTATTTTCCCTCTAAAGTAATTTTATGGATGAATGTAATATCTAAATACTAGAAGATCACATCACACCAAGACAATTTTCTAGTAAATTTTTTTTGGTTGAGTATATAAATTAGGTGTTTTATATAGGAGATCATTTGGATATCATGAAAAATTATACAACGAAATATATTTTTATATATGAGTTAAAGGTATGATAATACTATCCAATAGCAGAGTATCATGATTTGGTTTTGAGCAAATTTTTTCAAACGTACAATGTGATACTTTTTTAACCGTAATTATATCTTAGGGATAATATGGCATTGATGAATAATTATATGGTATTAAAATTGATTAATAAATGGTTTCCACTAAACTTAAAACATAAAAATAATATAATATATTATATATTCTCTGATTTAATGAAATAAAAATGGAATTGATTATTCTACATATAGGCATTTCCATTTATTATTAGCTTATAGATTGATGTATGTTTAGACCAATGATTGGGGACTAAAATCTGATTATATTGAAAATATACTTGTATTCCTCTAAAATCATGTAAATTGTAAAATGGAGGAATCCCCATGAAAACTCTCATATTCCAAATGTAAATCATGATTCATTTTTGAGGAATAAATAACCCTTACTTTTTTCTAGAGGTATCCCATAATTCAATTATCATGATATTCTTTTCTATGTTGTGGTTGTAAATCATATCGAACAATATCTATTTATCATTTTAATTTTTCTAGAATTACATAGATGTGTGCAATATTATTTAAAAATATAAATCCTCTAGTATAAAAATGGGAAAAATAAAAATATCTTATTAGGACCCTTGTAATCATCATTCAATTTTTTATTCCCAATAGAATCACTCTGTTGAAGTAAATTACATGATTTTTATTTATTATTGTGGCCTCACCATGTTCAATATCCATCAATATTTAATTATACCCAAGGTTTTTTCCCAAGAATGTTATGGGAAAATTTTCATTAACTATAAAAAAATTACTAGGAAGGGGAACAACATACCCTATGAAATAACGATTATTCTTCTGAAAGTAAATATATATTGTAATACATATAAATTATACTACATAAATGTTATAATGGTTCTCATCCATATCATCTAAAAAACATCCCAATTAATTTTTCCTTTGGTCATATTTTCAGTATCATCCTTAATGATAAACCATTTGATTGGGGTGTCTTCTTGGCTACCTCCTTCAATGTAATGTGACCAAGGGGAATATATAATTTGAAATAAACATAATATAATAAATAAAATAATCTCATTATTTATATTTTACATCCCAAATATTGTTTAATAACACAATGATGAAAATAATTAGTGCATTATAGATTATCGAGATAAAATTTTTTTGGTAATAATATTACACAAAATTAATCAAATTCAATCTCTTTAAGAACTATTATTGTAATATATCATGATATATTCATTTTCATAAACTATTTATTGGAAAAATAATTATTTATTGAGGACAAACAATAATCATGGGAATGATATATAATAATTTTTTACATCAAATAGAAGATGCTGAATATTATCAGGATGAAAAAATTTTACTAAAATTTCAAAATACCATGGATGAAAATCCTAAAAATGATCGTGTAACGTATGAAAATAAAAATATATTTAAGTAATTATAAAATATATTAAATGGATCAAAATCAACATATATATTCATAAAACATGTCTCTTGTTTTCAAAATATGAAATACCTTAAAAATAAAACATGATCATTAAAACAAGGCATTTCATTGAATTGTGTTTCATTTTTAACATTTATTATAACCAGAAAAATATCATGTACATATGGTACAATAAAAGTCAAGTTGAAATATGTAATTTCATATAACAATGAATGTTGTAGTAAACATACCCATATGGAAATTATTGCATTGTGAACAAAAAAAATTCTCTTAGTTCATGTATTGAACAAACAAAATGTCTATGCATCATGTTGTGAATAAAGTTACCATTATTTATTCTATTAATCAAATAAAATTATTGTAATTGAAATCCTCTTCATATGATGTAAAAAAAATTAAACAATGCATTTGAGGTTCATATAGGAAATACCCTTCATTATTCAGGAATATTATTTTTATAATAAAATAAAACACTCAACATCTTATAAAGAACCGATGCTAAAAGTATGGGTTTATTAAAAATCTCCAAAAAATAACCTAACATGAACATAAAATATTTTAGAATATAAAAACTTGAATTTACCAAAATAAGTCATATCATAATAACATTTATAGGGTGATAAAAATAGTAGTTCAATGAAAGTAACCCTTTTATGGAAAATATTACTGAAAATGAAATATTTTTCAAAAATACAATTACATTTAAAAATTGAAAATTACATTCAAAAGTAGATTTTTGATAAGGGGTAGTAGAGATTTGCAATAACATAATTATAATGAGTCTAAAAAAAGATCCTTAAATTTAAATAAACGTTTAAAAAAGGGAAATTAATATTTATTGAAACATCATACTTTTAAATGAATATATAATAATATAGATTTGAAAACCCACAATTTCATTGAAGTGGAGAAGTTAACATACTATAAATAAAATATTTTTCAAAATGAACCATTAGTAATGGAACCATAGAAATGAAATAATGTTTTCAAAAGGAATGTTTAAAATAAATTTAATGATTATAATTAAAAAAATTAATAATTGATACTTGAATGACATACCAAAATAAAATGAAAATATAATGTGGATTGCATTATAAATAATAGATTTTAAAAGATAAAAAATCTATTTTAACATATGGAATGAAAATTGATGAAAAACACCAATATTTAAAAAAGTGTGAATTATTTTTTTAATATGAATAAAGGTCAATATTAAGAAAATTTTATATAAAAACAATTTTAGTTTCCACTAATGAATGTGTACTATTTATCGGTAGTAAACACATGGGCATGGAAGAAAAATTCATTAAATGATACGGGATATAACATTTATAGAAATGAATTTTAACATAATAATGAAATCACGATGGAAGTAGAATATCGTTTAAATATTATATAAAAAATAAAATAAGGTTTAAATAAATCAAAAAATAATTATTGGTTACAGAATATTAATATTGAATATAATAGAAATATAAGAGTGATTATGACCCAATAACGATATTTGTTCATGAAAATCGCTTCAAGCTAGTGTTACTTTTGTATACGAACCCCATGAAAAAATAATATTATTTTTGAAATTAAATATCAATTAATATTATGTTATATAGATATGAAATTTACAATGGGGTGGTAAGTACAATATAATAATATAATCATGGTGTACAATAAAACATTTCTCAATGAAAGCAAGTTTATATGAAAACCCTATCCTTGTTCAATTCCTATGTTGATCACACATTATCCTCCTATCAAGAATAAATATCTTATAATATTTAATTATGAAAACACTCTAATAAATATTATCCTTTTGAAATACATATTATAATTTCCTATCCCAAATACATTAATTTATTATAGTTCATTTTGTTCATCAATATTTAAAAACATTAACATCATTACAAATTCATAATATTGAAGGTGTCATTTCCAATCTAATAAAACGAATCCACCATTAATATATAATTTACCAAAAATTTAAATATATCTTACATTTATTTATATAGATCATATATAATATCATATTTTTTAGTTATGTTGAATGAAAATGGAATCATTGTTGGATAATTTATGTGTTTTTTAGAAAAGGAAAATGATTTAATAATAATAAATTATATACATAATATAATAATTAAATAAACATATCTAAAAATTTAATTGAATATTATAATATAATATATTTTGTTTTCTAGTTCCTATAGTCATCTATAATAGTGTGTTATTGTGTCGTTTTTGGAGGATTTTAATGTGGGCCAAAATTTAACATGCCATAACTAGATTGGTGACTATAGTTAACGAGTTGTTTGTTTTGAAAAAATATCATTATAATAGATTAATAACGATGTTATTTTAATTATTTTCAGATATTGAGTCATATTTTATGATTTCTGGAATTTTATTAAAAATGATAAAAAATGAATAAATGATTCTTCAATGAGAAATATGCACAGTTAATTATTCTTTATCATTCAAAGTGAATGTAAATGGATAACGAAGTGTTATTGATAATTTAATTGATATATATGTAAAAAAATAATACATTAATGTTTTTGGGAGTTTTATTAGTTTCATAGTAGTCTTGATGGGGTTCCTTGTTGGTTGGCGGTATAATAGTGTTGCTGTTGGAAATTCACATTATTAAAGATTTACATGACATTGTCTGGTGTTCTATGGCCTATATAACATGATAAATTCATATAATGTATTCAGATTAGTGGTAACCCATGAACTAAATTCACATCCTGAATTTTGAAATCATTATGTATTTTTAAATCATGTTAATGAGACATGATTTTTAATGAATCTAGATTTTTTTGGGAACATGTTAATTTCAAATCATGAATTTAATAAACTACGAGATAGTGTTGAGCATACATGCTTTAAATCCTTTTGTTTAGATGATTTTTTATTCATTTAGATTCACCAAACCCTACATCGTAATATAATATACATAGTTTCCTCAAAGATACCTTCTACCTGTCATCTCAATTGGTTCGATCCATTGGTTCTGGTTGTTGGTTGATTGTGATCCACAATGAGTGCCTATCATTTCCCCATTGTTTTATTTTTTCGATTCTGTTGGTAATTCACTATTTAATTATTTTTGTTTATTTGTTTGATTATTGAGAATTGTTTCTGATAAACCTTGATGTGATGTAGTTGGATCCCAGATCCCATAGTGCAGTTTTGGTTTCATAGTAGTTATTCTTTTCCAGAAAGTGTGTAACAAGTGGGAGAAGCTTCATTGAATTATATAATCCCAAGTATATCAATTTTTTTGTATCATGTGGTTGGGGTTCAATATTTTTTACCAACAGGGTATGGTTTTCTCATTCCTTGTAAAGATGCATTACAAAATAAAATTGAAATGGAAGGGTAAATTTGAATTATTCACATGCTTTTAAAATTTTAATATTATTATGAGGTTTTATTTTATGGGTCTAATGACATGATAAGAATCATTGATATTGGGATCCTTTTATTTGAATATAGTTTTTGTAAAAAGGAAGCCATTTTACTTGATAATATGCCTTTAGACTACTGCAGATATTAGTTTACTACTTACATTTAGTTAATAAAATGTTTCACTATGGATTTATTCCTTATATAATAATTCTCCTAGAATTAATAGAAATGTGATGAAATTCTATATTTTAAAATCATTAAAATTACCTAAAATATTTTTTTTTTGTGTTTCTGTGCATTTGAGGAGATTATATTTTGTTATGATTTGGTGTGGGTGATGTGTGGTTTTTTGGACATGCTTTTTGAGCTCTAAGGAAATGTTTTTCTATCATGATTCTGGGATGGTGGGGCAATGAGTAATTTTCTAAAGCTATCTAGGTAGTGAGGAAATGGTTTGATGATAATGACAACATTTATGTGATGTGTGATTTCTTTGTTCTATATTTTCATATAGTGATATAATGATTATTTAATAATGATTAAAATCATTGGGTTATTCATTAGATATTTGGTTATATCTGAAAAATGAAAATAAAATTGATTTTTAATGGTGAAAGGAAGTTTTTTCATAAATAATGAAATAAATGTTATGGATAATGGAAATAGTATCACGTGATTCACTTTCATTTTTGTATTTTGTGGTGTAATGTATTTATAGGTGGTAGTGGAAGTGTGAATGTTGATAATTAGTTAGTGTTTTGTTGTGAACCTATAGGATTGGGTTGTGTCTAGATATTAGTACTTAATTTCATTACCCTTTTAATTTCTATATGAACCCACATACATTTATCACAATGTGTCCATAACTATATTTTCACATGGGGGTTTTCTTCCAAAATCACAATGATGAAAATGGATGGCCGATAACTAACACTTTCAAGGTCTCTCTTCCAGGTGAGTGGATATGTTTATTGTGTGATTATATCATGGTGATTGTAGATCATTTGATGAAATCACCCCACAACGAAGAGTTCATTGATTTGAGTTTCACTAATTATTTTTATAATATTTATGTTTATGATGTTGTACTTCTAAATAGAGTTATAAGTTTAATTATAATGGACCAGGATATAGGCCATTCCTCGAAAGACATTAGGTTATATCAGCATTCTTTTGGCTATTAGTTATGCCACAGAACTAATTTTTTCCATCAAACATATGGGTAGATGGAGCGATGTGTCCATAAATTGGAGGATATGTAGTTGGAATTCATTATAGAATTTCGGCGATCATAGGGAAAAAATTGAAGTATTGTTAGTTTTATTATAGTAGCAGTTATAAGTCATCCATTAGTATTTACATATTCATGGATTTGTATGGGATACAATTTCATTATCCATTATTCATTATGGACATTAGAGAGGTGTCATTTATTTTTCCTAGTGCAGTACGTAGCAACAGAGAGATGGTTTAGCTTGATAATGAGAGGTTGAATGTAGCACAAGGCCAGTATAAGTATTATGACAATTGTTTGATGAATCCATTGAAGTTTCATGTTAAATACCATGTTATGAGGAAATTTTTTAAGGACATGTGATTCAGAGGATTAATATGGGAATAATCATTCTTATATATTTTTTGGGACCTTTGAGGTTCTAGTGCGAGTTGCAGAAATAATATATCAGTAGGCATATCCATTGTGGAGGGAGAGTCACCACAACATATTTCATATCTCCCATCTTTATTTGTATCTAAATGATGACTCCAATTTAATTAATTTTAGAGTGGTTAATATGAATAGATGATATGATATTCATGGAGAAACTTCTAGATATCCAGGATATCCAATAGAAGTCACTATATAGGTCGAACAATCACTTGGTTTTTGTGTTTTTAATGAAATATATCGTAAAAAGAGTAGTTTTGAAATAAATACACAGATGCATTCCTAGTACCTAGATTAGTTATGATATTATATTTTATTGGTTGTGCATTCCTATCAGGGTGATTTTTAGCCCGTGTTGTTTTATTATATTCTTTGTTTTCCCTTTATTTTATTATGTTTCATAATGTGTGATATGTTATAAATATCATACACATAAAAATGGGAATACCTTATTTCTAGTCATGATGTATTATACTATAATATTATTAAACATGTGTAGTTTATTTAGTGTTTTCTATATTTGATAGTATCTTGATATGGAATATAAAATTCAATGATTCAGGATTTGGGGGTAGTTCAGCATGATGGATTTTCACTTATTAGTTTGGGATATGTGGTGGTAGAGATGTGTTTTTGTGGTATTGTTATGTGAAAGGCGGTGGTTTATATAGCAAACTAGGCTTTTAATACATGGATATTACATCCTTTTAGAGGAATACTCCCCAAATTTAAGAAACACATTCCTAAGAACCATAATTGTTTCATTCCATTGGAATCTTTGAACACAATCATATAATATTTTGAATGATCTTTAATGATTCCCAAAATATTGTCCCATATAGTATTATTTATAGAAATACCCTATGTAAATCCCTTCTCCACAACCTCGAAAATGGAAACATAAGAAAAGTTGAGCTTATATGATCCCTAAGGGTAAACATAAGTGATATAAATCTAGGATCATATGAAATTTGAAGAATGGTTTAAGGGTATTTGATAATGAACATAACATACAATCATTGTAATAAACATGTCATATATGTAAACGTCGGTCTTGGAAAAAATAATGGATGTTTATAAGACATGAATAATAAGGGAATCAACAAACAAGATCTCTTGGGGAATATAAATGTAATAAAACAATGAATTTCATAGATACATGTCATATTCTAACATTGTGACATGTATAAGTAGAAACATGTTCACTTATTAAGTTATGTATATGAAACAAGTCCCTCACCTAAGCATTTGGAAATGCAACCACATCCAGGAAAAAAACTACATACATGAAAGATATGTCCACACATCCCATTATGACCATGTAATTAGGTTCTCACATACAATTGTGATCATGTATTCAGGGTCATGAATAACACCGTGGACAAGAAATATTGGACCACACATAACATTATATTAGTTATGTTTTACCTCAAATATCATCATACAATACAACGTCTCGTACTAAAGTTGTTCCAATATCAATTAATTTATTGTCTCTGTAGTGAATTTTAAATCATTATTCAATGCATTGTATGGAGTTATAGGTCCAAATTCTTGTTCATTATAATATAGAAACCATCCATGGCTATAATGTAACCACAATCCATGGTTATAATGTATAAAAGGCCACATAATAAAAATAATACAAACATATGAAATAAAATCATTATAAATTATTCTATTAGAACCCATGAAATGAAAATGGTTACATACAAGTTTCAACAAAACCTAACATATTTTTTAAAATGGGTTTCATAATCATTTCACTATTCCATCCAATTATAACCCTTGGAAAAAAAGAAATGAGTCTCATGAGCACTTTATCATGGTATATCTCATGTAAATTGGAATATATTTCATTAAAAAAATTCATCTCAAACATAAACCAATCTAAATAGAAAAAAAATGTGTCCTTTGACCATATCCCCAGAAAATCAACCACATGAAATGTCATATTAGATGTAATAGAATTTTAAAAGAATTTTTGGAAAATTTACTAACGAAAATATATTTTCTATGGAAAATAATTTTTTAAACATAAATCATTTAAAAATTACTTCTTTTTAAAATAATAATCAATAAATATGATGGATTGATTTATAAAAAATTTCAAACTATTAATAGAAAAAATATCCCTATTCTTTAAAAAACACTTTTTAAAACATAAAACACTTTCACATTACATTTCACATTGGAATAATTTATTTAAAATATATAATATTAAAAAATATTAACCGAATAATATTATTTGGATATAAATTTTAAATTTTTTTTAAGGATTCTTGAAATTTTTTAGTGGTCATAAATATGGGAAATACATTTCATGCAATGGAAGTTAAATACAATTATTCATTTCAATTTTTCAATAAAAGAAAACTAGAATTTTTTGTAAGATGAAATGAATAATAGACATAAAAAATAAATAAAACAAGGGTAAAAAATAATTTTAAAAATAATAAGATAATAATAAGAAAAAATTTATTATTATTTAGAAAACATGTTTTTGGGAGAAAATATATTTCTGACTGAACGGATATATAATTTCACATTTTCATGAATTTTTTTCATAACATTCATAACGACAAATAATAGTATAAATTTAATCATTAAATAAAGATATTCAGAATAAAAAAGATATAAAAAACTTCTTTTTAATTCTTTATAGGTAGATCATGATATTTCTAGATTTTTGAATTAATCATAAAAAATAACAATAAACTATGAGTTGAAACATAAAATCTTCACCACATTACTAAAATTAAATAATAAGATGCATGAATTAATAAAATAAAACAAAACATAAAATATCATTAGGATGCATAAATTCAGAATACTACATTTCAATGGGGTTTTGTTTAATCATCTTGAGAAAATATAGGCATATAACAAAACATTTGTCTCAAAAAGGGAATATTGAAAAAAAATTACCTTATTTATTAAGTAACATTTGAAATGTAATCACTATTAAAAAATTAAATCAATAATATCATTAATAAACATTAAATGAGTTATATTTCTTATATATCATTTCATAGGTATGTATATACTCAACATAAAATAAATGGGGGTTGAATACAGAATAAGTCCTAAAGAAATAAAAGTTTGACTAGAAGTCAATATACTTTAAGTCATTACATCCATCATACTCATTAAAACATTTTTTTAGTGATTATAAACTTATTATATATATATATTATAGAATCATATTTTTATACATATTAACAATATATGTTTTTATTTTGACCATTTATAACCTTTTTTATACAAATTTAATGGTAAACTCACATTTCGGGAAATAAATGCTTTAATTCTATAGGGAGTTTTGACTATTTATTTTGGGTAATATTATGTTTAACATTGTTTAGTAATCCAAATAATTTGAAAAATGATATAAATATAATATATATTGATTATATATGTATTTATAGTAATCTAAAATTTTTAGGGATATAAAATGAAATGCACTCTTCATTGAGATGGTTGGTTATACGCATGCATGAATGTGGTTTCAATTTTCTTATTGGGTTAAAAGAGAGATAAATTGTTAATATAATTTCATCCTAGAGTTTTTATTTTTGAATATATGAAATATTTTACTTAAATCAATTATTAATTAATTATATAGAAATTGTGAACAAATGACTTCGTTTTGTGAGTGGGTTAGTCATCATACTCATGAACAACATTATCGTATTCCATAAAACTATTGAGTATAATGTTATGTGTGAAATAATAATTACAAGATAATAATAACATAATAAATATAGATTATATCTTATATAAACAATAAATACATTGTTATGTCTAACATTGATATGTGACAATGGAAAAATGAAAGACATCGGTTCGTGAGGCAGGGGTCATTTGTACATAGCCCGAAGGGACCGAATGCCTTCATGTTTTATTGATTTTTTATAACACCCATTTCAAGGGATAAGGGGGAATCTTTCCAAGGCCCATAGGCTTAATGAATAAAAGTCCTGTAGGCTTAGAAGATTACATGACCCGAAGGTCTTAGGGAATTCAACCAAACAATCTAAAAGGAACTGCCCCTCCCCAGCATATGCGTCATGATAGTAGCTCTCCACATTTTCATGGTCGTCTAGCTAGGCATCCTGTGCAAGAACAAGCTGGTCCAAATGGCATATACGGACCCTCTCATTCAGACAAATCCATTTGGCTCTTCTCTGATGTGTGAACCTGCTCTGAATCATCTTTAGAGGCTAATTTTTTGTAACGTGTCTGAGGAAACTGCATTTGGCCTAAAGGCCTTGAGGTGGCCCAAGGGCCTTAATAGTGGCCCAAAATCCCTAGTGACCTGATGTCCTAGGAGGCCCAAAATCCCTAAGGACTCCAAGCCCAAATCGGTGGCCCAAGGTGAATAGTTCCAACTACTACAGTGCCTGCTACAATACATGCATAGTGTACAGTTCTGCTATAGTGCCTTCTACAGTACAACATAATGTAAAGAAGTTTTTAGATCATTAACATAACATAAAAACATATCACTGTATGTTTTATACTTGGGTTATTTTATAATCATGTATTAATATAAAATGTACAATGTGTATCAATTAATAAAACAATGATCTCATTGAAGAACATTTCCTCTTGATCGGATATTCTCCTTAGGTGTGCACTAATCCTTTACTAGGATATATTTCTTACTAATATATGGTTATAGAGTGATGGGATGGATGTATTTAATTTTTTGGTAATGTTATATACAACAAAATGAGTTCGTATGGTTTGGGGAAGAGAGAATATTGGCGGCCTTTTATAATCGGGGGAGAGGAAACATTTGATATTTTTGAAAAGAAAAAGTTTCTCCTACAATTTTCATAAGTCAAAAGGGGAAAATGTAGTCCATTATAAAAAAATATTGGTTTAATGGTGTAAATAAGGATATAATATTATTTTCTACTCATGTTTATAAGTCATTTTTACTCTTATCATATTGGTTTAACCCTCTAGAAATCTTATTTTACCTTTAATCGCATTAATTAGTTCTTATTCCATTCACTATTTATTTTGGTCAAAAATTAAGTATACCTTAATAAATAAAATAAATTAAGATTATTAAAAATATTTAATACATTTTACCTCATTCCATTCACATAATTATAAAATTTGAATTTAAATAAATCTTATAGATGAGAAAAGAAAGGTGGGTTTTATGAGAAAATTCTCAAAAGATTAAAAATAATTTATTAAGAAATTCTATATGAAATTGATTAAAATAAACTAAATTAGATTAATATATTTTTATTTAAAATAATTTTACTCTAAAAAAAATTTAATATAAATTTTAACTATATATATAAATTAAAAAAAATATAGTTTTCAATTATAATTCTGTATTATTTCATTATTCTTAAAAAATGATACTCATTAGATAAATCCTAATACCTCACTCTAATAAAAAAAATTTATTCTGATTTTTGTCCAATTAATTTTCTAAACATATATACATCAATTTTTTAAATTAATATTTAATAAATTGGTCGTACACCGTTTTTTTGAAATATTATGTTTTTATTTTTAAAATATGATTTTTGTTTTATATTGTTTATAAAAACATATGATAAATGTAAAATATTTTATAAACAATATATATAATCTATATTCCCTTGAAATCATTCACAAAAGGTGTTTTTTTAGTTTATTTAGGAAAAACATAATTTTATGAAAAAAATAATTTTTTTGAAAAAGATATCCATTTTTTAAAAATAAATTTGATTAAAATTATTATTAATTATTCACAAAATAATTCATTATATGTCCATTTGTAAAATATTTATTAAAATTTTAGTTTATTATATTCATAACATCAATTATGACAACCAAGTGATAATTATAGTTTTACATAAAAAACATTCATTACATGATTCATTTTGATTAAACTCGATGTTGTGTATAAGGCCAGATAGACTCGGTATTGTGAGTAAAACATTTCTACAACAGTGTAACAATAATAAAATATAATCTCAATGATGTATTTAACAAAATGAAAATATCAGTGTTTATTGACAAATATAATATACAAAACATCAAATCTATTTGAAAAAAAATTACAATATATTAGTGTGTTATATTCCACCACATATAAAATTATTTTTTCCCTTCAAATTCATCTCAATAAACAATGATTAAACATTTTAAAATTCCTTTAAGTAAACTGAAATAAAAAAAAATCCTTAAAAATATTAAAATATAAATGGAATAATGGAAACATAATGGTCACCTATTTTAACTAATAACTAGGTTTTCTTATAGAAGAACATATGTTTTTAAGGAAACATGTACTTATAAGTGAAAACGAACACCCAAATCATAATGGAGAATGATAAAGACCATTTATCAAAAGAATGTTATTTTTTCAGATAATGTAAAAAAACATTAATCCATAAACTAAATATGTGTGAAAATTTTCATTATTGTCATAAGTAATAGTTATAACATGAAACCATTTTTTAACATCTCTTCACAAATATGGGTTAACTTTCATCAATGGATACACTTACATGTTTCCATTCCATTTTATAAGAACTATATCACCCTTTGGTTTTTTATTGATCGATTTACATGTCAACACAAACATAATGTAATCATCGTAAATTTTTTATTCTTGAATAACTAGTATGTCATTTGATCCATATATAGAATGATATTTTATTCCATAGATTTTTAGTTATCATAAAAATAAATTATTATCACCAGTTATCAAATATGTATAAATATTCATATTTAAAAGTAATATATTAATCGATAAAATATCATTCACCAATATATATAATGAATTCAATAAATGTGTAACCATATGACCCTTCCAAATGCTTAAAATTCATAACATTGAAATGATGGTAAATAAATTTCAATGACGAACTTATCATTGATCCTCCAAAAATTATTATGTTTTTATTTATTATCACATTCCAAAAAAGTTAATTCATTCATTATGAATTCTATTAAAACTAAAATTACCATAGAACCTCAATGAAAACATGAATTATTCATCATTCCTATAATAAACCATATACTAATGAATATTTTCTATAGGTCTAATATTTTTATAAAATATATTCATAAAAACATAATCTAAATTTTAAAAAAATTCATTATCATCTCCTAGGTCATCAATACTATCTAATTTAGTTAATTCAAATCAATATTCCATATATACAAAATAAAATGCATTTCCTTAAAATAAATGTCATATTGAGGGTTAATTACACATAATTAAAATACCAACTTCTCAATGAATCACACTTGAATTCAATTAGAACCAGATTTCACGTTTTTTTAAATCCATGATGAAAATTATATACAAAATGATACTTGTATATATTTTTATTTATATGAAATAATTATTTATTTCTCATACATAAAAACATAAATAATCCCACATAATTTTTTGAATGATTAACATGGATTCATCTTCTTTTTTTAGTGACTCTTCATTCCCTTTAAATCTCATTTGTTGCCTCTACTTCATCTGTAATATAACCATTAATCATAAAAGCTTACTGATTCTCTTCACAGACCATCCCCATTAGAAATTTATTTTCCTAATTCCAATACATTAACCATTTAAATAATTCAACCATTGATTATACCTTGATGATAATAATATTCCAACCCATTGTGTTATCTATGCTTTTCATTTTTGTTAAATAATATCTTATATAGTGTCCTTCTTCTGGACACATAAAACATAATATCACCCATTTGAGACATTACCTTGAGTGATTCTACCCAAATACTCGGCATTTAGGAAACTAGAAACATAATCATCTTTCCTTAATGGTCTCCGTAACCCTAACACTAAGATAGCTCTATCTCATTCCAATTTGGGGATTCCAAAATCTAGGTGAGGTTCATGTTGTTAATAGTGTTCCCTAAAAAACGATTAGGTATAATAACAACATCCTTCACCAAAATAATCATCCCATTTGGATTCTCATTATAAAATTATCGATCATATTCAATGTGAAAAAATTTATTTCTAGTTCCATACAGCAACTAAAAGAAAAAACCATAGCTTCAGAATCAATTATCATAGGATAAACTAAATTAATAAAAAAATATCTTCTATGATATTTAAGTAATGACACCATATTTAAAACCTATGATACCATAGGCATAACATAATTCAACCAAGATCATAATATATTAAAATAATTCATGATGGATGGAAAATTATATATGAATTTCGAAGGAATGTCACTTGGGATCGTCAAACCAAGTAGGTGCCATGGCATATTTTCATGAACTAGGTATCGATTGATTCAATCTCAATAATGATATTTATAGGGTGTTACCCCTATTAAAATATCATTGAGAGCCAAAAATAATTTAGTATCTAGAAGTGGTTATAATTTAAGGGAATCCATATGGTCTATCCATCACCAAGATTCAAGAATATATTACTATAATCAAACTCATTCTTAGACTAATCCTTAGATACAACCCCACACATATCCCTATAAATATCCCTATAGGTATCCATAAATTCTTCTAATATTATATTCTAAATGTTACCAAAACCGTTACAAGGATACCAACTATAAGCGTCCATGATTATCATACATGGATATTTAATCTTTTTAGATGAATATTAATTAAATTTGACAAACACGTGCTTGAGGACCATAAAATATTAGTTCCATTGTAAACAAGGAATGTAATATTCTAAAATTGTGAAATAAAATAAATTAATCATACAATGATCATCCCCTATAGATATCTTCATAGAAATGCCCTATATAAAGCATTTTTTCATATCACGAGGATATAAAACATAAGAATGGGTGATCTCATATTCTTAGTAATGTTAAACATAAGAGATACAAATCTATTCTATTATGAAATAATAATATAGTCATAATGGAACAAGATAATAGAATTTTCATAAAAACATCATACCAAACCAATCATAGATTAAAAAACATGAGTCATGTCACAATGATTGGTAGTTAATAATTCATGAATCATAATGGAATTTTGGGAACATGATTTAGGATAGCATAACATTGTCATAAAATTGAAAATGTGGAATATTATTATCTTATAAAATATCAAATATTTATAATAAAAAAATTCACTCATTTTGATTAAGGACATGAAATATTCATTCATATAATCTTATGGACATGAAAATAGGTCAACAAATAAAATTAGGGACATGATAGACATGTCCACGAATAACATTATGAACTTGTAATCGGGTTCATGCCTAACATTGTGAATAGTTAATTCGATTCACACATAATATTATGGATATTAATGATCCATCAAACCATAACATTATAGTAGTCCAAGATTACTCCCAAAACCATCAAACAAGACAAATACCCTTACTAAACTAGGTTCACTCTATATTTTATGATGGTATATATCATGGGATATAAATCATTACACAATACATTGGAGGGAGATATAGGTCCCACCCATCATCCATTGTAAATTTTCTACCTTCCTTGGATATAATCAATCCAATACCCATTTTAATAATGTACAAACTATCACATATGTGAAATCATACATATGTGGACCACAAAATCATAAAAATATTCATTCTATAAAAAAAAGAAATGAAATGGGTTTCCTAAAATTTTCATCACCACATAACCGGTTGAAAATCAAAAAGTTGCAAAAACATTTTTTCAATTCAAATAGAATAACTCATGTAACAAGATATTCATTTCAGGAGTATGTTATCATAGAGTAACCCATGTAATAGAAAAATGTTTCAAAAACTTCTTGTAAAACAAAACATAAACCATTTAGAGAAAAAAAATAAGATGGTTTCTGTTGATCATATCCCTAGTAAAACGTAACTAATCACAAATAATATATTCTTAGATGGAAAATTATATTAAAATACTAATTTGGACATTTCATGAAGAAATAATATTTTCATTGAAATGATAATTTTTAAAACATAATCCATAATGAAAATTCCTTTCACTGAAAATATCTTTGAATAATTATAAAGGAATCTTTTGGAAATAGTTTAAAATTTTTCATGCGAAAAACATTATTTCCATTTAAAAAAAAAAAATTTTATATCATAAATCAATATCAAAATATGTTAATATTTGAAATAATTTATATAAATTTTATAAAATATCAAAATACTATGGAATTATTTTTATTTGAATATATTTTAGAGAAAATTTAATGGAATCTTGAAAATATGAGCATTCATAATAGATGGAAATAGTTTCCATGTCGTACATGTTAAAAAAATGATTCCTCTCAATGTTTTCATAAAATCCAAATGACATTTGATTAAAAATTAACAGGAACATTCATTTCAAAAGGATACATTAAAATTAAAAAATATTTGAAATTTCCTTTTAAAAAATTTTTAGAGAGTAAAAAACATATTTTTAAAATCATTTCTATATAAAATGGTTTGGGATGAAAATACATTTCTGACCGAAGAGAGCCATGAAGTAGGATTTTCATAAAAACCATTATAGTAATATTTATAACAAAGACTAGAAAAATGGTTACATTAGTTCAAAATTTGATAAATAACTAGAGGTGAAGAAAATTTATGGGAATTTTTTGAGGTAGAATATAGGATTTCAATATTAATGATTTATCCATAAACATCCCTGATAAAGATGACAATGTATCATAAAATCATTACCACATTGGTAACATTGAATAATAATATCAATGAAGGTACAATGAAAACATTATCATTATATACCATAAGTTTGAATAAATTTAGGATAAAAAATGTCAAATGTGTGCTATTTAAACCTCATGATTTAATATTGTTTTATAACATGACTTATGATTCAAAAATGGTTATTGAGACAAAACACTATTACTAAGCGAGTAACTATTGAAACATATGCCTATTGAAATAATGACCTAAATAAAAATAATATTAATCATAACAATAAAATGAGGCATATTCATCATATATCATGAAATATGGTAATATATACACCAAAAAATAAGTGTTGAATGTGGGATAAGTCTCCCAGAAATAAAGGGGAGACTCGAAATCTCATTCTCTAATGTCTTAAAATTCACCACACTCATTAAAACATCTAATATACTTAATATATGGTTATTATAAATATGTTATAGAACATTATATATATATATTTAATAACATAAATTATTTTATTAGAATAATTCATTACAATTTTATTAAAAAATTTCTGTTAAAGGATCATTTTTTTCCATAAATACTTTTTTTCTAGAGTATGAATTGATTTTTTATTTATTTTTTTCCTAATATAATAATTTTTTAGAAATATACATGACACAAACCTGGAAAATATATCATATATATTCAGTATATATTTATTCAGAGTAATCCAAAAAATGTATTGATTGGAAGTGAAATACATCATTCATCGAGACACTATGTCTTATGTATGCATGCATGTTGTTTCTATTTTCAAATTGGATTTATGGAAATAAATTAAGTAATAAATTATCATTACTAGAAAAATTATTGTAAATATAACAAATAATATCATTAAACAAATCCTTTATATATTTTATATAATGCTTGAATTAATCACTTCTCTTCATGAGGTGTAAGTTCATCTAACACATAAACGATGTTTTTGAATACCCACAAAATGTATATTATGATGTTATGTGTGATATATAAAATAAATAATCATAAAAAAATGATAAATATCAGAAATATCTTTATAATCATGAAATCTATCATTATTTTTAATCGTGGGAGATTGTAATGGAAAACGAAGTACACCGTTAGCGAATCAGTAGACATTCATACATAAGAATACTGATTTTGTAACCCATTAGATATAATTTTATATGGTCATAGGTAGTTAACCTAAAAACGTATTATTTTAAGGAATATAGTGTGATTATTATATAATCTTGGTAGGATAATAATTTAATAAGGTTTATAAATAAATAAAATAATGATTCTCATTGAAAAAACATTTACTCTTCTTCTTATATTCTATATAGTTTATCTCTAATTATATAATATGTTGGATTTATGAAAAAAAAGATTCAAAGATTATGGTATTTAATTTTTGGAGTTATATATTATATTATTAGTACACACAATGATATTTCAATGATTAATAAAGAGAGGCGACGAGTGGCCTTTTATAAGTGGGGGAGATGACAAAATTGGTATTTTTGATATTTAATAAGTGGTCTCATGTTTTTAATTTGAAAATGGTCAAAATTTGTAAATTCTTGAACCAGAGAGGTTTAATGGACTAAATAGTTTCATAATATTTTTTATACATATTTATAGGTTATTTTATTTATTTCCTTTTTATTTTTACCCCCTGTAAAAACATTTTAACATTAACTATAGTAATTAATATTTACTACATTCATTATTTATTTTGAAAAGAATATTGTTATAATATTAGGTATTGTGATTATTTATTATAATTAATATGTAATACATTTCTAAATATTAATTTATTAAAATTTAAAAATTAAAATTTAATATTAATCCTGTAGATATGATGAGGAAATGGGTTTTTAAAGAGAAAATATTCCAATATTTTCCAGGCTTTTATTTCAAAATTCAATATATAATTGATTATAATTTCATAAATTGGATTAATTTATTTATTATTTAACTAATTTAAATTAAAAATATTCATATATAATTTTCCTTAATAAAAAAATAAACGAAATGGCAGTTTTCAAATAAAATACATTTTTTCATTATTCAGGAAAATGGACAATTTTCAGAAAAATCCCAAAAAAACCCTAAGATAATTCGAATATTCCAATTTCAAAAACTATTTTTATTTTATCACATTATTAATATAAATTTGATAAAATTAACGTTTAAAAAAGGTAAAAATATTAAGGTGATAAGACTTATTTTTAGAAAATATAGTATTTAAGTGTAAAATTAAATTAATAATTTATACTTTTGTAGAAAAAAAATAATAAGAATTTTTAATATTTTATTTAATATATATTGTATATAAATTTAATTAATAACATTCAAAAAATGTTTCAATTATTTCATTGAGGTCGAACATGTTCATTTTTATAAAAAATAGTTTTTTAGAGAATATTTCCTTTATTTTAAAATTGATATTATATTAATTTTTAATTAACTGATCACAAAATAATTAATTAAATATTAATTTGTAAACCATTTTTTATAATTTTTTAATCTAATCCATAACCTCTATTTTAATTTCCATGAGATAACTATAATATTATCATGATAATTGTTTTACAGGTATGTAAGATACCGACCTTTTCTGGTGTTATTTCAAGTGATACATTAGGTAATTATTATTATTATTAATGATTATTTATTTTTAATGATGAATTTGGGTGTGTTTGGGTGGATTTTTTATGAAATTTTGTTAAAATGGGTCTAGGCCAGTTTGGCGCATGGTTATGGTAAACTGTGCACCCAGTCAAGATAGTCGTTTGAACCCAAGAAGAGATATTCACATAGTTGGCACACAATTTGAAACAATATGCTCCCAAATCCATGGAAGCATGAAATATCTTATAGTTAGAAATTCATAGTGGGTGAAAAGTTTTTCCTAACCATGTGCCCCTACCTGCGAAACTGTGGTCATGGTTACTTTCACTTGAAAAATAGTTTTAAAATCCACCAAACCCCTGTAACATCTACTGTTTGACCTTGTGTTGAGATTGGATGATTTTGTGCCATCCCAGATAATTCTTAAGTGGTTATATGGTTATCGTACCTCTATTATTAATGATTGAAATCCAAAATCAATTACTTACTCTTCTCTTTGTAAATGGATCTCATCTCAATGCCTATCCATTACCATTCATTGATCCTTTGGTGGATTTTAGTCTAATTATTTTAGATATACACATAATCGGTGTGATATTGATCTATAATTTTCGATCTACATCTTGATTTCTATGATCGTGATATATTTTATCTTTATTTAGGTTTTTAAATCTAGAACTCATATCTATATCATCGTGCTACTCAGATTTTATGGATTTTTTTTGAATGAAATTCTGTCAATAAATTGAAGTATGTGGTAAAAAATATAATTCCCATAGTCATGTATTTGAAATTTATATTTAAAATTGTATAATTTCTTGCATCCTTTAGAAATTTTTTCCATAAATAATCTTAATTATGTTGAACAATTGATTTATTGAAGAATTTTATAATTAATTAATTAGTTGAATAATTATTCATGAATCTATGGGGATTCCCTATTAGATAATTATGTTTAGAAATTGATCACAATATTTAGATATTGTAATACAAATTATTAATTTTTGGAATAATTATGAGCTATCAAATCGGTTAGCTGAGATAATTAATTGTGAATAGGTTATCTTCTTTGATATTGTGATCTAGATGATTTATTAAGGGATTAATTATGAGGAGTTGTGATTTAGATTTTTTAATTAATTATTGAAAAATTAATTATCAGATATGAATTGTGACATTGATTATTTAATTGATTGAATTAAGTAATTATTATTTAATGGTTTTTATAATTGTTGAGTTAACTAATAGATTTGGTGTATTTAAGAAATTTTGGAAATAGAATTGGGATCGATGTCAAAAATTAATTATGAATTAATTATGTGTGAATTAATGGGAACAGGGACATTCAAAATTAAGAAGTAAAATTGGTAACATGTCCATCATAAATGTGTGTGTGAGAATATGATCATAGTTATTTCAATGAGATGTATACATTGTAATATGGTCGTTATTATTATGAATAAAAGAACGAGAATACAATAATTTAATTGTGGATTCAGTATGGTAACATCATCATCATACTTACATTTTGTATATTGGAAACGTTGGAAATATGGATTATAATTGTGCAATTAAATAATGGAAATATTGGAACTCTGAGTTATGGCCTCACATGAGAATATTTCAAACTCTAAAATGAATAAAATCAGGTATTGTGATATTATATCACTATTGAATACTTCATGATTCAACAGGAATCATGTATTCAGATATGATATCTGCTACGGAACACATCAAGGTCCAATACAAGCTGATGTTAGTAGTCGGGTACGAGTCACCTTGGGAACCCTGGAGTTAATGTCACTAGATAATAATAAATAATAATATAGTAATTAGTTATTTATGAATTGTAATTTATTGTCAACTAATTGCATATATTATATTTTGAATGTATTTTATTAGACACCATTGGTGGTGGACAACTGAGTTTTAATCACACCCTACTTGTGATGTTTGATTAGTACCCGAATAGATTATATTGTAACATGATAGAATGAGGGAAAAGGCCATGAGATGGAATGCTGATTTAGGGTGGAGCTTGGATTAGGGTAATAGACATGTTGCTGAACTATCTTGGGCATGGGGGGATAGTGTCTTTATTTTTAGTTTCATTTTAGACACATTAAAGTTATATTGGAATCAAAATTTAACCAATTTATTTGAGTATTGTATTTCTTATTTGGTTATCTTGTGACATGAGTATTGTTCGGATGGAAAAAACTTCTACTATTTTTTATCTATTTCCAATACTATGTTACTCTACTAAAATAGGGTATAGTATTCCTATGATGGACATACTAAACCCTCACAGGTAGTCCATAGTATCTGGTGTATGGAGAGGTGCACCTGAGGTCACATAACAGACCGTATTAGGGCATCATCAAGCGGCACTCGGGTTGGGTTGTTAAAATTGGTATCAAAGGTCTGGTTTTCATTCTTTTTTTCTTGTACTATTTTGGAAATGGTATACATGAAACAATGAATATTCTGGGATTTTTAATGAGCTCATGCATGGGATTTTTAAACCCAACTATGGGTGAAAACCCATGTACTCCAGGTGGTATTGTAGTAATTGTTGATTTTTGTTAAAATTGATTATAATTTTACCATGGGTGATGAACTTTTTGTGTGATGTGATTATTGTTTATCAGAATTTTTTAGTATAAATTTGTGGCCCATAATGGCATGAAAGTAGAGTTTTCATAAATCATTCTAGGCACATAGTTTTATTGTGACATGCATTATTTTAGGCATGAATGAGAAAATGTTTTATGGTAATGTTGTTCAACATGAACTATTTTCCTTTTTTTTGAGATTAAAATGAAAATTGATTTATAACATGAATTAAAAAAATTCAAAATAATGATAAGTTATAATAAATGGGTGTCTTACAGTGGAATTTGGTTATGATAGTGTGTTTACCCCTGTTAACCTAATATTAGGGGTATGATGGTTATGTTTATTGCTGGCACCATGGAATTTATCATGTGGTGAGGTGGGGGGAAACAATTTTTCTGATTATTTCTTCATATGTAATTGTTTTATGGTTATTAAAAGAGACTTGAGACGTGTTTTGTTCATTGTATATAGTATTCCACCATGACTCTTGTTGAGGGGAGGACAATAGACTTCCCTACGTATGATTCTCTAGTTAGGGAAACTGAGGCACTGATCATGAAACTAGAGTTGAAGGGGAGAGGTTTTTGTAGAAAATAAATCACCTCATTGAATTCATGGAAGATGACCAAGGTAATGTTGTGAAAAATTTGTATTATCAGATATGTGAGGTTCTGTTGTAGCACCCTCCAATTTAACTAGAGACGTTGGACTTGAGAGATATGAATTCTGGGTTTAGTCCATAGTGAAATCACATGACCATTTCGAGACTCTGGCTGAGAGGAGAGTCAAGATGGCCTCTTAAATGATATGGGGATCATGACTATTATACTGTGATAATCAATAACAAACTGGAAAAGTTGATATTATGTTATGGAATTACATCTTGGAGATGTTTTTGGAAATTTTTTTCCAGAGATGATGAGACAAGAGAAATCTATTGATTTCTTTCATCTGACATAGGGAATCATGTCAGTGATGGACTATGATAGAAACTACATAGATATGAAATGAATTTTTACAAAAATATTAGGATATGGGGAAGGTATGTAGAAGTTTTTTTTAGGATGGATTAATGTGTGATATTAAGTATACGGTGAATATCTTAAGTCTTATGTTGTTTAAGTAAGTTTTGGTTCATTATCGTATAGTTGAAGTAAACATTAGGTATCCTTCTAGTGATGTACATATAGTTATTATTGGGTGATGAGAAAGTGGAACATCTAATATATAGAAGCACCATTATGATATCTTTAGACAATGAAGTGATAAGAAGAGTTTGCTGACATGGGGGTTGGTTGGACATGAACTTACTAGGGAGACCATTCATTAGTGTGTCAGGTCGGGAAACTATCATTTTCAGTTTTCTTGATTACCAGTAGAGTGTTTTTCTTTGGGAAATATGGGACCTCAACCTAAATTTAGTTGGTCACATCGATAAACTTGTTCTGAAGGATATTTCTGGAAGAATAAGATCCTAAAGAAGAGGATCTTATACACCATAATGCGCTGGCAGTTAGAGTTCTACTAGCCGAGGAGGTAGCGGTAGTGCACATGATACTTTTGGGTAGGAGATCCCGCATCAGCAAGGAGGTGCTACTCAGGGGATTCAGGTAGCATCATATGGAAGAGGTGAATCCCAGTAAAATGAATTAAAACCTACCATTTTGGAAAGTGGGGTTGGACCATCAACAATGAAAAGTTTTATTTTGGTAGCTTCTACTTTAGCTAGTTCCATGATTGATACTGATTCCTCTTATTTATTTATATTCGCAAAAAAATAATTAATTGAGCAAGGCGATTGAATTTGTGAGTGGGGTTGTGACTATAGATATACTGTAGGGATTACCTTCTTAAGAAATATGTCTATGTAATGGATGTTCACTATTGATATGGGTATATGATTTTCTATATGATATCTATATTATTGATATATCAAGATTCAATATAAGCTTCGATATAATTATTGGCATGGACTAACTAGTCTCATACCGATCCCAAATAGACTATTACTATATGATATTAATATTAACATGTCCTATGGGTGACCTATATATTCACTATGGAGAGTGGGATATCCAGGATGGGTGAGAAAAACCAATTACTCAACAACTGGGAGAGCTCTTAGCCAAAGATTCTTGTCTACTGTTAGATGAAGCTGGTGTTGGGAAAGTTAACCTTCCACCAGTAGTGGAACTGTTTTAGGATGTCTTTCCTAAATACATCTAAGGGCTATTGCCTAATAGATATTTGGAATTCACTATTGTTCTTATGCTAGGGGATGAGCCAGTATCTATTCCACCATAATGAAAGGCATCGATTGATCCTCAATAGAATGAGACTCAGTTTGAGGAGTTAGAGTATAATTGATTTATCCATCCAAGTACATCGCCTTGGGGATCAACTATTTTGTTCACACAGACGAATGATGGAAGATTATAATTGTGTTTCAATTACAAAAATTTGAAAAAAAAATACTGCAAAAAGGTGATATCCTCTTCCACATGTCGACGATCTATTAGAACAATTGTATAGATCTATTGTGTTCCCAAGGATCGATTTGAAATCAGGGTGTCATCATTTGATATTATATACTCTTGATATACTATGGACTATATTAAGAAGTAGTTTTGGACTTTATGAGTTTTTTGTAATTCTGTTTGGGTTGACAAATGCACTGATAGTTTTTATGGGATCGATGAAATTGATCTTTAATCTATATCTTGGTCAATTAATAGATGGGTTTGTGGATGAAATCTTGGTGTACTCCAAGACTCATGACGATCATGCAATACATCTTTACATAACCATTGGTACATTGAGATGGAATCAGTTATATTCCTTGTGATCTATGTGTAGGTAATGGATTGACCAGGTACACTTCGTGGGGAACATCATTTCAGAGGAAGGTGTGTCATAGACCCTATATGGTTTAGGTAGTCTTTTCATGGGAGCATACCAAGAATTTTCTTGATATACGAAGCTTCCTATAATATGCTAGAAACTACAGGATGTTCACCCAATACATTTCTCATTTGGCAGTGCCAGTTTCATTATTCACCAAAAAGAATTATAATTTGAATGGTCAAAGGACTGTGAGAGACAATTTCATGAGTTTTTGAAGTTATAAACATCATCCCTTATTTTGGTCATACCTGATTCAAGTGAGGGGTATATAGTTTGTTGTGACACTTCTGGGATCACATACGGAGTTATGCTAACACAGGTAAATCATGTTGAGTCTTATGGTTATTGGAAGTTGAGGCCTCATGAACCATATAACCCTATTCACGACCATGATTTTTATGTAGTGTTATATGCTCCCATGTGTAGATGACACTATATTCTGGAAGAAATGATTACAGTCTTTATAGATCACAAGACATGACGTATATATCTTCACAACGTGATTTTAATATTCATCAGTGAACATGGGTTGTGTATATTCATACATTTGATTTTGAATTCGAATATATACCTTAGTGGGGAAATAGCGTGGCTTCTTCCTTGAGTAGGAAAACATAAAATCCGATGGATCACGAGTCATGTGAAGAGTGGAAGATGATGACCATGCTTGCGGAAATGCATGTGGTGGTTCAGGAGAGTCTTGAGTAGATGGATCAGGTTTCTGTTGCAATGGAGTCTAAAAATTTGATATGGGTCAGGGATATAAAGTATGATGGTATGGAGTTCTTTTCCATAAGGGAAACCATTGATGGTGTAGAGACATATTTCAAATGGTTGATAAATGAAGATGACACTGTATATGTGAAGAACCAATTAATTGTCCCTATAAGAATGCAAGAGGAGATCTTGTTGGAATTTCATTCCTTGAAATGGATGGTCCATCCATATGTTATCAATATGTACCCTAACCTATGATGATGGCTTTTGTGCCTAGGATGGAAAAAAGAGATATTAGGGGTCGTAACAAGATGCTTCAACTGTCAGTAGATGAAGGTGGAGCATCAATGATGTAGTGGTCTACAACACCTGTTGCCTATCCAAGAATGGATGTGGAATGACATGACCATTGATTTTGGGGTGGGACTCAAAAATATTATTAGAAATAATGATTCTATTTGGGTCATTATGTATCAAATTTCAATGGTAGAGCATTTCCTGCCAATAAAGGAAACCTTTATAGTAGAGTAGTTGGAAGAACTATATGTATGGGATATATTATATCTTCATAGAGTGCCATAGACTATAGTTTTTTATCATGATTCATGTTATACATTACACTTGTTATAGGGCTTGATGAAATCACTTGTCACATAGGTATTATAGAGCATGGATTTTGACCCACAGATAGATGGTCATTCAGAACATTCTATTTAGGTTCTTGATAATATGCTACGAGCATGACTTTATAAAATTGATGGGTCATGGGAAAAGCACATGGATTTAGTGGAGTTCACCTATAACAAAAATTATCAAGAAACTATACCGATGGAATCATATGATGCTATTTTTTGTAGGCCATGTAGATCACCAATATAGGGGATGGAGGCTGTTGAGTCAGAGATGTTAGGACAGAGTCTCGTGCAAGAGACATTGAATCAGGTACAGTTGATTCAAGAAACATATGACCATAGCTTAAAGTAGACAGAATTCATATACTGACATAAAAATATTTCCCCTATTATATAAAAATGGTGATCTTGAATTCCTTCAAGTGTTTCCAATGTTATTTCATTGCACGATATAGATGTAGGGAATGTTGGTGCCAAAGTTTCTTGGACCCTTTGAGATAATGGAGGGAATCTGGACAGTGTTATATCGATTAGCTCATTCATAGAGATAAAAAAATACTCATGATTTTTTCTATATATAATAACTTCATAGGTATCACCTCAACCCTTCGTATGCGATTGATGGGTATGAGTTTGACCTTGACATAGATGTGACCATTTTGGATAATACGATTAGTGTGTTGGATTATAGTGAAAAAGTGTTGCTAGGGAAGTCCATGTTGATAGTTCTTGGGTTATGGGAACATGGACATGTAGAAGAGAAAACAGGTGATAGAGAAGTAGATACATGTTCTCAATGTCCCGAGCTGTTTGGATCATAATCTTATAAAGGCCTAGGACTGCAGCTCCATGAAGAGCTGTTAGAAGGTTGGGAGATTCTTAGATCTCAAGATATTTTGGAGTTATTTGAGGTGTGATTTCAGATATTTATTTTAATTATGTACCATTGATTGGTGTTCTATCATGGGTCGTGTTTCGGTGGAGTTATTAAGAAAATTTGTGAAAATGGGTCTATACATTGTTGGTTCACAGTTAAGGTAATCCGTACGCCCAACCCAGTTAATCGTGTGAACCCATGAAGAGAAGTTTTCACATTTGGTACATTGTATGAAAAACCGTGCACCCAATCCCAGGAAAATGTGCAACCCAAGACTATGAGTTTCACATGGTTGGTGCATGGTTTTTTCGGAATGTGCGCCCCTACCCCGAAAACCATGTGTTAAGTTTTTTAACCTGAAAATTAGTTTTAAAATCCCCCCCCCAAACCTGTAACACCTACTATTGTACCTTGGACCAGGAAATGAAGAATTTTGGTGAACCTAGATATTTACATTTGGGTTACAAGGCCATATGACATCTATTCTTCGAGATTGACAGACTAAATCGAAGATCTACTATTCTCCCTAAATGTGGATCTCATCCAAATGCATATCCTCTCTTCCTAAAATATATTGGAAGATTTCATTAATTTTTTCATTAGATATACACCTAACTGTTGAGATCTAGATCTAGGATTTTATATCTAGATATATATTGATAAGATCTTTATATCATTCATTTTATTTTAGGGATTTAGATCAGAAACACAGATCTATGCCAAATTTATTCTCAAATTTTGGGGATTTCCATTGAACAAATATCCTTCAATGAGTTCATGTAGGTGGTCTAAAATATAATTACCCTAGTCATTAATATGATATGTATATGAGAAATTATATAATTTTTGTCGTCCTTTAGCAATGTATTTTCATGATTTCGGTTAATTATGTTGACCAATTGATTTATAGACACATTATGTAATTAAATGTTTAGTTGAGAAATTAATCACAAGACTAATGGGATTTCCCTATTAGATAATTAATTTATCTAATTGAATAAATGGTTTAGGGATTGTAATCTAGAAAACTAATCACTGGATTAATTTTGATATATCGTATTTGTAAATTTTAGATAATGAAATGTGAATTTATTATTTTCTTTGTTACTATGATCTAAAGAATTAATTTTGTGATTAATGATGATGATTAGAGATTTTGAATGGGATAATTAATTCTAAAAAAAATTATTTATTGAGATATTAATTGTTACATTGAGTATTTAATTGATTGAGTTAAATCCTGATGATATAAATGGTAATATAATTATAGAGTTAACTAATGGATTTGTTGTATTTAATTTTTTTTTAATTTTTAATAGAATTTATGTGGAAAATTAATTATGAATTAATTATGTATTAATTAATGGGAACATTGTAATTCAAAATATAGAAGTAACATTGGATACATGGTTATCATGCTTATGAGTATGTGATTGGGAACATGGTCATTGTAATGGGAAATATAATGGTAACATGGTCATTATACTTATGAGTAAGTGAATGTGAACACATCTATTCAATTAATGAGTAATTATGGTAACATGGACATCTTACATAGGTTTGTGATATTGGAAACTTGGTAAATATGTCCTATAAATTTTCAATTAATGAATGGAAATAATGGAACCTTGAGTTATGGACTCACATGAGAATATTTAGAACTATGGAATAAGTCCAATTTGGTACTAATATATCATATAACCATTGAATACATAGTGCACCACCATGGAGTAGGTATTAATATATTATATTACCTAGGTAATTATCCATGGTCTCATATGAGATAATGTTAGTATTGAGGTATGAGTATCCTTGGGAACCCTGGAGTTAATGTATTTTGATAAGAATAAATGATAATGGGATAAATTGTTATTTTTTCATTGTATATATTTCGTATAGAACATCATACAATATCTTATGAAGGAATTGTTTTAGACACTATTGGTGGTGGCCTACTGATTTGTACTCATATCCTACTTAGTCTTTCTGGTCCATACCTAAATAGATTATATTGTTGTGGGACATGATAAAGAAAAAGGCCCTAGGATGGATTACTGATTTGTGATGGAGCATGGATTAGGTGACTATACATGATTCAAAACCATATATTTTTTATCTTATGAAATGAGTATTGTTCTAATTACATACGCATCCTTTAATTTTATCTATTTTTTCTTGCATTTTACAGAGATAAAATATTGTGTAGTATCCCCCGAATAGAATTACCAGACCCTTGTTGTTAGTCGACACCATATGGTGCACAGGGAGGCATGCCTTAAGTCATGTAATCGACTGGATTAGGGAACTATTGAGAGGCACCCATGTTGGGACATTAAAATGTATCAGCTGTAATGGAACATACCTTCACATCCTATACCATTGACAATTTTGGATGTTGGTTGAAATTGAATGTAGTCTTGATGCGGGACTATGGTGGTATAAAATAAATTTCTTCTCCTATAAAAAATTCACATCATTATTAGATTATAGAAAATGAGCTGGTTTTTCACAACATGTTTAATCTGATGGATTTAGGGACTGTTTGATGAAGAGGGTGTGGGAACCATTGAAATAAAATTAATATTTGGATGGTTAATTTATGAAGTGTAATTAAATCATGTCATTGAAAAAAATAAATAATGTTTTAATTTTAGGAAACCCTGGATTTCACATCATGGTTGGAATAAATGACATTAATATTTTGGGATTACAAGATATAAATCATTTTCTATATCCACAATTTTATTCCATTAGAAGTACATCTCCCTACCTCATTTTGGAAAATAGTTAGCAACCTTGAAAAGTCCTTCTAGACTTATTTTACCTTAATATTATCTATTTATTTTGGTTGTTTTTTAGTGATCCAAAATGATTTATAATATATTACCCATGGTATTCATTCACTCATCTATTGAGAATACGCTGAAGAGATATTTATTCTGTTAGTATTGAGTTGGGATGAGTTTTTAATAACCTAATATGTGGTTTACATTTATTTATGGTCTCATGGTGAAGATGTGGTTTATGATAATTGCCTCTTCGCCTTTTATGTGTGTAGTGAGTCGGAAATGAATTTATGTGGTAGTGAATACCTCATTTCTCACTATTCGATATCATGAAAGTGTGGTTAACAAATGTTAATAAAGGGGGACGTTTTTCAATGGACTAATAAAGGTAAATTAATCAGAAAAATTATATTTATGGGGAATGTGGAATTATTCACATGTTTTTACAACTTTGTTAATATTTTGATGTAGAGTTTGTATGGTTTTAATGACCCTATGGACATCATTGAGGTTTGGGAGATTTTTCTTATGGTGTAGTTATTGTGATATGGAAACCTTGTGACATGTTTTTTTGATATCAACCAATAGTGTAAATTTTCAATCCACTTATATTTTGTTAAAAAAAACTCAGCCTCTTGATATTTAGATTATGTAATAACTCCACTAAAATAAAGTGAGATTTTATAATATCCCTTTTTGTAAATATTTAAATCATTTTTTGTGTTGTGTTTTGTGTCCTTGTCGTTGGGGTGGTTAACCATTGTTTTAATGCAGTGTGGTGTGATTTTGTGGTTGTTTGTCCAATATTGGGTGTGATGGAATAGTGGAGTTCACATTATATTGGGTTGTTGAATCGATGGTTCGTATATCAATGATTTTACATTATCCAGGTTAGAGGTTGTTTGGATATCCTCTTGTGTTGGTGATGTCATGTTTATTTAGATTTCATTTATGCTAGTGAGGTTATTGTTGATTTGTAAAAAACTTTGTGGAAAGGTTATATTTTTTTCCATTATTTTTTGTGGGAGAGTTTATTTGTTGTATGGTAATGCTTTTTTGGTCATGAGGGGATTGGTTGATGGGAATAATAATTTCCATGTGATTTGTGATTTCATTATGTTAGATTCTCATGCTGTAATGAGATTGATATTTAATAATGACTAAAATGGATGGGGGTTGGTTTGGATAATGGAATGGAACTAAATAACATAATGTAAATGATGGGATATTTGGTAAAATTCTTTTAATGGTAACTAATTAACTGAATTAGATTAATAATGGAATTATTTATGGTTTTGTGTTGTGCATTGTGTCTTTCAAGGGGTTATGTATTTACATGTGGTATAGAATGTTGTAATTTTGTGGGTTAGTTTTTGTTTTTTTTGAACACATTTGTTTTCCTTGTGTGTGGATATATTTATATTATTTTGTATTAATTGTGATTTCTATAATCACTACCCTTATGTTGAGAACTATTTTCATACACCTTATTTTTCAAATGAGATATTTTTTCCAATATCCTAGAGTTGAGAATGGATGGATGGATACCCAATACTTTTCTCTCAATCTATTATTGGATAGTATATATGGGAAATAATTTATGGACCTTGTGTTGCTGGAGGAGATGTGATATTTATTTCTTATGGGGAGGTTTATGGTTGGTGTCAATAATTTTAGTTGTCGGGAATGAGGTTGATTTATTTCTTTCTCATGATACCTTCCTACTCTAGTTGTGGAAGCTTTATGATGTGATTTCCTAGGTGTCCTCAAAAAATTGAGATGTGACGGTGTTGGGAGGTGGTGTCCACTATGTATACATCTTAGATGTGATGTGACCTGGTTATGGGTTGGTGGTATATGCTATTTAAAAGATATAGGATCGCTAGGTCATATGATGTTGGAGTGCGAGACTAGTTAAACAGTGAGAATGTGATGCATAAAGAATTTTATCGATATGATTCATTTATTAAAATTCAACATGGCATCTATTTTTGTGATTATTCATTAGTCATTCTATGATTGATATTTGACATGTTTAGGTGTTTTTGGATCTTCTGTTTTACCAGTGGTGCATTAATATACTTATTACACGTGATTTTGATAGGTGTTGGTTTTCCTACTGTGTATAGTTACATTCTCACCCTCTGTATATAAAATGATTTTAAAATTTACAAAAGGATTTAATGGATCATTCTAGAAATTAATAACACATATCATAAGGATAATTATCGTGTGGGTACTTTAGAATTGTTTTGGGGTATTTTCTTTTGGAGATACTTATTTGTATCAGTTGAATTTATAAAGGTATTGTGGGATGATTTTGATTTTTATATATTATTTAATGGAGTTTCTTTTGGAAGATTTATATTATATATCATACAAATATTATTATATAGGGTATTTCCTTCCATTTCATGAGAATTGTGTACCTCTAGTGCATCTCTCCAACCTGAGGCATACGAGAGGCAAGACATTGTGGCCATTATATCTCCCCCCTCATTGTTGTCTAATTCAATGGAGGGGTTCTTGACACCATGAATAAAGATCATCGAATAATTATTATAGTAAATTAATTATATTATTATGGTAATAATATATTAATTAATATAAGATTATGTAGAAAAATATAATAAATAGACAATATTAACATTTGATATATTTTTCCCTTGATAGTTCTCTTAAAATTTATGTGTTTATGCAAACTATTAGATCCATGGGGATTATATTAATTGGTTAGGATTAAATTTATATTAAATTTAAAAACATTAATGGATTTACTCTAGGTATATGAGTGTGTTTGAAATAGCTCATGTGATTCCCATTTATAAGAGAGGAAAATTGATCTTTTGGGAATACCATTTATATTTTAATAATTTTATTACCCTATTCCAAATTCAATAGATCGAATGTTTCTAAATAATATATTATTGGGTGTTTTTGGGTTTAATATCATAATAAAGTGTTTACTCACTAGTTTTAAACAAGATATCTTGTTTTTATAAATATGATTTTACTTTCCAAAATAATTTAATTATACTATGTATGTAGTTTTAGTGACATGGTTTTATGTTTTTTAACATATAAAATAACTCACATAATATTTTTATATAACAATATTTCACATCTATAAAATAAAATTAAATTTCTAAATATTATATATAATATTTTAAATTAAAACATACAATATGCATACTAACTTTTTTTTGTAGAAAAATGAATTTTTGGTCGTTATAGGTTGTTAAACTTAATATGTACTCATTACTAATTAAATGAGTGTTAATATTTTAGATATATGATTATAAATAATATTATATTCAAATGTTACGATATAAAATTAATTAAATTTGATATAATCTAAACGCTATTAATAAAAAAAATAATTTTAAAATAATTGTTTCAATGTTATCTATTAAATCAGAATTAATCATTACAATTTAAATTACATACCTAGAAATGAAATTATCTATATTACATGTTATAAAATTTCTTACCTTAAATATGTGAATCGTTTTGTCATAATAATAGTTTAACTCTCTAACCCTATATTCCTAGAGTCGGTGCATTATTTTAATACATTGGCACAATTACAAAGAATCAAGTCCCGAATGATTGATCAGTTTTTCAGTCTTGGAAAAAATATTGCATACATAAGCATTACATTAGACTTTCTCACAAAAAATAGAAAAAAAATATTTTAGAACTCCATTATTCCCATTAGCTTACCCCTGCATATCAAATCATAATACACTTCTTGGAATCATGGGAAAACAAAACATAATAAAGGGGTGAGATCAGACGCCCAGAAAGGGTAAATAATTTAGCGGAAGCTATAATATTTTAAGGAAAGATGTGTGATAAAAAAATCAGCCTTTTTAAACATAAACTTGAACATAACATGAAAGAAAAATCAATCATTACCATATAAACATGCACATGGATATTCTACTAGTTTAATAATCACATGTAATAACTAATTTCATAATGAGGGAATGCCTAACTCAGGACAACATTACAACATAGTCAAGGCCTTATGCTAAGACTATAAATAAAATAATTTTCAAGGCCTTGTTACAAGAAACTAGTTTGTCTCATGAGACCTACTGATGTATCAAGGAGCTATAGAGGGCTCCACCAGTCACTTAATAAGTCCACTGCATTTCTAATATGAAAATTTAGAAACATAACATAAACATTGGTATTAAAACCAGCATAAGAAATGTTAATACAATAACCATAAACCGTGAATGATATAAAAATAGAACATCCACAATCAAACATATCATAACACATTCAATACAATATCGATGATTGTTTTATAAAAAATAAACCTCAATCCAAAATAATAGCTAATAAAGGATGCTGACACAGTTGAAAATGACGAGTGAAACTTTTTGAGAGAAATATCTTTTTTGTAAAATCATTTAGAAGTCAAACATTTATAAAGGAAGTAATTTTATAGAGATTTTTGAATCATCATTTCCCATACCCGTTTGATACTTTTGAAATGAATAGTCATTTCAAATCATTTATGTCCATATAAATAAATCCTTAAAATCATTTTGAAAACATGGACGTTAATTAAAAATATTGAGAAAGATAAATCTTTAAAACATTTAAAATTATGATCTTTGTAACGCCCTGACCCCAGTTACCCATAGTAGGTGCATTATTACATAACATTGGCATGATCATAAGGGATCGAATCTCAAAGGATCAATTAGTTTAGTTTCATTGGAAACACTAGATATATTCATAAATCTTACATTAAATCATAAAATGAAAAACAAAAAAAAAATCTTGTCATCATATTCCCTCATAAAATCCCTATGGGTCATTCATAAAATATTTCTTAACATCCTGGGAAAAATAAAACATTGAAAGGGGTGAGATCAGATGCTCCGAAATATAACAATATCGAGGAAAATTTCATAAATAAACATAAACATTTAAGGAAATGTATAACTAAAACAAAATCCTTTTAAACTTGAACTTCAAGAATAATATTGAAAAGATAAAAATCAAATAATTCCATTTACATACACACATAGATATTCTACTAGTCGAATAATCACATGCAATATCAATAACCAATTTCATAATGATGGAATGCATAATGCCAGATTATCATAACAACATATCTAAGGCCTTGTTTTAAGACTACAAATAACATTTTGTCAAGGCCTCGTGCCAAGATACTAGTTTGTCTCATGATTCCTACTGATGCATCGAGGAGATATAGTGGGCTCCACCCGTCACTTACTAAGTCCAATGAATTCCTCATATGAAAATGTCTAAACATAACATAAAGATTCGTATTAAAACTATCATACAAAATGTCAATACTTTACCCATAAACCATGAATTGTATAAAAATAACACATCCACAGTCAAACATATCAAAAAAACCTTCAACACAATATGAACGATTTCTATCGTGATAAATCAACTTCAAAACAGGTTTAAAATCCATTTATGGATTTTGACATAGATGAAAATGATTTGTTAAACTCTTTGAGAGAAATACCCCCATTTCATGAAAACATTTAAACATCACACGATTTAGAAAATAATTAATTTAAAGATATTTTATAATCAAAGTCTCATATACCACTTTAAAACTTTTGAAAGGAATAAACATTTTAAAAACATTCATGTCCATATAAATAAATACTTAAAATACATTTTGAATACATGGTCATTAATGACAAATATTTCGAATAATAAATATTTAAAATAATTGAAATGATGTTTTAGTAAAAAGGACAAGTAAAATAATAAATTTGAAAACACTTTCATAAAACATGGACATGGATAATAAATATTTCCCACTAGATACTTATGTAAAAGTAACCTCAAATAATAAAGAGATTGTGAAATTAACCCTTACCAATTTGGTAACTTACAAAACATACACCCCATGAAAGATGTATCATACAATTAATATGTAAATAAAAATAAATTAATGTGTATTACATAAAGAATACAATTATGGGAAGTACATACACCACACAAAAGGTAATAGTGGCAATATGGCATGAATCTCACAGGAATAAAGAGTGAGATGAAAACCCCTTATAAAAAGTCAAACAAGGGTTTAAATGACATAACCCATATTCTATAAAATACTAAGAATGTTTTGAAATACATTTTTAAGATACATAAAGGTGGATGTTAAAGAGGTCTTGGTAGATAATTATGTATAAACTACCTCAGATATTGAAGAGATTGTGAAATAAACCCTTAACTTGTACTTTTCTTTGGTTGATGGTAGGGTGACCTCATGTAAAATGGTGAAATAATTTTTAGTAACTTATCTAAGAAACATATATATTAATATGATATCATATATGATCTTTTAAAATTTCTTTGTTAATAAAATCATAGTATTATCATCCTTTCGGGTGTTAACTTACACATTTTCTTTTATAGGCCGTGTTTTTTATTGATAGGTTGTATCATATTCATATCTAGAATGATATTAAGTCTTTAAACCTTATTTTTAATCATCAAAGAAAAATTATTCTAGATTGGATACGATGGGGAATGAATCTCATTGCATTCGTGGAGACGATATTCTGTCCGTATGCATAAGCGAAAATATCATTCTTTTGATATTAAAATAATATATAATTGGATGGTATATGATATAGACTGAAACATTATCATGTAATATTTATTATTTAAATGAATTATACATCATTATTATACCCATATGAATAATAATATATTTAATAACAATTACACCACAATGTGGAGACGGTAGACTGTACGTACGCACATATGGTGACATGTCATTAAAGGGATGGATTGAATAATGAATCTATTTGTTCCATATTTATAATAACGTCACAGTATATAGAAGATACTAGAGTTATTATTTTATAATGGAAATAACAAATAAATATGATGTTGAAGAAGAAAGGAACTTTAAAGAGGGTGGTGAAGACGTTACCTCTTCTTCAGGTTCTTCTTTTTGATTTGATGAAAACGGCTATATAGGTTGGCTTTCTGATCAAACTAAGTCCTCTAGGATGAATTTAGGGAAGTTGTAAGGATATTTTGGAATAGGTTGGCCTAGAAAAATGTCTTTGAAGGTGTTAATTAATAAGAAGGGGTAGTTTTCTTTTATAAGAGGGTGAGGGGATCTATAAGAAAAACATAAAGTATTATTTATTAATAAATTTATATTCGGTTTATAATGGCTCCAAAGATTATTAATCAAAGTATAAGGTGGGTATGGGTTAAAATATTTTCATCCAATAGATTTTAGTCAGGTTTGGGTCATTATATTAACCTTATATTTTAGTTTAAACTCTTGGTTAATTAGTTTAACACTTTCCATGTCACTTTGTATTTTTATATTATATAGGTAATAAACAAACTATATACCTTCAAGATCCCCCCAACTGGTCCATTAATGATACAAATATCATTATAAATGTATTTTGTCCATTTCTTTATATTTTTATGAATTTAATATCAATTAATAAATTATAGTTTTTTTAAAACTCTTTTATGTCAATTTTGACATTATTTGGTATTTGATTTTTGTGAAAATTATAACCGCATGATTAATTTGAACCTAATAAATTTAATTAACTAAAGAATATCATATTAACCTATAAAATTAGTTTAATCCATTAAAAATCTAAAATTATATTTATTTGGGTATTTATAATATCAATTATTTGATTCATTCATTAATAAGTAAAATACTGCATCATTATAATGTCATATATATTTTTACATTTTCAATGTATAAAAATTATAAATCAAATACCATTCTGAAGTAAATCTTTTTATCTTTCTAATGAATATTTATAATCGAATTTATCTTATATATAACCCTATATTATAAATGTATTAGTAATTAAACTTTGATTTTAACTCTTCTTTGAATTAAATAATATTAAATGTCCTAATCTAATCCATGTGGACCTAAATGATAATATTTTATCCCTAAGTTTTTTTTGGTCGAGATACACTTGTCATATAGATTTTTGACATGTGTAAAGGTAATATTAATATCATTTTTACCCTTAATTACCCTATTTACATTTAACCGTGGTAAATAAAAGTAAAAAGTTACAATTCACCAAAAATTATTTTTGTCTTAGTGAACCACATTTTACTCCTTGATATTAATAGTGCCTCTATGTTTTTGTAAATTCTATTGACAGAAGTAGTAAAATTATGTTTTATGTGAATTTTCAAATTATCCTAGGAGTTGGGTAAAAGACGGTGAAAAGTTCAATAAAATTTTTATATATCTATAATTATTCTAAAATAAATCCAATGAATTACATTGAAATTATATATGTATTATGTATCTATTTTGACATTAATTAAATTTAAATAAATTAAACAATTATTTAAATAAAAATTCATTTTTGAACAATAACTGATTGTCTTTTTAGTATTCATCAAAAAATGAATGTTTTCAGAAAAATACCAAAAAATTACCCTAGGATAATTTCGATATTCCGAATCCAAAAACGAAGTCCATTTTGAAAGATAAAATTTATTAAATTTTAAAAAGTAGGTATTACTATTAATAACTGCTAGTTTAATTGGTTTTGGTGTGTGTTAGAACTTGAAGTTGCGGACAACACACGCTAATGTATTATTCAAAGGGAATCATAACATGGAAGCTTGGGGTGTTACATTCTCCCCTCCTTCAAATAATTTTATCCTAGAAATTTCTAGAATATTACTGCATAAAATGAATCGGGTGGTTCTTCATCATAAGTTCCTCAGGTTCCCACGTTGCCTCTTCCATCTTATGGTTTCTCCATAGAACTTTTACCAGATGAGTCGTCCGGTTTCTCAGCACTTGTTCTCTCATATCAAGTAACCTGACAGGCTCTTTGTAATAAGACATATCGGGTTCTAGTTATAACTCTTCATATGTGAGTACATGCTTTGGTTCATGAATGTATATTCTCAACAGTGATACATGGAACACATCATGAACTTTGGAGAGACCTGGCGGCATTACCAAATGGTATGTTACATCCCCAATTTGTTCTTGAATTTCAATGGAATAATATACCTGGGACTAAATTTACCCTTCTTACTGAAATGTATAACTCACTTCCATGGAGATACCTTCAAGAATACATGTTCTCCTACCTGAAATTCCAAATCCTTCCTTCGGTTGTCAGTATAGCACTTATGCCTACTTTGAGCTGCTTTGATGTCGTTTTAGATTACCTACACCTTTTCCATCGTTTCCTCCACCAGTTATAGGCCTACAAGATTTCTTTCACCAACGTCATCCCAATAGGTTGGTGTGTGACATCTCTTTCCGTATAACGCTTCATATGGTTCCATCTAAATGCTTGAATGGAAGCTATTTTTATATGAAAATTCTACCAGAGGTAAATTTTGATACCACATACCCTAAAAGATAAGTGATCATGATCTCAACATGTCTTCTATGGTTTGAATAGTTCGTTTTGATCTTCCATCTGTTTGAGGGTGGTAGGTAGTGCTCAAATGAAGTTCAGTATCCAAGGATTCCGGATGACTTTTCCAGAATTGTGATGTAAAACGAGGATCATGATCAGAAACAATCGATAGGGGTACTCAATGAAGTCTCACAACTCCATTAATATATATTCTCGCTATACGTTCAAGTGGTAAATCCTCCCTTATAGGAAGGAAATTTTCTAACTTGGTAAGATGATCAACAATGACCCATATTACATCGTTCCTTATTGGATTCTCTGGTAGTCCCATGACAAATTCCATCGTGATATTATCCCATTTCCAATCAGGTATGGAAAGAGGTTGCAATACCCCACCAGACTGTTTCCTTCCAACTTTCACTTATTGACAAACCATACATATTGACACAAAATATGAAATCTCCCTCTTCAGGTTTTCCCATCAAAATTGTTCCTTCAAATCTCTATAAATTTTGATGCTCCCAGGGTGTATAGAGAAATTGGAACTATGAGAATCATCTAAAAATTACCTTTTTAAATCAGGTATATCGGGAACACAAAGCCTCCTCCCAAATTTCAAAATTCCATCTTCATACACAAAGTCACTCAATCTCCCATAATTCATAGCTTTAATCTTCTTTTTAAACTCTTCATCATTAGCCTGAGAACTCATTATCATTTCTATTAAAGATGGTTTCGCAACCATTTGAAAATGTTTCGACGTTTCACCTTACATGGTGATTCCCATATCCATCTTTACTAGATTCTTAAAAAAAGGAACCCTTTTCCCCTATGATCATGTTCAAAACTCCATGATCATTTCTACTCAAAGCATCTACCACCTTATTTTACTTCCCCGGGTTGTAGTGTATCATGCAATAATAATCCTTGTGTAGTTCAAGCCATCACATTTTCCCCATGTTGAGTTTTTTTTTTGTGAGAAAATATACTTCAAACTCTTGTGATCGGTATATAACCCAAAATTTTTACCATAGAGGTAATGTCTCCATACCTTTGAGGAAAGGATTATAGCAGCTAACTCAAGATCATGAGTAGGATAGTTTTGCACATGATTTTTTATTTGTCGTGATGCATAGGCAATAACCCTATCATTCTGTATAAGGACACAACCAAGTCCTTTCATTAATGCATCGCTATAAATAATGAACCCATCATTCCCCGATGGTAGAGTCAATATACAAGAATTGACTAATTTTCTCTTCAGTTCGTCAAAAAATTCATCACACTGTTTTGTCTAGAAAAATTTTACCCCTTTACGTGTGAGCTTTGTTAATGGTTTAGCTAATTGGACAAAATTATGGAAAAAACGTCGATAATAAACTGACAAACCAATGAAACTGTGTCACTCAATTATACTCGTCGGTGATGGCCATTCAATGATTTCCTTGGTCATAGAAGGATCAATTGAGATTCCAAACTTAGAGATAATATGGCCAAGAAAATAAATCTCCTAAAGCCGGAATTCACACTTGCTAAACTTCCCATATAATTCATTACTCTAAACTCGTAATGACTGTACCTGGTTCGAAATGTTGTGTTTAGAATGTCTTCTTTCTTAACACACAACTGATGTTATCCAGATCGATGTTCAATATTTGAAAAATATTGAGCTCCATGCAGTTGGCCAAATAAATCATCAATGCGAGGTATGAGATACATGTTCTTTATTGTTATAGAATTGATCTCCCTGTAGTCAATGAACAACCTCATAGATCCATCTTTCTTCTTAACAAAAAGGACATGGGCTCCCCATGGAGAAAAACTAGGGAAAATAAATCCCTCATTACTCAATTCCTCCTGTTTTTTCTTTAGGTCAACTATTTCCACAGTGCCCATTCTATAAGTGGTTTTCGATATGGGCCTTAAACCAGGAATTAAATGAATGGAAAACTCAATTTCTCATTCTGGAGGATGTCCTAGTAAATATTCTGGAAAAACATCTACATATTCTTTCACAATAGGTAAATCCTCTATTTGAACATTAATTTTCTTCACCCATAGTAATTTCATTCTATTCCTCCCCAATAATTGAATTTTGTTGAGCTATTGTGGGTGGATCTAGAAAAGAATTAGGTGGTGACGTTTCTGCTCTAATGATAAGGTGTTCATTATCATCATAATCAAAAATCGTAACCTCCTTTTTCTTACAATAAATCGTTGCATCATGGTCTGAAAGCTAATCTATACTGAGGATTATGTCAAACACAATCATAGGTATGATAGTGAGATCCGTGGATAAATAACATTCATGTGCTCTAATGGGGACTGATTCACAGAACATTGTTGCAATGATACTTCCCTTCAGAGTTTTGACTGACAACACTCTTGTTAAATAAAATTGGAAATATCTAATTTTCTATGAAAACTGGGATGATATGAAACAATGTGTTGATCCAGAATCAAATAATGCATTTTCTAAACATGAGGAAACCATTAAATTACCTGCTGCAATGCCTTTCGAAGCTTCTACCTCAACAGTATTGTTAGTATAAGCTTATCCTTGATCCCTTGTAATTTTTTGAGGAATGTTCCTCTGATGCTTATGGCATTTATTTTCATAATGTCTCATCTCTCTACAATTATATCATTCCACATTGACAGCAATTCTCTATCCCTTGCAATCATGAGCTTAGTGCCCTTTTTCACCACACTTGTAACAGACTCTCATTCCTTTTAGGAAAGTACCAGGGTGTTTCTTCCAACATTAACTACAGAATGGATTTTCATCTTTTCCCTTCTTCCCCTTATTTTCATTTTTCAAATTGATTATCATATCACTTCTTCTCTTTCTTTGCTTTATATTCATAAGACTTATAGATTTCCTTTTCTGTCTTGAGAGCACAAGAGACAATATCTTCGTACGACGTGAAGGTTTGGGAGACTAATTCTCGATGGAGAAATGGTTTTAACCCATCAACGAAACGATGAATATTACTTCTTGGGTTATGTATATAATCTGTATCACACCTCGCTAACCTTGTAAATTTATCCCCATACTTTGTGGCATTCTCATCTTCCTTATTTCTCAGACTCAGAAATTGCCTTTCCATATGTACTTGATGGTCATGAGGAATGTATTTTTCTAAGAAAATCTCTTTGAACTCCCTCCATTCTATATTAGATACTTCATCGTATTCTTTTGTGTTTTGAATCAATCACCACCACTGATCAGCATCTCTAGTGAGGCGATAAACAAACGTGACAACATTTTTCCCTTTCACTGCTCCCAAAGCCTGAAATATATTCTCTAGGGAACTTATCCATTTCTCAGCTACTATTGGATTTGTACTCCTATTTAATGTTGGTGGTTGTTTCCTCATGAAACAATCTAACATTAATCCTATACGCTGCAGATCGGGGTGCACCATATGGGTAAGGTTATTATTCATAACATGTGTGAGTTTCCCTACTATAGTGATTAGTTGATCAGCACTAGTTGCATCACCAACTCCACTATAATTATCTTGAGCAGGAGGGAAATCTCTAAATGGAGTGCGTGCATTGATACGGTTTCAATTTATTCCACTAGGCGCCATTTCTAAACAATGGCATAAACTAGATCAGTTTATAAATCAAAATAATAATTCCATACTTATAAAACACTTATCATAAATTGAAATATATATGGATATAATCCATAATCATAAAAAAAATCTTTTAGGAAGTATATACTCATAAACCCTTCATAATGGTTTGTAAATAAAATGACAATTATACTAAGCGTATCCCCTGGGAGTGTCGTAACCAAGAGTGCAGCAAGGCCCATTGTCGTACACCAGTTCCCGTTCGAGTCTAGCTCAAAGCAGTGTTTTCGGGTTTTAACTCTAGGTACATCTATGCCAGAGCCGCCTCTACCTTCTCATATCCACACAACGATGTATTTCTCGTAAAACTCACAAAATCACTACAATACCAAAATTATAGGAAGTTTTTTATTCTATTCCTCAAATTCTATCTTAGGGCTACGTTCTCAAACCAGAGTTTACCTAAATCTAGATTTCAAGGTTTATTACTAAATATCCTCGGATTTCGACTGTAACGCTCTGACCCAAGTTACACAGAGTCGGTACATTTTTACATAACATTATCATGATCACAATGGATCAAATCTTGAAAGATCGATCAGTTTAGTAGCCTTGGAAACATAGATATATTCACAAGTCTTACATTACATCATAACATGAAAAACTACAAAAACATATTGTCTTCATATCCCCTCATACTATCCATGTGGTTCATTCATAAAATATTTCTTCACATCCTAGGAAAAATAAAACATCGAAATGGGCAAGCTCAGATGCTCATTAAGGATAACAATATAGCGAAAAATTTCATAAATAAACATAAACATTTAAGGCAATGTATAACTAAAACCCAATCCTTTTAAACATGATCTTTAGCATAATATGGAAAAAATAAAAATCAAATAATTTCATTTACTTACTCACATGTATATTCTATTAGTCGAATAATCACATGCAACATCAATAACCACTTTCGTAATGATGGAATTCATAATTCCATACTATCATAAGCACGTAGCCAAGGCCTCGTGCCAAGACTACAAACAAGATATTGTCAAGGCCTTGTGCAAAGACACTAGTTTGTCTCATGAGACCTACCGATGCATCTTGGAGCTATAACGGGATCCACCCGTCACTTACTAAGTCCAATGCATTCCTCATATGAAAAATTTTAAACATAACATAAACATTCGTATTAAAACTAGAATATGAATTGTCAATAATTTACCCATAAACCATGAATGGTATAAAAATAACACATCCACAATCAAACATATCACAAAACCTTATACACAATATGAATGATTTGTATCATGATAAATCAACTTCAAAACATGTTAAAAATCCATTATAGGATTTGGACATAGATTAAAATGATTTGTAAAACTCTTTGAGGTAAATACCATCTTTTTCATGAAAACAGTTAAAAGTCACACAATATTGAATAGAAGTAATTTAAAGACATTTTTTAAAAAATGTTTCCCATACCACTTTGAATCTTTTTAAAGGAATAAACATTTTAAAAACATTCACATCTATATAAATAAATCCTTAAAAACCATTTTGAATACAAGGACAATAATGCGAAAGATTTAGAATAATAAATATTTAAAACATTTGAAATGATGTTTTAGTAAAAAGGTCCCTTAAAATAATCTCTTTGAAAACTCTTTCATAAAACATGTACATGGATAATAAATATGTCCCAGTAGATACTTAAAAACAACCTCGGATAATAAAGAGATTGTGAAATTAACCCTTACCAATTTGGTAACTTACGAAGAATACACCCCATGAAAGAGGTATCATACAATGAATATGTAAATACACATAAATTAATGTTTATTACATAAATAATACAACTATGGGCAGTATATACACCACAAAAAAGGTAATAGTAGCAATATGGCATTAATCTCCTGGGAATAAGGAGTGAGATGAAACCCCCTTATAAAAATTCATACAAGGGTATAAATGACTTTAACCCATATTCTGTAACATAGTAATAAAGTTTTGAAATACATTTTTAAGAAACATGTATGTGGATGATAATGATGTCCCAGTAGATAATTTCTTATAAACAACCTCACATAATGAAGAGATTTTGAAATAAACCCTTACCTTGTACTTTTCATTGGTTGATGGTAGGATAACCTACTGTATAATTTTGAAATAATAGTTATTAAATTATACCGTAATCATATATATTAATATGATATAATATATGATCTTTTGATATTTCCTTGTTAATAAAATCTTAGTATTATTATCGTTTTGGGTGTTAACATACTCATTTTCTTTTATAAGCCATGTCTTTTATGGATATGTTGTATCATATTAATATCCAGAATGATATTAAGTTTTTAAAAATTATTTTTAACCATCAAATGAAAATTATTCTTTAATTGATATGATGGGGAATGAATTTCATCGTGTTCGTCGAGACGGTAGTCCGTCCGTACGCACAAGAGACAATATCATTCTATTGATATTAAAAAAATATATAATATGATGGTATATCATATAGACAGAATAATTACCATGTTATATTTATTATTTACATGAATTATACATCATTATTATACCCATATAAATAATAATATATTGAATAACAATTACACCACAATGTGGAGACGGTAGGCCTTATGTACGGACATATGGAGACATGTCAATCAAGGGATGGATAGAATAATGAATTTGTTTCTTCAATATTTATAATAACATCACATTATATAGAAGATATTGGACCTATTATTTTATAATGGAAATAACAAGGAAATAAGAAGTTGAATAAGAAAACAAATTTAAAGAGTGTGGTGAAGATGTTGCCTCTTCTACAGGTTCTTCCTTTTGATTTGATCAAAAGTGCTCCATAGGTTGGATTTCTGATCAAACTAAGGCCTCTAGGATGATTTTAGGTAAGTTGGGAGGATATTTTTTCTGAGGTTGGCCGAGCCAAATGGCATTGAAGGTTTAAATTAATGAGAAGGGGGAGTGCCCTTTTATAATAGGGGTGAGGGGCTCTTTAGAAAAAACCTAAAGTATTATTTTATAATAAACACATTTTCGGTTTCTAATGGCTCCAAAGTGGATAATGCAAAGTATATTGGGGGGAAGGGTCAAAATAATTTCATTGAATAGATTTTAGATAGGGTTGGGTCATTATATTAACCTTATCCTTTAGTTTTAACTCTTTGTTTGTTAGTTTAACACTTACCATCTCACATTGTATTTTTATATTATATAGTTAATAAACATAAAATATACCTCCAAGAGACCCCCAAGTAGTGAATTAATGATACACCTATCATGAAAAAATTACTTTTACTGAACCTTATATTTCGAGGAATTTAATATCAATTAATAATATAATATTTTTTTTAAAATCTATTTTATGTCAATTTTGACATTATTTGGTATTTTATTTTTTTGAAAATCATAACAGCATGATTACATCGAAAATATTTCCTTTAATCAACTCTAACATGTAATATTTACCTATAAAATTAGTGGAATTCATTAAAAGTCTCAAATTATATTTATTTGGGTATTTATAATGTCAATTATTTGATTATTCCATTAATAAGGAAAATAATAAATCATTATTCTGTCATATATATTTTTACTTTTTCAATGTCTAAAAATTATAAATAAAATACCATTATATAGGAAATAATTTAATATTTATAATTAATATTTATAATCGAATTTATCTTATGTATATCCCTATATTAAAAATGTATTATTAATTAAAATTTTATTTTAACTCTTTGAACTCTTCTTTGAATTAAATAACAATAAATGTCCTAATCTAATCCAAGTGGACCTAAATTATAATATTTTATCCCTAAGGTTGTTTTTGGTCGAGAAACACTTGTCCAATAGAATTAAGACATGTGTTAGGGTAATATTAATATCATTTGTACCCTTAATTACCCTATTTACTTTTAAACGTGGTAAATAAACGTAAAAAGTTACTATACACCAAAAACTATTTTTATCTTATTGAACCACATTTTACTCCTTGATATTAACTGTGTCTCTCGGATTTTCGAAATTCCACTCAAAAAATCGGTAAAATTATGTTTTATATGAATTTGCAAATTCTCCTAGGAGATGGGTAAAAGACAGTGAAAAGTTCAATAGATTTTTTATATATCTAAAATTATTCTAAACTAACTCCAATGATTTCAATCGAACTTATATAGGTATTATGTATCTATTTTGACCATTATTAAATTAAAATAAAATTATTAATTATTTAAATAAAAATTCGTTTTCAAACAATAACTCAGTGTTTTTTCACTATTCATCAAAAAATTATATGTTTTCAGAAAAATACCCAAAATCCCTCCTTGGATAATTTCGATATTCTGAATCCAAAAATGAAGTCCATTTTGAAAGATAAAATTTATAAAATTTCAAAAATAATGTATTATTATTCATAACGGCTAGTTTGATTGGTTGTGGTGTGTGTTAGAACTCGAAGTTGCGTACAACACACGATACTGTATTATTTAAAGAGAAGCATATCGTGGAAGCTTGGGATGTTACAATCTTGATAAAAATAACCTTTCAAAAATCCTTAAAATATTCATTTCGAAATCATTTTTATGAAAAAATTAAATGGATGATAAAAATGTCCCAGTAAATACTTACACATAAATAATCTCCAATAATAATGAGATTGAGGAATTAACCCTTACCTTATACTTTTCTTTAGTCGAGGGTACGTTTAACTTCCTCTATGAAGATCGTAGTATGTTATTAAATTATACTAGAACCATATTAATATTTATGATATCATTCATGATTCATTTATGAATTTATACTTCCCATTTAATAATAATTTCCATGTTAAATTAACATTTCTGGTAATAATCGCTTTCTTTATCATACATGTTTTAACTTGTTACTCTTGATTGTATCACATAGATATATATTTAAATACATTCAGAATATAAAACATGATATATATATATAAATATCATATATATTTAGAATATATGTATGTTTAATAGACATATATATGAAAAGAAATATACCGTTTATGGAGACGGTAGTCCGAATGTACATATAAATGCTGTTTCTGTTTTCATATAGTATTGAATAGAAATAAGTTAATAAGATATATGTAATTACATATATATATTTATATATATATTTATATATATCTCTATTATATTTATTTATTCATATATTATATACTTACTATTAATATATATTTTGATAATTGTTGATGAATCATGAACGTTGAAATTAATCTCATCGCGTCGTGGAGACGGTAATCCGTACGTACGCACGAGCGAAAACATCATTTCCTTAAAGGTGTCGAATTGGATGGTATATTACTTTTATAGAGACATTAGAATATAATTTTTATAATTTATATACTCATTAATCATCATTATATCCAACCAAAAAACATAGTGTTGAATAACAAATTACACCACGGCGTGGAGAGGGTAAGTCGTATGTACACCTACATGGTGACATTATTATCCATAAGATAGATAAAATAATCAATATAGTTGTTCCATATTTATAATAACATAACATTATATAGAATATACTGGAGTTATTATTTTATATGGGAAACAATAAAGAAATTGTTAGTGGAAGAATTTGAGAACTTGAAAGAAGGTGGTGAAATCATTACCTCTCTTCGGGTTCTTCCTTGTGATTTAATTAAACGGGATTCATAGGTTGGTTTTCTGACCAATAGAAGGCCTTTTGGACGAAGGAAGGATATATGGGAGGATATTTGGGCAGAGTGTGTCCTAGCCAAATGGCTTTGCATGTTTGAATTTGAGATTAGGAGAAGTTCCCTTTTATAAGAGGGGCGAGGGGCACCATAGGAAAAACTTAAAATATTATTTTATAATAAATTAATATTCGGTTTCCCATGGATCCAAAATGAATTATTTAAAATCTAATGTGGGGATGGTTCGAAAAAAAACTTGACAAATAGGTTTATAAAGTTTTAGGATACCATAATATCCTAAACATTTAGATTTAACTCTTAGTTAAATAGTTTGACATTTACCATGTCTCTTTGTATTTTTATATTATATGGTTAATAAACATAATATAAAATTTCAATAGAGACCCAATTGGTTCATAAATTTCATATATATTATTATATAAGTCTTTTGTCTGAACCATATATTTTTAGGACTATTATATCAATTAATAATATAATATTTGTTTTAAAAACAATTTTATGCCAATTTTTACACTATTTAGTATTTGTGTGTTTCATAAAATAATAAAAGCCTGATAACTTCAAATAAAATACATTTAATCAATAATAACATGTCTTATTAACCAATAAAATTCGTGGTTGTCATAAAAATTTATAAATTAAATTTATTTTAATATTTATAATACCATTTATTTGATTCATTCATTAATAAGGTAATCACTACATCATTTTTGTGTCATTAATAAATTTAATTATATAATATAAAAATTATAAATAAACAACCATTATGTAGGAAATATTTTTAGATTTCTAATGAATATTTATATTCGAATTTATCTTATGTATAACCATATATTAAAAATGGTTTAGTTATTAAACATTGATTTTAACACTTTTAACTCTTCTTTAAATAAAATAATAATAAATGTCTTAATCCGATCCAAGTGGAAATAAAGGGTCATATTTAATTCCTACGGTTGTTTTTTTTTCAAATTACACCTATCAAATAGAATTATTACATGTGTTAGGGTAATAATAATATCATTTTTCCCTTTAATTACACAATTTACTTTTAACTGTGGTAAATAAAAGTAAATAGTTACTGTTCACCAAAAATTATTTTTATCTTATTGAACCAGATTTTACTCCTTTAATATTAACAGTGTATCTCAGATTTTCGATATTCAACTCATAGTAGCAGAAAAATTATGTTTTTTCTAAATTTTCAAATGCTCATTGAATGTGGGTAAAAGACGGTAAAAAGGTCGATAAAATTTTTATATATCTAAATTTATTATAAACTCACTCCTATGAATTAAATTAAATTTATATATGTATTATGGATCTATTTTTACCAAAAATTTATTTAAATAAAATAAATAATTATTTAAATAAAAATTCGGTTTTAAACAATAACTCAGTGTTTTTCATTATTCATCAAAAATTGAAAGTATTCAGAAAAATACAAAAATTCACCCTTAGATAATTTTGATATTATGAATTCAAAAATTAATTCTATTTTACCAAATTCAAATCATATAAGTTGCATAAATTAATTTAAATTTAATTCTCGTTGTCAAAATCATGAAGCGTATTTATAGGAAATAATAACTATCAAAAGATTAACACTTGTTTATACCCAATTTCAAATTAAAATTAATTACAATGAAAATAATTGGATTAAATGGAAAAAATATAATCTAAATATACTTCCAAGCTATTTAAATGTATAATTACGCACTATAAATTATTTTGATTAAAAAAAAATTCAGTTAAAATATAGTATTTCTCACTATTCACCCAAAAATGAATGTTATCAAAAAACACCAAAAATTTATTGATAATAAATTATTATGTCCTGATTCTAATGAAGAAGTTTATTTTGTCATATTTAATATATAATAGTTTCAAATATTGGATTTAAAAAAGGTTCACCATTAAAACGCGGTAAAATTCTATTTGTTTGATAAATACTTCTTTTATCTGATAATTTTTTTTATTCCTACATAATTTCTAAGAAACTCATAATATAGATTCTAAAAATATAAGGATTATATAAAGATTAAAATTCAGTTAATACTACTCATAACCGCTTTTTAACGACATGTTTGATAAGTCGTGGGGCGCTTGAACTCAGTGTTGTGTGTAGTGCATGTTATTGAATTATTTTGAAGAAATAACATACTATGAAATCATGGGGTGTTAAATTCTTCCCACCTTAAATAAATTTTGTCCACACAATATAAAATCGTTCTTTGAAAATAAAAGGTTGAAAATATAAAATACCATTCTGCAAAAACCCAAATCGGAAATTGGTTTAATACAATTTAGTCTTAATAAGGGGAAAAAATTATATATATATATACATGAAATGTAGAGTTTGATCTTTAAACTAATTACTACCACAAACTCATCTTTCACTGAAGATGATTTAAAAAAATAGTATTTATCCAAATCCTATAAGGTTCCAAAAATAATGAATTTATAATTCATTTGTCAGACTATTTAAAAAAACTAAATTATACAAACCAGTACAGCACGTAGTCCAGTCGTAGGTGATGAACCTTTGTCGCTCTCCGGTTGCGGGTTCATGTATCATGACCTTTACAGATGCAACTAGTTGATGACCGACCTCTAGGTTGTCCTTTTTATAATAATCCAAAAAAACCTTAACAATAGTATCCAATTTCAAACGTAATCCATTCCATCCTTTAGAATTATCCAAAATACTTATATCCAATCTCCCAGTCCAAAATTTATAAGGAAGTTAAACGCAATGAAGATCCTTTTAGCCATGTAATTACATGTGAACTCCTTCATCATGTATTCATTTAAAACACCACATCATCCTTAATTACTATAAAACCTTTTTGATTGCATTCGTTCTCCCTTATTCCTTATTGAATACTGGATATATTCCTCCTATCCAAAAAAATTGTAAAATCCATAATTGATGGAATATAAAAATCATTAATCAGTTTCAAGGAAGTCGATAATATTCAATATAATTTGTCCAAATCATCCATCTCTTATTCCAAAATCACTACCTCATTATCAGGACCATATTATGTATTACATTTCCTTTAACCATGTATTTTCCAAAAAGTGTATCTTACTATTAAGTCACATTTCTTAGAACCATATAATCTCAAATACTCAATAAAATAGTACTACAATACAATCCTTATTTATCTCCATAATGCATGTAACCAATATATTGTCGATACAACACTCAAATGAAATATTTCTATAATTAAAACATAGGAAGACTAGTCATTCCTCTTTACCATATCAATCACGTACTTGGTGTCCTTTTTATACACACTTATAAAAAACTTACATTCCCTTTATTCATTTAACAATGTGATTCCTTCCACTTTTATCACATATTGGAAAATCATTATTTTCCCTCTTCCCTTTATATATCATTCTCCCTTCCATCCTTTTCTTCTCTTTCTTCCCTTCAAAGCCATAGGACTAAAGGTATTATTTACTTATCCTATTAACAAAGGAAACTATTTCTTCATATGTTCAGAATACATTGGATATTATTTCCCTTATAAATGTTGGCTTAATAATGTGACAGATATGATAATTCATACTCTTTGTATCATATGTATTGCTGATGTTCACAATCCTTCTACCGGGCACCATTTCTACACAATGGCATACACTAGGTTAGTTTATAAATTGAAATTAATAATTCCAAACATGTAAAATACCTAAAATAAATTTATCAGTTTGTGGATATAATCCATAAAAATATTTTCTTTGAGGGGGTATATATTCATAAATCTTTCATACTGATTTGTAAAGAAAATGATAATTATCCTAAGCATATCCCCAGGGTGTGTTGTAACCAAGAGTGAATTAAGGACTATTGTCGTGCACCAGTTCCCATTAAAGTCTAGCTCAATGCGGTGTATTCTTGTTTTACCTCTAGGTACATCTCTGCCAGAGCCACCTCTACCTGCTCGTATCCAAACATGGATGTATTTGCTTCGAAAACTCACAAAAACTATACATTACCAATATTCTAGGAAGTTATCCTATACAAATCATCATATTCTATCTTAGGGTAATGGTATCTCATCAGAGTTTATCTAAATCTAGTTTTCATGGTTATTGCTAAACTTCCTATAATACCAACTATAACGCCCCAACCCTAGACTCCCAGAGTCTCTGCATTATTTTAATACATTGGCATGATTACAAAGAATCATGTCCTGAATGATCGATCGGTTTAGCAGTCTTGTAAAATTTATTTCATACATAAAAATTTCATTACACTTTCTAACATACAATACAAAATAAGTTCTTTGAGAACGCCATTATTCTGTTTAGCTTAACCACGCATATCAATCATTATACACTTCATAGAATCCTGGGAAAATAAAACATAAGAAAGGGGTCAACTCAGATGGTCAGTAAGGGTATCTAGTAGAAGCTATAAACATTTAAGGAATGATGTGTGGTAAAACCAACAGCCTTTTTAAACATAAACATGAACATAATATGAAAAACAATAAATCAATCATTAACATATAAACATTCACATGGATATTCTACTAGTCAAATAATCACATGTAATAAAAAATTTCATAATGAGGGAATGCCTAATGTTCCACATCATTACCACATTGTCAAGGCATTATAACAAGACTAAAAATAAAAGTTTTCTCATGGCCTTGTTCCCAGACACTAGTTTGTCTAATGAGACCTACCGATGCATCGAGGTCCTTTAGCGGGATGCACCCGTCACTTACAAATTCTACTTCATTCTTCATATAAAAAAGTTGAAACATAACATAAACATTCGTATTAAAACTAGAATATGAAATGTCAATACATTTAACATAAACCATTAATGATAAAAAAAATAGAACATACATAGTCAAACATATCATAACTCATTCAATACTATGTGGAACATTTTATTATTATAAATCATCCTCAATCAAAAATAATATCCAGTAAAGGATGCTGGCATAGCTGAAAATGATGAGTAGTAGTTTTTGAGAGACATTTCTTAATTGTAAAATCATTTAAAAGTCACACATTTATAAAGGAAGTAAATTAAAAAATATTTTTTAATCAAAGTGTCACATACCACTCTTAAACTTTTGAAAATAACTATCATTTCAAAACATTCATGTCCATATAAAAAAATACTTAAAAACAGTTTGAAAACATGAACATTAATTAGAAATATGGATAAAGATAAATCATTAAAACATTTAAAATTATGATCTTGCTGAATAGTACCTTTATAAAATAATTAGAATATTAATTTTTCAATCATTTTTATGAAAAATGGACATAGATGATTAAAATTTCCCAGTACATACATACACATAAACAATTTCGGATAATAATGAGATTGAGGAATTAAACCTTACCTTGAACTTTCCTTTAGTCGAGGGTATATTTAACCTCTTATAGGAAGATCATAGTATGTTATTAAATTATACTGGAAACATTTAAATATTTCTGATATCATACATGATTCATTTATGACATTATACTACCCATTTTATAATAATTTACATGTTAAATTAACATTTCGGGTAATAATCGCTTTGTTTATCGTACGTGTTTTAACTTGTTACTCTTGATTGTATCACATAGATCAAGATTTAAATACTTCCAGAATAAAAAACATTATATATATATATATATCATATATATTTAGAATATAAGTATGTATAATAAACATATATATGAAATGAAAAACACATTTTATGGAGATGGTAGTCCGTATGTACGCATAAATGTTGTTTCCATTTTCATATCATATTGAACGAAACTAAGTGAATAAGATATATGTAAGTAAATAAATATATAACTATCTATCTAGTAGAATTATTTTTTCAAATATTACATACTTATTAGTAATATATATTTTTATAATCGTTGATGAATGGTGAACATGGAAATGAATCTCATCGCGTCGTGGAGATGGTAATCCGTAAGTACGTACCAGAGATAATATAATTTCATTTAATGTGTGGAATTAGATGGTATATTAATTTTACAGAGACGTTAGCATGTTATTTTAATTATTTATATTCATATTACTCATCATTATATCCATCCAAATAGCATACTGTTGAATAACTAATTACACAACAGCGTGGAGACGAAAAGCCGTACGTACGCACAAATGGTGACATTATCATTTTTAAGATGGATAAAATAATTAATATTGTTGGTCCATATTTATAATAACATCCCTGTATATAGAAGATACTCGAGTTATTATATTATAATGGACAAAACAATGAATGTGTAATTGGGAGAATAATAGAACATGAATGATGGTGGTGAAATCATTATCTCTTCTCCGGGTTCATCCTATTGATTTGATCATAAGGGATTCTTAGGATGGCTTTATGATAAATATAAGTCCTATTAGATAAAGGTACGATAGTTTTTAGGATATTTGGACATAGTTTGGCCTAGAAAAATGGGTTTGGAGGTGTGAATTTGATAGAAGTGGAAATGTCCTTTTATAATAGGGGTGAGGGGCACCTTATGAAAAACGTAAAATATTATTTTATAATAAATTAATTTTCGGTTTCTAATGGCTCCAAAATGAATTAAATAAAATCGTAGGTGGTTATGGGTCTAAAAAATCTCATCACATAGGATTTAGACAGGTTTAGGTTACCATATTAACCTTAACATTTAGATTTAACTCTTAGTAACATATTATGACATTTACAACGTCTCTTTGTATTTTTATATTATATGGTTAATAAACATACTATAAAATTCCATTTGAAACGAAATTTGTTAATTAATGTCATATATATTATTATATAAGTCTTTTGGATAAACCATATATTTTTAGGACTATTATATCGATTAATAATAGAATATTATTTAAAAAACTATATTATGTTAATTTTTACACTCTTTGGAATTTTTTTTTATAAAATAATAAAATCCTGATTACTTAAAAACAAAATAAATTGAATTAATCCTAACATGTCATATTCACCTATAAAATTCGTGTATGTCATAAAAACATTGAAATTATTTTTATTTTAATATTTATAGTAACATTTATTTGATCCGTTCATTAATAAGGTAATTATTGCATCATCATTGTGTCATTAATAAATTTAATTATTTAATCATTAAAATTTCTAAATAAACTACCCATATGTAGGAAATTTTTTATATTTCTAATGAATATTTTATCTAATGTATAACCCTATATTAAAAATAGTTTAGTTATTAAACCTTGATTTTAACTCTTTTAGATCTTCTTTAAATAAAAAAATAATAAATGTCTAAATCTTATCGAAGTGGACCTAAAGGGACAATTTTTATTCATAAAGTTGTTTTTGGTTGAATTAAACTTATCCAATAAAATTAGTACATGTGTTAGGGTAACAATACTGTCATATTTACAATTAATTACCCTATTTACTTTCAACCATGGTAAATAAAAGTAAAATGTTAGTATTCACCAAAACTTATTTTTATCTTATTGTACCAAATTTGACACCATGATATTAACCGTGTCTCTTAGATTTTTAAAATTCAACTCCTAGAAGCAGTAAAATAATGTTTTATGTAAATTAGCAATTGCTCCTAGAACGTGGGTAAAAGACCGTAAAAAGTTCGATAAAATTTTTATATATAAAAAATTATTATAAACTCACACCGATGAATTACATTGAATTTATATCTGTATTATTAATATATTTAGGCATAAAATAAATTTAAATAAAATAAATAATTTTTTTTAAAAAGTCGGTTTTAAACAATAACTCAGGGTTTTTCACTATTCATCAAAAATTGAATGTTTTTAGAAATATACAAAATATTCACCCTATGCTAATTTTGATATTCTGAATTCAAAAATGAATTCTATTTTACCAATTTAAAAACATTGATGTTTCATTATATAATTTAAAATTAATTCCCGTCATCAAAAACAAGAAGCGTATTTTTAAGAAATAATAACTATCAAAATATTGAGACTTGTTTATGACAACTTTCAAAGTGAAATTACTTACAATGACCATTATTGGATAAAATGGTAAAAATATAATCTAATTATACTTACAAACCATTAAAATTTATAATTAAACACTATAAATTATTTTGATTAAAAAAGTTGTTTTCTGTTAAAATATAGTATTATTCACTATTCACACAAATATGAAAGTAATCAGCAAAACACCATAAATTTATTGAAACTAAATTATTATATCCTGATTCTAAATAAGAAGTTTATTTTGTCAAATTGAATATATAAAAGTTTCAAATATTGGACTTTGAAAAAGGATGTCCATTAAAAGGTGGTAAAATTTCATTTTTTTGAAAATTACTTCTTTTATCTGAAAAAATGTATTTGTTCTTACATAATGTCTGAGAAACTCATAATATGGATTCTAAAATTATAAGGATTATATAATGTTCAAAATTAAGTTAATAATATTCATAACAACTTTTGAATGGCTAGTTTGGTAAGTCATGGTGCGCTTGAACTCAATGTTGTGTGTAGTGCAATTTGTTGAATTACATTGAACAAATAACGTACTATGAAATCTTGGGGTGTTACAAACAGTATATGTTTATAAAAATTAATCATATCATTAGCACATGTATCACGTTAAAACCAATTATCTAAAAACGTAAATTCTCATTAAAAATGTATTATTAATATTATAGAATTATAAATTCAATTTATTATAATGAATTTAATATAATTATAAATAAAAAACTATTACTTATTTACAAATTAATAATATCACAAAAATTATTTCATCAGTTTAGAATTAATTTAATAAAATTGTTGAAAAATAGTTTACATTTAAACGTAATATAAAATATCAAATAATTTACCATGTTTATATAAATTACTAATTTCATTTTATAATTGATCAAAATAAATTATAATATATATTATGAATACCAAAAACATTTAAAATTATTTTATTTCAGATATATTTGATTATATTAGAAAATTAATTATTTTTCACTCATAATTATTATTTTTGAATGTTCTCTAATATACATTCTATGATAAATTATTAAGTGGAAAAAACAGATTTTAGTTAATAAATTAAAAATTATAAAAAATATTTTTATTATCTGAAATAGAAAATATTTTATATAATAGGAATAAATTTAATTACAAATATCTTTCTCAAAATTAAATCATATAAATTAATGACCTTCTAAATGTAAATCCATAAAAGTTATTATTGTATATAAAATAAATAGATTATATGGAAAAAATATTACTATAATGAATTCTATGATGACACCATCATTTCAACTTTTGATACATTCATTTAAATTAAATATTACATAAAATGATAAAATACTCTTTGTTATATAATGATTATTTTATGTATGGATACCTTATAACTATAAAAATAATCCATCAAAGTAACTAAAAAATTAATAATTCATAGTCATTCATAATGACCATTTAATCAACCAAAGAATATTCCCTCCTATTTACAGTCCATATGTGAAGTAAGGTCTCATTTACCCCACCCTAGATGATGGATGAGATATTCTTCAAAAAAACTTTTCAATATTAATAAACCTATACTCATTTTCTTAAAAACCTTGTATACTTATACAATATAGATACAGATAAATTTATATAAGAATAATCTTCTCAATATAGTACCACAATTTGTTGATAACATTCTTTATATTGAATTTATTATGTTCTTTGATACTATGATCAAAACAATTAATTTTGGGATTAATTATGATGAGTAGTGATTTAGAAGGGGATAATTAATTCTGCAAAAATTCTTTGTTGAGATATTAATTTTGACATTGAATATTTAATTGATTGAGTTATATCATGATCATTCATATGGTAAATTAATTATTGAGTTAACTAATGGATTTTTTTTTATTTAACTAATTTTTTAATTTTTAATAGGATTGATGAGGATAATTAATTATGAATTAATTATGTGTTAAAGAATGGGATCATTTTAATTCAAAATTTAAAGTAAAATTGGATACATGGTTAGCATGCTTATGAGTAAGTGACTGGGAACATGGTCTTTCTAACGGGACATATAATGGTAACATGGTCATTATACTTATGAGTATGTGAATGGGAACACATCTATTCAATTAATAAGTAATTATAGTAACATGGCCATCTTACGTAGGTGTGTGATATTGGTAACATGGTAAATTTATACTATAAATTTACAATTAATGAATGGAAATAATGGAACCTTGAGTTATGGACTCACATGAGAATATTTAGAACTTTGGAATGAGTCCAATTTGGTACTAGTATATCATATAACCATTGAATACATAGAGAACCAGCAATATGTAGGTATTAATATTTTATATTACTTAGGGAATGATCCATGATATCGTATGAGAAGAAGTTAGTATTAAGGTATAAGTATCCATGGAACACTGGAGTTAATGTAGTTTTATATGAATAAATGATAATGTGATAAATTGTTTTTTTATTGTATATATTTCGTATAGAACTTCATACAGTATCTTCTGAATGAATTGTTTTAGACACTATTGGTGGTGGCCTATTGAGTTGAACTCATATCCTACTTAGTCTGGCTGGTCAGTACCTAAATAGATTATATTGTTGTGGGACACGATAAGGGAAAATTCCATAGTATGGATTACTGATTTGGGATGATGCTTGGATTAGGTGACTAGACATGATTCAAAACCATATTTGGGAGCTTTTGTGTGTATATTTTTAGTTACATTGTAGACACTTGACATTTTTATTAACATAATATGTTTTCCCTAATAATTGCTTATTATATTATTTTGGTTATCTTATTTCATGAGTATTATTCTAATTACCTACACATCCTTTAATTTTATATATTTTTTATTGTATTTTACACAACTAAAAGATGGTGTAGTCTCCCCTGAACAGAATTACCAGACCCTCATTTTTAGTCGACATTCTATGGTGCATAGGGAGGCATGCCTTATGTCATGTAATCAACTTACTTACGACACTATTGAGAGGCACCCATGTTGGGACATTAATATGTATCATAAGTAATGAATCATACATTCCCATCCTATACCATTCACAATTTTGGATGTTGGTTTAAATTAAGTTTTATCTTGATGTGGTTCTATGGTGGTATGAAATAAATACCTTCTGCTATAAAAATTTCACATATTTAATGGAATTTAGAAAACGAGTGAGTGTTTCACTACTTGTGTAATCTGATGGATATAGGGATTGGTTGACGAAGAGGTTGTGGGAAATAGTGAAATGAAATTAAAATTTGTATGTTTAATTTATGAAGTGTAACTAAATAATGTAATTGAAAAAAAAATAATTTTTTAATTTTAGGAAACCTGTGATTTCAGATCATGGATGGAATAGATGACATTAATATTTTGGGATTACTGGTTATAAATCAGTTTCTATATCCAAAATTTTATTCCATTAAAAGAACTTCTCCCTCTCTAATTTTGTAAAATAGTTAGGAACCATGAGGAGACCTTCTAGACTTATTTTCACTTAATTTTACCTATTTATTTTAGTTGTTTTTTAGTGATCAACAATGATTTCTAATTTATTCCTCTTGGAATTACTTCACACATCTGTTGGGAATTCACTTAAGAGATATTTATTTTGTAAGTATTGAGTTGGGATGAGTTTTTAATAACCTAATATGTGGTTTACATTTATTTATGATCTCATGGTGAATATTTGGTTTATCATAATTGTTTATTCTCCTATTAAGTGTGTAGTGAGTCAGAAAAGAATTTTTGTGATAGTGAATACCTCATTTCTCACTATTCTATATCATGTCGGTGGGATTATCTAATTTTAATAAAGGGGGATGTTTTTCAACGGCCTAATCAAGGTAAATTAATCAAGAAAATTATATTTAAGGGGAATGTGGAATGATTCACATTTTTTTACAACTTTGATAAGATTCTGATGTAGAGTATGTATATGTTGAATGAACTTATGAACATCATTGAGGTTGGGAGATTTTTTTATTTTGTAGTTATTGTGATATAGAAACCTTGTGACATGTTTTAATGATATCACCCTATAGTGGAAATTTTCTATCAACTTATATTTTGTTAAATAAAACTCGGCCTCTTGATATTTAGATAATGTAATAACTCCACTAAAATAAAGAGTGATTTTATAATATCCATTTTGATAAATATTTAAATCATTTTTTATGTGTTTTGTTGTGTTTCCATGTTGATGGGGCGGTGATCTATTGTTTTAATGTAGTGTGTGGTGATTTTGTGTTTGATGGGCCAATATTGGGGGTGAGGGAATAGTGGATTTCGCATTATATTGGGTTATTGAGGCGACGGTTTATTTTGCTGTGATTTTACATTATCCAGGTTATAGGTTGTTTGGATATGCTCTTGGCTTGGTGAGGTGATGGTTATTTAGATTTCATTTATGATAGTGAGGTGGTGGTTGATTGTAAATATTTTTTTTGGAGAGGTTGTATTTTTTGTCCAATATTTTCTGTGGGAGAGTTGATTTCTTGTTTGGTAATGCTTTTTTGGTCATTAGGGGATTGGTTGATGGGAATAATTATTTCTATGTGATGTATGATTTCATTATGTTAGATTCCCATGTTGTAAAGAGATTGATATTTAATAATGACTAAAATGGATGGGGTTTGGTTTGGTTAATGGAATATAACTAAATAGAAAAATGTAAATGATGGGATATTTGGTTAAAATCTATTGTTGGTAACTAATAACCTAAATTATATAAATAAAGGAATTGTTTATGGTTGTGTGGTGTGGATTGTTTCTTTCATGGGGTTATGCATTTACATGTGGTATAGAATGTTCAAATGTTGTGGGTTCGTTTTTTTTGTTTTGAACACATATGATTTCTTTGTGTGTGGATATATTTCTATTATTTTGTATTAATTGTGTTATCTATAATCACCACCCTTATGTTGAGAACTATTTTCATACACCTTATTTTTCAAATGTGAAATTTTTTCCAATATCCTAGAGATGAAAATGGATGGATGGATACCCAGTATTTTTCTCTCCCACTATTATAGGAGAGTATATATGTGAAATAAGTTGTGGACCATGTGTTTTTTGAGGAGATGTGGTATTTATATTCTATAGTGAGGTTTATGGTGGGTGACAATCATTTTAGTTTTAGGGAATGAGGTTGATTTCTTTCATGCTCCTGATACCTTCCAACTCAAGTTGTGGGAGCTATTGTGATGTGATTGCCTAGATGTCTTCAAAAAATTTGAGATGTGACCATGTTGGGAGGTGGTTTCCACTAGGTATTCGGGTGTGATGTGATGTGTCCTTGGTATGGGTTGGTGTTATATTCTATTAAAAACATATTGGATCTCTAGGTATTATGATGTTGGAGTGTGAGACTAGTTAAAAAGGGCTAATGTGATGCATAAATAATTTTATCGATATGATTCTTGTTAACAAATTCTACATGGACTCTATTTTTGTGATAATTCATTGGTTATTCTATAATTGATAGATGACATGTTTAGGTTTTTTTGGTTCTTCTGTTTTATCATTGGTGCATTAATCTACTTATTTCATAAGATTTTGATAGGTGCTGGTTTTCCTACTGTGTATAGTTATATTCTCTCCCTCTGTATATAAAATGATTTCCAAGTTTACAAAAGTATTAAATTGATCTTTCTGAAAATTACTAACACATATATTTTGTATAATTGTCATGTGGCTACATTAAAATTGGTTTTGGGTATTTTTTTTGAGACATTTATTTGTATTAGATTAATTTACAAAGGTATTGTGGGATGATTTTTATTTTTATATATTATTTCCTAGAGTTTATTTTGTATGATTTATATTATCTATCTCATAAATATTATTATATAGGGTATTTCCTTCCATTTCATGAGAATTAAGTACCTCTAGAGCATGTCTCCAACCCGAGACATATAAGAGGCAAGAAATTTGAGACATTATATCTCCCCTTCATTGTTGTATAATTGAAGGAGGGGTTCTTGACACCATGAATAAAAATCATAGAATAAATATTATAGTAAATTAATTATATTATTATTGTAATAATTTATTAATTAATGTATGATTATGTTGAAAAACATAATAAATAGACAGTATTTACATTTGATATATTTTTTCCCTTGATAGTTCCCTTGAAATTTATGGGTTTATGATAACTATTTGATCCATGGGGATTATATTAATAGTTTAGGATTAAATTGCGGTTAAAATTTAAAAATTTAATGGATTTACTATTGGGATATGAGTGTGTCTGAAATAGCTTATGTGATACCCATTTATAAGAGAGGAAAATTGATATTTTGGGAATACCATTTATATTTTAATAATTTTATGACCCTATTCTAAATTCAATGGAACGAATTTTTCTATGTAATAGATTTTTGGGTGTATTTTTTGTGTTTAATATCATAATAAAGTGTTTACTCAGTAGTTTTAAACATGATATCGGGTTTTTTATAAATATGTATTTACTGTCCAATATAAGTTAATTATACCATGTATGTAGTATTTAGTGACATGGTTTTATGTTTTTTAACATAGAAAATAACTCACATAATATTTTTATATAATAATAATTAACATCTATTAAATATAATTTAATTTCTAAATATTATATATATGATTTCAAATTACACCCTACAATATGGATAATTACTTTTTTGTAGAAAAATGAATTTTTGGTCATTATAGTTTGTTAAAAATAATATGTACTCATTACTAAATAATGGAGTGTTAATATATTTAGTTATATGATTATAAATAAAATTTGATTCAATACGTTAAGGATTAAAATTTATTAAATTTGATATAATCTCAATGCTATTAATAAAAAATAGTTTCAAAATAATTGTTTCAATGTTATCTTTTAAATCGGAGTAAATCATGAAAATTTAAATTTCATACCTAGAAATGAAATTATAAATATTACATTTTATTAAATTTGTTACCTTAAATATGTGAATCATTTTGTCATATTGACGGTTTAACACCCCGACCCAAGATTCCCAGAGTCGGTGCATTATTTTAATACATTATCCTGATTACAAAGAATCAAGTCCCAAAAGGCTGATCAGTTTAGCAGCCTTGGAAAATAGATTGCATACATAAACATTACATTACCCTTTCTTACAAACAGTACAAAACAATTGTTTGATAACTCCATTATTCCCTTTAGCTTAACCCTGATATCAAATCATAATACACATCTTGTAATCTTGGGAAAATAAAACATAATAAAGGGGTGAGCTCAGATTCCTAGTAAGGTTAAATAATTGAGCGGAAGCTATAAACTTTTAAGGATAGATGTGTGATAAAAACATCAGCCATTTTAAACATAAAATTGAACATAACATGAAAAAAATTAATCATTACCATATAAACATGCACATGAATATTCTACTAGTCGAATAATCACATGTAATAACTAATTTCATAATGAGGGAATTCCTAACACCAGGCAAAATTACCACATAGTCAAGGCCATGTGCCAAGACATGAAATAAAATCAATGTCAATGCCTTGTTCCAAGATTGTAGTTTGTCTCATGAGACCTACCAAGGCATCAGGGAGCTATAGCGGGCTACACCTGTCACTTAATATTTCCACTTCCATCCATATATGAAAAAGTTGATATATAACATAAACATTCGTATTAAAACTAGCAAACAAAATGTCAATAAAATAACAATAAATAATGAATTGTATAAAAAATGAACATCCACAGTCAAACATATCATAACAAATTCTATACAATATGGATGATTGTATTATAATAAATACAACTCAATCAAAAATAATATCCATTAAAGATGCTGACACAGTTGAAAATGATGAGCAAAACATTTTGAGAGAAAAATATTTTTGGTAAAATCATTTAAAAGTCACACATTTATAAAGGAAGTAAATTTATATATATTTTTCAATCAAAGTGTCCCATAACAGTTTGATACTTTTGAAATAAAAAATCATTTCAAAACATTTATGTCCATATAAATAAATCCATAAATCATTTTAAAAACATGGACATTAATTAAAAAGATTTAGATTGATAATTCTTTAAAACATTTAAAATTATGATCTTGATAAATAGTACCTTTCACATATCCTTAAAATATTCATTTCGAAATCATTTTTATGAAAAAAGGACCATGATGATAGAAATGTCACAGTAAATACTTACACATAAACAATCTCATATAATAATGAGATTGAAAAATTAACCATTACCATGCACTTTCTTTTAGTCGAGGGTATGATTAACCTCATGTATGAAGATCGTAGTACATTATTATATTATACCAGAACCATATTAATATTTATGATATCATAAATGATTCATTTAGGACTTTATACTACCCATTTAATAATAATTTCCATGTTAAATTAACATTTCGGGTAATAATCGCTTTTTTTATCGTACGTGTTTTAACTTGTTACTCTTTATTGTATCACACATATCAAGATTTAAATACTTCCAGAATATAAAAAATTATATATATGTCAGATATATTTAGAATATAATTATGTATAATAGACATATATATGAAAGGAAATACACCGTTTATGGAGATGGTAGTCCGAAGGTACGCATAAACGATGTTTCCGTTTTCATATCGTATTGAACAGAAATAAGTGAATAAGATATATGTATGTACATATATATATATATATCGAGTATAATTATTATGTCATATATTATGTACATATTATTAATATATTTTTTTATAATGGTTTATGAATCGTGAACATTGAAATTAATCTCATCGCGTCGTGGAGACGGTAATCCGTACGTACGCACGAGCGACAATATCATTTCTTTAAAGGTGTAGAATTGGATAGTATATTAATTTTACAGAGACATTAGAATGTAATTTTAATTATTTAAATAAAGATTACTCATTATTATATCCATCGAAATAACATAGTTTTGAATAACAAATTACACCACGATGTGGAGAATGTAAACCGTAAGTACGCCTACATGGTGACATTATCATTCATAAAATAGATAAAATAATGAATATAGTTGTTCCATATTTATAATAACATCATATTAAATATAAGATACTGGAGTTATTATTTTATATGAAAAAAAAACAAAGAAAGTGTACGAGGAAGAATAAGAGAACTTGAAAGAGAGTGGTGAAATCATTAACTCTTCTCCCCGAGTTCTTCCTTTTGATTTAATTAAAAGGGATTCATAGGTTGGCTTTCTAACAAATTAAAGGCCTTATGGATGAAGGGAGTATAGTTGGGGGGATATTTGGGAAGAGGTTTTCCTATCTAAATGGATTTGGAGTTGTGAATTTGAGATAAGGAGAAGTTCCATTTTATAAGAGGGGTGAGGGGCACCTTATGAAAAACTTAAAATATTATTTTATAATAAATTAATTTTCAGTTTCTAATGGATCCAAAATGAATTATTTAAAATATAAGGTGGTGATGGGTCGAAAACACCTCAACTAATAGGTTTAGACAGGTGTAGGATACAATATTAACCTTAACATTTAGATTTAACTCTTAGTTAAATAGTTTGACATTTACCTTGTCCGTTTGTATTTTTATATTATATGGTTAATAAAGATACTATAAAATTCCAATCTAACAAAAATTGGTTCCTAAATGTCCTATAAATTATTATATAAGCCTTTTCGCTAAACCTTATATTTTTTGGACAATTATATAAATTAATAATTTAATATTTATTTAAAAAACTATTTTATGCCAATTTTGACACTCTTTGGTATTTGTGTTTTTGATAAAATAATAAAAGCATGATTACTTCAGAAAAAATACATTTAATCAATAATAACAAGTCATATTCAGCTATAAATTTCGTGTATTTCATAAAATCCTTTAAATTATATTTATTTTAATATTTTTGTTACCATTTATTTTATTTTTTCATTAAGAAGGTAATTACTACATCATCATTGTGTCGTTAATAAATTTAACAATATAATCTCAAAAAATTATAAGTAAACAACCATTATGTAGGAAATATTTTTAGGTTTCTAATGAATATTTATAGTCGAATTTATCATATGTATAACCCTATATTAACAATGGTTTAGTTATTAAACATTGATTTTAAAACTTTTAACTCTTCTTTAAATAAAATAATAATAAATGTCTTAATCTAATCCAACTGGACCTAAAGGATCATATATTATTCCTACGGTTGATTTTGTTTGAATTAAACTTATCCAATAGAATTATGACATGGTTTAGGGTAATAATAATATCATTTTTCCCTTTAATTACACTATTTACTTTTAACTATGGTAAATAAAAGTGAACAGTTACTATTCATGAAAAATTATTTTTATCTTATTGAACCACATTTTAATCCTTTGATATTAATCGTGTCTGTCGGAATTTTGATATTCAACTCACATAAGTGGAAAATATAGGGTTTATGTAAATTTGCAAATGCTCAATGAAGGTGGGTAAAAGACGGTAAAATGTTCGGTAAAATTTTTATATATCTAAAATTATTATAAAATCACTCCAATGAGTTAAAATGAATTTATATAGGTATTATGTATCTATTTTGACCTAAAATTTGTTTAAATAAATAAAATTATTATTTAAATAAAAAGTCAGTTTTAAACAATAACTCAATGTTTTTCACTATTCATCATAAATTGAATGTTTTTAGAAAAATACCAAAAATTCACACTATTATAATTTTGATCTTCTGAATTCAAAAAGTAATTCTATTTTAACAATTCAAAATCATTTTAGTTGTATTAATTAATTTAAAATTAATTCCCATTGTCAAAACCAAGAAGCGTATTTTTAAAAAATAATAACTATCAAAAGATTGACACTTGTTTATATCCATTTTCAAAGAGAAATTACATACAATGACCATCATTGGATTAAATGGTAAAAATATAATCTAATTATACTTCTAAACAATTTAAATGTATAATTAAATAGTATAATATATTTTGATTAAAAAATGTGTTTTCAGATAAAATATAGTATTTTTCACTATTCACCCAAATATGAAAGTTAACAGAAAAACACCAAAAATACATTGAAACTAAATTATTATGTCCTGATACTAAAGAAGAATTTTATTTTTTCATATTGAATATATAAAATATTCAAATATTGGATTTAAAAAAGCTTCGCAATTAAAAGACGGTAAAAGTGCATTTTTTTTAAAATACTTCTTTTATCTGACAATTTGTTTTCTTAGACAATGTTTAATATACTCATAATATGAATTCCAAAAATATAAGGATTATATAAAGTTCAAAATTCAGATAATACTATTCATAACCGCTTTTGAACAACATGTTTGATAAGTCATGGGGCGCTTGAACTTAGTGTTGTGTGTAGTGCATGTTATTGAATTACTTTGAAGAAATAACGTACTATGAAATCTTGTGGTGTTACATTCTTCCCTCGTTCAATAAATTGTGTCCTCACAATTTGAAATTGTTCTTCAAAAATAAAAGGTTGAAAATATAAAATACCTTTGTGCGAAAACCCAAATCAGAAATTGGTTTAATAAAATTTAGTCTTAATAAGAGGAAAAATGTATATATATATATATATATACTTGACAAGTAGAGTTTCATATTTCAATTAATTCCTACAACAAACTCATCTTTCACTCAACATGATTTCAAAAAAAATTGTATTTATCCAAATCGTATAAGGTTCCAAAAATAATGAATTTATAATTCATTTGTCAGACTATTTAAAAAAATAAATTATACAAACTAGTACATCACGTAGTCCAGTCGTAGGTGATATGCCTTTGTCGCTCTTCAGTTTCGGGTTCAAGAATCGTATCCTTGCCAGACGCAACTAGTTGTTGCCCAACCACTGAGTTGTCCTTTTTATAACAATCCAAAAAAACCTTAACAATATTAACAAATTTCCAACTTAATCCATTCCATCTTTTAGAATTATCCAAAATACTTATATCCAACCTCTTAGTCCAAAATTTATATGGAATTTAAACAAAATGAGGATCCTTTTTTCCAGATAATTACATTTGAACAAATTCATCATGTATTCTTTTAAAACACCACATCATCCTAAATTACAATAAAACCTTATTGATTACATTCGTGCTCCCTTATTCCTTATTGAATAGTGGATATATTCCTTCTATCCAAAAAATTTGCAAACTCCATAATTGATGGAATATACAAATCATTAATCAGTTTCAAGGATGTTGAGAATATTCAATATAATTTATCCAAATCAACCATCTCTTATTCCAAAATCACTACCTCATTATTAGGACCATATTAATTATTACATTTCCTTCAACCATGTATATTCCGAAAAGTGTAGCTTACTATTAAGTCACATTTCATAGAACCATATTATCTCAAATCCAAAATAAGAATTTACTACAGTACAATCCTTATTTATCTCTATAATTCATGTAACTAGTATTCTATTGATACAACACTGAAATAAAATAATTCTATAATGAAAACATAAGAACACTAGTAATTCCTCTTCATCTGAGGTTGTATCATAAAATGATTAATATCCAATAGCATCATTTGCGGTATACTTTTATGAATGATACATTGATTCGTGTAGTGTCTCAAAACCTTGCAAATGAAGCATTTTAAATTTCAAAAAAATTTATTACCCTTGCAATCACGTACATGGTGCCCTATTTCTCCACACTTATAACAAACATACATTCTCTTCAAACATTTAACAAGGTGATTCTTTCAACTTTTATCACATATTGGAAAATCATTCCTTTTCCACTTCCCTTTATCTATCTTTCTCTCTTCCATCCTTTTCTTCTCTTGCTTCCCTTCAAAGCCACAAGACACAAGGAATTATTTACTCATCTTATTAACACATGATAAAATTTCATCATATGTTGAGAATACATGGGATACTATTTCCCTTCTAAATGTTGGCTTAATACCATGAAAGATATTATTCTTATTACTATTTGGAACATATGTATTGTTGGAGTTCACATTCCTTCTACCAGACGCCATTTCTATACAATTGTATACACTAGTTCATTTTATAAATTGCAATTAATAATTCTAAACATTTAAAATACATATCATTCATTTATCATTTTGTGGATATAATCCATAAAAATATTTTCTTTGAGGAGGTATATACTCGTAAATCCTTCATACTGATTTTTAATGAAACTGAGAATTATCCTAAGCATATCCCCGGGGAGTGTCGTAATCAAAAGTGCAGCAAGGCCCATTGTCGTGCACCAGTTCCCATTCAAGTATAAGTCAAAGTGTTGTTTTCATGTTTTACCACTAAGTACATCTGTGCCAGAGCCTCCTCTACCTCCTCGTATCCAGACATGGATTTATTTTATTGGAAAACTCCCAAAAACTCTACATTACGAATATTCTAGGAAGTTATTATATTCTAATCCTCAAATTCTATCTGAGGGGGATGGGGTCCAATCCGAGTTTATCTAAATCTATATTCCATGGTTATTGTTAAACTTCAACTGATACCAACTGTAATGCCCCGACCCTAGATTCTCAGAGTCGGTGCATTATTTTAGTACAATAGCATGATTACAAAGAATCAAGTCATGAATGATCGATCAGTTTAGCAGTCTAGTAAAATATATTACATACATAAACATTACATTAAACTTTATAACATACAATACAAAATATGTTCTAATAGAACTCCATTATTCCCTTTATCTTAACCCAGCATATCAATCATAATACACTTCTTGGACTCCTGTGAAAATAAAAAATAAGAAAGGGGTGAGATCAGATGCTCAGTAAGGGTAAATAATTTACTAGATGCTATAAACATTTAAGTAAAGATGTATGATAAAAACAACAACCTTTTTAAACATAATCATGAACATAAAATGAAAAAAATAAATAAATCATTACCATATAAACATGCACATGGATATTCTACTAGTCGAATAATCACATGTAATAACTAATTTCATAATGAGGTAATTCATAATGCTATACATCATTAACACATATTCAATTCTTTGTAATAAGAATAAAAATAACAGTTTTGTCATAGCCTTGTTCCAAGACACTAGTTTGTCTCATGATACCTACCGATGCATCGAAGATCTATTGCAGGCTCCACCCATCACTTACTAAGTCCACTGCATTCCTCATATAAAAAAGTTGAAACATAACATAAAAATTTGTATTAAAACCAGCATATGAAATGTCAATACAATAAACAGAAACCATTAACGGTATAAAAATAGAACATCCATAGTCAAACATATCATAACTCATTAAATACAATATGTATCATTGTATTATAATAAATAAACCTCAATAAAAAATAATATCTAGTAAAGGATTCTGGCATAGTTGAAAATGATGAGTCAAACTTTTTGAGTGAAATTTATTTGTTGTTAAATCATTTAAATGTCACACATTTTTAAAGGAATTAATTTCAAGGATATTTTTGAATCAAAGTGTCCCATACCACTTTTAAACTTTTGAAAAGAATTATCATTGCAAATCATTCATGTCCATATAAATAATCCTTAAAATCATTTTGAGAACATGGACATTAAATAAAAATATAAAGAAAGATAAATCATTAAAACATTTAAAATTATGATCACGATAAAGAGTACCTTTCAAAAATCGTTAAAATATTAATTTTGAAATCATTTTCAAGAAAAATGGACATGGATGTTAAAAATGTCCCAGTACATACTTACACAAAAATAATCTCGAATAATAATGAGATTGAGGAGTTAAACTGTACCTTGGACTTTCCTTTAGTCGAGGGTACGTTGAACCTCTTTTATGAAGATCATAGTATGTAATTAAATTAAAAAAACATATTAATATTTATAATATCATACATGATTCATTTATGACTTTATACTACCCATTTAATAATAATTTCCATGTTAAATTTACATTTCTGGTAATAATCGCTTTCTTTATCGTACGTGTTTTAACATGTTACTCTTGATTGTATCACTTATATCAAGATGTAAATACTTACAGAATATAAAACATGATATATATATATCATATATATTTAGAATATATGTATGTATAATTGACATATATATGAAATTAAAAACACCTTTTATAGAGACGGTAGTGCATACATACACATAAATGTTGTTTCTACTTTCATATCATATTGAATGGAACTAAGTGAGTAAGATCTATGTAAGTACATATATATATATATATATCTAGTATCATTATTTTTCCAAATATTACATACATAATATTAATATATATATTTATAATCGTTGATGAATAGTGAACGTGGAAATGAATCTCATCGCGTCGTGGAGACGGTAATCCATAAGTACACACAGGAGATGATATCATTTCATTAAATATATGGAATTGGATGGTATATTAATTTTACAGAGAAATTATCTTGTTATTTTAATTATTTATATACATATTACTCATCATTATATCCATACAAATAGCATAGTGTTGAGTAACAAATTACACCATGGTGTGGAGACGGTAAGCCGTACGTACGCACGAATGGTGACATTGTCATTCATAAGATGGATAAAATAATTAATATTGTTGTGACATATTTATAATAACATCACAGTATATAGAATATTCTGGATTTATTATTTTATAATGGAAACATCAAATAATGAGTATGTGAGAGAATAAGAGAACTTGAAAGAGGGTGGTGAAATCATTATCTCTTTTTCGGGTTCATCCTATTGATTTGATCAAAACGGCTTCTTAGGTTGGCTTTCCAACCAACGTAAGGCCTCTTGGATAAATTTACGATTGTTGGTTGGATATTTGGGAAGAAATTGCCTAGAAAAATGGCACTGGATGTGTGAATTTGATAGAAGGGGAAGTGACCTTTTATAAGAGGGGTGATGGGAACCTTCGAAAAAAACGTAAGATATTATTTATAATAAATTATTATTCGGTTTCTAATGGATAAAAAATGAATTAAATAAAATATAAGGTGGATATGGGTCTAAAAAATATCATCCAATAGGTTTTAGATAGGTTTAGGCTACCATAGTAACCTTAACTTTTAGATTTAACTCTTAGTAAAATAGTATAACATTTACCATGTCTCTTTGTATTTTTATATTATATGGTTAATAAAAATACTATAAAATTACATTTGAACCCCAGTTGGTTTATTAATGTCATATATATTATTATATAAGTCTTTTGGATAATCCATATATTTTTAGGACTATTATGTCAATTCATAATATAATATTTTATTTAAAAACAATTTTTTGTCAATTTTGACACTCTTCGGTATCTGTTTTTTGATAAAATAATAACAGCATGATTACATCAAAGAAAAATACATTGCATAAATCCTAACATGTCATATTCGAATATTAAATTCATTGATGTCATAAAAACATTGAAATTATATTTATTTTAATATTTATAATAACATTTATTTGATTCTTTCATTTATAAGGTAATTATTGCATCGTCATTGTGTCATTAATAAATATAATTATTAAATAATTAAAATAAATAAATAAAATACCCATAAGTAGTAAATTTCTTTATATTTCTAATGAATATTTATTGCCGAATTTATCCTATGTATAACCCTATATTAAAAATGGTTCAGTTATTTAACTTTTATTTTAACTCTTTTAGATCTTCTTTAAATAAAAAATTGTAAATGTATTAATCTAATCCATGTGGACCTAAAGGGTCATATATTATTCCGAATTTTGTTTTTGGTCTAATTAAACTTATCCAATAAAATTAGGACATGTTTTATTGTAACAATAATATCATATTTACCCTTAATTACACTATTTACTTTCAACCGTGTTAAATAAAAGTAAAATGTTAATATTCACCAGAAATTATTTTTATCTTATTGAACCAAATTTTACTCCATGATATTAACCATGTCTCTCAGATATTTGAAATTGAACTCACAGAAGTGGTATAATAATTTTTTATGTAAATTTCCCATTGCTCTTAGAAGGTGGCTAAAAGACGGTAAAAAGTTTGATAAAATTTTTATATATCTAAAATTATTATAATCTCACTATAATGAATTAAATTGAATTTATATAGGTATTATAGATCTTTTTTAACCTAAAAAAAATTTAAATAAAATAAATAATTTTTTAAATATATTGTTGGTTTTAAAAAAAACTCAGTGTTTTTCAGTATTCATCAAAAATTGAATGTTTTCAAAAAAAATACCAAAAATTCACCCTATGCTAATTATGATATTATGAATTCAAAAATGAATTCTATTATATCAATTTAAAAACATAGATGTTTAATTAATTAATTTTAAATTAATTCATGTTGTGAAAATCAAGAAACATATTTTTAAAAAATAATAACTATCAAAAGATTGACACTTGTTATGTCCAATTTCAATGTGAAATTACATACAATGACAATCATTGGATTAAATGGTAAAAATATAATCTAATTATTCTTTCAAACCATTATAATTTATAATTCAACACTATAAATTATTTTGATTAAAAAAGTTGTTTTCAGTTAAAATATATTATTTTTAACTATTCACCCAAATATGAAATTAATCAGAAATGCACCAAAAATTTATTGAAACTAAATTACAATTTACCGATTCTAAAGAAGAAGTTTATTTTGTCAAATTGAATATATAATAGTTTCAAATATTTGATATTATAAAAGGTTCTCCATTAAAAGGTGATAAAATTGCATTGTTTTGAAAAATATATCTTTTAACTAAAAAAATGCATTTGTTCTTAAATAATGTCTAAGAAACTCGTAATATGGATTCTAAAATTATAAGGATTATATAAAGTTCAAAATTTAGTTAATAATATTCATAACTTCTTTTGAACAGCAAGTTTGGAAATTCGTGGTGTGCTTGAACTCAGAGTTGCGCGTAGTACAAGTTATTGAACTACAATGATGAAATAATGTACTATGAAATATTGGGGTGTTACCAATGGTATATTTTTATAAAAATTAATCAAATCATTAGTACATGTATCATGTTAAAACCAATTATCTAAAAAATTATATTTTCATTACAAATGTATTATTAATATTATAGAATTATAAATTCCATTTATTATGATGAATTTAATATAATTATAAATTATAAATTATTACTTATTTACAAATTAATAATATCAAAAATATTATTTCATCAGTTTAGATATATTTTAATAAAATTGTTGAAAATTAGTTTACATTTAAACGCAATATAAAATTTCAAATTTTTTACAATGTTTATATAAATAAAAAAATAAATTTAAAATTGTTCAAAATAAATTATAATATATATTATGAATTACAATAACATTTAAAAATATTTTATTTTAGATATATGTGATTATTTTAGAAAATTAATAATTTTTAACTCATAATTATTTTTTAGAATGTTCTCTGATGTACATTCTATGAGAAATTATTAAGTGGAAATACATTTTTTAGTTAATAAAATAATAATTATAAAAAACTAATATTTTTTATTTGAAATAGAAAATATTTTATACAATAGGAATTAATTTTATTAAAAATATCTTTCTCAATATTAAATCATATAAATTATTGACCTTCTAAATGTAAAACTATAAAAGTTATTATTGCATACAAAATAAATAGTTAATATGAAAAAATATTACTATAATGATGTATATGATGACACCATCATTTCAACTTATGATACATTCATTTATATTATATATTCCTTAAAAATGATAAAATAATATTGGTTCTACAATGATTACTTTATGTGTGGTTACTATATAAGTATAAAATTAATCCATTAAAGTAACTAAAAATTTAATAATTCATAGTCATTCATAATGACCATTTAATAAACCAAAGAAAATTCCCTTCGATTTACAATCTATATGGGATGTAAGGTCTCATTTACCCCACCCTAGATGATGGCTGAGATATTCTTGACCAACTCTTTTCAATTATAAGCCACCTATACTCATTTTTTAAAAAACCTTGTATACATATACCATATATATACAGATAAATTTATATAATAATAATATTCTCAATATAGTACCGCAATTTTTAGATAACATTCAATATATTGACTCAACTATAGTGTTTTTATAATGGTTCAATAACTCTAAATACCAAGGAGACTAAAATAATATTAAAAAATTAAAGAAACATATGAATAACTAAACCTACCTCTGATACAATCTATTCAGACCCAAGAAAAACATTACATAAATAATAAATTTTTCACACCCCGACCATACATTATTTTCATTTAATTATTTCTGGTATTTCTTATGAGTTCCGGTTTGAATTGGTTCTAGTTTATAAGGGGTTTGGGATCTTATACAGGTGTGCGTCCGTACGCGCGACCGTGCGTAGCGCCAAATCGTATTATGGACGATGTTTTATTATTAAATGTGTTACTATTTGGGTGCGCGACCTTGTGCCGACCGTGCACTTTACCAGACCCAACTTGAGTCTTTTCCTTTTGATGATAAATGCGTTTTTTTACTCGGTAGTGACTGGCGCATGCACATGGAACGGGCGGAGCCGCATGGCTTCGTCAGATGTTCGTACGACCTACCCGGTGCACGGGTAATCAATTAATTAAAGAGTTGAATAATACATTAATTAATTTAACAGTTGTTTAATATTATTATTATTTTTGTTGGGGATTATTCTTATTTTTATTTCCGTTATTATTTTTATTAGTTGTATAATTTCAAATTATTAAAATGGTCATAAAATTTTCAGCATGTAAGTTATAATGTTATTGCTATTATTAATTTTGTTAATATTTTAATTAGGTTTTAATTTATCTTTATTTTCATTTACTTTTTTATTTCTTTTTATTTCCTTTTTATTTATTTTTCTTTCTTTTCCAACTATATTTTCTCTCCCCGTCGCGCTAGACCCTTTCTTCCCCGGTTTTTGTTTTGCGCAGCAGCTCTCCCCCTGGTTCACGGCGCACTCCCCTTCTAACCCTAGCTGAATCACCCGCACACCATCCCTGCAATTCGCATCCCTCCAATCCCATCGCACCCTTGCCCTAGCTGCAGCCGCAGTGCCTCTCCCCTTGCTTTCCCCTCCAGCGCGGACCACCCTCTCCCTTTCCGGTGAACGGTAGTAGCGCGACCTGCCAGTCCTGCTCCCATCTAGAACTGCCCCATCAACCTCTATGTCCAGCCACTTCCAGCATTCCGAACCCTCATGCGCCTCTCCCCTTTTTTCCACCTCCGATGATTTGGACCGGCGACCCTCCTTTCTTCCGACTCCCTTCCAGTCGGATTCTTGTTCCCTCCTCCTTCTGGTCGAATATCCGCGATCAAGGTTCCTAAAAAAACATCCTTCTAATCGCGCCCCATCTATTCCAATCCAGCGATGCTCCATCGGCCTCCGCTGCTCCTACCCTCCCCGCTCGCACCAGCCTGGCCGCCTCGGCCTTCCTTGAGCCAACGCCTCCCTCCTGCCTCGCCTCGGCCACGCCGTGCCACACCGATCATGCCACCCCTATCCACCTCTACTACCCCTCATCCCATTTCGAACAGCCGCGACACCCCCCTGCCATCTTGAACCGAGATTCACCATCCTCTGGTTTTTCCCAGTCGTGCGCGCACCAATCCCTTTGGTGCTTTTTCTTTCCAGCAGCCCTCATTTTGAATTTTCCCGCATCACGCAAGCTCGGACAACATCTCTTCCCCCTTTTCCGTAAGTGTTCTGCCTCGGTTTATAGTTATTTAATTCTATTGTGTTGCAATTTGAGTTTAGGGTCTGTGTTTGGTATGATTATGGTGTATTTGATCCAATTGCTTGTATTTAGGGACTAAATGTGTTGTTTGTGGTGTAGTGGCTTTTGCGCACCAATTCGGCGAGGTATGAATCCACTTGCTTATTTAATTGATTTTTTCACCGTTGTTAATTAGTTTACATGCTGCGAAATTGATTTTAATTTGGTTTCAATGTGCATTTAAATTGTTAGTATTATGTTTAAATAGTATTAGTGTATTTTATTTTGAAAACCCACTTTGGGCTGTTTATCAGCGCCGATCAATTGTGGAATTTGCATATTTGAAAGTGCAGTTGATGCAGTTGACATTTGGGTGTGGTGTCAAAAGTGCGTTTAATCTAAAAAAATGGTTTTGGATGAGTTTTTCTTTTCTTTATATATATTCAAAGTTGAAACATGTTGGAAACTACTTAATAAATCTTCATAGCATTTTTTTAGTTAATTAATCAATTTATTTAATTTAATTTGTTAAATTAATAGTTAATTTATTTGATTGAATTTGTTTAACTATTAATTAAATTATTTAATTTTTGATATTTCTTTTTTTACTAACTGCTGATATTGTTTTGGGTTGGCGATGTGAATTATTGTTCTACTGTGTTAATATCTTTTGACGGCTCCGTACGGTGCGTCCTTTGCGCATCAGGAGTACTTCATCGTGTCGTTTTTCGCTCCTGCATTGAGGTAGGTGGTTTCACATGCTTAGGTTGTCTGATTAATTGGTTTGTGGGTTTATTTAAATTAACATTTCAATCATCTAAATTTTTTTGTGAGTGTTGATTTCAGCTGATAGCTTTTATTGATTTATCTCACTAGTGGCATGTTTAGGTTATTTTGGTTTCAACTAAGTCGTGTCTTTAGTTTTGAATAAATACTGCGTTTGAAATTTGTATGCATTGGGTTTCAAAGAAAATTTGAGTGGGTTTAGCACTGTTATTATGATGCCTTGTTTTCTTTAAAATCACTAAACCAATTTCTCTAATGTTTTATAAATTTTAGTTTGATTCATGAGATTGTATAGTTTATTAACTTGTGAAATTCCTGCACGTTGTGTTCTGTTTCTGAAAATCTCTGTTGTGCATTAGACCTTTAAATGATTATTTTTTTATTCATTTATATTGAATGTGCAAGTTTGGTTGACTTAGTTTGCATTAAAGTGTGTTATGACTTGAACCTGATGAGTAGGCTGAACATTGAATATTGAGCACAAAAGGGGAAGCCTGGGTATTAGGTGGGCAGACTAGACTAGTGAGCTAGTGTTCCGGAGATGACTCGGTCCGGTTTCACTGGCGGGATTGACGATTGCAACACTAACTAAACATATGATATCTGAGGGTCGTGGCCTTCTAAGCCACGTGTTCTGAGGGTCGTGGCCTTCTAAGCCACGTTATCTGAGGGTCGTGGCCATCTAAGCCACGTTTCACCGAGACACGACGTTCTAGGGACCCACACAACTTTAGTACTTTAGGGCCTCTCCCACTTTTGTTGCTCCTGTACGTTTATATACTCATCAATGGTTGGTTTTGGTAACTTATAGGGTTTCAAAAGGTGATAATGTTTCATTTTCTTTCAGTACCATAAATCCCCTTTCCCTATTTTAGAACTGTCTTTCATTCTTTAAAACCGTTTTCATTAAAGTGTTAGTGCATTTATTTATTTTCTCTAAAACTTGAACCTGCGAACTGTTTTGGTCATCTAAACTTTTCATGCGAAATCTCTTCTTTGGTGCCAACCTATTGAGCGATTGCTCACACCCTACTTACACCCTTGGGTGTAAGTAGATCTGATTCTGTCTGATACAGGGAAAGGCAAGGGTTTTGAGGACGATGATCCAAGTTATTAGATGCTACTTCTTGGCGTGGAGTTGAGGTGACAGTTTGACAGTGCGATCTCCCGTTGAGGTGACGGTTTGAGGGTGTGATCTCTCGTTGGGTGACAGTTTCTGGGTTGGTTTTTGGTCTCTACACTTTCCTTTGTGTTGATTGGTTTTTAGTTATACTTATGACTCAAAACGTGGTCATGTATAATGGTTTGTTGTCAGCGACCTTTATTTTTGTTTTGGTTTACTTTGTTGGATGTTTATTCGGGTAAATCATTCCCACTCTTTTATTTTGATACCCGGGGACTTGTGCCAGCCCGTGGGGATCGGGAACGCCCTTCGGGCCATGTCGCGGACCGGGTCGGGCGCCGGGTCGGATGCCACACTTTCCCGGTTCGTGACAAAATGTATCTATGGATTTAGATTATAAACATTATAATATATCACAAAACACAATGAGCAATAGGTTTATAGTCTTCGAGAATAAAAATATAATCACCTTATTTGACTACACTTGTGACCATTTATCCACAATTAGCCTAATTTATATCATTTTTAAACATTTCTCATGATGTAATCATTTACATTACTAGATTCTAGAAATATAATAAAGTGGTGAGACCAAATACTCAGTAATGGAAAATCATATCCAAGTTTATTAGATTATAATCTTGTAGAAGAATATAAGGAGGTCATAAATATCATAAAATGTTAAAAATACCTTGAATGATACTCATAATTCCTGATAGAGTAACATTATATAAAAAATTATAAATACAGAATCATAAATTATATTATATGATCAATGAAACACATATAAAAATTCATTAAACTTCTGATCATGATATATGATCACATAGTAAATTAATTAATAATAAATCATGTTCTAGAAAAATTTTATTTCATGGAAATGAAATTCATTAGGAAAAATAAGGAATATGATGTTAAATTTAATAGAAAAATTTCATAATCAGTGGTATATTGAAATTTTTAAAGTGATAAAACACTGAATTATGGAACATACATACACATATAGATACTATGGAATTATGAACATAAAAATGCTAATGTACACGTTATGACACAAAAAAATTCCTATGATTCAAGTCCTGAAAAACATGATTCCTATTGTGGAAAAATAAAAGTCCCACACTTTATGGTGTGAAATTTTTTCCATTAAATCACATTAAGAATATGGAAAATTGTAACTTCATAGATCCAGTTAACACCCACAGGTGTCTCATAACTGGTTAGTCACATAGACTCAAGATCATTTCCACAAATACTGGAGGCTTTCGACTATCAGCAGGGTCCAACGAGTGATAATTGGGAAAATATTCCCTCATTGGAAGAATAACACAATAGAAAATAGATAGTAACAATAACGGAAGTAGTAATACCATAAATGTAAAAAGTGGAAGACTGATGTAAATCCATCAAATGACACAACAAATATATTATTCATGGAATATGTATCAAAGAAAATTTCCAAACAAGTCACAATGTTGTAATGAAATATGGAAACCAACGTACAAAAGAAACAACTAAAATTTAGCATCATCAATAGTCTGTGACTTGTCCCACGCTCTCCCTCTCCAATGAAAATCAAGTACCTGAGGAAGAAGAGTGATTTACCTTATATATACCTCAAACCATATAATCTATTTAGGTCCAAAACAAGACCCAAAAAGGGTGTGAGACTAATCACAGTAGGAATCCACCAAAAGATCTATGCATAACTTTAATTGAAAATATATATCATGTAATGTGTATGAATAAATAAATAAACTAATAATTACTCCAAAGTAAATAGTACAATGGTTTTTAATTAAATTCATTAACTTTTAATTCATCCTTTGAATTATGAAATCTTGGGAAATAGAATATGCTCTATATCACCTATGTAATTGTAACAAACAAATGAATCAGAAGACCATCAAATCAATCAAGTATGACCAAGTCCAAGCTTATTCTGTGGCTTCATAGACTCATCACAATCATTCAACCATTCATAAACAACCCTCTGGGAAGGCTCTAACAATCTAACCCCTCTAGTTTAATGTATTACAGATTCATTCAATAATGACTCTTTTGGATGTTCTCATGGTCAAACACCTTTGGTTTGACATAGAAATACTCATTTATAAATGACCACATGAGCATCTCTCATGGTCAATACTCATGGGTCAACATGTCATCCATATTTCTTAAATGTCCTCCTGGGTAGCTCTAATAGTCAATACCCATGGGTATATATAATAACAATAAATTATAAATGACCTCATGTGTAGATCTCACATTCAACACCCCTACGTCAATTTTTACGCCAAGTCTCTCAATGTCTTGTGTAAATAATCAAGGAAACCCCCCTAGTTTTCATAGTCCATGGATCTCACTGTCTATTGGAAAAACAACACACATACCATATCAAAGAAACACATGTAACCTATAACTACTATATGGATATAAATTCACAATTTATACCACATGAACTTCATAAAATCAAATCAAATCCATCCTAATCGACCAAGTAATGGAAAACAAGGTACACCTAATGGTAATTCTAGACCAAACATCCATAAATAGTCAATCAATGGAAACGTACCCATGGGGTGATCTGATAACAAGGTATCTAACCTTACTATAATGAGAAAACTAATTATCAGTAAATTAACCAAAGAATATAATAAACAATTTTAAATTCAAATCGTGAAATACCCCAATGATGGGTATGCAGAACATTTAGCATATGTAATCCAAAGGAAAATAAAGAAATGCACAAACCACATATATTTATGTTGTACGATCAGTACTATTTAACATCGGCGCTTGATTCATTCCATATTGGTCTATATCTATAAAATTTAAAAAATAATCAACCATTAGTAAATATTAAGAGAGTTGGAACCAAGAAGAATGGCTCTAGGGGAATTAAGAACACACTAGTGGTATTCTAACACACCTGGCAGTGTCTCAATCAGTGCTATGATGGAAATTCAAGAGGGTTTTGGAGTTCATCTACGCATTTTCTGCACTCCTGTATGAAACACGGGAAGAAGAAGGTGTTTTTGAAGATAAATGTTACCCCACTCCAATTTATCAAATTAAAAACGATGGTACGTGGCATGTAAATTAAAAGTACATGTTGTTTATTAGGCTCAATCGGCCCCCAGATTATGTGGTCTGCAAGGTCACCACATTGCCATGTACTCGGCCATAACACAGCTAGTACGTGACTTTATCCAACAACTGAGTACGAATTGTGTACACAGAAGTACACCGCTTCTATATTGAAAATTCTACATCTAAAACTTTTTCCTAAAAAACAAGCTGAAATCATGATCCATTACTAAAATGAATATTTGGGTTCGTAAAAAAGTTATCAAAATTAACTTATTTTTTCTATTAAGATATAAATCCTTAAAATTTTCCTTGAAGGGTGATATGGAACTCTAATATTTATTATTCATACATATGACATCAAAAAAAGTTCCGGCATTCATCATATCATAAAGAACCCATATGAAAATACAATTAGTCATAATTTTTTTTAAAAGAACCACATTACTTATACTAAAGAATTCATAGAATATAAAACCACTCATTATACCAAATGAATCATAACATAATAAATATAAATTGTGATAAATCAATATCTTCATTATATATATTCCATGGATTGTATAGATAAATAAAATACTAATGTTTTCATAAAATTATTCAATACATTGATTTGTAAATAATATTCATTAATAAATTTCTATTTTGGGAAAGTTATGAATTATAACTTTCTATAATGGAGTCAAGGAAAATAAATAATGTTTAAAAAGTATAAGTAGAGCTACATTGATGAAAATAACTTTTAAAAAAATATTGATAATATAACATTTAAAAAGGCATAAGGTTTTCCAAGATTACTAGTGAAATTACATAAATAAATTTTACATTTGTAAAGAATAATTAATAATGGATTTATCAATAAAAGACAAAAATGTTATGAAAATAAAATATATGGATGATATTAAAAAAATTTATAAAATTATGGGAAACATTTTTTTAACATTATGAAATTAAAATTTTGAATACCAACATAGTTATCCAGATGGAGAAGAAAATTTATAAAAAAATAATGTGGAAGAAGTGGATAATATTCATTAGAAAACAATCATAGTTTCTATAATAAAAATGAAAACAATGATGGGTTATAAACCCATTAACATTAAAGGGTTATCCATTAAAATGAATGGGAATGATTTTTAACAAAAAATTCATTTTAATGAAACAATTGAATCATCGAGGAAGATGAAGCCACTGTGAAATAATATTCTATAAATATATAAGCTGTAAATATATCTTAAAATCATCACAAGTTATAATATATCAATACTCTAAAATAAGATAAAATGAAGAGTTATTATCGCCCTTGAAAGATAATTGGCTAATGTTGTAACACACCATGAATTTCAAAATTGATTTAATATTGAATGCATATAACACTTAGTCTCTACAAGACACTATATTGTTAAAACATATCCAATAAATATAATTTTTCCACTTCGGTAATTTGAATTTCGAAAAAATAACAAACATGGTTATGTTCAGTAAGAAATTTAATGTTTGATGAGGCAAAAATAATATTTGGTGAATAGTAGCATACCCTCATGAATAGTAACATACCATTATGAATAGTAATGGAATGTTAATTGGCCCAAAAAATAGAAACATCAACCTTGAATGTACAAATTCTATATAGACATCCCAAATGTGAAAAAACAATCATTGTATATGTATTTGTGTTTTTTCATTTCATAAATATATATTATTATATTTTGATGATTAATTAAATAATTTAACAGGGATATTTACTCTACTAAATTGTTACTTTATTGAATTATGGTAGCAATATCATTTTATTGGATCTTTATTAATTTTTCTATGTGTTATAAAATGACTTATAGTTTTAAGGTTGTTTTTTGGACTAAAATATGATGTTATTTAAAAATTTATTTAAAATTATTTTGATAATTATTTTCAAAAAATGGTTATCATTTCTGAAATCTACACGTTGAAAATTGTTCACTGTGAATTTTTGAGATTTTTCCAAAATACATGAATTTTGGGTGAATTGTAAAATACCATAGTTATGATAAATACTAAATTAATGATTTATTAGGTCATAATTGTTGTAGGGATGATGTAATTCCACTAGGTTCGATCTCACAAGTTCCTATTACTATTAATTGTCACATGAAACAACATTATAGGTTGTTTTGTTGGAATTAATAAAATAATGAATAAAATATTTAAAATTCACTCTCCTCCAATATAAACCCCCCCTCACTTCTTCTTCTCTTAACCCCTCTAATGCCTTGCTCCATGTCTATGATATACCCATATACCCTTCCATAGTCACTTCTTATGTCCATCTGATCATGGTATTTCCAAAATTCCAAAACCTCTCCCATAATGGGGCTTGAATGGAAGATTAGATTAAGAGGTCAACACCTCTTTTCATTTCATTCAATTTATGTTATCTTTTATGTAGTTTTTATTTCATGTTTTCATACTTTGGTCTTATTTTAATATTATTTTGTCCCTATAATATTTTATGATCATTTTATAAATTTTTTCTTCTTATTCCCATTCTTTTTTATGTTATTTATAACCAAGTTGCATAGCCATTATCGTATAGTATTTATGTCTCAAAATATATCTGCTTTTCAAAAGGCCTTATTATGTTATTATCTTTTAATTTAAATTGGATTATTCTGGAAATTCCATTCTATACCACCTTACTTCCCATATTATGTATGAATGAGGTTATTCCCTTTTTATCTCATTAAATAATTAATGATATTTTAGGTGACATTGTTATGATGTCCAATTTTTGTTAGGGTTTTCCACACGAACCTCCATTTTAATTTAGGATATTTTTATTGTCTAAGTACCTCAATGAAATTTTTTTTATCTTATTACATACACGTGATAAAATCTTTTTGAGTGCCTTATATGTGTTAACCAACCAGAATACAACATTCATTTAATTGTAGTTAAATATACTAGAAGTATTTTTAAAAATTCCTTCTTGAAATACAATCTCGATTCAAGATAATTTCTCAAATTCAAAACTATTTTCAAGGAAACCCTATAATATGTTTTTAGAAACCATTATTTTATAAAATTAGACAATTTGTTTTGAAAATATTCCCTTACCTCACTACTAGTTTAATACAAATATTTTTTCAAAAGAACTCTTCTTTTCAATGTAAAGGTGTATTTATCTCAATAATTAATTGAAGATTTTATAAGATTATTTTCATCTATTTCAACAATCATGATGATTATTATGTATCATTGGGATTTATATTTCAGGTTATCATATTCCATATTTAATTTAATGGTTTATGATTATTTTTGATGGGGTGTTCTATCTTAAAACCATTCACTATTTTACTCTGAATTGTTGGTGTTTATGTTTAATGTTTGGGGAATGGTTTTTTCATTTCATATGTTAGTTTTAATATGAATTTATATGTTTTTTATATTTATCCCCATTCATATGAGGAATCCATTGTAAATATAAATTGTTGGGTGGGGCCTGCCATATCCCCTTGATGCATCGGTAGGTCTCAATAGACAAACTATGGGCTTGGCACAAGGCTTTGACAAAATGATTATTTATGGTACTGGCATGAGGCTTTGACGATATGGTGATGATGTCCCACATTATGCATTCCCTCATTATGAAAATATTATTTATGGTTCATGTGGTTTTTTTAATAGTAGAATACAGATGATTATGTTTTATTATGGCATTACATACTCAGCTATTATTCCTTCCATAATTTGTTCATGATTAGAGGATTGTGTTTCAAATTATTCACTTTGCCTATTGTTTATATTTAGGATATATTCAGCATTATTTCTTACCATTACTGAGTATTTGAAGTCACCTGTTTCTTTTGTTTAATTTTTTAGGTCATGGAGAAGTTTTTTATGATTGAACTATAAGGATAATCATCATGTGGTGGATGTTCCCAATAAAACGTAAATGTTTTATTTATTTTAAAGATGTAATTTAGATCATATTTATATATCTGGGTTTTCAATACTATTAAATTACATTGTCTATAAAGATTTTATTCCTTGTTATCATTCCAATGTATTAAAAATAATGCACCATCTCTGGGAATCTGTGGTTGGGGTGTTACAGTTGGTATCAAAGAATGTTTTGTAGAAAACATATAAACTAAATATATAAAAAATATATTAGTGAACGAAAAAATAATATAGAATTTTTGGATAATAATACAAGTACATCGGATATTTTTGATACGGAACTGATTATGTGGTTTATCAAGAAAATACATCCTTTTCTGGATGTAGACAAGTATAGGTGTCTCTGGAACAGTTGTATCTAGGGGTGAAAGCCGAAAATAAAGCTTTGAGCTAGACTTGAGTAGAAACTAGGGAACGAAAATGGGCCTTGCTGCACTCTTGGTTCGCTACTCTTGGGGGATAAGCTTTGGTAAATTCATAATTATACTAAAATCAATTATAAAGTATTTCTACCCGTAGTATAACCAATGAATATAGTTCTAGGATTTATGATGAAAAAAATTATGTTATGTGTTATACATTGTTTAGATATAGAGAGAGTTCATAATTTTATGAGCTAATATACAATATGTAATTCATTGAAAATTGAACCCTGAAGGAGGAATGAGAACATCACAAATTCATGTGATGCAAAGACTTAGAAGGATCATATCTCTAACATTCTTAATTCGTCGTTTTAGTGGATTAATTTTCCCCATGTATCAGTATCATATAAGAAAATAGTGTATTTTTTTAACAAGGTATGTAAATAATTGTCTGAGTACTATGGACTTGAATGGAAGAAAAATCAAATAGGATTGCATAGAAAAAATGGATAAAAGGAAGAAGGAAAAGATGGTTTCCCCACATCTGATATCATTGGAAGGGAACACCCTGGTATATGCTGAAGTGGAAAAGGATTTTGCTTCATGTGTGGGAAAAAAGTCCACCATGATCATAATTGAAAGACAAGAAATGAATATTTCTATATTCCATGATTCAACTATAAGGATATGGGTCACTACAAAAATGTATGTCCCAAGTGTCATCGAAATAAATCTCTGAAAATGAGACAGGACTATGGTTAATCTTACGATGCTACTACGTTTGAAGTATAATAAATAATGTATTTATGTATTGTGATTCAAGAACATAGTTTTGATATTCTTGTTATAAGAATTATGATATATAGAAGGTTAATAATGAAATATTATTTCAATAAGGATTTGAAGTCATATAATGAATGGTATAAAGTAAAAGTGAATCAGTATATAGATAAATTTTTTACAAAAAAAACATGACTGAGGGAAAGAAATCCCTTAATCTATATATGATGTTGAGATATGGATTAATAAATGAGTGATTCAGATAAGTATTCCCTATATTGGATCTGATTATTAACTTCTTTAAAAGGGATTTATGATATAATAGTTGGAGTTTACAACACTTTTGGAATAATGGAATATATCTAATAGCATGTATCATACAAATGGAATACAGAAGAATTCATGATTCCAATATGGGTTTTATGGTAATTCATGTTATTAATATATTTCAAGAGGATACTTGTTGAAGTTATTTACATGTTTCAAATGGGAATTTTAGAGTTTCTTCTTAATGATTAAGGGTTAATGATAATTTCACTATTGAAATTTAGAGACCTTAATTATAATGTGTTGAATCGTTATATTTTTCAATTTTTAAACCATTTATGAAAAAGTTTAAGTAGGTAATTATATGGGGTTTTTAAATTTTAATGTCAGTATGTGATGGTTTGATTATTCTTCAATGACCATGTTGTCCAATTAGAATGCATTGTTTTGTAGTAATCAATGCATTTAACTTTCCTCTTATTAAGAGGATATTTTATCAATATTTCAAATGTGGGTTTCTCACAAGGGAATTTTCATGTATCAACCATTAACATTCTAAGTTCATCTACAAATTGTGAGGATTATTCTTTTAAGAAGGGAATAATGTAATACCCCATGAATTTAAAAATAGATATAATATTAAATGCATGAATCAATGAGTCTATACAAAACACGAACTTGTTATAACCTAACCAGTAAATATAATTGTTCCACATCTTTAATTTGAATTTTGAAAAACATACATACACAGTTGTGTTCAGTAACATATTTAGAGTCTCATAAGGCAAACATAATTTTTAGTGAATTGGAATATACCCTTATGAATAGTATCATAACTTTATTAATAGTATGGAATAGTAATAAAAAGATAATTGGCCATAAAATTGAAACTTCACTCATGAATGTATAAATACAATATAGACATCCTAAAAGGGAAAAACAATCATAGTATAAGTATTGGTATTTTTGCATGTCAGAAATATTTTAATTACTATTTTTTATTCATTTATTAATTTAAAATGTAAACATATTTTCATAAAATGTAATCATTAATTGTCACTTTATTGACTTATGGTTTTTAGAAAATTTAATGGGACCTCTATTAATTTCTCAAGGTCTTATAAAACTAGTTATATATTTAAAGTTGTTTTTTGGAATAAATTATTATTTTATTCAAAAATAATGATTTTATTAAAAAAATAAATTAAAAATATTTAGAAAAATATTTTTAAAAAATGTATTTCATTTTTTAATTATACACATTAAAAAAAATTAGTGTCAATTTTTGGAATTTTTATTACATACGTGAATTTTAGATGAAGAGTAAAATATGATATTTTAGGATAAATGCTTAATAAATGATTTATTGGTTCTTAAGTGATGTAAGGTTGATGTAATACCTCTACTCCAGACTCTAATGCACTTATTACTATTATGGGTCACATGAAAATACATTATTGGTTGTCTTGAGGGAATTAATAAAACAATGAATAAAACATTCAAAATCCACTCAACACCTCCACGATAAACACCACCTCACTTCCTCCTATCTTTAATCCTATCAAGCCTTATTCTAGGTCTATTCTCTAACCAAATAACCTCACATAGTCACTCCACATGTCCAAGTGCTAGTTTTTTTTCCAAAATATCAAACCATCTCTCCTAAAGAGGCTCTCAATGATGATTACTTCAAGAGGAAAACACCACTTTTCATTTATTTCCATTCAATTTCTCCTTAATATGGTATGTATTTCAAGTATTAATACCATGATCTTATTTCCATATTATTATGTCCTTATACTATTTTATTCATTTTTTAATGGGTTCCCCATGCCCCCTCTCATTTTAATGTTTTCTAAAACCATGTTTCTTGGTTGTTATACTGTAGAATTTTCGTCTCAAAATATCTCTCTTTTTTAGGAACTCTAATTATGTTATTATATTTTTATATAAATTGGTATATTATGGGATATGTAATTCCATATCCCTCTAAATGACCATAATATTTATAAATAATGACATGAAATTTTCTCTCATGAAAATATTTTATGAATTTTTAAGTGACGTCGATAGGCTTCCGAATTTTTTTAAGGGGTTTTGCACCCTAACTTACATTTATATTATGGTTTATTATTATCTAATTACCACAATGAAATTATTTTATATTATTACGTAACCCTAATAATTGTTTTTGAGTTATCTATATGTGTTTAACAACCATAATCCTACTTTTATTTGACAGTAGTTATATATTCTAAAAGGAGCTTTTAAAAATAATCCCTGAAATACAAGCCTGATTCAAAATAATTTCCCAAATTCTAACTATTTTCAAGGGTAACCTCTACTCTATTTTCTTGAAACCATTATTTTATAAAATAATTCACTTTATTATGAAAATATTATCTTACCTGACTTCTGGTATTATAAATATATTTTCCCAAAAAAACACTTCTTTTCAATGTAAAAGGTTATTTACCTCAATAATTACTCATGGATTTTATAAGAGTATCATTATCTATTTAAACACTCTTATTAATTCATTTGTATTATTTGGAGTAATATATCATGGTATCATAAAACATATTTTATTTAATGGTCTATGATTATTTTGTATTTTAATGTTCTATCTTAAAACAATTATACAATTTACTCCAAATAGTGAGTGTTTATGCTTAATGTTCAGGGAATGTTATTTACATTTCATATATTATTTTCAATATTTAATAATAAGTTGTTTATATTTATCCCCATTAATATGATGAATTTATTTGATATGGACCATGTTTGGTGGTGCCCTCTATAACCCCTCAGCGAATCAGTAGGTCAGATTAGACAATCTATGGTCTTGGCATAAGTCCTTGACAAAATCATTATTTATGGTCCTGGCATGAGGTGTTGATGGTATGGTGATGATGTCATACATTAGGAATTATCTAATTATGGAAACAGTATTTATAGTTCATTAGGTTATTCGACTTGTAGAAATCAATGATTATGTTTTAGTATGTCATAACTTACTCATCTCTTATTCTTGCAATAATGTGTTCATCTTTAGAGGAAAGGTTTTTCAATTATTCACTTTTCCAATTGTTTATTTTTATGATATAGTTTTTTGTATTACATTACTTTAATGAGAATTTACTCTCAACCATTTTTTATATTTCATTTTATCAGGACATGAATAATTTGTTTATGATTGGCCTATAAGGATAATCAGATAGTGGTGGATGTTTCCAAGAAGACTTATATGATGTATTTCTTATTATTTTTTAATATTAAACTTATTTATGTATCTGGTTTTCCCAAACTACTAAATTACATGGTCTTTCGGGTTGATTCCTTGAAATCAATCAAATTTTTAAAAATAATGCATCAGATCCAGGATTATGGGGTCAGGTTGTTATAGTTATTTTCAAAGGATGTTTAGTAGAAGACATAGAAACTATATATAGAAATAGTATATTACTGAAAAAAAACCCAAAGATAGTTATTGGGTATTACAATATAAGGACGTACTATAATTTTGATAATGAATATATTATGTGTTTTATAAGGAAAATATATCACTGTCCGGATATGAACAAGTAGAGGTAGCTCTGGAAGAGATTTATCATGGGGTAAGACCCGAAAAATCCACATTGAGCTATACTTGAATGGGAACTGGTGCTTGAAAATGGGCCTTGTTTAACTATGGGTTTAAAAATCCCAAGGGATATGCATGGATAAATTCATAAGCATATAAAAACATTTATGAAAGATTTATTCCCCCAAAGTATCCAAAGTATATGGTTCAAGTATTTAGGATTCATAAACTTATGTTATATGTTATACCATGTTTATACATATAGAGAGTTCATAATCTTATGAGATAATATACAATATGGAATTTATTATAAATGGTTCCTATAATAAGGAAATATAACTTCACCAATTCATGTGTTGTGATGACTAAAAAGAATCATATATTTAATTTTCTTATGACATAATTTCAATGGAAGATGGTATCCCTAGAATCATTATCATATGACGAAATAGTATCATGTGTTTACATGGTATGTAATGATTTATCTGAGTACTATGGAATTTAATTGATGGAAAATAAAAAGACGATGGTAGAGAAAACATGCATAAACAGGATAATGGAAATATATTTTACCCACATATGATAATTTTGGATGTAAACACCTTGATATATGCTTAAGAGGAAAATGAGTTTTCTTCAAGTGTGGAGAAAATGTCCACCATGATCTTTATTCAAAGACTAGGAAAGAATATTTTTATATATTATGATTCAACTATAAAGATATGTGGAACTACAAAAATGAATGTCCTATGCATCATGGAAATATAGCCTTGAAATAGAAAAGGGATCATCGTAATTATAATGATGTTACTACGGTTGAAGTAGAATAAATAATGTATTTATGTTTTTGTATTTAAAAAATGTGTTATGATATTCTTATTATAATAATTTTGAGATATATAAGGATTTTAATGAAATACTATCTCAATAAGGTTTTTATGTTTTATAAAAAACCGTTCAAAAGGAAAGTGATTCAGTAAAATGATAAACATTTTATAAAAAAACCTGATTGAGGGAATGAAATCCCTTAATATATATGTGATGATGAGATAATGATGATGAAAATATTGATTCAGATAATTACTTACTACCTTGTAACTGATTATTGAATTGTCAAGATGTGTAAAATTCTATCATTGATAGAGTTTACAACACTTTTAGATTTATGGAATATATCTAATAACATGTACCTTACATATGGAATACAGAAGAATACATGTTTCCAATATGGTTTTTATGGTAATTTAAGTTATTACCATATTTCAAGAAGATACATGATGATGTTATTCATAGGATTAGAATCATAATTTTAGAGTTTCTTCTTATTGATTAAGGGTTAATGATACGTTCATCATTGATATTTAGATACCTTAATTATAATGTGTTCAATCATTATATTTTTCAATTTTTAAACCATTTCTGAAATTTTTTATGTTGATCACTGTATGAGGTTTTTAGAGTTTAATGTCTCTATGTGATAGTTTGATTATTCTTCCATGACCATGTTTCCAATTAGATTGCATTGTTTTTTAGTAATCGATGTGTTTTCCTATCCTCTTATAAAGGGGATATTTTAATCATATTTATTATGTGGGATCCCCACAATGAAATTATAAAATATTAACCATTAACCATTTATGCTCAATTTCAAATTTTGAGGATGATGTTTTTGTAAGGAGGAAATAATGTATCACCCCATGAATTTAAAAATTGATTTAATGTTGAATGCATGAATCATGGAGACTATAGAAAACACCACCTTGTTTTAACCAATCCAGCAAATATAATTTTTCCACTTATGTAATTTGGATATCATAAAATTTATATATTGGGTTGCATTTAGTACAATATTAAGAGTCTATTAGGATAGACATAATTCTTGGTGAATAGTAACATACAGTAATGTCTCATCTTGGGAGCCACTGAACAATGCTTGGAGCCGGTTGGTCACAAGCCCTCGTGCGCACCTCCCCGTATGCTAGAGGGTGCCGACTAGCAGCGAGGGTCTAGTAAGTTAGTCTTGGGGAGACTCTACCCTATTTTATTATAATAAAATACCATTTGAAGTAACCATGCAATAGGGGAAACACATATAAATATAAAATTACTATGTCACTAGCATAATCAAAACCAAAAATACAATACTCCACTAAAATGTAAAACATGGTATGACTATGCGAGTTCCAACAGTCTACAATGAAAATGAAAGTAAAGACACAATGACTCCAAATGGGTCCTGACCTAGGTCTGGTTCCCTTTTCCATGATCCTACCCTAAACAACACTCTGACCAGGGCTTTTTCCCTTGTCCTATCCTGCTACAACGATGTCTATTTGTGTACCAATCAGGCAGCCTAAGAAGGGTGTGAGTACGACAGAGTAGATCACCACCAACAGTGTCAAAAACAAATCTAGTCATAAGTAGTTTATTTAGTTGCATTAACAATGAAGCATGAAAATAGGAAAAACAATTATATTTAACCAATTAACCATTCCATAGTACATTAAACATCTAGGTTCCTAAGAATAACCAAAATACAATGCCTTCTTCGGCCCATGTATGAGCCTAAACCATTTCCCTTGTTAAATCTATAATTACTATGTCACAATATTAAGTTTATGAATAGCCAAATGAAAGCATAGTACAAAATAAATGAACGATTGAATAATGTCATGTCTAGGACACATGTGATTATTTGGAGAATCATTCCAAATCTCACAACCCCATGGGTAATTGAAGAATCAGTCATTGTCCCAAAAAATATCATATTCATGCATCTCATTGTTCAAGAACGCCATGTCTTGAACCTATGTGGGTATTAGGAGCATCAGTCCATGTTCCACTACCCTTTTCCAAATAAAATATCATATTCAAACAATCAACCATATTCAAAAGTTCAATCATCTTTATCCTTCCATTATAACTCTCACCCGCATTCAACTAGATCCAAAATTCCCAAAGAACCACATAACCAAACCACCAATTAGTAATTTATGACATGACATTCTTAAAACTGTATGCGCCTAACAAGATGAGACTGTGGGATTAGATTTTAACCCACCTACCTCGATTTATGGATGGAGGTTATCCCAATGAAAATCCCCAATATTCGAGCGGCACAACATCGCCATTCAATTTCTGGATCTAAATCCTTAAAACCAAAAAAAAAATTCAAAGGAATCAAGATCATGAAAAACTAGATCTAGAACCAAAATCCAAGATCTATAACCTATCTCATAGGTTTAGATATAAGGATAAAATAGAAATATCCCATGAATAAATCAAGGAATATTAGAGGAAATAACGGAAGAAACAACAGGATAAAATCCACTTACTTAAAAGAGAGAAGATCTTCAATCCGAGCCTTCAATTTTGAGAATAGGTGTTCAGATCACCTTGAAATCTCTCCAAAAGGCATTGGAAACACCTATAAATTACCATTCCCAAGCCATGGTTAGAAAATATGGAATTCCCAGTGTTCAGTTGGTTTTAAAAAGGATTTTATGAAATAAAAAACTGCGTGCACGGTTTCTTGGACAGTGGCACATGGTTTTTCAAACTATGTGTAAACCATGCGGACCTCACTATCCATAATTTCATGGTCCAAACGTTTTGGCGGCACGGTTTGTCAAACCGTGCGTACCTCTATATATTGTTCTTCTTGGTTGAAACGGTTTGGTCACACAGTTTTTCAAACCGTGTGCAAACCATGAAAAACCCACTTCCCTGTTGATTTACTTAAAAGATCACCCAAACGCACCCCAATTAACTATTCCAAAACAGAGGTTCTTAAAACATCAATATTTCTTGAAAATGTGCAGGATACTGACTCCAGAAAAGGTCAAGATATTACATTTTCACCACCGTATAAAAGCTTGTCCTCGAGCTGTACCCCCAAACTTCTCCAAGAATCTGAGCTATAAATATCAGGCCAATGAGTCCCTATATCTGCCTTCATTTCCCATGTCTCTTCCTGCACGCATTCATGCTGCCATAAAACACAAAATATCAGTACAGTCTTTCCCCTGAACACATTCTCACTCTAATCCAACACACGTATTAGATTCTCCTCAAAGGATGCATCTATCTATAACCCAACCTCATCCACATCGATCACATGAGAAGGGTCAGGGTGATACAGTATTAGTTGTGATACATGGAAAACATCATGCATAGCACTATATTTCTGTGGATGATCCAATTGGTATGCTACTAGCCCGACTCTCTTCACGATCTCAAATGGTCCAACAAACCTGTGTGCCTACATTCCCTGACATCGTATCCTACGGTGACCCAACATCGGTGATACCCGAAGGAACATGCGATCACCGACTATATACTCTAGATGTCACCTCTGTCTATAATAATAAGACTTCTGCCGACTTTGATCTGTAGTCATTCATTTCTAAATCATCTGAACCTGTTCAGTCGCCTTTTGTGAGAGACTCGGTCCCACCAACTCTGACTCACCCGCTTCCATCTAGCATAGCGGTGATCTACATGGCCAACCATAAATATCCTCATATAGTTCCATCGGTATAGTTTCTTGCTAACTATTGTTATAGGAAAACTCCACTAAATTTATGTGCTTCTCCCATGTACCACCGAATTCAAGTACACACACCCTCAACATATCTACAAGAACATGTATAGTATGCTCTCATTGTCCATCTTTTCTTGATGGAATTTCGTACTCAATAAAACCTGCATATCAAGTGCCTTCTACAAGACCTTCTAGAAGCGCAAAGTAAACCATGAATCACAATCTGAAACTATAGTTGGTGGCACCCCATGAAATTCAATAATATTCTATAAATGCATCTCTCAAAACTTCTAGACTATAAAAGTTACCATTATAGGTAAGAAATGTTCCACCTTTTTCAGTAGATCCACAATGACCCAAATAGAATCATTTTCATAAGTGTTTATCGATGACCAATCACAATATACATGGTCACGTCATCCCACATCCATTCTGGAATGCACAATGTTCGTATTAAACCTACAGGTCATTGATTCTCTACCTTCACCTAATAATAGGTAATGCATCGTGTCAAAAAACATACTATCTCCTTCTTCATGCCTGGCCACCAAAACTATTGTCGCATATAATGATACATTATGGTCACACAATGGGGCATTTCCAATCATGAGGAATGAAATTCCTATAGGAGATCCTCTCACATGCTTGTTGGAAAAACAACCCAATTCTTCATATAAACTATATTATTCTCATCTACCTTCTAGTATGAAGGTGTCTCCCCACCTTCAATGTTTTCCCTCAAGGATAAGCATCCCGTTTCTTCATATTTCTAGTCCCTGATCTGTCTCAGAAGTGTAGACTCCACTACAACTGACATGAGTGCCATTTCATATTGTCTCTCTTGAAACACAACATACATTTCATCTAGCAAGGACATCATCCTCCACACTGCACTTGATTCCTGAACAGTCTGAGTATGAGTCTTCCTACTCAATTCATTAGCCACGTCATTTTCTTTCCCATGTGTATATACTAGCTCAAAATCAAAATACGACATATAATCAAACAATATCCGCTATTGAAGAGTCAAATAGAGCTGAGAAAAGATGTACATAAAGCTCTTATGATCAGTATAAACTGTAAACCTTTCACCTAGGAGGTAGTGTCGCCAACACTTTAAAGCATAAACCACTACTACAAACTCTAGGTCATGCATTGGATAATTAGTTTCATGCAGCCTTAGCTATCGAGACATTTATGCCACAAATTAATCTCATTGCATCAACACAACTTTAGGACTTATCCTAATAGGGTCACAATACACCGTTTACTCTTCACCTGACTCAGGCAGATGCAAAATTGTTGAGGACATGAAATGATTCTATATCTTTTGAAAAGATGTCCCGCAAGCCTTTGACCATTCAAACTTTATTCCCTTTTTTGTCAAGCCCAAAATTGGTGTTTCTTAATGTAGAAAGTCTTGGATAAAACTCTTGTAATAACAACCTAACCATAGTAACCATGAAATAGCTAAAATTTGTGTTTCTAAACATGGTTCTGATACCAAATTTTAAGGTCCCGACATGGGAGCCACTAAACTATGCTCTGAGCCGGTTGGGCACAAGCCCTCAAGTGTGCCTCCCTGTATGCCAGAGGGTGGCGAATAGCAGTGAGGGTCTAGTAAGTCAGCCTCGGGGAGAGTATACCCTATGTTATCAGATTAAAATACCAGCAGAAGTAACTAAGAAATAGCGGAAAATAATATTAATTTATTAGTATTGTCTCACTATCATAATCAAAACTAGAAATACAATACACAATTGAAAGGTAAAACATGGTATGACTATGCTACTTCCAAGTGTCTACAATGAAACTAAAAGTAAAGACATAATGACTCCAAAAGGATCATGACCCACGTCTAGTTCCCTCTTTCATGCTACAACCACAAATAGCACTCTAACCAGGTCTCTTGCCCTTATTCTGTCCGGTAACATCAAAGTCAATTCAGGTACCAATCATGCATCCCGAGTAGGGTGTGAGTACGTCTTAGTAAATCACCACCAACAATGTTAAAAAAAATCCATTCATAAGTAGATTGTATAGTTGCATTATTAATAAAGAAAAAAATAGGGAAAACAATTATATTTATCCAATTAACCATCATTTAATACGTTAAACTTCTAGGTTCTCAAGAATACCCAAAACACAATTCCTTCTTCGACATGTGTATGTGCCTAAACCATTTCCCATTTTCAATCAATAATTACTATGTCACAATATTTATTTTATTAATAGCCAAATGAATACATAGTACAAAATAAATGAATGAGTGTAGAATGTCATGTATAGCACCCATGTGTGTATTTGGAGCATCAATCCCTATGTCCTAACCCCATGGGTTTTTGGAGCATCAGTCCTTGTCCCACAAAATATATATTTCATGAATGTCATTTTTTATAGAATGCAATGTCTAGAATATATGTGGGTATTAAGAGCATCAGTCAGTGTCCCACTACCCTTCTTCAATTCAAATATCTAATTCACATACACAACCATATTCATATGTTTAATCATCATTGTCCTTCCATCTTAACTCTCACCCATATTCAACTAAATCCACAATTCACAAAGAACCATACAATCAAACCAAAAATTAATTATTTATTCCATGAAATTAACACAACATCATATGCCTAACAAGATGATATTGTGGTATTGGACTTTAAACCACCTACTTCGATTTATTGATGGAAGGCATCCCAACGAAAATCCCCAAAATCTGAGTGGCACAATGTCATCTATCAAGTTATGGATCTAAATCCTTAAAACCTAAAAAAAGATCAAATGCATAATGATCATTCAAAACTAGATATAGATCCAAAATTATAGATCTATACCTTAACTAATAGGTTTAGATCTATGTAAATGATGGAAATCTCCCATGAAAAGATCTAGGAAAGTAAGTGGAAAGAATTGATAAAACAATAGGTTGAAATCCACTTACCGAAAGGAGTGATGATCTTCAATCCGAGCCTTCAATCCTGACAAATGGTTCTCAAAACGCCTTGCAATATATCCAAAATTCATTGTAAACACCTAGAAATTTCCAAGATCGAAGATTGTTCAGAAAATAAGGAAGTCTCCGGATTCGTGTGGTTTTAATAAGGATTTTTGAAAATAAAAATTGTGCCCACAATTTCTTGGATAGTGGCGCACTGTTTGTCAATCCTTGCACAATCCGTGCGGACCTCACTGTCCTGATTTGCACGGTCCGCATAGTTTGGTTGCACAGTTTTTCAAATCATGTGTAAACTGTGTGTACCTCCCCTTCTAGTTCTACTTGGTTTCCACGGTTTGGTCGCACAGTTTGTCAAACCATGGGCAGATCATGCACAACCCACTTCCCATTTGTTTTACATAAAATATCAGTCAAACGCATCCCAAGTCACTACTCCTAAACAGCGGTACATAAAAACATCAACAGTACCTGAAAACGTGCCCAAGATTCACTCCAGAAAAGGCTGAGATCTTACACACAACATTATGAATAGTAACATACCTTTATTAATAATAATGAATAGTAAATTGGACAAAAAAATAGAAACATCACCCATTAATAGATAAATACAATATAGACATCTTAAATGGGAAAAAACACTCATAGTATATGAATTGTTATTTTTGCATGTCATAAATAGTTTAATTTCAATTTTATGATTAATTGAATTATTTAAAATGGAAATATTTTTTCATAACATGTATTCATAAATTTTTTCTTTATTTTCTTATGGTTATAAAATAATTTTATGTGACATTGATTAATTTTACAAAGGGTTATAAACTGAGTTATAGTTGTGATGTTGATTTTTTTGGAATAAATTGTTATTTTATTGAAAAATTAAATTAAAAAAATTTAATAAATAATTTTTTAAAAAATGGATTTCATTTTGGAATTCTACAGGTTGAAAAATGGTTACTATTAATATTTGGGATTTTTCCTAAATACATGAATTGTGAGTGAATAGTAAAATATAATATTATATAATAAGTGTTAACTACATGATTTATTGGGTCATAAGTGCTGTAAGGATGATGTAAACCCACTAGATTTGAACTCACTTACACATATTACTATTATGGGTCCCATGAAAAAACAATATTTTTTGTCTTGATGGAATTAATAAAATAATGAATAAAATATTCAAAATTCAATCTCTCCTCCACTATAACCCCCCCTCACTTCCTCTTATCGTCACTCCTCTAAAACCTTTTTCCTTGTGAAATATCTTCCAAAATACCCTTAATTAGTAACTACCACGTCCATGTTCTCTTGATCCTTCCAAAAGACCCAAACATCTACCCTAAAGAGGATCTCAAGGAATATTAGTTCAACAGGAAAACTGCACTTTTCATTTCTTTCCAGTCATGTTCTCTAAAATGTGGTATGTATTTCATGTATTCATACCATGTTCTTCTTTTTATATTATTATGTAGTTGTACTATTATATGAGTCTTTTATTTATGGGTTTCCACTATCCCCTCTCTTTTTAATGTTTTCTAATACCAAGTTACGTAGTCGTTATGCTACAGAATTTTCGTCTCAAAATATCACTATTTCTCAAGAAATCTTATTAGGTTCTTATATTTTAATATAAATTAAATTATGATTGGATATGAAATTACATATCCACCTTAATACCCCTTTTATGTATTAATTATTATATACGCTTTTTCTATCATCAAAATATTTTATGAAATTTTATGAGACGTCGTTTGGGTGCTGAATTTCTGTAAGGGTTTTTTCACCCAAACATCCACTTTCCTTCAAGTTATTTTTATTTCTGAATTACCACAATGAAATTCATGAATTTTGTTATGTACTACTCATAATTTTTTTGAGTGTTCTATATGTGTTTACCAAAAATAATCCTACTTTCCTTTAATGTTAGTTATATGTTCTAAAATGAACTTTTAAAAATCCTTCTCGAAATACAACCCTGATTCAAGGAAATTTCTCATATTATTACACATTTTAATGGAAAACATATATTATATTTTGGGAAAAATCTATTTTATAAAACCAATAATTTTATTGTTAAAAAATTATCTTACCTCCCTTCTGGTTTTATACAAATATTTTTCAAAAATATCTCTTCTTTTCAAAGTAAAAGGTTATTAATATCAAGAATTACTCAATGATTTTATAAGTGTATATTCATCAATTTAAAAACTATTGTTGATTATTATGTATTATTGGGATTTATATTCCAAAGTATCATATACCAGATTAAATTTAATGTTTTATGATTATTTTTGTTGTGGATGTTCTATATTAAAACCATTCACCAATTTACTTAGAATTGTTAGTGTTTATGCTGAATATTCAGGAAAAGTTATTTAAATTTTTTATAATATTTTCAATATTAATGTATATGTTGTTTATATTTATCCCATTCATATATGGAATGATTTGGTCCTAGAAAGTGTTATGTGGGGCCCTCTATAGCCCCTCAGTGCATCGGTAGGTCTCATGAGACAAAGTACCGTCTTGGCACAGGGCCTTGAAAAAATGACTATTTATGGTCTTGGTAAGAAGCCTTGACGGTATGGTGATGATGTCCTGTATTATGAATTAACTCATTATGAAAATATTATTGATGGTTCATGTGGTTATTATACTAGTATAATATCAATGATTAGGTTTTATTATTTTATTACTTACTGAACCATTATTCCTACCATAATGAGTTCATGATTAGACGCATGTGTTTTCAATTATTAACTTTTCATATGGATAATGATTATGATATCTTATGGTGTATTTATTACCCATACTGAGAATTGGATCTCACCCCTTTGATATGCTTCATTTTCTCAGGACATGAATGTTTTTTTATTATTTACCCACAAGGATAATCATAGATTGGTGGATGTTTCCAATAAAACTTATATGTTATATTTCATTTGAAGTTGTAATGTTAAAATTATGTATATATATGGTTTTCAAAAACTACTAATATACTCTTACCTTATGGACTTGATTCCTTGTAATCACCCCATTGTGTTAAAATAATTCACCTGCTCCAGGCTTCTGGGGTAGGGGTGTTACACATGAAAACCCCTTAAAGTATGTAAACTTTTTGAAGAAAAACCCACAGAAATTGATAACATAAAATTGAAAATTTAATATAACAAAATATTTAGTAATCATGATTAAAAAATTATAATTGGGTTGTAATTACACCATATAATTATAAACATAGTCTATTAGATAATCATGTCTCAATGAAAGTATCTTTTTATGGAAACACTTAACATGATTCCTTGCTTAAGTATTCATACTATAATAATTTTGTAATTAAGAATGAAAAAAATCTTATCCCATTAATAAAAATAAACCATAAATATTAATCATTTATAATCATTATTATAATTTTTTTTCGTCAGATTATTAACTACTAATAGAGTATTATTATTATTCAGTGTTATGAACTTTATCTAAATTGTGAATGTTTAATAATGTAGATGTCATTAACGAACCATTATCACTATATTCAATATCAAAATATATTTTATTATTCATAAATAAATAAATAATTATATATTATAATTATTTATTAATATATTATATCATTTTATATGTTTCATATTTATTCTCCAAGATAAAAGAATCAAGGACGACATATTTCAATTATTTTTTGAAAATGAAAATGATACATTAATTATATGTTTAATACATAACATAACAATAAAAGAACCATATAAAAATGTTGCTTTTATTAATATACCATAATATTTTTTTTTAATTTTCCATTGTAATCCCTAAGAGAGTTATATAGTGTTGTTTATGTGTGTTGTTAAACCGACTAAAACATGAATATGCAGTAACCCAATCGGCGATTACATTTTAAGATGTATATATTTCAAAAAAATATATTTTATCATCATATTATTGATATTATTTTTATTTTATTTTATTTTTGAACCATATAAGAATAATATTGGATAAATACACAAAAAAATGGATTAAAAACAAAATAATGATTCTTTAGGGATGTGGTAGTCTACACACATCCATGATTAATATTCTATTGTTTTTATAAGATTATATCAATTAAAAAAATTGATATAAAATTAATCTAATAACTCAGCAGAAAAATTATTATTCTAAATTCATCACATTATTATTCTGATATTATATTATATAGAGTAATATTAAAAATAAAATCATAAGAAAGAGATCATACATATGCTTAATATATGACTTGTCATTCGATGTTCCCTTGAAATAAAAGGAATTGGCCAACTATGACAAAAAACATAAATTTTTATATAGGAGATGATATTTGGTATTTTAAAAGGGCATTGTATTAAGATGGATTTAGAAGTGTGGTGTGTGTTTGAAATGGTGTATGTGATCCCGCTTATTATGAATGAAAAATTTATCTTTTTGAAACACAATTTATATTTTAACAATTCATGAATCTATTCCGAATTCAATGGATGCATAGTTTCATAATAATGGATCGTGTGGTATTTATAGTCACATAAAATCTCAACCAAGTATTTACTCACATATTTTAGACATGTTATATGGTTTTTCCCATTGACACATAACATTTTACTCATTCTTTTAAATTTATTAACTACATTTAAAATAAGTGATTTTTATTCTATTTCCATTATGTAAAATTATATGAAAAATATATATAATTATAGAAAATAATTTTACATATAGTTATTCTAATTCATTTTTTAAAAATGATAAAATCATCTTATAAATTTTATCATATAATGTTTACAAAATTTTTTTATATTAAAGTTAAATTTTTTCATTTATGATTCCTAACAATAGTTGTATTGATTTAAAACTAAATATGTTATAATATAGTTATTTTATTCCTTATGATAAAATATTATTAGATGTATAAATGAGTAAAATTTAATTAATTCAATATAAATTTTTTGATATAAAAAATATAATAAATTTAATTAAAATTACAATTATCATATAAATTTGGAATAATCCAAATAATAAAAATTTTAAAGATAAAATAGAAATTTTATATAGAAAGTCAATGAAAATTATTAAATAACTGAAATTACTAATATTATCAAGTTAACATTTGGAATGTAGGTAAATTTTGCTTATCGTTTATGGATATGTTGCATAAAACCAATCTTTTGGATTTTTTTAAAACTTATTTATGACTATAGTAGAACATCTAAGGCAATTGATTATAATTAATTAAAAATTATTATAATAATTCATATATTTTATAATTTAAAATAATATAATTCATAAAATTCATTTCATCAAGTCATAATTAATTAATGAAAACACTTGAATACAGTTTTCATTAATAGGAAATATGAATATTAAAATACAGTCGTCATGGGTATATAAATTAATGATACTATTTTCATATTATTTATTATATCTTATAATATATACAAATATATATATATATATATGATATAAAATTGATGTATTTCATATAAATATGATGGTATTATAAACATCAATATTTCTCAAAAAAAAATTTATTTTAGAAAAAAATTGAAAAATACATCCCAAGATAATTATGATGTGATGAATAAAAAATGAAAATTAAAAAATGAAGTATAAACATTTAAATATATAAATTTATCATTCTAGTGAAAAATAATAATAGCATGTAAGTGTATTTTTATTGAAAATATCCTTTTCTACATTTTCTCATATTAGATATTTGCCTTCTAAAAGTAATTACTATTAATGGATTACTATAATAGTGATTATAATAGAATTATTAATAATTTATTATTAATATATTATTATTTTTTGAAATTAGTTGATGCATGCAAATAATGTTGTATTTCAATGAATGAATTTTTATTCCTAAAAAAATACTCGTTTTGTTATAAGGAATCTCATGAAAGTGGGAAATAACATAAAGATCAATAAATGGATTCTCTATATAATTAAAATCTAATATATCATTATAATACATCAGAAAGTAAATATAATGAATATTTAAATTGAGTGACACTATAACACTGATCATTGTTAGTATATGATCCTTCTAAGGGCCAAAGTTTTCCTATATCACGTCACTCATTATTGAAGATACACATTATGTAACTAAAAAAAGGTTATCAACAAATTCATCACAATCCAAATCCTGAGTATAAAAGGGAGTATATAAAAACTAATCCATTATATACTTTTAAAAGAAGTGAATTTTCTATGTTTAGAGTGGACCATTAGAATGGTATTCATTTTATATGGTTCTACAAAGACCGTAATAATGGATGTTGATGTAATATTTCAATGTAAACATTCATTGTTAGATCATTACCTGATTTCCAAAAAGATTTACCTTTATTTATTAATTATGATAAAGTCATACTCTATTGTAAATAATTTCTTTCTATCAAAAATAAATATTTCTCTAGACCTTGTGGGATTTTAGTGGAGAGGGATATATGGAATGCACAATCAGTTATCCTTCATAGGAGAGAGATGAGATCCATGTTCAATATAAAATATTCTATTTGATGGATTTTTTCATTATGTATATTTTTTTATAGAAGATTGAAGAGAAGGAATAAAATAATCTTCCACTTATCACAATGATCTACCAATGTGGGTGTCAATTAAATCAATGTATTGATAGTCACATGGCAATCGATCATAGAATTAATTCAATCCCATTAAGAATTGAGGGAATTATTTTATAGGGATCCAATAAGTCAAAGGGTGTAGAATCATGAAGAATAACCCATATACATCTATTATTGAATTATTTGACACACTAGTAACACAATATGGGGAAAACCGCACACAAATACAGCTAAATCCTTCCTAAATGGAAACATATATGAGTTCATTAAAAGACATCCCTGATTTCAAAATGTTATAAAAAATATTCACCAATTTCAATGACTAGATCTCATTGAGTGTCCTCCTCTCACAATTTTAAAATCTCCAAATTATTAATTTATATATTGTTATATATTCCTCCATCTACTGGGAGATATAATTTTTATGGGATGGTATGAGTATAGTCATGGAGACAGTGTCTAATAATCTATGATGGACATCCAAACAACTAATTTTTTATATGAAATATTTGGTTTATATGGGCTTCTGGATGATTTCATGCAGATCATTCCTATATTTGGAGACTATGGTTGGGTTTTTCTCATCCCATTCATTATTTACACATTATACTTCTTTAGGTTTTGCCACATATCGAAACTATATGTGTGTCTAAGGATCCATGATGATGGACTGATGAATCAACTTTTCTTGAAGAAGTTCATTAAGGAGAGTGTCTAATTCTGGATTATAGATATGAGGGGAGTAAGAGAACAGAAAGCATCAAAAAAGGGGAAACAATTTTCCCTAAATATTCAATTGAGGGTAAGAAGTTCAGAGCGTTATAAGGGTTAGGTGAAAGAACCATTTTTTTTGAACTATTAATATCATCATATAATTTGATGTTGTTTGTTGAGCCTTATATTTAAAATATTTGGATATAATGTTATCCAATCGAATGGTGAATGTGAGAATAAGATAATATTATCACCTCAAAGGGATATTCATATTTATTATTGATAAATGTTTAACCTCGAATATTGGAACTACACGAAAACATTGTTTTAGCGGGGGGTTTCAAAACCACTGTGAAAAAACTACGGCTAATTTTTTTTTAAATATTTTTTATAAATGTTTTAAAAGTTCATCCATAAAAATTAACAATTATTTTAGCACCGGTTTTCAAAAAATATCATCCATGAAATAGAGGAAACAAATTTTAAAAAATGATTTATTTATTACTTTTCATTATTTAATTAATATTTATCATCAAATATAGTTTATTATTTATAATTTTAGTTATTTATAATGTGTAAATTAAAAAATATATATAATTATTAGACAATTAAATTTTCATACTGGAAACAAATATTCAATAAGTTCAAAAAGAGAATTCAGTATCAAATTACCATAACATCTGATCTGAGAGTCCATTTCAGCTACACAACCAGCGAAATCAAAGCTAATTAAATGAGATAAAACCAAGTGAGATTTAAATCATGTGATAATCAAAGAAAAAAATACATTCAAATTTCAAAAATTGATAATCAAACTCAAACTTTAAAATAATGAAAATTTTAATCTACGTGTTCATTGGGCTTTACCACATTTCAAATCAAAGCCTTTGACGAGCTCTATGCTATTTTAGTATAGTGCCAACTCTGCGAGTATTTTCCCCTTTTTATTCTCCCAGAAAGGCCCTGTAGGCCTCCGAAAAATATATTGTAGTCGCAGACCCTGCTTTCATAAAATTCAAACATTTATAACATTAGATCTAGGTGCCCGTTCGGCATATACCACATATCACATTGATTCTCATTCCATGATCTTTCATTTGACTAGTTGTGGCACTGAAAATGGAGTCCTTCGTCAAATTTTAAGGTCACTTTATTGTTTCTGGGTTTTTAGAGGTTCATAATGTTTTATAAATTAATTAATGATTTAATTACTTAATAATCTATTATTTATTTATTTATTTATCTATTTATTATGTACAAATTATTTATTAATTTATTTTTATTTTATTACATAATTATTATTTGGTTTATTTATTAATAGTTTATTATTCATTTATTAATTAATTATTAATTATTAATTCTTTATTCTTTATCCAGTATGTATTAATTAGTTATTTAATATTTATTTATTAGATATTTATTAATTATTTATTAAATATTGAATATTGAATATGAACTATCGAATATTAATTATTAATTGTTAATTATTAATTATAAATTTTTAATAATTAATAATTACTAATTACTTATTATTAATAATTAATAAATAAATATTAATTAATAATTTATTTACCTATTTATTTATATATGTATTTATGTTTTTCTTCTTTATTGTTTAATCATTATTGTTTATTGTTTATTGTTTATTATTTATTATTTAATTTTAATTTTCTAAATATTAATGAATAATTATATTATTTATTTATTTATTTATTTATTATTCTTTTTTTATTATTTATTTAGTGTTTCAATATTCTTTATTTAATCATTATTAATTACGTATTTATTAATTTTTTTAATAATATTTTAATTATTTATCAATTTTTAAATATTAATTATTAATAATGAATTATTAATTCTTAATGATCAATTATTAATTATTAGTAATTATTAATTATTATTTATGAAAAATTAATTATTTACTATTTAATATATATTATATATTATTTGTTATTCATTATTTATTTTTTATTATTTATTTATTATTGAATAAATTATCTATTATTTATTAATTAGTTATTTATTTATCATATATGAAATTATTTTGTAATTAATGTATTTTTTATATATTACATATATATTATATGTTAGATATTTCATATTATATATCATATATCATATATCATATATTAAATATCATATATTACATATTATATATCATATATCATATATTATATATTATATATTATATGTTATATATTATATATTATATATTATATATTATGTATTATGTATTATGTATTATGTATTATGTATTAAATATTACAAATTATATATTGATTATTGCTTATTATGTATTATATATTTTATATTTTATATTTTATTTTATTTATTATTTATTATGTATTATTTGTTATGTATTATGTAATATATATTATGTATTTTATAATTATATGTATTATATGTTATATATTATATATTATATATTATATATTATATATTATATATTATTTATTATTTATTATTTATAAGTTAATATTTACAATTTACTATTTATGATTTATGATATAGTATTTACTATTTTTAATACAATATATTTCCATATTATATATTTCATTATTTATTATTTATAAATATATTTTTATTAATTACTAATTTTTAATTAATAATTATTATTTACTAATTATTACTTATAAATTAATAATTTTTTATTTTTTATTTTAAATTATTGATTATTGATTAATCATTATTGATTAATAATTATTGATTGATAAATATTGAGTAATAATTATTTACTGTGTATCTATTTGTTATGTATTATTTTTTTTGTAATTAATATGTTTATATATATATAATTATATTAAATTCAATTTATTAACCATGTAAAGTGCCTGATAGAGTGGTAATGTATTTGGAGAATAAACAGGAAGTAAGGGGTTCAAATGTCACCCAATATAGAATTTCTATATATGGAATGGGCATATCCATCGACGTGGACTTGTGCATTGAGATGTGCATTGTAATGGTAATAATAAATAATAAATAATAAATAAATTATGAAAATAAAAAAATTAATAAATGAATAAATGAATAAATAAATGGATTAATGATTGAATGAATGAATAAATGAATGATAAAATAAATAAATTAATCAATAAATAAATAGATAAATGAATAAATAAAAAATGATTAAATGATTGAATAAATAAATGAATTAATGAATGAATAAATAAATAATTGAGAAAATAAAAAATAATGATTGAATAAATAAATAAATAAATATCAATAAGCAAAAAAAATATAAATTTTAAATAAAAAATAACAAAATAAAAAATTATTTAGTGATGGTTTAAACCATTTCAAAATCATTGTATGATGCTTTTAAAAACCGCCGCTAATTATTTCCCAAAAAATGATTTAGAGACGATTTTCCAAAACCGAAGTAGAATGATTTATTGACAGTTTAAATTATCGCTAAAAACCCATCGCTAATTCATTATACAATGGTTTTAAAAAACCTCTAATAATTATTCCCCGACACATGATATATCGATGGTTTTCCAAAACCATTGTAGAATTATTTAATGGCAGTTTAAACTTCCAATAAATACAAATTTTGTGATATTGATGGAACATTGTATACATTTTCATAGATATTTAATTATTAATTGTGTAAAATAGATTTATTCTTTCCCTTAACTTGAAATCATCATGGTGGTGAAGAAGATACAAAATTTGGTTTTCTTCCCTAATCTATACATAGAGACAAGTGGATCTGCGGGATCTAATGAATGAATTCCCTCACACATCATTAGTGGATTAATATAAAATATGACTGAAATAATAAATTCATACCATTGTATGGGTCTATAGTAAATTAAAATACACATCATATTTTCAATTGACAATGGTCTATGACAGTCCCTATCAATATGAAGAATGTTCATTTTTTTTAAATGAAATTAGTGAATCAGATGAACGTATCAGAGAGGTATGGATTACTAGAGAGGGGGTTGATTGACTTTACTGGTCACAAACATTCATCCGAGCCTATATGATCACTTTTAAATATTTATAATCCTAAATATTAATATATCCATTGTCAAAGATGTTATCATAAACCATAGATTCATCATCATCATTAAAACTATAAGAAACATATACAATATTCACATAATTATTCTCCAATTCAATTATGTAATAGTGTACAAATTCTCAATACTGGTTTTGGATGAAGAAGTATTCCATGATGTTGTGTTAGTGGAAACTCTACAAGGAAAGAAAAATTATATGATTCCTCAAATAAATATTTTTTTTTTGTATTTTTATTCATGTGATTGAGATCCTTCATCTATAGTTAATAGTTGAGTTGTCTTGGACTCTGGATTGAAATAATGAAATAGACCATGGTCTTCATCATTGTGATGGTAAATGTTTTCTACATTCAATTATAGGGACACTATGAAACATTAATATTATGAGAATGTTCCAAAAGAGCCTTATTCTAAGGCACCACATGATACCATATTAGTTGAGGGGCCATAGCATACGGGACTAAATCCGTCTCATCACTAGAAAGCATTTACATTCATAAACTTTCTAATGGAAGATATTAATTTTTATCCTACTATATGGTATTCATGGTATATTTATATCACATTCTTAATTCTGAGAGTCGAATTAGATATATACTAATTTCATGGATTTAGAATAGCTCCACCGAAAACAATTCCATAAATATTCAAAAAAACTATTCGTATAGTATATGAATATAAATGTATTTCCCCCTTAAATTACAATATGAAGATATTGATTCATAAATTTTTATTTTTTTCACTTAGATTTATCTATGACCCTCATCATTCACATTGTAAAGATGATCTTATTCAGGATCTATCAATATTCATCCTCTTAGTTATTGATCGATTAAGGTTTTAAATTTATATACAATAAAAAGTCATGTTCATTCATATTTGTAAAAAAAATATTGGATATGTCATTCCACTTTGTGATCCAGGATCCATGAATAAATCCACATAGATAAAAAAATTTGTAATGTATTACACCATGTCACATATAAAATAGAATAAGGTTAATATTATGCTTTTATAATTAGGTGAATCAGGATAATATACCATCGAACATTGGTAATGAACCATTTCTAGTTCCAATTTGGATCATTTTATTTCCATTTAACCCAAGTGATTGGTGACTATATTTATCAATTCATCCTTGGGGTAATCAACATATTTCATCAACCTAAATGGGTGGATAGAAAATGATGGACATTGAAAATGGTTTTATATTGGGATATAAAATTGATTCTATAGGTGTAGAGCTATGGGAATGTTATGAATTTTATCATAATAGAAAATACTCTACATTCGACTGAAGATATATGTGAAGAACCACATATTTCACAATGGAATATTGACATAGAAAAATCAATTGATAGGATTAATGATAGCGTGTTATAGGGAAATATTTGGAATCCCAAGATCAAGGATGATATTCATGGTTGAGATCAACATTAATATGATTGTTTCATTGATACTCATTTATTACGATTTTGATCTTGTAATCATCTTTTTTTGAAGCATTGGGATGTCTAAATTATTTGGCCACTACCTTGCATATTCCATGATTTTTGTATATTTTAATCGAGATATGGTCCTCTCAAGGATATAAAGGACATATATCATACCCAATGGATAATCATGGAATCCTATGTGAGGTATCACCTATTACAATAAATCTTTATGGGAAGGATATCCTAACATGGCTTATCCGTGGAAATATAATCATAATCATTATGGGGATTGGGAATGCATATGTTCATTTTGGAAATGGTCATATCTTAGTAGTTATGGGTTTATTTGGTATGATCACTAGAATGACTTTTTATTTATTATAATACTAGTCTATGTATAACCTTCATAGTTTTTAAAATGAATGATTATGTTTGATAACATACATGATATGCTACATGGAGCATAGATAAACAACTAAACAGTATTATTTTAATACTACCATTATAACCTTGCCATTATAATGGAGGGTATAAATATGATTAAATAAATTATTTAAATATGGTCTACATATATATATAATTAATTAATTTATGACAATTTAATTATATTTGAAAATAATAGGATATCTTTTTCATTAAAAAGTGAATTTGAACATGTGTGTTTTATATCAATAAAATATACTCATAATTTTTTGGATATTATTAATGTTTTATATATATACAATATTCAATATAATGTTTAATATTCATCCTATTTTTATAGGCATTATAAAATAATAAATCAATTTTAATATGTGAAAATTTGTATTTTTCTAGAAAATCGTTTTACAGCCTTTGGAAGACACACTTTTTAAAATACATTTTTTATAGATTTATATATTATGCATCAAATGAATTTACTTAATCCTTGAAGAAAGTATATAAAAATTTAATTTGGTTGAATATTCTACTTTTTTCTGATAAGTATCATGTTTTGATAAATAGTGAAAATAATGATTTTGAATTGAAAACAAATATCACATCAAAAAAAATTTATGTTGTTAATTATATATTTTATTATTTTGAAATAATACTTAGACAATAATTTATTATTTAACTATATTTTTGTCATATAAATAAATTTCACACTAATATTGGATATAAAATCATTTAATCATTTTTAAATTTTTACTTTTACAACTTGTTGTTCTGTCTGATCTATGGGATTAATTTTAATATTATTTTTTCCACTTCATGGTTTATAATTTTGAAAATTGGATTCTATATCTGTAATAAGTGGTTTTAAATTATGTATATTGTTCCCTTTTATTTTTTTACCTTATGAATAATAATTTTAGTAATATTTATTAACACGGTAAAGGGTAAATTATGTACTAATGGGAAAAAATAATAATCTAAATATTATAAAATTACGATAAATGCTATCCTAATTACATTGAATCAGTTATTTTATTAGAAAATAATAATTTTGTTTATATGATTACCTTTTTAAGCCACATGTATGTGATTATGACATTTATTATATTTATTTAAAAAAATTCATTGTTCCCATACTCATGTTTTTTTCTAATTTTTTATTTTTTATATATTATTATTCAGAAGATATATTTGACTAATAATATTTTTTTGAAATATATAATTTTTATCTTAATAAGGTAATTTATTTCAAATAAATAATTATTTAAATGTCTTAAACAATTTAGATGTAATAATTGTTTAATTAACCTAAATATCAAATAAAAGATATTAATAATATTGAAATAAATATAATCATATATAATCAATGTAATAAAATAATTTTCTAGATAAAATTTACTTGTGTGAGATATTTTTGAAGTTATATTTTCTAATTTATCATATTTTAATTTCTTTAAAATACCTACTAATGAATAATTTCAAAACCGACATTAATGATATTATAAAATAAGTGATATTTATTTAAATTATACAAAATTTTTAAAAATATAAAATCAGGAAATTTTATTTTAATAATTTTTATAAATTCATATCTTACTCATTTAGGTGTCTTTGGTAATTTTATAGTGATTATATTTTCCCAGTAAGTGTAAATTCAATGTTATCATGATAAGAGAACAAGGGGTTTAAGAAGGGTTAAACCCCAAAAAAATAGGGACTAAAATATTGTCAAACATGTCTACTTTTCATTGGATAAATAGATTTTGACCAATAATCATCTTTTTTAAATAAGTCAATTTTTATTCTTTTGTTATATAAATTTAATTTATATAAATTTAATATTGTATATAATTCCATCTATTCCCCTCCCCTCCCTTAAAAAAGGGAACCGATTATTCCATTTTATCCATACACAAAACAATATTATCATTATCCATTATCTGAAAAAATAATTTCTAGGACGACAGAATATATTATCAAGCTCCTAGTTTTTTCTGAACAACAAAATTTGTGGTCTTAAGGTGTTAATCAATGGATGATTTATAAAAAGAATTTGTTTTTTAATTATGTGATTAGGTTTTATTTCAACATCCACATGTTACATATATTCATCATCCATGATAAAATAATAACTATTTATTCTTAAATATACATAGATTTTATTATATATATGGAATGACCTATATTGATCTCCACTTCTGTCATATGGAAAAATAAATAATATTTTTTCGGTACGGTGCACTACCACCATTAAATCCAATAAAATTTCTTTTCCATCACCTCTCTAAAAAATAGTTATAATGATGGATTAATGATTATATATGATATTAATGACATATTTATCATTATTAACCTGTAATATATCATTTAGAGCCTTATCTTTCCTTACACATAAAAATGATATCATTGTTTGTCCGTACATTTTAACAATCACCCCCGAAAGGGATGTGATTCATTTTTCATAATGTCATCACATGGATAAATTAAATATGTATATTTAAATTATTATATATGATATTATAGATATCATAAAAATTATCTAATTATATAATAATACATACCTTCTTCCCATAATGATCATTGAAAAATTAAAACATTATTCATGCATATAAATGTCCTACCATTTCTATGATTGTAACATAGTTCATTTGTCATAACTATATTGCATGGTTGGATTTGGAAATATAATTAATATATAAAATTAATAATTATTTCATTATTATTATTATATATATTGTTGTAATGAACACTATTACTACATAAATCATATAGAGGTCATTTTTCAATGAAGTACCAAATATTTTAAAAACATCCAATGTGATCATAAATAATTAAGTAACTATTTTAACATGATAATAAGTGACATAAAATAGATAATATAAATTTAAAACGATCTCAATAAGGTATAAATATTTTATATGATTATTATTTCAGTTGATAAATAAAATCTTTGACTAATCGTACTCAATGTAAGTGACATTGTCTCAATATCCGTATATTTAGGTATATCTTGATGTTATAAACCATTATTATTTTATAAAGTGTATATAATTCCCATTTGATAGTATATATAAATAATTTAAATTCACCCATGATATTTATATTTTTTGTTTCCTTTTTTATGGTTTATATAATTACAATGTTTTTCAAGTGATAAGGTGTTTTTAATTGAATGAATGTCTGTTTTTAAATTTATATTACAGATTAGTTATTCATGTGGTGGTTCTTGGACATTATATATGATTTGTGTCACAAAATAGCACTATGAGAGGCCATTATAGATTAAATGATGGGTGATCCAATATATAAATCCAATGTATTGGGTAATGGTTATATTCTACAGTGAAATGTATTGGAAGTTGGTTGAATTGGTACTCTACTATGTAAGGGTTTTATATGGGCTGTATGTGATGATTTCCAAGCATACCTAAATGAATTTTATTGTCATACTGTTGATTTTATTAGGAAATTTTTTTTCCAACATATATAATAAATCATATTTTATGTGGAATTATAATTACCTTTATTGGTTAAATGATATGTTTTAATGAAAATTATTTTTATAGGTTTTCATGTTTTTTACTAAACTATCAGTTTCCCTTTTTATATATCCCTTATAGATATTTTTGTTTCATTAAATGTTTTAATTTTTTTTATAATGGATATAAATGGTAATAGAGATATGGATGATATCATAGGGTGAATTGTAAATATTTTTCATAAATAGAAACCATGATTTATTTTTCAAAATGATTCTTGTAGTGGAAAAATGGAAACTGACTATATGTGTCCAAATGTAATGTATGGGTTTACATTGTATTTTTTTTTCTTCATTAAATAAAATAATAAAATTAGAAGATCCAAAAATAAATTTTTATTTTCGAAACACTATAATATTTAATGTTTACATCTGGGTCCTCGTAGTTGTTATCAAATGATTGATTATATTAGACAAAATGTTTGGATGTTATTTTAGTAAAAGTTAGAATATATATATATATATTTCCACAATCATTACCATGGTAGTGTTTTTCATAGTTATTTTAGATTAATATCCTATTTTTATGTAAAATCAAAAAAGATAAATTAGTGTTTATCTTCTTTATAATGTGGGATATGATGATTTTATTAATATTATCACAGAAACGTTTTTTGGATTTTTTAAATGGATGAATTGGTAGGAACAATAATATTGAGTTATTTGAGGGAGAATTGGGTGGGTGTATGAATAAGAAAATGGATTAAATAGGAGACATAATGATAACTGAAATGGTAATTTATAACAAACTATCATTATTAATTATTAATGACATAGAAATTGGTGAGTTTTTTAATACATCATGTACGAGAGAGAAATGAGTAAGGTAAAATTGTCAACTATTTCTATGATGCAATCTATGCTCACTTCTGTGTGCTCCCAAACGGCGGTGGATGATGGTGTTTGGATTCAACTACCTCTGGTTCCGCTTTCTCTTTCTGATGGCTGTTCTTCTCGGTGGGAACCATGCTGGGATTATAGGGGTCTGACAAAGGGTGCTTGGTTCTAGGATGTTCTCTACGGTGTTTCTCATTCAACGGTGATATCCAAAGCAGGGGAAGCTCCTTTTCCTTCATCGTGATTGGTCTAAATTCCACTGATTATGGTGATACAAAGGGAATTGAGGTTGGAGGAAGGTGTACCAGTGATATAGATTTCGGGGAAGGTTATCTGGGAAGCAACTGCCTATCATGACCTCTTTCTAGTAGTTCACTTTGTTCGCAACAAGTCGTGTGTAAACATGTTCAAGAATTTTGTTAATTCATGGGTTATTTGGCATCCTACAACTGTATATGATATTTATATGCTGACCTTTTCTATTTATTTTTTTTCTTGGGAGAATGTTGTGGCGTACAGGGCTCGTGAAGATAGGAGGTGTGATGCAAGGAAGTTCACCTTATCCTAGTGGTCTTGGGACTGGAACTTCAGTAGGGAATCATCATCGGAGGTGGTTTGCCTATGTCTCTTGGGCGTTCCTTTGCCCTACCAAAACCCATTGATATTGAAGGAAATGGATGATTCTCTAGGTGCATTCTTATGTTATGATGTGGATACGCGACAACTTCTAGAAACTGCCAACACTCACATCTGTTTAGAGATAGATCTCTTGGTGGATCGGACGTCGCAGATTTTTGAGGTCTAAAGATGGTTTCAAATGTTAGAAAATGATAATTTACATGTCTCCTTTGTGGTTCATCAATTTCTATGGTTTTCAAAGGCACTCGCTGGTAGTCTGTTGGAGGAAGAACTCAACATATGGTCTGTCTATCTCAACTGACCACACCGGACCGGTCAGGGGTCCACCGCGTTCAATGGAGGAGACAACATGAATAGACTAGGTGAGGATGAGGGAAGTCATCGTTGGGGAGGAGATTTCAAATTTGAAATCTCACAGCAGATCCCACATGTCAGAGGTGGGTCCGTCCATGCACGTCTATATTGGTTCAGGTGGGTTTTATTCCGGTGCAGATTTAGAACATGCAAACCTACTTGTGTTATCACATGTCTCTATTATTTTTTCTTAGAGACTAGAAGCCTTTGTTATTCCCATAATGGAAAAATCATCTTCTATGGACTCTTATGATATAATAGCATGCACTTTTAAACACATTTCCAGATCTTTATCATCACCCCCTCTGTCGATCCACATTTCATCACTGTTATCCCTAGATTTTGTGAATTGGTCCTTATGTAGTAATCATTTTTAGGACTGCAATGGGAAATCATGTAGGGTCGTTTTTCTGGAGGCTATAGTAATAATGATCCAGGCTACCTGAGTGTTCCTACAACTAGTTATTTGGGTAAATTTATTGCATTGAGATATATCAGAGAGTCCTCCCCGACACTATATCCCAATGATCAAATTGCCTCTCTTTGATGTTTCTGATGGGGAGTTCCAGAATAATGTTCTCACACCTATGTGGTGTTCTCCTTCCTAAGGATTTTCTAGACCATTCATGCATTTATAGTCAAAGGAAGAATGTGTAGCTCCATATATTTCTGTTCCTAAAATGTCTGTACATAGGGGTTGGAAGTGTATGTGTTAATGATTTCACTGATTATCTTGAAGACTCGGGTTCTGGGAGAATAAGAGAAGTGTTCCTTCATAGCCAACGAGTCTTGTGACAATCATATATCTCTCATGAAAATTTTAAAACCCAAACAGGTTTTAGAAAAGCTTTACTCACTAGTTAAGAAAATGGGTTATCTGATTTTTTTGGCCTAAACACCCAGAAATCTGTCAAAATATTGATTTTCAAAAAGATACCTTTCCCAATTGATTTGGTGAACCTCACATCGTAGTTTAGGAATCTCGGGATCTCATAAAATTGTATGGTGTTTATGTTTTTGGTTGTTACTGTGATTATATTCTATCAATAGAGGAACAATTCTGGTAGCACATGGATTCCTTTTAAATTTTTGGTGTCTCATGGTTCGTGGTGGGGGGGGGTGGGGTTGGGATACATCCCCTCGATTGAAGACATATCATAAAAAAAGGATGGCTCGACCATTTTTAACGATGGAATGTCAAAATTCTAGGTGTTCATTTATTTTGAAGGACTATTAAACAAATGGAATATTGGTTCTATGTTCACATGGTGTTGTAATAGAGGGGTCAATTATTCATTTGGAGCCACCTGTATAGGTGTATCAGAAATATGTGGGGACTGGATCTCTTTTTCAACATGCCAATTACTCATATTCATCACTCACTCTCAGACCATTCTACACTCCATCTAAAAATCTTTTGAGAGACTACTCACAATCATTATTTCCATTATAAAAATAACTGGCACTAGAGAGAGATCTTCTTTTCCATGTAAAGTGATTTGTTATGTCACGAGGGTCATGAGAGGTCTTGGTGTGGTTATCGTACTGCTAGATGTTCCTTAAGAGGGATATTCAAAGTTGGATGATGAATAGATTTGACGATAATTATGGTGTTCCTAATCTACAGACTGATATCAATAGTTTGTAGGAGGATCTATAGGTTATGATGGATGAGAATTCCTTTATCAGGATGTGCAATAATCGTGCACCTATTGTAGAAATATTGTTGGAGGTGGAAAGGGAATTCAAACAACGGTCTCGTGAGGGTGGATGAGGGAGGGGGATCTCAATAGCACCAACTTCTATGCATGATTAATGGAGATTAGCTGTGAGAAGATCATCATTAATTTGGGAAAATGATGTTTTCTTGTTAGACATAGTGGTGTCAGGTCGGATGGATGTCGAGCACATCAATGGCTTTCTAGAAGAGGAGATACCTATGCGATATGAAGCAGATGAAGGGTTCACAATAGATGAAGATTTTATGTGATGTATACCTCTTCTAATAAATAAATAAGATAATGTATTATTGTAATTGTTACCTACATTGAAGGAGATCAAGGAGACTATCTTCATGTTTCCCTATGATTGCACCGCTAGTCTTGGCAGCTTTCTGGGATATTTCATTGTGGATTCATTGGATTTAGTCACCCCATAGGTGGTGGAGGCTTTCATGGACTTCATTTGTGGCGGAAGATTGAATAGTAATATTTCTTCCTCAAAAATTGTCCCCATTCCAATGATTAAGTACCATATGAGTATTGGTCATTATCATCCCATATGTCAATGTATGATTTCTTACATGATTTTGGACTCTCTCATTTCAACAAGGATCAGTTGGGTGATCCCACCGTTGGTTTCAAGGGTGCAATTCAATTTCATTAGAAGATTTAACATTCATGGGGATATTAGGATTGAAAGTGAACTGGTGAACAACATCAATAAACAATAAATAGGTTCTAATATCATACTTTAGGTGGATATTGACAAGGAATATGATCGAATTGAGTGGAGCTTCTTCATTAGTGTGATGTAGAGGTATTGGTTCACAGAGTGGTTTTTTTATTACAATTTCAGTTTCTTCATGTCACCTTGGCTCTCCATTTATCTGATGGGGAGGAGTTATGGATTCTTTGACTTAGTTTGTGGGGTTCGATAGGGGGTTCCTATATCTCCAAGCTTGTTTATTTTGGCTCAAGAAGCTCTCTCCCAGAACTTGGGAAAATGTGTGGACAATGGAAGCTTGACCCCATATCGAATAAGAAAGGTGGTGGTAAGTATCTCTCAATTAATGTTTGTAAATGATATATTATTTTCATTATAGGAATGGGAATATCTTTTCATAACATCATGGAAATATTGTCAACCTATGGGATCTTTAGTGGACAGGGGATCAACACTTCGAAAAGATATTTATTTATTTCCAACATGTGTCATGTGGGGTGATGTTGGAGCATTCAAGACATATTGGGTTGTCAGCGAAGGAAAATTCCAATGATTTATTTAGGCATTCCAATTTCTTTTGGTTGCATCATGAAACATTACAATGTGGATATCATTAATCGGTTGACGGGAATGATTAATAGCTAGAAAAATAAATTTATGTCATTTGGTGGGAGGGTGACACTGGTGAACAACGTCTTAACGTCCATATCGATGTATGTTTTTTTGTTTCCCAATCCTCATAAAGGGGTAATCGGACAAATTTAAAGGATTATGACCTCTTTCATATGGGATTCTAATCAAATGTGACAAATCCATTGGGGCTCCTCGTCCAGTATGGCCAGACATGTTAACGAGGTTGGTGTGGGGCTCTGTGACCTTAGTGAATCCATGTGGGGAATGAAAGGTCGAATGGTTCGGGATATTCTTTCAGGCAACTTATTGTGTGCATCTTTATTTAGGGCATGATATTGTGTCAATTAGGAGATGCATGGTTTTTTCTATCCTAGGCTCTCACGTCAATCATGGTGCTTGGTATCTCACCCTGATTTCCTTTTTGACTCCACAACGTAGATTATATACAAAGGGGGGATCAGTTTCTGGAAGGTGAATTGGATGAGTGAGAGGTGGTATTTCCCATGTTGGCCATTCCCAAACATTTCATTTAAATAGGAAAGTGATCAACCTAATTTCATGGAGCCACTCATTATCTCTATACAGATGATGGTTTATGATGTTATTATTCTGAGTGATGAAATAGATAAGTGCTTCTTCATTGGGTTGTATTCAGGAAGGATAGGAATTCAGGACTACATTTAGTGGGTTCATATGGTGGGCCAATATGATGAGGGGCGAACGAATTTTTGGTGTAGAGATATTATTTAAAAATGAATTATCTCATATAGTGAATCAAGAATAGGGATATTCTAATAGATGAGAACCCATAAGGAAAGTGGAAGGAGGGCCGATGTATTAGGTGCATTAAACCTATTGATTCTTGATGATGAATGTGTATGGGTCATGTATGGATTTCTATGTGAGGTGGAAGGGTAATTTGGGACTCAATGGGTCCATACATATGGGGTTCAGTGTGTTTTATGGTCTGGGTGCCTAATTAGGTGGGGAGGTGAAATCCTTTTTTCCTAGTATTACGATTTGTAGGAGGGTCGGAGTTCTAGTGGCAGTGATTTTGACTAATTAAGAATTTCTCATGATATATATTTAGATAATTTATGAGTTACCATGATATTTGATATACCTTATTCATAGGTGCTATGTGGAAACTAATAATTAATAGAAGATCCATCATCTTTGGAGGGTGGATAACATTGTGTCGGAATCACATGAATGTTTTGGAAACATATAGAGGAACTTGTTATTTAAGATAAAATTGGATTTGTTTATATAGAGTGTAGGGAATTAGTCAAATCAGATTCCTTTGGACTCCACTACATATGTCATCCATTAGGATGCTCCTTGTTGTTGTTTCCTAGTTTTTCTTATGTTTTATAAAAATTAATCTTTTTTCATGAATAAGTGAAATAAATTTTTTTTGGATGTTCAAGTAACAATGGTCATAATGGTAAATATTTCAACATCCCATGTATCAATAATATTAAAAGAAATTCTTAGTAAAATTTCTCCAATGGAAGTGAATATGTTTAAAATGTGGTTAGTTTGTAATAAAGAAATAACCTTCCATGGAAAAAAGAATCATTCAGTTGGATCCATGAAGGGGAATAATGTTCTTCTTATGTTTTATATTGAATGTTTTTAAAGTAGAGGGTCTAGCCATTATGAAAGTATATTTATTGGGAATAATTTTCATTTATTGGATCAACAAGGAAATAAAGCTATCTATTTAAAAATAACTAATTTCATAGAAAGTTTATATGAGGACACTGTAAATGAAATATGAAGTGTATGGATTATTTCATTCCTCATGTTTTGATATTATTGAATATATAGATATGATACATGTTTATTATTATATAAAAGATGTATTATTGTGTAACGTCCCGGACCCGGGTGCCACGCAATGGGTGCCCTGAGCCCAGTTCGCCACGTAACCTCAAGCGCTTTTCCCCAAATGCCAGAGGCTGCCGACTAGTAGCGAGGACCTAGGTCTGATAGTGGGGAACCTATGCCCTGATTTGTCAATGTGTAGCCTAGAAGAATACCAAATAAAACATACATGACAGCGGAAGCAGTAAACATACACAACAAAAATAACTACAGCAGTGGATATAACCAACAATATATAAATGATGATGCTACATGTTACAAGTTCTATGAAATCAGCCAGAACATGTTATACATCAATACCGTTCAACAAAATAGAGAGTATAGAGAAACAAGAAAAATAGATGGTAGCGGCATCGCGAGCCTAGGTTCGGTCCCATGCCCTCCTACTCCTCATTAATGGTCAAGTACCTGTATAGGGACTCTTTCCCCAATCTACACCTACAATAATGTAATCTGTTTGGGATGAAAAGCGTGACCCAAACAGGGTGTGAGAAATATATTTCAGTGGGCACCCACCAAAGGCCCGTTCCCAACTGCGTGTAAGCATGAAATAATAGTGTGTAGTAGTAAAATGAAATAATGTAAGCAGTACTCACAAGTAACAACTACCAGTTAAATTGCGATTTTTAATATTCATTTAATCCATTTCATATAAGAAATAACCACAGTACATTTATAAGTAAACAACTAGTGTCCTCAGACATGTAAACTCCTACCCTCGGGTAACGAGTATCCAACATAGAATTTTCCCTCAGCCATAATAGAGTTTCTCCCTCAGGCATAGGTAGTGTCGCCCTCAGTCACAGAGTCTATCACCCTACAGCATGAAAGAAGTTTCCCTCAGGCCGAAAATATCTACAGCACACAGGTTAAATAGTGTAGTGACCACATGCTAATCACATTAATTCCCTCAGGTTAAACAGGTAAACAGGCCATGCCCAACATATCAAAATGCTGTAAATACGAAATTCCTCTCAAGGAAAATCTAAAATTACTACATATAAGGCATACCCTTGGGTATCCTGGCCAAACAGCTAAATAGTGAAACACACCCCTGGGATTGTTCCAGATCCAAGAAACGATCCCAACCAGCATTTTATTATCCCAATTTAATCACCTATGAAATTATAGCATTAAATATAGAAACAGCCTCAGCCACACGACACCCCAACATGTGTTCGTGGCACAAAAATGCACAAAAAGGCACGACCGTTGGAAAATAAACACACAACCACCTACCCTATTCGGCAATGAACGTTATACCCGAACGTCGACTCCAGAAACGCCCAAGAACGGTGTAGATATGACGAAGAACAAAACCCATTCAAATGTAAATAACACACGTTATGAGAAGAATTGGTAAAAACGGTACCAGGAGAGGAGAGGGATTACCTGTGCGGTTCCAACGAGATCGTCTGAAGCCAAAACGGATTCCAGTCGAATGCCCGGTGGATCATCGAAGATCCTGCCTCTTCCTTTGGCTCCAAATTGGCTCAAAAGCCTCCTCTTCCAAATGAGGAGGCTACTTCCTACTTTAAGCTGAAAAAACAAAGTACACGTTGTGTACGTCTGAGTACAAAATGTGTAATTATTTTATTTAACTGTTAATTTGGTGGCACCACCACATTGTTCATTCATCGACATGAGTACACGACTTGTACTTGCGAGTACACGGCGTGTTCTATCGCCCACCGGTCGGCGACTCCACCGCCTTACTGTTTACTCCTACAGACTGACTACATGACATGTAAGGTACCACTACATGGAGTGTAGTTGGTTCCTGCACCCTTCATCACCGGCATGGCTACATACCCCATGTACTCATCCTAACATGGCCAAATGTACACGGCGTATGGATAAAGTTCGTGGTGTGTAGTTTTGAAATTTATCATTTTTCCACATTTTCCATATTTTCTCAAAAACACTTAAGTATAAGGAAAAAGAAGAAGCTCGTACCTCTAAAATAAGAACCGGGTTCTTACAAACTTCCCCCCTTATAGCAATTCGTCCCCAAATTTCCCTTCCAAGGGTGGAAAATATAAATCTCAGAACAACTCTTGCCACTTAGCACGAATGTTGTCCTCTCGCTCCCAGGTCTCGTCTTGCACTCGTCCATGCTTCCATAGCACCCGTACGAGAGGAACTGACCGGCCTCAGAGAACCTTCGTGCTCCTGTCAATGATATGGATCAGATGCTCCACAAAGATGCATCATGCTGAAGCTCATCCCCCTCTAGATGAAAGATGAGAGACGAGTATGAATGGTAGCGACACAACTTAGACACATGGAAGACGACCCGAATGGCTCAATACCACTGCGGTAACTGAAACTGATAGGCAACCAGACCAACTCTCTCCAGAATCTCAAATGTGTTGGGTCGAAGAGTGATGGCAAGAGGGGGGGGTGAATTTCCTTTTAATAATAGTTTAACAATATAAGAATAAGTTAAAGCGCAGCAGAAATAAAAGAGGCAAGACACAAAATTGATAACGGAGTTCGGCCTAAATCCAAAGCCTACGTCTTCGCTCCCAACTCAACCGTTGAGAGATTTATACGACAACTTGCTTTTTAATGGTTGTAGCAAGAAACCACTAGACTTTAAGGCAGCCTAAAAACCTATTACAGCTTGCTTTTTATTTGTTGTAGCAAGAAACCCACTAGCCTTCTTACAGGTGAAGGCTAGATCACCTATGACCCAATTCTTTTACAGGGAAGGCTTGACTAACCTCTTCACACCTTGAAGGTGGTGTGAAAACCCAAACAAAGGGAGGATGGGAGAAAGAAGGGTTTGTATGCACAAACTCAAAATAATGCTCAAAATGATAAAACAATAATAACAGTAAAGAAGAGAAGTCTTGGGTGCCAATGGATTGATTGGTGATTATTAAGAGCACTACCACGCTTCTATGGTGGTGCTCTATTGTTGTGGAAGTGAGTTGGAGTAGGTGGGGATCCTTGAAGGAATGCACCGGAGGTTTGCCAAATGATCGAAAAATGTTCCCGTGGGCTACATTACATTTCCGGGGCTTCCTAGTCCTCTATTTATAGGAGAGAACACCCAAATGGCCGTTGGGGGTCTTCGGAGCCATTGGAGAGGCCTTCAGAGCCGTTGGGATTCAAAAGTACAAGTCTGGTCAAAGCCCAATGGCTAGTTTGACTGGGCACACCGGCTGACCGGTGGTGTCTCACCAGCTGGCCGGTGGTCCACCGGCTGGCCGGTTCTGAGCCACCGGCTGGCCGGTGCTCCAGACAGAGAGCAAGCTCTCTTCCCAGGTTCTACTGGCGAGCCGATGGTCAGCCACCGACTGGTTGGTGACAATTCCGACTGGCCGGGGAGCTCACACCGGCTGACCGGTGGCTCTGGACAGAAACCATTGCTACTGTCAGAGACCACCGGCTGGCCAGTGGGAATCCACCGGTTGGCCGGTAGACTCAGAGATTCTACTATCAGTCCTTCTTGGCCCATCTCCTTGGCAAACTTTTTCCTATCAACAAAGACACTTGAAAACAAGTTAGAACAAAATAAGAGTGATTGTGATCATTAAAATCCAAGAGAGAGGGGTACAACAATCTCCCCCTATTTTGATGATCATAATCACCAAAACAAGCAATGGAAAAGACTGAAATGAAAGGAATTCTTTAAAGGATAAATTGAAAAGTAATGCAAAGCATGAGAGAAAAATTTCTCCCCCAATCAACCAAGGAAATCTCCCCCTTTGTGATTATCAAAATAGCACGGGGCATAAAATTTGATTGAAGGAAAGGATTGAAAAACAAGATAGAGATTTTAAACCAATTGAAATTTTTGAAATTTGAATTGAAAGTTTTAAATTGAAATTTTTGAATTGATAGTTTTGAAAGAAAAACGCAAAAAGGATTAAACAATCCTAACTCCCCCTAAATAAAAACAACAAATCACCGGGGAGAGGATTTTAGAACCGAGACAAATTTTGGTCCGGAGAGATTCACTAAAAGGGATTTTTCAATCCAAACTTGTCTTGTGGCGGGTCTTCTCCTATGAAATTCATCGTTAAAGGAAATGGTTATGGGCCTTCCATACCGGGCATTTTTGCAGTCGCACTCGTAAATTAAGTGCCTGATCTTTTTGCAATAGTTTCAAAATTTATATTGGGAGCTCCCCCTTACAAAAATAGTAGGAGCATGGGAAGAGGAAGCTTGCTTGGAATAGCCAAGCCCTTGGGTGGTTCTAGATATGCATTGGGAACCAAGGAGCTTCAAAAGGTTATGTTCACCTTCGGTGAACTTAGCTAAGGATTTCCTTAAATCCTTGATTGTTGATTCCATAGAATCAACATCGGGAAGGTTTTGGATCTTGAGGGACAAGTCTTCCTTCTCTTTGAGAAGTTGATCCTTTTCGGAAGAAAGAATTTTTAATTTCTTTTTTAAAGCAATAAATTTGCAAGAATGTTCATGAAAACCTTCCTCCAATTGATCTCTCGCATGTTGGAGATCCTCGTAAGATAAATGATTGAATGAATTGGAAGAACAAGAGGAAGAGGAGTCGGAAGAGGTTACCTCATGAAACTCCATTAGACAATTTTTACCGTTGTCTTTTGAGGAGGAGAAGGATGAGGAGCTATCACTCCAACTGGACTTGAATGCATTTTTCTTTTCCTTTTGCTTGGCCCTTGTGTTGTGGAGTGGGAAATCGGGCTTATAATGGCCTTTCTTGCCGCACCCATGGCATATTACCTCGGGCTCGGATTTTTTATCGAGTTCTTCCTTTTGAGCCTTGCGAGATTTATTCTCTTTGTTCTTCTTCATGAATTTGTGCATCTTGCGGCCAAGGTTCTCGATTTCTGAATCGCCGCTTGAAGAGGAAGAAGATGAGGAGGAGGAGCTTTCTTCTTTTTGAACTTTGAAGGCGATGTTCTTTGGAGTTTTGATGAGTTCGCCTTCCTTTTCATCTTGCCTCCTCATGGTGATCTCGTAGGTCATGAGGGATCTGATGAGCTCTTCGACCGACATTTCTTTTTAATTATTCGCTTCTTGAATTGTCATGACTTTCAGTGCCCATGAACTTGGTAAGATCCAAAGGATCTTCTTGACCATCGTCTCTGCAGAAACATCATCTCCAAGAGACTTTCTCCCATTACAAACATCAGTAAAGCGAGTAAACATATCAGTAATATTTTTATATGGATGCATGGTAAAAGACTCAAAATCTTGATGGTACATATCCAATCGAGTATCCTTAACTTTGTTGGTCCCCTCATGGGTAACCTTCAAAAGTTTCCAGATTTCATGAGATGAAGTGCATGTGGAAACTCGATTGAATTCATTACGATCAAGGCCGCAATGAAGAGCGTTCATGGCTTTGCCATCAAGCTCAAAATTTTTAAAATCGGCTTGAGTCCATTTGGATTCATCAGGAGAAGAGAGAGAGTAACCATGCATGGCAATTCTATAAATAGGATAACCTATACTTCTAAGAAAAATAGACATGCGGGTTTTCCAATAGGTATAGTCGGTTCCATCAAAAAAAGGAGCACGACCCAATGAATAACCTTCGGGGGCGAATGAAGATGAAGCCATCACAATGGATCTTGAATTTGAAACCGGTTAAGGTATTACACAAACACTCCCTCTGATACCAATTGTTGGGTCGGAGAGTGATGGCAAGAGGGGGGGGGGGGTGAATTGCCTTTTAAAAAAAGTTTAACAATTTAAGAAAAAGTTAAAGCGCAGCGGAAATAAATGAGGCAAGACACAAAAATATATAATGGAGTTTGGCCAAAATCCAAAGCCTATGTCTCCGCTCCCAACTCAACCGTTGAGAGATTTATACGACAACTTGCTTTTTAATGGTTGTAGCAAGAAACCCACTAGACTTTATGGCAGCCTAGAAACCTATTACAGCTTGCTTTTTATTGGTTGTAGCACGAAACCCACTAGCCTTCTTACAGGTGAAGGCTAGCTCACCTATGACTCAAGTCTTTTACAGGGAAGGCTTCACTAACCTCTTCACACCTTGAAGGTGGTGTGAAAACCCAAACAATGGGAGGATGACAAAAAGAAGGGTTTGTATGCACAAACTCAAAATAATGCTCAAAATGATAAAACAATAAAAACCGTAAAGAGGAGAAGTCTTGGGCGCCAATGGATTGATTGGTGATGATTAAGAGCGCTCCCAAGCTTCTATGGTGGTGCTCCTTGGTTGTGGAAGTGAGTTGGAGCAGGTGGGGATCCTTGAAGGAATGCGCTGGAGGTTCGCCAAATGATCGAAAAATGTTCCCGTGGGCTACATTACATTTCCGGGGCTTCCTAGTACTCTATTTATAGGAGAGGAACACCCAAATGGCCGTTGGGGTCTTCGGAGCTGTTAGAGAGGCCTTCGGAGCCGTTGGGAGTCAAAAGTACATGTCTGGTCAAAGCCCAACGGCTAGTTTGACTGGGCACACCGGCTGAACGGTGGTGTCTCACCAGCTGGTCGGTGGTCCACCGGATGTCCGGTCCTGATCCACCGGCTGGCCGGTGCTCCAGACAGAGAGGAAGCTCTCTGCCCAGGTTCTTCCGGCTGGCCGGTGGTCAGCCACCGACTGGCTGGTGACAGTACCGGCCGGCTGGGGAGCTCACACCGGCTGACCTGTCGCTCTGGACAGAAACCATTGATACTATCAGAGACCACCGGCTGGCCGGTGGGAATCCACCGGTTGGCCGGTAGACTGAAAGAGTCTACTTTCATTCCTTCTTGGCCCAACTCCTTAGCAACCTTTTGCCTATCAACAAAAACACTTGAAATCAAGTTAGAACAAAATAAGAGTGATTGTGATCATTAAAATCCATGAGAGAGGGGTACAACAAAATGGTTCCACATGCATCGGTGAAATCATACCATGTCTCCTGGTCCACTTGTTTCCCAGCCTCGGCGAGACACACAAGAAAACCTGATCCCGGACCACGAACTCCAATGGTCGTATGCGGCGATCAACATAAGACTTATGACGAGACTGTGTGGTATCCATCTGCTTCTGAATCAACTAGACCTGCTCAGATGTCTACTGCACGAGTTGTGGCTCCAGTATAGCTGCCTCACCGACCTCTAACCAGAACAAAGGTGATCGGCATGGCCTACCATATAAATCCATTTATGGTTCTATCTCAATAGTCGCCTGAAAACTATTGTTATAGGAAAACTTGACTAAGGGTATATGATTCTCCTAAGAGCCCCCAAAGTCTAGGACGCATGCGCGCAGCATGTCCTCCAGCACCTGTATCGTCCGCTCTGACTGGCCATCTGTCTGTGGGTGGTATGTTGTGCTCAGAAGAACCTGTGTACCTAGGGCCCTCTGAAAACTCTTCCAGAAACGAGACATAAAGTGGGCGTCCCTATCTGAACCAATAGAAAGAGGGACCCCATGAAGACGTACGATCTCTCAGATATACAGTCTTCCAAGCACGTCCACACCAAATGTCTCCTTGATCGGCAAGAAGTGAGCTACCTTCATGAGTTTGTCCACAACAACCCACACGACGTCATTGCCTCGAGGTGACCTTGGAAATCCCATCATGAAATCCATCATGACATCAACCCATTTCCACTCTGGAATGGGCAACTGATGTAACATTCCAGCAGGCCTCTGGTGCTCCGCCTTCACCTGCTGACAGGTGCAACACCTCATAACAAAACCAGCTATCTCCCTCTTCATACCTGACCACCAGTACTGACGTCTCAAGTCTCGGTACATCTTGGTAACCCCGGGATGAAGTTCCCAAGATGAAGCTTGAAACTCCCACATCACCTCCTTGTGTATATCCCTTGGAACCCATACTCGTCCATGGAAATGCAAAACATCATCATCGCCTATTGTCCAACCGGGAGGAGGGTCCTCACTTGCCACTGACTATCGTAGAACTATGACTTCTGAAACCGATAGCTGACTCATCTTCACTCTGTCCAGGAGGGTAGAAATCATATCTAAAGAGGAAATATAAGTTTTCCCATGACTTTCATGCACATCCACATACATCACATAGAACAAACCATAAGATTCCACTCACCCCTGGCCACCTGCACTGCCTGTATCTAGGTCTTCATTCTCAGTGCCTCAGCTACTGCATTACCATTACCAGGTGTATAGGCATGCTCAAAATCGAAGGACTGTAGGTACTCAACCCACCTTCTCTGCCTCAGATTCAGGTCACACTGAGAAAAGATATACTTGAGACTTTTTTGGTCGGTGAAAAACACAAAATTACCTCCCAACAGATTGTGTCTCCAACAGCACAATGCATGAACAACTACAACCCAATCGAGATCATGTGTCGGGTAATTCCTCTCAGGTGGCCTCAACTGCCGAGACCCGTACGCAATAACTCAGTCGCCCTGCATCAAAACGGCTCCCAGCCTAATCCCTGATGCATCACAGTAAATTGTATAGGTCTTCCCTTTCTCCAGGAGTACCAAGATCGGTGCTGATGTCAACCTTCCCTTCAGGTCCTGAAAATATTCCTCGCAAGCTTCTGACCAAACGAACTTCACCCCCTTCTTAGTCATACTTGTCAACGGTGATGTTAAGATGGAGAAGTCATGTATGAAGTGTCTGTAATAACCAGCCAGCCCTAAGAAACTCCGTATCTCAAACACGTTGATAGGCTTCTCCTAGGAAACTACTGCTCTCACCTTCTCTAGGTCTACTGCAACTCATGCCTCTGAGATAATGTGACCCAAAAAATGAATCTGGTCCATCAAAAAGTGGCACTTCGAGAGCTTAGCATAGAGCTGAGGCTCTCTCAATGTACTCAGTACGATCTCAAGATGGGTTGCATGGTAGTGTCAAGTGTGAGAGTACACCAAGATGTCGTCCACGAATACTACCACAAAGGAATCAAGATACGGATGGAACAAACAATTCATCAGATCCATGAAAACTGTTGTCATTTTCCGGAGTCTGAATAGAATTACCGTATACTCAAATAGACCATACCTACTCCTGAAAGTTTTGATAGGTATATCAGATGGTCTAACACGCAGCTGATGATACCTGGATCTCAAGTCAATATTCGAGAACACTCGTGCTCCACAAAGCTGATCAAACAGATCATCTATCCTCGGTAAGGGATATTGGTTCTTAACTGTCAACTGGTTCAGCTTCCGATAATCCACACAAAGTCTGAGGGTACCATCCACCTTCTTCGCAAAAAGGACTGGAGAACCCCAAGGAGAAGTACTGGGTCATATAAAAGCCTTCGCTTGTTGATCCTCTAACTGCCTCTTGAGGTCTTGAAACTCAGGCGTGGATCTTATAAAGAGGAATAGACACCTATGCTTCTCATAGAACTAGCTCAATAGAGAAATCCACCTCACGCACCGAAGTTTGACCTGAGAAGTCGTCCGGGAAGATATCCCTGAAATGATTAACTACTGGGGGAAAAATTTCTGACAAGTCCCCTGATCAACCAGATATAAACTCGCAATCTGGGTTGTGACTCCACCTCGCCCATGATGTTATGGTCCAGATCAACTCGCCTGAACTTCCCACTCACCCTTGTATAGAAAATCTCCACCCTTCGGTGACGTGAATGGATCCTTGTGACGATAGCAGTCTACAAAATATCGAATGGGAACCAACCAGTCCATCCCGAGAATGACATCATAGTTTGTCATCAACAAGACATAGAGGTCCCAAAAGAAGTGACACCCTCCAACCTCAAGGGGGCACTCCTTGCACTGACGCACACATACCATCCTCATCTCCAACGGAGTGTCTAGCATCATGTATCGGATGAATAAGAAACACTGAGCCCAAGGCTCTCCACAATAGATACAGATAAGAGACTATGTCTATCACCCATATCAAAAAGTACTAAAGGCAAGACAGAAGCTTCTAGAATAGTACCTATAACTGTCGATGGTCCGGGATCCTGCTCCTGCTGGGTCTGTTACACTGCATATTCTTGCCCAGTGCCACAGCCCTGTGACACAGCCTGGCTACCCTAAGCTGTCCTGCCCTGTTGCCTTTGTGATCCTGGTGTCTAGCTACCACGGCCACAACCACCATCTCTGCCTGTACACCCTGACGTATTCCAGTTCCCGGACTAGAAAGAAGCAACTAGTTTTTCTACCGCACGCGGAGTCTACACAGAACACCACTCACTAGCCACTGGTAGAAACATCCTGTAAAAGCGCTACAGATGACCCATCTTGCCGCAAGCTCGGCACTCAGCTGGGTCTCGTGGACACTGTGGTCTCTTGTGCCCTATCTTCCACATTGGTAGCACAAAACCTGGCTACCCGAAGCATTCTTCTGACTGGAACTGCTACCCTGAAGAAATTCCATCTATCTCGTCCACTTGACAGTAGAAATAACACCAGTAACTGGTGCTGAATCACCCTGGCCCACACCACTAGATTCCCGCATGTTCCTATCTATAATCAGCTCCTGGTTCACAATCGCGTGTATAGTAGGTAACCTGAAAACATTCACCAGCGCTTGGATTTCATACCGAAGACCATCCTCAAAACATCTGGCTCTCAACGTCTCATCACCCACCAGCATGGGTTCAAAATGCTGAAGCTCCAAAAAATGTGCAGAATAGTCCATCACCAACATGGAGCCCTACTGTAGATTCATGAACTCTCGAGCTCTATCTTCCCTCAGTGTCTCAGGAAAGAATAAGTTATAGAAGCCTACCTGAAAAACTTCCCATGCCATATCCTTGTGATTCTCTGTCCGGGTGGTAACATCCCACCACCTCTTGGAGGAATCACGCAGCATGTAAGTCGCGAGCTTGACCCTCCACCCTGGAGGCATCTCGAGATGCTAGAAAATGGTCTGCATCGACCTTGAACAAGACTCAGCTTCTTGTGGTCCACCATTCCTTGAAAATGTAGGCGGATTCTTCTACTGAAAGATATGTGTCAGCTCGGCCATAGATGTGACAGCCTGAGGTGCTCCCTGAAAGGTCTGTATGAACCGCATAAAGCCTTCATGGAACTGCGCCTCCGCACCTATGTCCGGTATAGCAGCTGGAGCCACATCTTGCTCTGCTGGTGGATCAACTGGTAGCCCATGGCCCACCATCCCTGGAGTATAATCGTCGCCACTCTCCTGGATAAAAACTCACAGTCCCCTAGGTGGCATGGCTCTACAAGGTCAAAAGAACGCCTCAGATTAATGATTATTGAGATCGGAAAGTGAAGGAACCACAAAGGAACAAGATGAAGAATGTATTCAAAATTGGAAAAACAAGACTACATGGTGTCTACAACAACTACACGGCGTATACTTGACTTTCCTTCCCCTGCTCGGGTCCTTCTACACGGCTAAGCCACACGGCTTCCTTCGAACAAAACTACACAGCTTGTATAATATATTCACGGCATGTAAGGTGTTATTTTCCAACTGCCCGTGTCATCTGTGACACAGCTGACTACTCGGCTTAACTCTACACGACATGTTACACCCGCACACGGCGTGTACACCACCCTGTTTCCCAGCCACATGACTAAATCCACACGGTTTTTCATTGGACCAGACTACACGGTGTGTCCCACAGGTACACGGCGTGTTTGGGGAAAGGTGACACCAGCCTGTGTTGTTAGTTATACGAACGAGTCCCCAGGTCACACTACACGGCGTGTCCATTCAGAACACAGCATGTTCTAACCAAGCCTTCCCTACCCCATGTCGCCACCCACACGGTTTGTGACATGGGAAGAGACTACACGGCGTGTACTCAGGGTATACGACGTGTACTCCCAAAAGATTATTTTTCTTCCTGAATAGAAGAACACACATGCCGTGTATGAGGTCCTACACGACGTTTATTCTAGGTTTTCTAGAAAGTATGCCTCAGAAACTTCCCTGAAACCCATAAAATACAAAAACTAACACCTAAATGTCAAATTCCGACCCATGGGGGCCCATACTCCCAACGAATCAATGTTTGACATCGTATATGTCTTATAACCAACAAACATTCAATGATCCACAAAATTCCGGTCGATGGGGGACCGTACTCCCCAAAAACCAAAGATTGGCATCCATTCTATAAACAAGCTCAAACACAAACACCATATCACAAAGCAGGTATTTATCAAGCAGCTATCATAACATCACCCTTTATTAGCACATCAACTACCACAACAACATGCGAATTTCTAATTCTCCTACATGGCATGGAAACTATGCATGGCATGTGATTTCTAGAAAGTGCCTTTATGATGCTTGAGACGGAATACCCTCATCTCATCGGGTTGCAACTGTAATATTGCAAAATCAAATAATCCAAAATACGAGGTAGACTGGATTTTCCCTGTACACGGGTTAGCTACGCCCGGGAACAGTTTATTACCAACTACAGTTCCGTCTTATCCCTGACTACGGCTCCAAATAGTATGTCAAAGAAAAGAAACACATTTGATACCACTTTGTAACATCCGGGACCCGGGTGCCACACAATGGGTGCCCCGAGCCCAGTTTGCAACGTGACCTCAAGTGCATTTCGCCAAACACCAGAGGCTGCCGACTAGCAGCGAGGGCCCATGTTTGATAGTGGGGAAACTATGCCCTCGTTTTTCAAAGTGTAGCACAGCAGAATACCTAATAAAACATACACGACAGTGGAAGTAGTAAATATACACAACTAAAATAACTACAGAAGTGGATATAACCAGCAGTATATATTTGATGATTGTACATGTTTCATGTTCTAAGAACGCAGCCAGAACATGTTATACATCAATACCATTCAAAAAAATACAGAGTACAACAAAACAAGAAAAATAGATGGCAGCGGCATCACGAGCCTAGGCTCAGTCCCATGACCTCCTACTCCAAAACAACTGTCAAGTACATGTATAGGGACTCTTACCCCTATCTACACCTACAGAAAATTAATCTGTTTGGGCCGAAAAAGTGTGACCCAAACTGGGTGTGAGAAATATATCTCAGTAGGAACACACCAAAGGCATGTTCCCAACTACATGTAAGCATGCAACAATAGTGTGCAGTAGTAAAATGCAATAAAGTAAGCAGGACTCAATAGTAACAACTACTAGTTAAATTTCCATTTTTAAAATTCATTTAATCCATTTAATATAAGAAATCACCACAGTGCATTTCTAAGTATACAACAGGTGTCCTCAGACACGTAAAATCCTACCCTCGGGTAACGATTATCCAACACAGAATCTGCCCTCAGGCATAATAGAGTTTTCCCTCAGGCATAGGTAGTGTTTCCCTTAGGCACAGAGTCTATAGCCCTGAGGAACAGAAGATGTTTCCCTTAGGCTGAAAATATCTACATCCCACAGGCTAAACAGTGTAGTGCCCACAGGCTATTCACATTAACACCCTCAGGCTAAACAGGTAACCGGGCCATGCCCAACATATCAAAATGCAGTAAACAAGCAATTCCTCTCAAGGCAATTATAAAACTACAACATTTAAGGCGTACACTCAGGTATCCTAGCAAAATTGATAAACAGTGAAACACACCCTCGGGGTGGTTCCAGATCCAAGAAACGATCCCAACCAGAATTTTATTATCACAATTTAATCACCTATGCAATTCTAGGCATTAAATATAGAAATAGCCTCAGCCAAACAACACCCCAACATGGGTTCGTGGCACAATAACACACAAAAACACACGACAGTTGGAAAATAAAAACTAAGCCACCTACACTATTCGCCAACGAATGTCATACCTGAACGCTGACTCCAGAAACGCCCATGAACGGTGTAGATCTGAAGAGGATCAAAAACCATTCAAACGTAAATAACTTACGTTAAGAGAAGAATTGGTAAGAACGGTACCGGGAGAGGATAGGGCTTACCCGTGCAGTTCCCACGAGATAGTCCGAAGCCGAAACAGATTCCAGAAGAACGCCTGGTGGATCTTCAAAGATCCGGCCTCCTCCTTTGGTTCCAAAATGGCTCAAATGCCTCCTATTCCAAATGAGGAGGCTACTGCCTATTTTAAGCTGAAAAAACAAAGTACACGACGTGTTCTTCTAAGTACACAGTGTGTACTTCTTTTATTTAACTATTCATTTGGTGGCACCGCCACACTATTCATCCGTCGACATGAGTACATAACATGTACTCTCAAGTACACGGCATTTACTGTCACCCAATTTTCAATTACTCCACCACTTTACTGTTTAAGCCTACCGACTGACTACACGGCATGTAAGGTACCACTACACGGCGTGTAGTCGGTTCCTGCACCCTTCGTTGTCGGCATGGCTACACTCCCCATGTACTCATCCCAACACGGCCAAAAGTACACGGCGTGCAGATAAAATACACGGTGTGTAGTTTCAAAATTTAGCATTTTTCCCAATTTTCCATATTTTCTAAAAAACACTTAAGGAAAAGGAAAAAAGAATAAGCTCATACCACTAAAATAAGAACTAGGTTCTTACATATTGAATAATATAGAAATGAAATGTGAAAGTATTATGGATAATTCTGAATGATTTTGATGTATACATATAAGGGATTCTAGAGTTATGGCAGATTTATGGATAATGATATTTTTAATGGTATTAATACTCTTTTAATGATGGTAGTACATTTGAATAATTCTTCGAGATTGTGTAAGTTTTATCCCCGATGTCTTCCATGTAAAAACATTATGTTAGGAATCATTATGTTATCATTTTATAGACATAATTTTAATGTTATGGAAAAACTATAGGGTTTACGTGATAATCCATTTTGTGGTAATAATATGATATTACCCTTTTTGATGCAAAATGATTGATATGAGACAACAGTTTGAGGATAAAATAGGATCAAGTTATTTTGAACGATGTTTAGCAGATGTATAGAATTTAAGAAGGATTATATTAATATAATATAATAAGAAAATAATACAACCTTCTGAATCGGTGAAAATGCATCACGTATGAAAAGGCTATTTGAATTGAAACCACAATCGAAGGGATATAATGGTGAATCACCTACCACTAGCTGATATGACATTATAATTTGTATGTATTTTAATTATTTGTTAAACAATATAATTGATTAAGAATAGATTAATTTTGGAATCATTGTTCTTATCAAATAGATAAACCTGAGATTAGAAACTGAGATGGTTATTTGGTGATTAATGTAATTTTGTAAGACAATCATTATTTTCATAATCCTATAAGATTATGGTATAAAAATAATATGGTATTTTATTTACTGATTAAATGTTGAAGTATATATTGGAAACATATATAAAATTATTGTGGATTATGGTTATTCGGGTAATTTATGGAAATGGTTAGCATATATTGATGATTATTTTGAAACTTAAGTTTTTTGTGTGAGACATAAAAAGTAATTGATTTTATTTGGGTATAATTATTAAAATATGATTATGAAGAAAACATGGTCAAAACCATTTTGTTTTTGGGTTTCAATCTAAATATAGAATATTTTAATAGGATTTGAAGAATAAATATTTATTAAATGGTATACTTTGATCATTGTTTATAACTATTGAATTTTAGATATTAATGTTGTTTTAAACCTTAAAGATGTTTATTATTTTTGGAGAATTATGTTTTTCAATGTTAAATTATTATTTTTTAATTTTTAATAACCAGATAAATAGATTGTTAAATTTTATTAATTTATTATTATAGTGCATTAAGAATGAAAATTTCACCATAAATACTCATCATTTGGATAAAGAGATGAGTTAATGATGAAAATTGGTAAAAGGATGATAATATACATTCCAAATATGTATATATATTTTTATTAGTCTTTGCAGTAATATAATTCCTCAACTCTATGAATGAGATCTTAATATAAAAATATTATCTGTCTAATTTTCCTACTTAGAAATAAACGAACATCAAACTCATCCTATATATATATATATGGATTTTTTTAGGTTAAATTATTATTAACAATATTCTCTATTACTCTTCATCAGAATATGATAGTTTTCCCCTTCCATGTCCACGTATTCCTACTTGTAACACTACAACATGTTCTCTCAAATGACATGTATACTTAAATTTCATTCTTTTATTGTGGATGTTTTATAAATCCTATCTAAAATGTTGGATTTCAGTAAAGGTAATTTAAAAGGATAAACCAAATATACTAAGCCTGAGTTCAAACTTCAAGGATGAAATTTATCCAATAGTGTTTTTTTAATCCATAATTTTTAAAATGATGCATTGTGTTCGAAAGAATAAATGATACTCCACATCTATATTAATTAAAAAAATATTATAATAAAAAATTACAATTATAACCTAGTTGATAGAATAGTGGGTAGGGAAATTATTAACTAAAATATAAAAGTATCTTATATAACTATATAAATATATAATGAATTAATTATAGACCAAAATATGAAAATATAAAATAAAAATTTATTTGAAAATTAATGGTAATCATTTTCAGGAAAAATTTATTAACGCTCACAAGTCATTTTTACAGAAAAAATAAACTAATAAAAATTTATTCCTTATATTATATATATAATACAAATTTTTGTGTTCGTAATTTATCCAATTTGTTATCAATAAAATATAAATTAATAAAACCTATTTTACACATAAAAATTATTTTTTCAAAAAAGATGTTTTACAGCCTTTTGATGGAACACATATTTTATTTTATTTCTAAAAATGATAAAAATAATATTTTAAAAAATAAATAACTTTGTGTAAAGTGGAATATAAACATCTACTTTTGTTTAAATTTTATAATTTTTCTTATAAATTTAATGTTTGGATTAATGGTGAAAAATAAAAAAAAACTAATTAAAGGCAACTTTCTCTTAAAAAATATTTATAGTCTTAAATTTGTTTTGGATTCATTTTTATGAATATTTAGATAAATTTTATAAAATATAATCGATTTTAGTTCAATGGAATGATTTTCATACTGGAATTGGATAAAAAACATTTCAATGATTTGAAAATTATAACTTTTGAATCAAATTTTTTCAATCTATCATTAGATGTGAATTTAAATAATTTCTATATACTTATGTGTCCATAATTTTGAAAAATGTATTACATAAATATATTTAGTGGCTCGGAATTACTAAAACACAACTCTTTTATTTTTAGAAATTTTGAATAATATCATTAGTAATTTTTATCAACAGAGTTAAGGGTAAATTGTGTAATTAAGGGTAAAGAAATGTAAATAATATCACATTCCACCAAAAAATTATATAATATTATTTTATTAGTGAAAATAAACCCAAATAATCACTAGGAAAAAATTAGAACACTTTTAATCCATTTGATGGGAGTATGACAATCATAATATTTTATTTGAAAAAAATTGATAGTGATTATACTCATGTTTTTAATAAATATTAAATTGTTATTACATGGTTATTACAAATATATAATAGACTATTAATAGTATTTTTAAGGATATAATTATATTCATAACCATAATATTTTTTCTTGTTTTTCAGAAATAAATATATATCTTATGGTCTGACACGATGATGATACATAAATTATAAACTAAAAAATGACAAATAAATTATATTAAAAATATTAAAATAAATATAATTAAATATAATTATTTTCCATAATAAATTTTATAGATACCTTTTATATATTTTTATATTTAAAAAATATAATATTTTTCTTGTTGTATTTTTAGTGAAAAAATATTGAATTGTCTCAAAATTTAAATTAATGAGATTTTAAAATAAATAAAATTTTACTAAATTATATAAAATTTTAAAAATATATAATTTAGAAAGATATGTTTTATGATGTTTAAAATTACATTAATGTTCTATTTATGGGTCTTTTGGTATATTATAGTAACTATATTAACCATTAATGGTTAAAATAGATATCATGGCATTACAAGATAAAGAGGATAATTAATGGTTAAAAACCAAAAGATAAGAACATAAAAAATTGAAAAAACATTTATAATTTTCATTGGATGAATCTATTTTGACCCATACTAATACTATATTATAAATAACTAAAATTTGATTATATTGTTTTCCATATTTATTTATTATAATTTAATTCTTTAATGAACTCCACAAGTGCCCCTCTCTTCTCTTATAAAATATAACATATTATTATAATTTTTTTCAAACTTAATAATAAATTTGGATCATCTAGGATCATTAAAAATACATTACTATAATCCATAACAACATTATATTGAATTTATTTTGGCATAAAACTATCCTTTTTTGTTCATAATGTTGTAATAAATAATGGACTTCTAAAGAAGGGGATTTGTTTTTATTAAATGTTTCAATTTTATTTCTCATAACACATCATTAAAATATTATTAAACCATTAAATTCTTGAAAATATATTGTCTTAAATATATTTATATTTTATTGTCTTTTTTTAATTAACTATATCTATATCAACTTCAATTAAATTGAAAAAAACATTAATCGTTTGTCTGTACTTGGAGTACCACCTCATGAACTGGTATAATTCATTTTCATTCAAACTATATTAGAACTAATTATAATGATAGAAATAATTTATATATTTATTAATATAAAAATAATTACCATTTTTAAATTATAATTTATCATTTATGTCCTTACACTTCAATTCCAAGGACTGTGATAACGTCGTTTGAGCGTACACGTGAACTATCACCTCTACATAGCGATATGATTTTTTTTCATCATCACATCACATGGATCATATAAATAAGTATATTAAATGTTTAAATGGGATAATATTTATATTATTATCATTTTTAATGATAAAATAAAATAAACCTTCCTTCCATATTGACCATTGAAAAATCGATATTTTACTAATTCGTACGTACAAACTAACATCACCATGATTGTAACATAGATCATTTTTAATAACTATATTTCATAGTTATATTTAAAAATATATTTAATAAAAAAATAGATAATTATTTCATTATTAATATTCTTGTATATGATGGATCAATTACACCTATTAAAATTTAATTAATAAAGTGTAATTTTAGACTCAAGTACCAAATATTGACAAAATGATTAACACGAACATAAATAATTAAATAATTAATATAAAATGATAATAAGCAATATAAAAGGAATAATAAACATGAAAAATGTTTTTAATATTGTATATAAATTTCCTATGTTTTTTAAATAATATAAAGAACGTATGTACTGAATTAGACTCAATTTAAGGGACTTCGCTTCAATTTCCTTTTATTGAGGAATATCTTGATATTATGTGCCTTCATTATCATTAATGGCATATTTTAATATCCATTGACATTATATATCTAGAATATATATCTTATCATGATATCTACCATTTTTTTACATTATTTTTTATTTAATTTTAACAATCATGTGTTTCTAAAGTGATATTGGGGGTTTGATTAAAAATGAATACCTTTTTAAATGATATTTGAAATGTTTTATTCGAGTTGTGGTTCTAATAAATTATAAATTATGAGTTCTCTAAGATAGTGTTGGGTGAGCCTGTTGTAATTTAAACAATGTCTTACCCTAGATAGATCTCTAATTCATTTCTTAATGGTTATATTCTCATGATAATTTTATTGGAAGTTGGTCTTATTGTTGTTCCATTATAATTGTGTTTTATATTGTTTCTAGGGGATGATGTCCCAAGGTACCTAATATTGTTTATATGTTTTATAATGTGTATTTTTGGAAATAATTTTCTTTAAAAAGGGTCAATAAAATATCTTTTAAATGTAATGATTTTCTCCTTCATAGGTGAAATGTTAGGTCTTTAAGAAAACAATTTTTCATAGTTATTCTAGTTTTTTTTTGAAATAACGCTTTCCTATCATTTTATTCCCCTTATTGATATTTTTCTACTAAAACCATGTTTTAAAATGTTTTACATGTAATTTAAGGGGGAATGAAAAAAAGGATTATATCCAGGGGATAATTTTGATGATTTTTCATAAATAGAAACCATGTTTTATTTTAAAAGGATTTCTATAGGTGGGAAATGAATATTGAGTATATGTTTCCATCGGTAATGTGTGGGATTAATTTGTAAGAGATTTTTGTTAATACTCTATAAAATTAAATTTTCATAATCCTCAAATGTTAAATGTTGTTCAAAAACACTAGAATATTGAATTATTATTATTGGGTCGATATAGTGTCTAATATAGCTGAATACTTCCCCAAATAAAAATTTTCTAGTGGGGTAATCCAGTTTTAATGATAAAACAAAAAAAATTATGGTTTTAAATATTGGTTTATAGGAAGATTTAACGGAACCCAAATGAGTTATGTTATTGATCCATAGGTAGTTCGGTGAGGTGCATTATTTCTCAATTCTGTTATAAATCCAGATGGAGTTTAGAGATTATGTTATGTTGTAATTGAGAACATTGGAAATAGTTGATCATCACTGACATATTATTCCAATAGTATGATACTTGATATTCATTGGGAATCATTAGAACATAGAAACACATGGTTTCATATGACCATATAATTGTTGGTATCTTTTTATATTACATGTTTTCCCTCTATATTTTTTTACCCTTATCTAGACTAAGGAGATTGTCTTTCTCTTGACCACCTAATATTTTCATTTCTGATATTTACAAACTATAATTATTGAGAATTACATATCATTATTATGGGTGGTTTTATAATTATATAAAAATCAATATATACATCAATACTTTAGAGGAGTATTTCTATTGAATTAGTGAATCCACTTTAATCAATATACACATATATGATTTATAATTTATTCCATATTATTATTGAGTGAGTACATCAAGAACCAATTTATTTATTTAATTATACTCAAAAAATAACTATTTCTTATCCATATAACGAATACTACCATTCTTATATTGTATTGGTGGTGAGATGATATGTTAATGGATGTAATGAATATTTTATCGAGAGGCCATGAATTAATTATAGAACATCTTATAGATATGTATATTTATTGAGGGACATGGGGATCGAGTTCACAACAACCTTGGTAATCGTATTCATCTTCTTATGGGATCCATTCCAATGATTTGGTTTTAATTTCTGGAAAATATATATTGATTCATCAGTTTTCTATGATTTTTAATGACAAGGGTTAGCATAACGTTAACCCCCACTATTATTCCATTTATTTAATCACATTATTTACCTGATTGTGATCTTCATTGACTCATGGGGAGATCATCTATAGGAATTATTTTTGTTGTCATATTATTTTCACTTCGTTGATTATTGACTATGTTGGTAGCCAGATGGGTAAACACATCACCCTATATTGGATTTCCGGAACTTATGAATAATTAATAATTTAATGACACCATTATTCTTATTTTTTATTACGATGCATCAATGGTGGAATGTACCACAAAATCTTTTGGAATTAAATTCCACAAGGATAGTTTAGTGGAATTCCTTTGAAGTTGGAGTGATGTGAGCTAGAATGGTGAAAGGAGACTGGGGATAAGATAAAAAAATTTGTTTTATAGATGGTTCTACCATACACATTAATTATTCAAGGTGTTGGTATTTTTCAGTGGAATCTCTCTTGTGAAATTCATATATTGAAATGATTGGACAACCTCGTGATAAAATATGCTAAGGTAATGTAAATGGATTCCACATAATGCCTGCTAAATTGGTCGGCACTAAAATGGGTGGATTTACCTCTGTTTTCCTAACTTTAATGATTCCATTTGAATGGCATGGAGTCTTGGTCTCCTAATTTATTTTTGTGGTATGAATGAATCCATTATTTTATTTTTGGATAAGTTATTCAATTATCCAGTTATATATAATATATGACATGTAGTGAAATCATGGGAAATCAGAAGCCATGTGAGGTGGGAGAATAACATGTGGTTGGTATTATATGGAATCTATTTTATGTTGAGCATTACTAAATTTCATAGGAATATGATGGCCATCATTTACAACATATATGATGTTTAATTATGGATAGTGAAAATGATTATCATACTCTCACTATAAAAAGAAATGTGATTCACATTAGGTTCACCATTATATTTTAGAAATAATAACTATAGTATGAATATAGATTCTCATAAGACTATACCTATCATGATGAACATAATTTTTTACCTCCATGACCAAATTCCAACATTACATGTCGTATCACCACAGGGGTTGATAGTTTCTGATACTCATTTTGAATGTGTTGATGGGATGATAATATTTCATTCAACGGATTGATATAAACTACCCATATCATATCCTATGTATCCCATATAATTTTTTGAAATGTTAACAAATAATATTCATGAGGAAATCATCATGTAAAAAATGATTAAATATATCACTAGTTCACTTATGAGGGTTAACACCTTTTATTTCCAATGCTCAGGTTTCGTTCATCGGTGTACATTGTTAAGTGGATTGGTAAATAGAAAATATAATCCAAATGAGTGGACATATGATATACTATAAATTTTTTATAGAATCCTATTTTCCAAAAAAAAATGCATCATGTTGTCATCATATAAGGAATCTCACTATGAAAATATAAGGGATTCAACACTCATTTCATATATCATCTGTTACACATCAGATAATAAAACATTATCTTATAATCTAGATATTATTTTCATACACCAAAAGGAAATCTATTATCCCTATATAATACATCATATGATCATCACCTAGTGTATCATGTTGTATACAAAAAAAATCTTATTATTATCATATAGGGATGGTTATAATCTTAAAATAATCATTTATCGACCACTAGTCTCATCATCCACAGATGAGGTTTTGATTAATTATTAGTGATTAATCCAATTCTCATTATGTAATACACCTCATTCCCATGAACATTTGTAATAAATCCACTAATTATAATCAACTAATGGTGTTACCATGGAAAAATATAGTTGGTATGCATACAAATATACTCATCATGTATATAGAATATACTATTTAACACTCATTAGAAAATTAACTATAGTTTAATGTCATGTAGGGAATTTATAGGTTTTAATGGGAGGGTTAAAAAACTCTATCAATAATATAAAACTACATATATTCCCCCTATATAGGTGATATCAAATAGTGTTGATGATAGGGTTGAACTTTACATAGTTTCCCTAAATATTCTATTAGAATTTTTGAAAAAAAATCAATATAGTTTGAGGAGTTTATATTTTGTTCTTAATATTGAATTACAGCATAATGCTTGATATCACCTTTTAAGGATACATGTTTTGTGAATGTTGATTCAACAATGAATAGAAGGTGTCTAACTCTTTGTGACCCCTAATAGGAGAATTTATCATAAAGTTATCCATCGTGGATTTCCTCGATGATTACAAGATTGGATATTAAACCATATAAGAAACATATTTTGTTAAATAGTAGATTTCACATCATATTTGGGGAATACTCTTGTGTTGTTCCACCTTGTGTAGATTCTCTTAATGATAATATTATTGGATTTTACCATATTGTTAGTTTCCATTTATTATGTACTCCTTTTTGTTAATGTAAATTCAATAAGAGACAGTAGATGGCTTACCCTATGGGAGAACTAATTAGTGATTGTATCTTTGAGTTACCCATAGTATTTTCTCTCAATGATTACATGATTAGTGATTACACCATATTGGTCACACATATTGTTACATAGTAGTTGGGGTATCATATTTGGGTGAAAAATGTGTAATTATGCTATGAATCTTCTATATCGAAGAGCATGTGAATAATCTCAAAGTAAATTTTAATGTCTGAGGACTATAGAAGAATGTTCATATTCTTTTGATTCAATATTATGATATTAAATGGATTATTATTGATAGAAATTGATTTTGAATTAAATTCCATGAATCAAGATGTGCATTATTAATTTTAAACAATGGTCCAGAAATTGTATGTAGATGGTCCAATGTGCACTTATATTTCACAAAACAATTTTTTTATGAAAACAGAAATCCAGTTATGGAACATTATTGAGATTTTCATTTTTTCCAAAAAAATATGTTTAATTTTTTAAGAGACTATGGTTTCTTAAACTGTTTATAATGTTTGATTTCAATGGTAAGAGTTTTATATAAGATCATTGTTATAAGAATCATGGAATTTCCTTAAATTTTATCCTATTGTGCTAAAATTATCATTCATGGATGGGATTTGTGTTGAATTAAATATTAAAAATTAAATTTATTGAATGAATTTTAATAGAAAATCTTCATAGTTTTCTCACTTTTATATATCTATGAGAATTTAGTGTTTCAATAATTCATGAATATAGGGAATGTGTGAGCTAATATATATAAAATCTTAATATATTAAAATATATTTCTATTAAACATATTTCATATGCCTCTTAGGGGATCATGAAGAAAATAAATAATTTTTACAAATTGTTTTATATTAAAATATTTAATAGAAGATGCTTACAATATTTAATATTAAACAGGGGGTAATGTTTTAAATCCACCGACCTTTGAAAACCATAGAATGAGATATCAACATATAATATACAGTTTTCATTTTTCCTTCAGATTGACCACTTATATAGGGATGATACGTAATTCTAAAAATAAACACTACATCATGATCGATCAGAATAATTCTCTATTAATTTAAGGTTATCCTGAAATACCAGTGGGATAAAATGGAAAGTGGTACTCCATTAAACATTATATCTACCATGAGGTATAATATGTAATTATGGTCAAGGGTGAATTCATCTCTACTAGTGAATATGTTTTCTAGCATTGTTAGATGATCGAATGCGATTCATAAAGAATTATTTCATTTTGATATATTAGAGGGTCCAATGAAAAAAAATCAATGGTTATTATTTCCCCTTTCCATTATAGAATGGGTAAAAGTTGAAACATCTCTTATGACTTTTGTATCATAACATTAATATACTTACATACCATTAATTAATATATATAATCTATGATATCTCCATTTATGCTACCCCCCTGAAATAATATTTCAAATTTATATATGTTGTTATACCTCCATTATGAATATAGAATTACAAACTATGATCATATGCAAATAGATATTTTTTTTAAAATGAATTCCAGGAACATGTACATGGTTCATGATCGTTATTACTCCACCACAATCAAGATTTAAATCATGAACATTTCATTATTTATTCTATAGCTTCACATCTCCCTTTTTCTTCCTCCATTATCATAACATAGATAGATGGTTGAACGCCAATTATAGAATGATATTATGTACCACATTACTTAAGGATTTATAGATCCATCCATTTGAAATCTATAAATATTGGATTTTTGATATTCAAATCATTGATAATCTATAGTGATCCTTTAAAGTCGAAGAATCATCATCTTTTTTTCCATGGGTGGTATTATATATAGAAGACATAATAAATAATCATCTCTAACTATATTATTGATATCATGTACAACTTCATTTATGTAATTATATAATTTGATCATTTTTTGTCTTTCCATATACCATATGATTTCCCCACAATGATAATTCCCTCATATCATTAAATAAAAAATTACTATAACCAACTCCAAATAATGAAAAAATAGGTTCACTACATGGGGACACACATGGATGAATGAATCCCTTATCAAGAATATAATGATGTTTTTTAAAATTAATACAACTAAATCAGGGTCACTCTGTAGGGATCCCCTAAAATAGGTTTTCCTCTAGGTATGATTTCTATTGATAACCCAACAACTTTATTCAGTGGAATAATGTGAAAATATTCAAGAAGGACGTCAACAAACTACCATTCAATTGGAATATCATCTATGTTGATTTTCTCACTAACCATATGTGTTACAATCCCCATTTGAATAGAAATAGAATCCCACATAATGTATCCAATTTCTAATGGATGTTCATAATTATCATCACCCTAATAGATGTTCATACGTAGGTTAGGAATATAAAAAAGTGACTTCTCTTCTGCATAAATTGAGGTTAGATTTATGTATATAATGATAATATATTCCTAGGAAAATATAAAATTCAACCAGAGGAATTTTGAAATTATGTTGAAGAAATAAATCTCCAATAAATTTCAACTAAAGGTTAATCATATACATGTGATGTGTTCATCATAACATTTAGGGTTTTCACCACTAATTTTACATACAGTCATTGATATTGTATTTTAATTCCCTTATAAAATCCATCTTAGGTAATTGAGTGGGTAGATATAGAGTCAAATATGAAATTATCAATTCTATAGTGGATTATAAGTATACCATTCATCAGGTAATTAACTATCTCAACCCTATTCTTTAATAATGGTCGAATGATATTTCTAATTTTCTCATAGCCTAAATGGTTTCTGGTGTGAATAAAAATTGTCAAACCTCATGTTTGGGAACTTTTTATCTTAATGGATGAACTCCGTTAATTTTTAAACACTGATGTGCAAGAGGTTAATTGTAATGGAATTTCTCTTTATTTATGTCATTAGTTAACTTGTACCCAGTAAATCAGTGTTTGGCTTCTTGATCACCTTATAATTAATACTAAAAACACTTATTATTTCCCTTAAGACAATTTCTTCCATGTTTACTTCCACACTTCAATCGTGGTGAAAATATCATATTATTATGTACATCTTATTGTAGATTCTCCTCAATTACTTGATTCCTTTTTTATGAAAACATTGTGATTGATGGGTCACTCAAATCTATATTTTCAGCTTGATAAAAAATTTAATTAGTTCATTAAATCTTTTGAAATAATGTGTGACTAATTCAATAAAGATATTTGGTTTTTAGAAATTGATGAATCGATGAATCCTAAATTCATGTTCGTAGATAATACTAGAAGTGTATATATAATGCATTTCATAATTTTATATATAAGTAAAAACAATAATCATCATCCTTCTACTTTAGATCATGTGATTTTTTTAATCCTTTTCATTTGAAAAAAACAAGGGAAGTACTTATTGAAAAATAGTCTCGTAAACTCATCCCACACCATGTATTCAATTCCATATTAGATCCCAATAATATTTATTTGTTTCATATATTGATCCTCTTCCCCATCCATTATAAATATGGGAATAAATAATCATTCATTCTCAAACCACGTGAGAATATAAATATATAGTCGATGCTTCAAATCCATTTATTTAAAACTAGCAGGCCAATTGAACCACTAAAAATGGTGGTAGTTGCATCGTTAAGGACAAAATATACCATTTTTATAACCATTTTTTATTTTTAAGATCCACATGATTTATAAATTTAGAATATTTTTTAATCATAATAATGAGTGTTTTTATATATAACACAAAATGAATGTCTTCTTAGGGGAAAATAATTTTATTTTTTGTTGTACTAATCATTAACATTATCCCTGAATGTTTCAAACCATTGGTAAAACAATAATCATTGGGTAATGAAATAATAAAAGTGTGGAATAAAATAATCATGAAAAATCACATATAAATGTATATATATCATGAAATTTTATTTTTATTATATGACACCATAAGATTAACCTAGTACATTCCTAATTATTATTCAAATCCTTCATGGTGATTTTTAATGATTTTTGAAATTTGCAAATCATTTCTCATGGGAGTGTCAAACCAAGTGCATTGTGAGGATTGTTGTTGTGTACCAGGAAAAGTATAGTAATGCCTATATCTACTTTTTTGATTTATTAACCCTAGGTAATCTATTGATGAACCACATAATGTTATTGAGTTAAGATATGAATATAATTTTTCAAAAACCTCATACTCTATCTTAAATAAAAATTCCAGTATATATTCTAATACTTAAACTTATCTGTATGGTTATTACCACTATTTTCACATCCTATTTTAAAATTTTTAAACTAATTTTTTTTATCCCTACTATAGAGATGAAAACATATTTTAAATAAATGTAATGTAATAGTAGACGAATATTAAATACATTTCATAATGACCCCTGTCAGAATAATTTAGTTCTCATTTGTTTGGAAGTGTTGATAAAGGAATAACTTGTTTATAAGTAAATTAACAATCTAACACTGTGTTCTTCATAACTATTACCCTATATAGACGTATAATACATAATACCCTTCAAAATTACCCATGGAAATTAATTATAAGAAATGATGAGCTCAAATTCCTTGAAATGGTAATCAAGGGAGAAATCAATATAACAAGATCATAAGGGTGTGAGAACATGAATTTGTTTTGGAAAAAACACCATCCATATCATAGACAATAAACATGAGTCAGCCCACAAATCATCGCAGTTAATACAAAATTAATAGAAAATGAATAATAGACCATATGTAATGAGATCATACATTTTCATAAGTCATTTTTTTTTGGAAAACACAGAATCATAGATAGCATTATATAAGGCCTACATACCAAAAAATTAATAACATGTTAGGTTTGGGATATCCACTTGTATACCTACTATGTGTTTAGCATAACATCCCTTATAACCATGTTTTGGGATGTGGAACCATGTACCCTCTACTCTCATAATAAATTAATAATTACCCAACAAATTAGTGGGAGATAGTGGTAACACAAATATATTAATAAATACTTTTTGTTTTACAATATCTTAAAACATTAATAATATTTGAACCCAAAAAATGAAATAGGCTTTAAAAATATTTCATAACATAAAAACATCCAGTAATTAAATCGATATTATAAGAAATCATCAAAAATATAAACTATTGAGAGAAATAGTAATAATTCTACCACTGAATCATTCAACTATAATTCACAATTAACATCAAAACACATGATATTAAATGTAAATTGATTTTTAGAAGACCATATGAATATTTATTTAATAAAATAACCATTCATTGAAAATAGCTTTAGAAAATAATAATTCCTAAGTGATTTGGTAATTTTTTCATTGAATATAAAAATATAATAATTTAAGGTATAATTGAAAACATTTAATGGTCATGATAGTGGAAAATTCCATACATGTCAAATGAATGATTTATTCTTCATTTTCGGAAAAATCAAAATGAGCCTTGTTTTTTAAATGACATGAATATTTACCTTTATATTATTAAAATAATGCGATAAAAAATATAATAATAACATTAAAAATCCCAGATGAATAATAAAATACTTTTGATACATTTTTTGAAAATGTGGACATTAAAGAAAAATGTTGTTTTGGCCGAATGGAGAAAAAATATTTGTTTTATTTAAACAATTTAGTTTTATCATTAAATAAATAATAGAAAATAATGGGAATGTTATTAAAAATAAATTACAATAGGATAATATAATTTATGTGTTTTCTAATATATATTTCATAATATTTCATAAATAAAATGAATAATATATATAATCCTTATAAAAATGAAATTGTATCATAAAACCCATACCACATTTGTAGCATTTAATCATAATACCAACAAAGGAATAAAATAATATAAAAGTTAATATATAATATGAATAAGTAAACTCATTATATTAAATTTCATGTGGGATGTATATACACCACCTAAAAGACGATAAGTTCATAACATACAGTATGCCTCAAAGAAGGGAAATTGAGGCAAAAAACTATTACCTTATGTTTTCACCCCATTTATACATGTTAGAAACTATTGTATAATAAATATATGTTTATTTAAAAAATATTAATGATATATATATATATATCATTCCATATTTATTTTAATTATTTCCTTTTATTATACGTTCATTTATAATTTCATGGTAATATCATGATTCAGTCAACACCTTCTTTTCTTTTTTGAGTATGCTTTGATTTGTTATTTTCCAATATTTATCAATTATCATGATTCCAATATTAGATAATAATAAATTTGATATAAATATATTATATATTTAACATATAATTAGTTATATTATTCCATAAATGAATGAAATAGAAAATGAAATACACCATTAATTGATATGATTGGCCATACGTACCCATGAATGTTGTTTGAATTTATCAATGGATGAATGGAATTGAATTTAAATAATATATTAACCTAATAGATTCATATTTTTTAAAAATATATAATACATATTCATTAATTTTACCATTAATACCTTCCATGTAATGCATTATTGAAAAAATCATATAGTATAGTGAGGTGGTTGTTAGCAACACATACAAACATCATTATCTCATCCCCCAAAAAATTGTAAGTATGAATGTTTATGTGATATAATTAATATATAGTTATAATTATTTTAATAATATAACTTATATTAATTTTAGATATAAATAATACCTTTCAAAAAAATGATTAACACATTACATCAGTTCGTGAGGGGGTAGCCTGTTGTACACATGAGGGGAGTTATTTTCATAAAAAAATAAGGAAGGAAAATAGTTTTCTGTGGAATTATTATTATAGAGGTATAAAAATAAAATAAATATGACATATAAAAATTCATTTTATCATCATATCTATCTGTGATACATTGTGATGGAAAATAAAACAACATCAATTCATGCGGTTGTAGTCTTCCACAGAAACGAATGGTTTTTTCTTCGATTTTTTTAGAATTGAAGATGGATATAGGATATTAAAATACCATAATAACATAATATTTTGTCATATATATTTATTTTCATATATCAACATATTTAAATAAGAATAAAATAGGTGGATAAATAAATAAAAAAACGTTTCATAATTTTACCTCATCCTTATAGAGCCTCTTTACGTTTACACCTAAAGCCTTCAAAGGATGGATTAATAACACAAATATGACCCATATTATGGGGTGAATCAAATTATAAATTTATTTGGGTATTTTTATCGAATCCAATGTGTTTTGGAGGTGTGCTGAGTTGCGGATATTGATGGCATTTTATATGTGGGGAGAAGACACATTTAAAATTGTTGAAAAGAATAATGTGTATCCATATATTTCAAATAAATAACGGATATAAAAAGATCATTCCAAAACAAAAAATGTGAGAATTTAATAATTTTTTTAGAGAATTTTTTTTGAAATGTTTTTGGATAATTTTTCTAGTTATATTTTTAGTTTAATCCCGCGGTAACATCATTTTATCCATAACTATGTAATTAATTTTTACTTTATTTATAATTTAGTTTTAAAATAATATAATGAACCAGTAATGTATTAAATGTATTACAATTAAAAATATGTAATCAATTTTCTCAAATTCTATTCTTCTAAGTGGAAAATTTTATATAATATTATATAAGTATGCATGCTGAGAAACTGGTTTCTAAAGAGAAAATGTTCAAAAGTCAATTTTTTGTTTAAATAAAATTAAGTTATGAATTTCATTATCTTGAAATTAATTATAATAATAATATTATAATATAACAGAATTTTATTTTAAACCCATTTTAAAACAGTATTTACCATATAAATTGTTTAAATAAAAAATGCAATTTTCAATAAAAACTGTTATTTCCCAATATTCATCAAAATGACTATTTTAAAAAAAAATTAGTAAATTCGCAGTAATATAATTATTATCATTTGATTTAAAAAATAAATTTTTTCTAAAAATTAAAATATAATAGTCGAAAAAATTACTTTTAGTATTTTTTTTCATATAATTGTTTTCAACAATATAAATATTTCAAAACATATGGGAACTTTAAAAAAATTATTTTGTTTTCCAATCTGTTGTCATTAATAAAAATTATTATACATAATATATAAAAAATTTAATTTATACTTAAAAGTTTAAAATAATGATAATAACAGTCATGAAATAATAAAAACATTAACATAGTTTCATTGTTCTTTCGAACTCAGTATTCTGTGTAATGTAAGATATTTGAGAAACAAATGTTTATTTTTTAAGAAATATTTCATGAAATATAAAGGTGTTAAAGATATCATTTTTAATTGAATGGTTTTTTAAAAATATAGGTTTTATACAAAAAATAGAGTAGAATTTTATTGCCACCCCTACGGTACACAATCATGAGATTAACATTCTATGTTGGGTATCACTATTTTGTTGTGGAGTTTGTTTAAAAATATAAAATGGATGATTTAGTAAATGACCATAGGGATGAAGAATGAAATCATAATGAATTCAAGCATAATAATTGAGATGGAATGTTTAATCCATCATATGCCCACCATTCTCTTCTATTAATTCATAAATCCCTTAACACTAACTTAGATCGATATACACCCAATTATTTGAATAGTTCTCAGCATTCATATTTCTTTAATACGTCGATTATCCTTCAAGTTATTTCCCATATTGATCCATTATAATGGGATCAATATGTTATCTTATTTTATTCATATAAATAATAGATATTATAATAAATCCATTAGAGAGGTATGTGTTTCTATATAATGGTTCTTTCTCATCAAATTCCTTGTTTTTCATTCATTTTACATTGGTTTCATTTATGATTTTTTATATATATAAAGTTAGTCTACTTTATGTAAATAAAAATTTGGTAGATTTTGACAAGGTATTAAATTATTTTTTATGTGGATATTTAGTCACTCCATGTTACCAATGAAATTACTCAACAAAGGTTTTGACTCATGAAACAGTACAATAAAGGGCATGATAATTTGTCTTTCAAGGATTTTTAAAAATGCAGGTGGTGACATAATTTGATATTATGATAAAAGGTAACACTGGGAAACATTGGTGCGTTGAATTATAGAAATATTCAAATCATATTCACTTTTCAGTATTAGGGGTCAGGTTTGAGATATCGATATAATATCAATAATAATGGTAAACAAAAAAGTTTCATTATATTTCCTTAGTTTTACTTGTATATCTTAATTAAATAATCAATGAAGTTTGATCCCATAATGTTCATGGTTTTATACATGATGTGAATCTTCGATTTTATATTTCCCAGTAGTTTATCTTCTTGTTTTACCTTGTCTTGTTTTGGTCTTTTACATCTATTTATGTTTTAAAAAAATTCATATCCTATGATTTTATTTTAACTATTTATGGTTTAATGGAATCAAATTTAGTTTGTTGATAAAACAAATTTAAATGAAATATAATTATAAAATTTGTTTCTTTTGAAATCGTGATTTAATGTTTTCTTGTAGATAGAAATTGTATTGTTTTATTATGGTATCATACTAGGTATTTACTTCACACATTTTAGATTTCATTGAGTGTATAAATATTTTGTTATATAGGTTTCATGTAAGCGGAATTGTTTAATATTTGTTAAGGAAATATCATGGTTGTTGTTTCTATTTTTGTGGGATGAGAAGGTGGTGATGGGTTTTTACATTGAGATATTCATAGTTTTGTCCATAGATTTATTTAATTTATAGGATCACACATTTATTTATGTTTTTATGTGTTATTAATATTTTTACCACCAATCCCATTAAAAAATCTAATAGGTTATGTATTTTTTTATTTATATAAGACATATTGTGGTATGTGAGTTGATCATCACCTTGTGCTGATCCATCTTTGGGGGTGTGTCATATTGACTTAGATTTTTTCATCACTTAGTATAGAAGGGAATACCTAAACCTATGTGTGATGAATCTACATGAATTTTTTGATGTATTTAGTTTACTTGAGTTAGAACAATAGAAAATGTGTTAGTATGTGTGGAAGGGTACTAGGAATGTTCACTTTTGTATCCGACTCTTAGTTACCATGGTTTATCAGGGGGTTTTCGTCAACGCAAAACATGATTTTGGGGTTATATAAAAGATTACTCTTATTTTTTTTAATTTTATTCTTTCTATTTGGAGATTTATTATTATGATAATATAATCTCATCTCTTGGTTTTGATATATAATTCTACCTAGAAGTATACTCACCAATCAAATGGAATGCCCATTGGGGAATTTACAAAATGTGAACCCTTTAGTTGACACTTCATTAGTAGAAAAATTAATACAAGAAATTTAGTTGCATGGTAAGGTAGTTTGTGGAAATCGAGAATGGATAGTGGAACCAGATTTGGAGTATACAAAAAAACACAAAAATCAACCATTATATAAAATGAACCCAATAACCTATGGAATAAATATGTATGGTAGAATCATTTCCCACTTTTGTTAGACACTAGAGGTATCATTGGTGGGGAAAACATTTATATTATTTAAGGATTTTAATAATATTTTTGGGATTCAACAATACATGTTATATTACATAAAAACCTCACAAAGGCCACTTCTAAGTGGGAACTTATTGAATAGGTCTACCATTACATGATATGTGTGGTGAAGGATCCTTAGTTAATGGGAATAGATTAAGGAGACTATTCTTGAGGGTGTGTGGGGGCCATTTCATTTAGTTGGTTCATCGCTCTAAATAATCATTCACTGCTAACATCCCCATTGATGGAACATTTGAGATGGGTTTAGATGTAATGATTCAATTAGTTATTATTATAATGTTATTATATACTATTAACGATGTGGTTGATATTTTTGGTTTGTATTTGTAAAATATATATAAATAGATAGGTCATAATGTTCCATTATTTGTGGCGTTATGTATATAGGGGGTTTTCTAGAAATTAAAATACAATGAAATTAGATAATCAATAATCCAACTGATCAATTACTATGGATTTATTAAGAAAAAAATACCATTTTTTTACCATTATAGAATAAATAGTCATAAAATTCCTAACTATATATAGATGGAAAGTATTTTCAATTATTTTGGTTATTATGGTCACATTAAGAAATTATTTGGGAATGTATCATAGTGTAGTAGAGTTGGATCTACCCTTACCACAGGCTACCAGTCATGATCTGATAGAAAAAAGGGTTATGGGTCTCCTTATCATCCAAATTTGGATACAAATTCAATATTTAATTCTCAGGGTGGTGTATAGGTATGATATGTTTATATAGTAGAGTATACAAAAGATGAATCTATTATAAGTACAACTACTATCAGAGGTATGCTGATTGTTTCATCATCAATACATGTAGATTATTTTATACCAATAAATTTAATAAATATATATCATATATAATTATCAATGTATGGGGATTACCATTTTATATGATGTGTTTTCGGATGGATCCTTCCAAGTAATTTGAAATGTGTAAATAACTAGGTTACAAATTTAATATATTCAATGACATGATCATTGACTATGAGATTGTGTGTTGTCTTATAGTTCTTGATCAAGACATCATGGGCCACATCAGGTCATTGATATGATGGTTCATTTTAATATTGTGATCAATTTTTTACATTAATGTATATGATTCGTTAATCTGATGAGGTTACTAACATCATTTTTGGGGAGTGGAATCCTATATCATGGAGAGCATGGCATTTTTACTATAGAATAAAATGATAACTTTAATGTTTATTGAGATTTTTTTATCATTGAACAACATTTCCGCAGTATGTTTCCTGTCATAATGGAAGATGTTTTTGAGTTTTTTTATAACAATAATTCTTGATTTACTCCATATATGGGAATTGATATTTATGTTAACTTTCTATGAAAATGAATTCTTTTCTACTCCCTTTCATATCATATGGAACAATCTATGTTGGAATAGATAAATTTGTACTCTAGGATCTTGATTAAATATGTGGAATCCACTATCTTTTTGTTGATTACCAATTGAATAATAAGGTTACTATTAAAAAAATTATCATTTTCAAAGTATTGTGGACTAGTTTCATGAAAATAAGGGGTTCTAATTGTTTTATAGAACTAATATTTGATCAGAGAACGATTAGTTAATGGTATGAGAGAATAATATTACTAAGATATTCTTAATGTGGTGATTTGGAAATTATAATTTTTTAATTATGTACTTTTTTCTTACAAACTAACCAATGGTGTTTATGGATTTTATAAACTAGATTATTCACTAGTTCATAGACCAATTTATAGTTATTTTCTGGTTAATATTTGAGTTTATTATTTATATCAGGGAAAAAATCAATTCCATATATATATATATACTTCTCAAAGATCATTGAGAACATTTTTTCAGTATTAATATATCTAAATGCATATTTTGGATTCAGTAAAAAAAATTTGAAACACAATGTTTGATATGCTGATATAAGTTGATCTAGACAGGAAACAACCATTTATTTTATTATTGTTACCAAGATATGAGTCTGAGTATCATATATTATGAGGTATGGTTAGTTAATAATTTAACTTCATCATTTGTTCTATAACAATATATCCATAATGAAATATTTTTCATGTAAGGGTCTGATGATCAAATGGAATTAAATTAATAAAAGAATATTTGAGGAACTAAATGTTTGGGTGAAATTTCATCCCATCCTAAATCAACTTATTCCTTGTACTGGATATGATATTATTATGATAACATAGTTATGAAATTATGATATCTTATAATTAAAGGTAATAAATTGGGGGCTTAAGGATCTCATAAAAAAATCCCTCATAATAATAATTAACTGATATATTATTATATTTTTTCTATGGTGATTCATTCCCTCAAGATATAGAACCACTATCTCTTCTAAGATTGGTTCAATATATATTCTGATCATATATTCCTATTGTATAGTTTTACCAATATATATAAGAACCAGTAAAAACAAATATATGTTATTTTTTGTTGACTTTTTATTTTTTATATTATCTTTATTCATTGAAAAATGAATGCCCATGCTACCGCATTGATCAGGACAATACTGACTCAATCAACAAAGGAATTTTTGAAGGAAATTTCCTTGATAAGTCCATTTATTGAGATGAGCTTGAAAGTTGATGTAGATTATGAGAATGTGTTCTCATATTCAATGAAATCCAATTTATCATTTTTATGACATTCATCTTGGGTGATAAATTGACAATAAAAATCACCATTCTAGTAAAATAATTTATGATATGAATATATTGGGTGTCAAGTCTTTTTCCACTGATAGTGTCTTGTGTTTATGATGAAAATTATTCATTGTGATATCTCCATGGAATTATTTTATGGATAATGTACATTGTTATAATTTTTCCATGCCCCATGGGGATACTATGATATTCCATGACATGTGATGTAAGTATTAGATGTTGAGTATGATGTGATTGATTACATACATCTTGTCATTATTCCTTATATTCTACATGGTTTGGGCATAATAACAAATTAATGTATGTTTTTTATCCATTAACCATTTTTAATTAGAATTGGGAAGAGATTACGATATATTTCATTAACTGTTTACGATGGAATCATAGTTGGAAGGATTAAATTTGGGTGATAATTGATTTAAAAAAAATGGTATTTCCATGATAATAAGTGGATGGTGAAGGTGAGATATCTTAGGAAAATATATTTATTTGAGATCAAATGTATCATGGTATACATTTTGTTGGTTTTTCTAATAGGGATCCATGGTTTACATACAAGTTTTGAATGTTCATTAATGTAGTATTGGGTACACAATTGAATATAAGTATGTTGTATAATAATTATATAGTTTTGGAATAGATCGATCCACATTTATTGTTTTGGATATACTATTTGAATGTTATCATCATTTTTTTGACTTGTAGGACTACCATGATACATTTAATTTGTTATCCAATATTAATAGTTAGTAGGAATTAATTAAAATGGTGTATTTTGAGGATTATATGGGTTTCTTTGGGTTTCTCCATTATCTTGGATGTAATATTGACAACTATCCATAGTTGGAAGAAGTCTTATCAATGAGATGAAAGATAAGGTTTGGTGATCAGAAAGAAATCAGATATATATTATTGTAACCATGAATTCTATTTTTAACATATGTATTAACTATTGAAGTATTTTTTTGGCTGATAGGGTTGTTCACAGGTTTTGGGCATATTTGGGTCATCATCACTTTGCAAAGCATGGTAAGTTACATCTGATATATTTTTTCCCTTTCAAGATCGTCATTTTTTTGGGAATCTATAATAATGGTTTCACTTACCCTCCTTTTTTTAATAATCCGTGAACAATTTCATGAATCCTAAAAGACGAGGTATCAATCAGTTTCTTCTCATGTGATAGTTTTGGAAGATGTTGATCGTAGACATGAATCATCAATGGTTGATTATCTAGTATGATTCTAGATCATCTAAATTTGGTATATCATGGAAAAATTATTCCCCTATAATATTCACAATGGAAATAATGATGGTATATCATTGATATGTAGGTGTGTCAAGTGTTGATGATGCATTAATTTCCTTACCTCCTAAGGAGTCTAAAATAAAAAATTCATTCATGGGGAATAATGTACCATGGTGGGGAAAATTGGGTCACCCCTTAGGTGACATTTACATTTTATTTTGATCATTATATTGGTTAAATACAAGTTCTATATTTTTTTGGAGGGTAATTTCGACTTATAATTTGTTATTGACCTTCTATTATATAGCTTGAGCTATATAATGCTAGGTTAAAACATGTAGTATACTAGGAGACTACCTATGTAAAATGAGCAGGGTTAATAGACACATGTTCGGTGTGTTCTTGAGTGTGGGATGTTATGGGTTTTTATATATACCAAAAAATCTATGTCCATTACCATGTCTTGTTGGAAGGTGTGGGGGTCCAAAATGGCCATGGTTATTACACAACATTATGGACAAGAATTGTGTATGGAATCCTTGGAGGATTTTCTTGTTTGAAAATTTTAAATGTTTAACTCATTCATTGATCATATGTGGTATTTTTCACCCCATAATAAAGGAATATTTGATTATTAGGTGGGATTATTTAATTTTTTTAAACGCAATTTTACCCTCTATAAAGCCATTCATCAACCTCCCCTTGGTAGAGTTCCAATCATAACTATGACCACACTGGGTTCTAGGAATTCATCATAACTTTTGTAGAGATTTATCATTATTGTGATATTACTTATTGAAATTTGGTCATGAGATCTCAATTCTATTAATTACAATCACTCATTATTAAAGGATATTTAGTTACATTCATTGGCGATGTATGTGTCAGGATACAATGGTTATCTCTCATGGGAAAAAATTATTGAATTTTACATTAATTTTTTTAAAATAATAATTGATTTTATATCTCTAATAATTTTTAATATAATATTTTCCTTAGTATCATGGAAAATTATTTTAACACCGTATAAGTTTATAAAAAAGCATCCCCTCATGGGTTCTATAAAAAACCAAATCAATGTTTTGACTTCAAAAGAATTTTTATACATGAGGGCCAAAATTCATTCTTGGGGATATGTTATATAAAATTATGAACATGATTTACTTGATTATTCAGAGAAATAAAAGAAAGTTTTTATCCCTAGGTGAACAAGTTAATGGATATCAAAATAATTAATGAGTGTGGCACTAGTTTTTGTTATGGATTAGAAACTTATATACTATATCTTAAATAAAAGTAATTATGACTCAAATTATTCCATAATAGTATTCCATGTGTGTCCTAGATATTTATTGCAATATTTTTGAGCCCAATGTGTGTTTTGGAAATATTGTTGATGGTAATTTTGATTTTTAATTTCTCACATGTTTATGTTATGGTTTAAACATTTTTTGTTGATATGGAAAATATTTTCATCCTTTTTAATATGTATTTCTATTATCTAATTCGTACCAATTAAATAATTTAGTCTTATTATCATCATTATTTTATTTTATTGGTGAATTATAGGACATAACTTTAAAAAAAATATTTATATAATTTTAATGATTTCTTATCACTTCTTTATTTTAATCATAATATTTTAAATATTGATCCAATTATAGTGAATATTATTTACACTTCCTTCATCTATGGGATTCAAAATCTTCAATTGTACCTAGATAACATTCAAATTCCACATGACCATGAAATAAATAAATTTTAACAGTATTAGTATCCGATATAATAGACTCATCACCATTAAATAAGAAAAATATAATGATAAAGAACCCAAAATCTATATATTCTATAAGTAAATGAAATAGGACTCAATGACTTAAGATCGAATTAAACATAATTGTAATGTAAAGTAATTAATTAGTCCCTAACATAAACCAAATTATAGAAATATAAAGGGAATATTTAGATGGAAAAATTGTACTTGAGTGACTTGGTCATACCATCTTCAAAAATTGTCCAATGAAATTGAATGTTTTTAAACAACCAAATATATTCTCAATAAATTTTATGAAGTTACTATAGAGTTTTTTTCATGTCTGATAGGAATAAAATAAAAATAATTTCAATGGAATGATTCTTGAGGAGGAATTTTATTGTTTAATTTAACTCACTATTGACCTTCTTATTTTTTAATTACATATTCTTCCTCTAGTTCATGGTTAACCTTCAAATGGATGGGAGAACATTTGAGTGATTGGGGAAGGACAATTTTTTCAATCTTAGTTATTTTTTTCATTAATGATATAAAATATTTTATCTCTTATAATAATTTGTTTCCAACTTGTAATAGAGGTTTTTTACCAATTACTATTTTATATGGTTTTAGATTCAATGATTAATATTACATTGGTATATTATAACTTCTTCCACAAATAAGGTTCTTGTTTATATATGATAGAATATTCTAGGTTTTAGTGGTGTAATACTCAATGAACATTAGTACTTCTGAAAGGATAATTTGATACTATTGATTGTTTGGGATAAACAAGACCTAATTGTTTATTATCCATGTCAATTGGTTGTATTCCCCTTAACCTTATCTATCTCATTAGAAGGAGGTTAGACCAGGATGACCTATTGGTATGTTTTATTCCAACCATCACCATTTGTCCAAGGGGAGGGGATGAAGTGACTATAGAATATAAATTTAATCATCTTATCATAAAAAGATATAATAAATTTGAATTGGGATTTCATTGGATTTGGTTGTCTAAACCTAACCTAATCACCCAAATCTTATTACTATTTTCAATCACAATTGTTGTTAATTTATTTTAAATCATTTGATTAATTATGTTATCTATTTCCAATAAATTTTTTTAAAAAGCATAAAATTTATAAAACAACAACTATTTTAGGTAATTAGGGGTGAAAAATGTGACTGTTGAACACACCTCTATGGTCACACCCGAGGTTAACAATAATGCTATATTTTAACAAAGTAAAAAAAATTACATGCCTCATGACAGAGAAATTTTATAAATTTTGGTCATGTTATAGGACATGGTTCAAACAATATGATTTTTCAAATTAAATTTCATGATCATATAACACTAAACTGGTCAACAAAGTTCCAGATATAGAAAAACCTTGAAGAACTTAATTAAATAACTTAATTCTAAATTTTTCTCTGTGAAAATATATCTTTTAGGATTGATAAAAAATTCTAGTGTCCAATCTAATTTTATCACCATTGTGGTAAATACCAGCTAAAATATTAGATACATATGTGTAGTGAAGTTATTTAACAAAAACAATCAATGTTCCATTCCAGAGATACAATTTGATTTTTAGATATAACCTAACATGATATCATTACATAAAAAATCGATTATAAAAGAAGACCCAAAGACATATTAAAGAGTTCACATATGTCATCATTACATTTAGACCTCTAGGAGTTGATGAAGAGCAGGTAAAGTAGAATGAAGTACCATTTTCATATGAAGGAGAGAGAGATCAATGGTTGTATATCCTAATACCAAGAGAGGTTTTTGAAGGAAATTACATAATGACATTCTTGATAAAAATATTCTTTTCAAACTCTAGAAGAATATCCTTAAAAAGTAGATCAATTCCATCAAAAAATCATCTATTGAACCCCTTATATACTACTATGATTAATTTAACAAGATATTTGTAGGATCCCCATATTAGAAAATTATGGTGATTTATTTCGTTATTTTTAACTATGTATTACAGGGAAATTATAGAAACATTCTTGATGCTTCATCAAGAGTTTCATTTATTGAAAGTAATGTGAAGAATCTAACAATATAATGGACATGATTTCCCATAAATTTAAATAGTTTTTCACAATTGGTACTTGAATAATAAGAATTATTTAGGTAAGGAATTCATATCCCTCAAAGTTATTAGTATCTTTGGTTAATGAGAAAATTATTTTATTGATAACAATGTCCTTAAATCAAGTGAGTAAGAGACAAGCACCTGCTAATTAATGTAGTTTATTCCCATCGTCAGATCATTTCATAAACCAATCCACTAGAGTAAAGGGAATGAAAATATGTAACTGAGCATTTCAAAATATGATGTTCTAAATAAATAAATCACATAGAGAGCATAATAAATTCCAATAATTTTTTGTAATTAGTAGAATTAATCTAGACGGATTTACAAAAAATCATATCCATAAAATTACCTATTTCAATATGAATTCTAAAATCCACAAACATTTCATGAAAATAATTCTTATAACCATCATCCATACCACTAACCAGACACTATCTAGAAACCCTATGGACATACATCCAACAATTCACAACCTCTAATTCAAGATACACATTATTAATCAATGTTTCAGGGGCCAAAAGACCCCATAAAATATTTATCCAAAATGTTAGATAGTCTCATTCACACTTGGCCAAATAAAAATGGAATGTACCTTCCTATATGATACCAAAACCCAATTAATGTTCCATTACTATATGAAAAATAATTTGAAAAAAATCCCCACATGAGAACACATGAATCAGAAAGAAGACAACCCGTGAAAAGGGAAAATGTTGATTGGAATTATGAAAAAATATCTATAAATTAATGGAGAAAAAGAAATGATATAGGGGAAGATGAAGGATAAGATGAGAAGTAAGAGACAAGATATACCATTTCAAGAACAACAAATGGAGAATAAATATGTACCCCCACCATTTCTATCATCGATAATAGAATCAAATATATTCCTTGTATATTCACTTCAAAATGAAATTCTAGAAAACTTCTGTAATGTGGAAATTAATACCCCCTAAATGAATCACTCAAAAAAATTAGATGGTATGGTAAATGTTTTAAGGATAACTACACCAAAAAGATATTATAAGAAATAATGAAATGACCAGTGTGGAAAGAATATTATCATCACTTTTCATACTATTTTTTTCCTAAAAATTCCATGATCTGATGACGTTTTCAATTCCAAGAATCATAGTCTATTTAAAATTATATAATTATTCATGTGTTCAAGAATCATTAATTAATATAATTAATCACTTATTATATACTTCTTTGCAAATGGGATACATAAATTCTTCCAAATGGCGTTCTATATTGCATATAGATCCATAGTTTTCCTCATGTGAGTTCTAGAGGATGTCCTTATGAATTTCAAAGAACTATTATTCCCAACTATATTCAATGTTTTTAATAGGGAAGAATATATGATCCCATCAAAATCACCCATAATATTACAGATAAAATTCTTAAAGGGAGTCAAAACTATCATTAATGTTCATTAAGGGACACTCATCATGCAGTTTAGAGATATTAATACCAACATAAATGTTATGGAATCCATGACGATCCCCTCAAATGACCAATCACTCATTCACTTTTATAGAAAGTTGGTACAAAACCAATTTAAGAATTTATTTTGTTTCATGAATTCATATAATTAGGAGGTATATTTTCTGATGATATTATCATTGAACATCATAGAACAAAAAACATTGGATATTCTAATTTTATATGGGTTGAATAAGGAAAATATGATTTTATTTATGACTTTTAAATGGTCATGATGATCATATGATATCATGTTTGAGGGAGGTCCAACCGTTGGAAGTGGGGAGCCTAAATTTATTTTCATCCGTTAAGAAAACCCCCTATATGGGATTTAAACCACACCCCACTAATTTGAAATATTTATACCTACTAGATGGAGAGAATATAAAAGTGATATTATATAAGAATATATCTAAAACCAATGTATAATATTTGATTGGGAATTTTGTTGATAATTTCAAAGAAATAAGGTGGAGATTTTGTGATATCCTATGAATAAACACAAAATTATTGTCACTTATAATTATTCTTGAGGGAGATTCCTAACCTTTCAGACTTCCCCAATTGAGACAAAATTCTACCCTAATGGAGGTTGTAAAGAAGTGGACAATAGTGCATATACTTTTTTTTACAAATATTTTTTATGACCTTTCATGGTATTTTATTGGAAAAGTTGTTATAATAGATTTATTAAATAATATTTTTTATATCAGTTACTTAAAAAACTACATTATTAATAATTTATACATTGTTTTTTCAGATCTGTTATCCAATAACAGATTTGAAGAATTAATTATGAAAAATTTATCACATCGGTTATTTTAATTAACTGATTCGAAAAACACTGCATAATTTATTTTCCACATCATTTATCCCATAACAGACATGAAAAACATACGATCCATTTATCACGTTAGTTAATTTAAAATATTGACATGGTAAATGTTTATTCACATTGGATATAGGATAACTGATGTGAAAAATAGTACATATGTATTTTTCACAATAGTTATCAAATAGCTGACTTGAAAATATGATTTTTTTTTAAAAATTCCAATGAATCATCTAATCCACCAATATTAGACAAAATACAGAAGACACAAAATAATAGAATTGGAAATAGATAGAAGTAGTAGAGAAGAATATAATTTTTATAAAAATATATTGATGTACATTAGTTCATCTCATCTACAAATATCTCATAGGTAACAACACAACATGAACTAGAAAAGGACTCCCAAAATATAGTAAAATACAAAATACATTTAAAATTAAATAAACTAGAAATTAATCAAACCTATAAAATGATTTTCTCATTAAATTTTTCAATGCCTCAAATCATCTACACTATTTTGTATTTCACCATAAAAAATGTATATAATTAATATATAAATCATTTCACATGGATTTTCTATAAAAAACCTCAAATACTAAGGAAATATTTACAAATAAATATAAACTTATGAAACATTTTAACTATCTCAGTTGTAGTTATTTCATACATAAACCTAAAAACATAATATCATCATTCAGATCCACCTTTTTTTTAATGACACTATATCAAAGTGATTTCATTTCCAATAGAAATTATAATTAATATATCCAAAATAAAGTAATTATTAATGATAATTGTTCTTATATTTTATAAATTTGATATTTTTTCACTTACTACTTTTATTTCTTATCATCTCTCAAAAGAAACCCCCTATCATATTGGAAAATAATATGAATATCATAAATTTTATTAATTATAATATTAAAAATTATTTAAATAATAAAACATATGTGTTCAATACAATCTTGAAATATTTTTTCACTTCAATATTAATATGGAATATCCAGTAAAATGTATAATTTCTTAGAAGAAAACACCTAACATTCAGTGAATACTGATATTAAATAAAATCTCATATGAGTAGTTAATATTTTAAGTGGTATATAACAATCTATGAAAAAACATCATTCATTCCATTCTAGATATTGAAACATTTAACACTGAATGATAACATTATTCTGAAACCATTCAGCTCTATAATCTATTCTTTAATCATCGGTCACTATCATAACTATAGGATAAATAAATATTTTCTCTATAAATCCAAATATGCATGTCTTTTCATTCTCTATAAATAATTTATATAGATACCTAATACAAATCATACATATATAGAAATTTTCAATAAAATGAACGAATGAAATAAATTATTGATAGACTTACATGGAAAAAAATTGAATCGTTTTGATTACCAATTGATATCCAGCTACAATCTCAATGATATAATTATTAAAAACGCTCAAAGTCATTGCTCACCCACAAGTAGCGATAGAAACTGTAATGTCATATAATCCCAATAACAAATTTTTGTATGTTAATAATTGATCAATACTAGTAGAATCTATATATGAAGTCATAGAACATTGAATTTTTTGTTTTCTATATATTATTTGTTTAAAATTAATGTATTAATGAATATATTAGAGAAATTTATAAGATTTGAAATGAGAAAACAAATTTACTAAAAAATAAAATTAAATATTACATATATACATACCACTATGGTAATATGTCGAGGTAGTCTGGATAGAAAACCCAAAAATGACCAATACATAATAAAAATTTACTCACTTCATCAAGAGGACATGGTGTTTTTTATAATATCTTTGTAATACCTGGTACAATGACCATATGATGCTCTAAATCAATCTGAAAATGAAAAATTCTATCGCTGATATAATATATCATCACATACGCAACAATATGATATGGATCATCAACAAATAACTAACAGTAACTTGGATGCTCTGGAGGAGGGGGTGTTGTTGTAGGATAAGAGGTAGTGAGGTCCTAAAACACATATGAGTGAGTAATATATGTATTAATGGGATCATCTAGTAGTGTTGGATGATTCATATTGGTAGGCTAAAACATTCCATTCATGTCTGCAAACATCACATGTACCAAATCTATGATCCTACCATCCATCGTCACATGAATATCCTGATCTTTGTCTTCCAATGATTATATTTTTTATAAACATAATCCTTTTACAAATATTCTAAATGTTTATACACATTTTTTATTGACATACCTATTGGGTATCCTCATATATGTCACTGGTGTTCAGGATTTTCCAATGCAGTAGCTAAAATATCATGTCTACCTTCAATAATAAAGACTCAATGTATGATCACTTCCTCCAGAGAATCCTTTATGGAATATTTTGAAAAACATTCAATGAATCTCAATATATAAATCTCCTAATTAACATCAATACATAAATAAAAATCCTAAAATATTATATTCTGCACCCCTTTACTCTTCAATAAAATATTGTCCTTTTTTTTCAATTTGATCATTCTTTTATTTTTCATGTCTTGTAGGGGAGGGGAAATTGTTCTATATCCAAATGACATACTATTAGATTTGTAATTTTTTTTCTTCTAACAAATATTCATCTCATCATGTATACCCTCCATGAGATAATGTATTAGGATATACATTTTCATCTTGAATCTTTTGATGATATCTCCTTGATTACATTAAATTATTAATTAATAATAAAAATATCATTAACATAGTCATTAATATATAATAAATTTAATAAATTAACACCACACTAACTAATTTCATTATCATAATCTTATATAAAAAACTTGTTCCTATGTATCTTCATATACAAGTAGATATATATCAACTAGATTTTCATGTTTTATATTCCCAAAAACAAAATGTGATGTGAGGGATGATTTAAAATCACTCCATCTCCTGGCTGTCAATGCAAAACATTTCCCATTGACTTTTCCAGTGTTAGATATTTATTATTTCATCTGTAAAAATGGGAAATACATATATTACAAAAAACAATTCATTATAAGTAAAATACCAACATACATGTTTACCAAAATGGTCTCCCATGATAGCGATAGTGTCTCTTTGACAACATTTTTCAAATTTTCAAACCACATAATTACTATTCATTTATCCCCTACTGCTAAAAAATTCTATATCTATTTTAAATTTGGACCTCTTGGAATTTCATTGTTATAAGTGGATATTGGTATCCTATTTTCCTGGTTACAAGAAACTAATAATTTTGGTAAATTAGTGTCTCCACGTTTACTAACTTTCAAACTCAATTTTTCCACAATGGATGTATATATCTCAAGGAAATATGGATGAGTTGGATCATCAACATGGGAATGTGTATGTTCCTCTCCATAGTTATTAGTATGATGATCCCTATAAATTTGTGGTGGATCATAGGAATGGTCTGTTATTATGCTAAAAGTAAAAGAAACAACATTTTGTTCAAAAATATAAAAATCAAAATATTATATACAAATTTAAATACAAAATTACCAATTATCAAACAAATAGAAATGTAAACCTAAATTAATATATTTTTACTCAAATTTCATATAATTAACTAGAATTATAATAATATTAATAATAGATGAAGTGAAATAAATGAATGAAAACTACAAAATATTCATGAGAGAATAAATTACAGAGTAGAAATTCACCAACCTGATAATTCATTAAAAAAAATTTGATTATAATATAAAATTATTCAATATATTTTTTTATTATTTTAAATTTAAAATTTAAAATAATTTTTTTCCAAAAATTCAATTAATAGTTGTGATACATGACATTAAATATAAAAAATATTTACAAAACTAAAATAATATAAAAAACAATTTAACTTATAATACATGTTTTAATGAAGATAGTCTAATTAAAAAATCTATCTTCATAAATTTAAAAAATTAAACCATAAAAAACATATGTAACCTATAATATAATGATTTTTCTAAAGACTATTTTCCCAAATTCCTTCATCATTATCGGTATGTATGATGAAAACCATGTCTTCGATGTTTTCATCACTATTATTTGTTATCTGTTCCATGAAAACAGGGATCTCACCTAAATCAGCATCTTCATTATGTTTATCATCAGCATAATTCTATTTTTTTCATTTAAAACAGTAACCCAATGTATATCGAATTGATCTTGAACATAGAAATTTTTTTCAGGTTTTTCCATTATAAAAGTATCATTTGTGTGATCAAATTTTTTAATATTAACTAGTGTCATTCTAAATTCTTCTCTTCACACATTATTGTTATCGAAAAACCATTTACACTAAAATCCTTGATCTTAAAATATAATATATTCAACCTCTAATATTTTTTCAATGACCTCATAATATGCATGTGATGCAAATAATGGGTTTTTTTTCAAATGAAATATGCATTGATTATAAAAACACAAATGCACTACTATTCTGAACAACAGTTGTATTGTTTTGTTATCTCATTTGAAAATGAAATCTGTTAATTTCATACAAGGAAAATGTTATCAAATTTAGACTCAATTTAACCACTAATCGTATCATGGTTTGTAATGAATCTGGATTCCTGAACTCATTAAACCATGGATAAAATTATTCTTATACTCATTCAAAATAAACATATCTTTTTTTGATAGCGTTGTTTCAACACATTTATATGAAAAGTTATGTATGGTTGAGTATCATCTATGTTATTCAATATGTATAACAATACATTCATTATGTGTTCACCTGTAATTGATTTGAATTTAAATTAATGAAGCTCATTTCCCCAAAAATTTACTTGCTCATGGTGATATGTAGGCAAACCGTTATACTCCATGTATGAAAAAGAGCCTTTACAAAAATATGCAACCTCTTTATAAATATAATTTTCATCAATCTTTGTTTCAGGTTGATATGGATTCCTAACATAACCCATCACTATATTAATATTCTTTTTAAAAGGATACATCCAACAAAGAAATAAAGGTCCAAAATGATTTATTTCTCACAAAAAATGAACCATTTAATTCACCTTGTATAAAAAAATTATGAAGGAAAATACATTCCCCATTAACAAAGTATAGAAACCACATTGTTCCTCAAAATGGTCAAATAATTCAAATCAATAAAATTATTACCAATTTAACTAAAAAAATAACCCAAATTCATGATAGTCATTCTCTCATGGGTGGGAAATATTCCATGTAATGCATGTGGAAGGATTTTTTTTCCTCATGAAGTGACTGTCAAGATATTTCATACCTGTGAACCTCAAATCCATTAAAGAGTCAATTTTTTTACAATTTACGAAGAACCATGTGGATCTTTTATATCATAAGGGAATTGGTAATATCTATTATTCTACCTCTAATATAAGGAAAGATAACTAAATGTTAAGAGTGTTCACTTTACATGAGGATTTGTAGCCAACTACAAATTTATTATCATTGAGTGTAAATCCAATCATACATTCAAACCATATTTAGATTTTCCTTTTATATATAACAATGTTCCAATAAAAATTTCATTGATATTCTTATCCACATGCATGAAATCAATTTATTGTTTCACCTGATGATATCTCCAATATGGTATTTAAAAAATTGACCATTTTCAACCAAATATTTACATCATTACAAGATTTATGTGTTTTTTTGAATATCATATTAACGTTTGTCACCTCTCAAAATATTTATCAGTGGATATATGTTTTGAAGAAATATCAATTTCATGATATCCATTGAAATAATTTTTCAATATTCAATTATCTTGATCCACTGTCAAAAACATTCGATGACCCGTGAATATCGTTTTTCCCCCATGAGGATGTTGACAACATGAAGTCTATTGTTCAAAAATTTGACTTTCTCTATCCCCTTTAAAACAGTATGAAAAAAATTCCAAATGTTTGCAAGTTAATTATAGGGAAAATAATCATGGAACAAAATTGTACATATCATTTTAGAATATTCATACACCCTTATACCTTCCTCCCATAATAGTTTCATATCATCAATTAATTGTGCCTAGAAATTGTGAATATAAATTTTGGGATGTTTTAGTCCATTGATCATTAAATGTAACAAGATATTTTATCACTTCATTCAAAATTTAGGAGATAATTTTTCAATTACCAATAAAATAGGACATGATCTATGTGTTTATCAAAGGCTTTGATGTGGATTCAGTCAATCTACGTAAATTCTGTGTTTGGTATTTGGAACTTAATATTTTAATATAGAAAACTAGTGATCAATGTTCTACGTCTATTTACAATTTGCATGATAACATATTCTTCCAGCTTATATCTACTGATCACCATGACATCATAACCTTTTTTCATCATTTGAATTAGATAATAAATGTCTCAAATATAAAAATTATAGAAAAACACCAAAATTCATTGGGATGGGTCTTTAAAATGAATGAATATTGCTATGTTTTTACTTTCATTATATACCATGATGTTTCACATTTAGTACGCTTTGAAATAAATTTTTATTCATTCATATATATCACATAGTCGTTCGGGCAGGCATGTATTTTCATGTACCCCAATCCCACTAAGGATAACAATTTCTTGGCCTTATACTGGAAGAACATTTTCTTTAGAAGAATTTCATTCTACAATTTTATTTTATCAAAAAAACTCATGTCATTCCATCAATTATTATCATTCATGTTTATAAAAATTATCACTGTTGATAAATTCTTATACTCTGTACAACCTAAATACAATGGTTTTTCGACATCACCTTATAAACTCTCAATTTTCAGTTGTTTCTCAATTGCATATAAATCAATATCAGGAATCATTTCATCAATTTTATCGAATTTATCATCTTGCAAATCAAAATCATCAATAGATCTATAATTCTGTCCAGTTTTACCATGCCAAATCCATGGGATTGAGCTGAAATTAAAACCATGAAAAATTAAATTATATTTGATCTCTCTACCTTTCAAATTCATCAAATATAGGCATTTCAGGCATCGATAAAAGACATGTCATTTTTGAAAAAACATTGTGACTAGGAAATTCTAAAAAAATATTGCGACCTTCTATATATTTAGCACCTAATCGAGGTGTATTAATAAATATTAGATTCATTATCTATATCAAATATCCAAAATAAATATTAAAAAAAATTAATTAGTTATAAAATATTGAGATTAGAAATGACATTGAAAAATATACAAAACCAATAATGGAAACATTAGAATGAAAATTATAAATTTTTATGAGAAAATTCATTCATGCTAAAGGGATTGCTAAATAGATTCCATTAAAAACTTGTCTTAAGTAAAAAATAAATGAATAAAACCATATAAAATTACTAAATAATATGTACTATTATATCTATAAAACAATATTTATAAAAAATATATATAATAACAACAACTAATTCAAAGTATATTATTTATAAAAATAAATACTTTCATCTATATTGTAATTATAAATATAATTTATTCATAAATTGTTTCTTTGTTTAAAAAATGTCACATTATATAAAAACATGAAATAATTAACACATTATAAAATCAGAAATACAATATATTTTCTGATACATGTGAGGAATGCATTGAGAACTCAACAATAACATGTTCCAAAAAGCTACAAAAATAAAAAAAAATCTACCACATTGGATTTACTTTTTATGTTTATTTATTATAATTTTAATCAATAATAATTTAATAAGTCAACTAATTTATAAAAAAAGTTAATAAAAAATTAAAATATAATTTATCTTATACTGTCAACAATTTATGAGATTCACTATTATAATGAAACATTAAATATATAAGAAATAAAATGATTATCAGTATAAGGCCCCAGCCTTAAACCTTACTTATTATTGAATTAAATGAATAATTCACATTGAGGATCTTTTCAGGTTTAGAGTTTTAGAGAATTAGGTTATAACGATTACATCTCAAAAGATTACAAAGTAGACACTTCTACTAAGTTTCCGTAAAATAAATACTCTTTAAAAGAAACATGTCTAGTTCCATTTTTTAAATAGCATGACTTTCCCTTGATCCCATCCTTGACCCTATTCCACATTAAGTCCTGTGAAAAAAATTTTAAAAAAAACTTGGGTTTAGCATAAAAAGCTCAGCAAGGGATACACAAAGAATGAAAAATATTTGTTTTTCTTAGCAACATGTAAACCATATATACTTTATCAATGTAATACCTTTCACCTTTAGGAAGTAGTAAAAACTCTTCACTGAATAAAATATCATAATTACCCTTTTGTAACCAAAATATTACTATAAAACCCATATAAAGAACACATAACATATAAAGGTAACTTGGGACATAAACATACTTAAATGGATTAACCATATGGTTGACTTCCACAATACATAATGGAATAGCCATTCGGCCGACTTCCATACCCAATGCATTGGAGGTTATAACGTAACCACCCATCCTGGTATTCACGGCACCACCCGTCATATGGTTTATCATGTAACCACCCGTAAAATGTCCAAGTAACATCATTACACATAAAATATTGAAAATATAATCATTTCAATAACAACATTTCATTTTCAATCACAATAAGTAATTCCAAGATATTGAATTAAGCAATCCATTTTCAAAAACCATTTAAAATAGATTTTTGAATCAAAGTGTCCCATACCACTTTGAAGCTTTTAATGGAATTATAATTTTAAAACATTAATGTCCATATAAATAAATACTGAAAACCATTTTTTAAACATGTACATTAAAGATAAATATTTAGAATAATGAATCTTTAAAACATTTAAAACGATATTTTTGCTAAAGAGTTTTTAACAAAATGAGAGACTCTTGAATACAAAAAATTTTGGAATAACATGTAATATGAGCTTCATAATATCATGGGAAAAAGGGATTAATGATATAATATGTCAAAGGACAGTATACAGACCATATAAGAGTGAATTGGTGCATAACAACAATGATGTCTCAATGGAAATGTAAATTGAGATGAAATCCATTATAAAAATGTTATCCTTAAATTAAGGATAAGTATATCACATAATTATGTGTGAGAAATATAAATAAAACCAATATAAGTGGATATTATGTGTGGAACAATAAGAGGTCATTCACACATTATCTTGTAAAAGCAAAACCAATGATATAGATATTTAACTCAATGAAATGAGATTGAGTTATGATTTCCCATACAAGTTCGTAAGAATTTATCAATGAGATGATTATGTGTAGAAATAACATATCCACAAAAAGGTTTGTGGAAATAACAAAATAGATATTCCACACATAATCTGGGCATAATAAAATAAAGAAGTAGAGGTTTAACCCAAGGAATTTAAAGTGGGTTAAGAAGTTCCCTTACAGAAATCAGACTGCCTAACGGCGTCACTTTAAAAATCAGAAAATGAGTTGATGAGAGAGAAAAAGGTATCACATCACTTGGACATAAAATTTACATAAATAAGGATATATAAGAACATATCCCAACATAATTGTATGTGAATTAAAAGACATAACAAAATAAGTCTTTTAAAAAGAGGAGGGTGAAAGGTCCCCTTACCGAGTTGGGTAAATTTCGAAAAGTACACCCCATGGAATAAGGGTCATACAATGAAGATGTAAATACCCATAAATGAAATTATACTACACAAAGTGTATAGTAATGAGCAGTACATACTCCACTCAAAATAAATATTGGAAAATGTAGCATAAATGTCATGAGAATAAAAGTGAGATGAAAAATCCCTTACGAAAACTCGGCAGCCTAACGGCGCCACTTAAAGCTTCCAAAAATGGATTTATGAGATCAAATAGGGTCTCTCATTATATGAACATTAAAATTAAAGTATGAGGAATATAAAATAACATCACCCTTTATATCAAGGAGGAGCTTATAATAATTTACATAAAGGAGAGTACTTAAAAAGAAAGACAGGTTAGATCTCTTAGGAAAATTCGGCTGCCTAACGGTGCCACTAAAAACTTCCGAAATGGATTGGTGAGAAAAAATAGGGTCTCTCATCATATTAAAATAAAAATTACAGTAGGAGTAATATAAAAGAACATCCCAATCATAAGAAATATGAGATTAAAAGGAATGACATAAAAGAGTGTACTTAAAAAGAAAGAGAGGGGTAGGATCCCTTACCTCGGGTCTGACTTGACTCGATCGTTCTTTAACGTCCTGAATAATAAACTTGAGTAAATTTGTAATTGCATAAGAAAATTTTTTCAAGTTAATTATTCCTTTTATATCACTTATTTCCATGTTATAAAAATTATTTAATCATTTACGTTTATATTGTTTGTTTTGTCGATATTTGGTTCTTAAGTCGAAAGTGGACTTCTTACAATTAAATGTTGTTCGTGTGGTCAAAGGTTCATTATATCCAGAATGATATTAATTATTTGGATATCATATATATCATATATATCCATAATATACAAGTATTTATAATATTACATAATCATTTATAGGTAATAAATGAAATGCATCGTTCATGGATACGGTAAGCCGTATGTATGCATGAACGCTACTTTCATTTCTATGTCGTATTAATGGAATTAAAACAAAATGAGAGGCATGAATATTTTAATTCCAGAATGATATTCATAATTTATATGTAACATTAATCATATATAATAACTTTAAATCCATCCTTTATACATCCCACATATGGCATTAACGAATCAAATCACTTTGAGGGGGTGGTAGTCCGCACTTCCTAAAATGAAATTATCGTGTTTACCCACAATGGAAACCATAATTGTATGCCATAAAAAATACAGAATCTTAAGTAAAACATAATCATATTATATATCATATATAAATATATTGGCATCTTAATGGCCACCATTGAAGGTGTTATATGAGTGTTGAACAATCATCGTTTCGTGAGGCAGAAATTCACCATCCATAGAAACAGTATGTTCTTTAACCATTAGATGTAGGTGTGTGTAAGTGTAGCACGAATTCTTCTTATAACAACATACTAGTATATTTAAGATTCTTTATTTGTTACAAAATAAAAGAATAAAAATATTTTAGGGAGTCGGAGAAGCAAAATAAAACAAAATAACACAAGAGAAGACACTACCTTTAAATCGGGAAACTCTTTTTGATTTGAGCTCAAAGGCTTCTTGGGAAGACTTCTGCCCAAAGTGAGGCTTCTAGGAGTAATATAGAGATGTTTAGAGACAAAATGGGCAGGGGTTGGTCGAGAAAAAGGCTTTATAGGTGTGGGTAAGGAGGTAGAGGTGGGGGCCTTTTATAATAGGAGAGGAGGGTCACTCTTGGAAAGTAAGGAAATATTACTTTAATTTAGAATTTGTTTCAGATTTTAAAGGTACAAAATTTATTTATTTCGAGGATAAGGTGGTAAGGGTTTTAAATATACTCATCCAATAGGTTTTGGACATGTTTAGGTCATATAATTTAAATTACCTTTTCATTTTATTTAAATCCTTTATTAATGAGGTAATCGTTGCATCGTTATGATGTCATAAATAATTTTATTTATATAATGTCTAAAAATTATATAAAAAATATCATGATGTCGGAAATCTTTTTATCTTTTCAATGACTATTTAAAGTAAAAAATCTGACTTGTATAACCCCATGTAAAAATTGTTTTATTAAAAAAACTCATATTTGTGTCATTTTTAATTTTACATTTAATAAAAAGTTATTTATGTCATTTCCCAACCAAAGTGGCTCCATGGGGTCCCCAAGTTGACCCATGGATTTTCCTGGTCGGCCATGACACATCCAATAAGGGTAGGACATGTTTCAAGATCATCTCATATTATTAAAGCATTATTTTTATCTTAAACTACACTAATTACCTCTAATTGCGATTAAGAACATAAATGTTACTATTCACCAAAAAAATTATTTTAATCCCATTGAACCACATTTTACTTCTTAATGACAACCATGAATTTCAGATTTTTTTTAAATTCAAAACACAGAGGTGGAAAAGTTTCATTTATACGAAAAATCAGTTTCTTTAACTACCACTTAGTGGTTTCACTATTCATCAAAAATTGATGTTTTTCAGAAAAATACCAAAAATTCACCATAAGATATATTTGATATTACGAATTCAAAAATAAACTCTATTTTACAAAATTCAAAACATATAAGTTGAATTAATTAATTTTATAATTAATTACCGCTGTCAAAACAAATAGCGTGTTTTTAAGAAACAATAAGTATCAAAAGATTGACTATAGTTTAAGTCCAATTTCAAGATGAAATTAATTTCAACGACCAATATTGGATTAAATGGTAAAAATATATTCTAATTGAACTTTAAAAACAATTCAAAAGATAATATAATCATATAAATAAATTTGATTAAAAAGATGTTTTGAATTAAAATACAACATTTTCACTGTTCATTAAAAAATGAACTTTATCGGAAAAATACCATAAATTTACACAATGTAAATTTTGATGTCCCGATTCTATAGAAGAATTTTATTTTGTCAAATATAACACATAAAATTGTAAAAAAGTGGATTTAATAGTGGTTCTCCATCAAAAGGCGGTTAATCGACCTTTTAAATTATATTAAAATGTTTATGCTTAAAAATTGGATTCATTCGCATTTTCAATACTCTAACATTTTTTGTAAAGAGTAAAAATATTTGACAAACATACCAAATCATTTTTTAGTTAGTTCTGTTCTTTCCCGCCATTACAATGGCTAGACTTTAACTACCATTTAAAATAATATTATTTTATTATTAGAGTGCAACGTAAGATTTCAATGAAACTTGTTCTCGCGTATTGGGTACGCTATCGAGCATAGCCTTCCCATTAAAGTAATGTTAATATTTTTTTCACAAATAGGGATAAATATAAAAATGTCATATTATTTATTTACCTAGTGTGTTACATCCTTCCCCCCTTTTGGGAATTGAATCCTCGCAATTTCAAAATTGGGAATGAAAAATCCATTGTAAGTCCCACATCGGAAAAAGAGTAAATTAAACTATCACATTAAAAGAAAGAAAGGGAAGTACACAGGTCACTCGAGTTAACACATACTAGGATTCCTTGTATGAAAATATGAACATGGAGGAAAAAACAAAGGGTCATGTTCTGATGGAGAGTGATAGTAGAAATGTCTAGGAGAAAGTCAACCATACGAAAATCATAAACTTGTGATGTGTTAAACGATGTTGGATTCCCTAGTAGGAAAAGTTAATGGACAACAGTTTTTTTAGTTACTTTTCATTGAGGAATTTATTTTTGAGCTTAACTAAAACATAAGGAATCATACTTAATTGTCATTTTGACTTTAAAATTTTACTAGATTTCTTACACGAACTCATATTGTCTTCAAAAGTTGAGTATTTAGGATGACTTGGTTAAATTAAGAGAGCTATAATCAACATATAGAGAATCACCTAACCCAAAAAAGAGAACTATATACTTCCCATGTATTTAGACTTTATCCAAAACCAAAACCAAAAAGGTTAGTACAAGATCAGATAATCCAGAAAAGGATAACCCTTTATAAAAATAATTCTATTCTTAATCTCCAAAATTTGTCCAACAAAACCCAAAGTTCAACGAGGACCATTCGATAAACAATTTTTCCATAAAATTATTCAAAGTAAACCAAACTAAGATTGAAACCCAAATATTTGAAGGATTTAATGACATAGTCTTCCAAGGTACATATTAACATTTATCTCCAAATAACATCAGTTGCTGTTAAATTCTCATATTGAAAAGTAATTAACCTAATCAAATATCCTTGATGATAGGTTAATCATTTCCATAGAAAACCCAAAATAAACATACTCGTGATTCCTAAAATCATCTAATTAAAAAGAATTAGTCATACTAACCAGGGACTTCACGTAGTCCAGTGGTAGGCGGTAAATACCAGTCGCACTTTGGTTGTGGGTTCGATTCCCGCAGCATTGTCCGATGAGACGGGTTGTCACATGGTCTACGTGTTGTCCTTTTTCCAAAAACTATATAATTCTTAAAACATTCCCCAAAACTAGATAAAATCATCAAAAATAATCATAACATATTTTAACCTCAAGTTTATCTCATGCCTTTCACTTTCCATCATAACATATAGTAACCCATAATTACCTCCAATGTAAGGATCATATAAACCTAAATGGTTCTTTATAACTATGTCCACAAAAGAACAGATAACTATTCCTTGAATAAAATTTTCAGACATCAAACATCAGGGTTACACATACTATAAAAAGTCTTCTAATGTAACCCCATCATCAAAAGAGACTTAATACTCTTAATAATTTCACCATAACTCTTGAAGCCTTTATATGTTGACTTCATACTCATTCATCATTCTTCATGATTCATTAACCATTACTTTACAACATATTCTGAAATACTTTTTTCCTACAAACAAAATCCTGAATCATATCCAAAGAATCCAAAATAGGAAAACAAAAGTTATGAAATAATCCATACCTTCGATTGGTCATTGTGAGTTTCTTCATCCTCAATCAGAATGGCATTAGGTATTGGAAAACGAATATTTGTATGATCTTGGTGATCCCATTCCCGAAACTTCTTCATAGGACATGTGTTTTCATAATGACCATGAACACCACATTTAAAACATTCAATTGATCCCTTAGAAATAACTTCTTTCCCTCTCCTCGAGTCAACTAGATGCTTCCTTTTTCCATGGAAGGTTATTGCTTTATGACCTTAATTTCTACATCTATAGCATATTCCTGTCCCTTTGAAACATTTTCCTAGGTGTTTCTTTCCACATCTTTGACACATCGGTTTTTGAACACACATACCTTTATGATTATTACATGTAGTTCTGTAGGGATTTTTTTGTCGCATATATGATGCCTTATAGAAATCACCAAGGTTTAGGTTGTCAGTCATGACTCCAAATAGTTGGTTGAGGACAAACACAGTAGTTCTTATTGAAGCACCTATATCATTCAGTTGCTCGCTCAGAAAACTGTCACAGTTTACTTCACATCCACTGTTACTTTGGTTCATGCTTGATCCAGCAATTTACTAAAACCAAAACGGCCAGTGTGAGTATATCAACAAAACCATCTTGTAATATTGATGAAGATAAACACTAAGATATACTTACTCATTCACTTTATCTAAAACTATGACTCTTTCTAAAATCCTAACCATTATGGTTATGTCACTTATGCTTAGAGGATACCCTAACCTCTAAAGTTATCTAAACCGACCTTTGATACCAACTATAAGGCCCCAGCATTAAACATTACTTAATATTGAATTAAATGAATAATTCACATTGAGGATCTTTTCAGGTTTAGAGTTTTAGAGAATTAGGTCATAACTATTACATCTCAAAAGATTACAATGCATACACTTCTACTAAGTTTCCATAAAATAAAAACTCTTTAAAAGAAACTAGTCTAGTTCCATGATTTAGATAGCATAACGTTCCCTTGATCTCATCCTTGACCCTATTCCACATTAAGTACTGTGAAAAACTTTTCAAAAAAAACATGGGGTGAGCATAAGAAGCTCAGAAAGGGATACACACAGAATGAAAACTATTAGTTATTCAAAGCAACAAGTAAACCATGTATACTTTATCAAAGTAATACAATTCACCTTTAGGAAGTAGTAAAAACTCTTCACTGAATAAAATATCATCACTTACCATTTTTTAACCAAAATATTACCATAAAACCCATATAAAGAACACATAACATATAAAGATAACTTGGGACATAAACATACTTAAATGGAATAACCATATGGTTGACTTCCACACATACTTACTGGAATAGCCATATGGTCGACATCCATACCCAATGAATTGGAGGTTATAACGTAACCACCCGTCCCGGTATTCACGGCTCCACCCGTCATATGGTTTATCATGTAACCACCCGTAAAATGTCCAAGTACCATAGTTACACATAAAATATTGAAAATATAAAAATTTCAATAACAACATTTCATTTTCAATCACAATAATTAATTCCAAGATAATGAATTAAGCAATCCATTTTCAAAAACCATTTAAAAGAGATTTTTGAATCAATGTTTCCATACCACTTTGTAGCTTTTAATGGAAATATAATTTTAAAACATTAATGTCCATATAAATAAATACTGAAAACCATTTTGAAAACACGGACATTAAAGATAATGATTTAGAATAATGAATCTTTAAAACATTTAAAAGGATATTTTTGTTAAAGAGTTTTTAACAAAATGAGAGACTCTTGAATACAAATAATTGTAGAATAACATGTAATCCGAGATTCATGATATCATGAGAATAAAGGGATTCATGATATAATATGTCAAAGGACAGTATACACACCATATACGAGTGAATTGGTGCATAACAACAATGAAGTCTCAATGGAAATGTATATTGAGATGAAATCCATTATAAAGATGGTATCCTTAAATTAAGGATAAATCTATCACATAATTATGTGTGATAAATATAAATACACCCAATATAAGTGGATATTAAGTGTTAAACAATCATATGTCATTCACACATAATCTTATAAAAACAAAACCAATGACATAGATATTTAACTCAATTAAATGAGATTGATTTATGATTTCCCATAAAAGATCATAAGAATATATCAATGAGATAATTATGTGTAGAAATAACATATCCACAAAATATTTTGTGGAAATAAAAAAATAGATATTACAAACATAATCTTGGCATAATAAAATCAATAAGTAGAGGTTTAACCCAAAGAATTGAAAGTGGGTTAAGAGGTTCCCTTACAGAAATCTAACAGCCTAACGGTGTCACTTTAAAATTCAGAAAATGAGTGATGAGAGAGAAAATGGTATCTCATCACTTGGACATAAAATTTACATAAATAAGTATATATAAGAACATATCCCAACATAATAGTATGTGAATTAAAAGACATAACAAAATAAGTCTTTTAAAAAGAGGAGGGTGAAAGGACCCCTTACCGAGTTGGGTAACTTTAGAAAAGTACACCCGATGGAAGAAGGGTCATACAATGAAGATGAAAATACCCATAAATTAAATTATACTACAAAAAATGTATAGTAATGGTCATTAAATACACCACTATAAGGAAATAGTGGAAAATTTAGCATAAATGTCACATGAATAAAAGTGAGATGAAAAATCTCTTACGAAAACTCAGCAGCCTAACGGCACCCCTTAAAGCTTCCAAAAATGGATTTATGAGATAAAATAGGGACTCTCATAACATGAACATAAAAATTAAAGTATGATGAATATAAAAGAACATCCCCCATCATAACAAAGAGTAGCTTTAAAGAATTTACATAAAGTAGAGTACTTAAAAAAAGAGAGAGGTTAGATCTCTTACGAAAATTCAGCAGCCTAACGGCGCCACTCAGAACATCCGAAGTGGATTGGTGAGAAAAAATAGGTTCTCTCATCATATGAACATAAAACTTAAAGTATGAGTAATATAAAATAACATCCCAATCATAATAAATATTTGCTTAAAAGGAATGACATAAAAGAGTGTACTTAAAAAGAAAGAGAGGGGTAGGATCCCTTACCTCAGGTCTGACTTGACTCGATCGTTCTTTAAAGTCATAAATAATAAACATGAGTTAATTTATCCTTGAATAAGAACCTTTTTTAAAGTTCATTATTCCTTTTATATCACTTATTTCCATGTTATAAACATTATGTAATAATTTACGTTAATAATGTTTGTTTTGTCGATATTTGGTTCTTAAGTCGAAAGTCGACTTCTTACAATTACATGGTGTTCGTTTGGTCAGAGGTTCATTATATGAAGAATAATATTCTTTATATGGATATAATATATATTATATATATCCATAATATAAAAGTATTTATAATATTACATAATCATTTAGAGGTAAGAAATGAAATGCACCGTTAATGGAGACGGTAAGTCGTACGTACGTATGAACGGTAATTTCATTTCTATGTCGTATTAATGGAATTAAAAACAAATGAGAGGTGTGTATATTTTAATTACAGAATTATATTAATCATTTATATGTAACATAAATCATATATAATAACATTAAATCCATCTTTTATATATCCCATATATGGCACTAACGAATCAAATCACTTTGAGGGGGCGGTAGTCCGCACTTACTAAAATGAAATTATCGTGTTTACCCACAATGGAAACCATAAAGGTATGCCACAAAAGAAAAATACAGAAGATTAATTAAAACATAAACATATTATATATGATATATAAATATAGTGACATCTTAACGGCCACCTTTGAAGGTGTTATATGAGTGTTGAACAATCATCGTTTCGTGAGGAAGAAATTCTCCAACCACAGAAACAGTATGTTATTTAACCATTAGATGTAGGTGAGTGTTAGTTTAGATCTAATTCTTCTTATAACAACATCCTAGTATATTGAAGATACTTTAGTTGTTACAAAATAAATTAATATAAATAGTTTAGGGGGTTGGAGAAGCAAAATAAAACAAAAGAACACAAGAGAAGACACTACCTTTAAATCAGGTAAATCTTTTTGATTTGAGATCAAAGGCTTTCTTGGGAAGACTTCAGCCCAATGTGAGGCTTCTAGGAGTAAGATAGGGATGTTTAGAGATAAAATTGTTAGGGTTTGGCCGAGCGAAAGGCTTGGGAGGTGTTGGTAAGAAGGTAGAGTTGGGGGCCTTTTATAAGAGAAGAGGAGGGGCACTCTTGGAAAGTAAGGAAATGTTACTTTATTTTAGAATGATTTTCAGATTTTAAATGCCCCAAATTGTTGTATTTAGAGGATAAGGTGGTATGGGTTCGAAATATACTCATCCAATAGGTTTTGGACATGTTTAGATCATAGATTTTACATTATCTTTTCATTTTATTTAAATCCATTATTAATGAGGTAATCGCTGCATCATTATGATGTCATAAATAATTTTATTTATATAATGTCTAAAATTATAAAAAAAATCATGATGTTGGAAATCTTTTTATATTTCCAATGACTATTTATAGTCAAAAATCTGACTTGTATAACCCCATGTAATTTTTTTTGTAAAACAACTCATGTTTGTGTCATTTTTAATTTTACATTAAATAAAAAGTTATTTATGTCATTTCCCAACCAAAGTGGATCCATAGGGTCCCCAAGTTATCCCATGGATTGTATTGGTCATCCATTACATATCCAATAAGGTTAGGACATGTGTCAAGCTAATATCATGTTATTAAAACATTATTTTTACCTTAAACAACACTAATTACCTCTAATCGCGATTAAGAACATAAAAGTTACTATTCACCAAGAAAATTATTTTATTCCCCTTGAACCACAATTTACTTCCTAAGGACAACCATGTATGTAGAATTTTTTGAAATTCAAAACACAGAGGTGTAAAAGTTTCATTTCAACGAAATATCAGTTTATTTAACTACCACTTAGTGGATTCACTATTCATCAAAAATAGATGTTTTTCAGAAAAAAACCAAAAATTCACCCTAAGATATATTTGACATTACGAATTAATAAATGAAGTATTTTTTAAAAAATTCAAAAATATAAGTTGAATTAATTAATTTAATAATTAATCCCACTGTCAAAACAAATAGCGTGTTTTTAAGAAACAATAATTGTCAAAAGATTGACTTTAGTTTATGTCCAATTTCAAGATGAAATTAATTCCAACGACCACTATTGGATTAATTGGTAAAAACATATTCTAATTGAACTTTAAAACCAATTCAAAAGATAATCTAATCATATAAATATATTAGATTAAACAGAGGTTTTGAATTAAAATACTACATTTTTCACTGTTCATTAAAATATGAACTTTATCGGAAAAATACTAGAAATATACACAATGTAAATTTTGATGTCCCGATTCTAAAGAAGAATTTTATTTTGTCAAATATAACACAAAAAAATTTCATAAAGTGGATTTAAAAGATGTTCTCCATCAAAAGGCGGTTAATCGACCTTTTAAAGAATATTAGAATTTTTATGCTTAAAAATTGGATTCATTCGCAATTTCAATCCTCTTACATTTATTGTAAAGAGTAAAAATATTTGACATACATACATAATAATTTTTTAGTTAGTTCCTTTCTTTCCGGCCATTACAATGGTTAGGCATTAACTACCATTTAAAATAATATTATTTTATTATTAGAGTGCAACGTAAGATTTCAAAGGAACTCGTTGTCGCGTATTGGATACGCCATCGAGCATAGCGTTCTATTTAAAGTAATGTTAAATTTTTTTCACAAATAGGGATAAATATAAAAATGTCATATTGTTTATTTACCTGGGGTGTTACACTCAGCCCAAACTAGTCTAGGTATTTTTCACCTAGATATATTTATAATGCATTATCATGTTTGATTAAATAAATTAAAGAGTAAAAAAGTTGGAAAACATTTTTAATAAATTTAATAGAATGTAAATGAAATTTTTTTTAAAAAAAATCAATGATCATCATTTACTTAGATTAACTACATATATATACCTATAAAATAAAATACACTCACAAAAAGACAATATAAATATTTAAAAAAGCCTTAGGGTATACTTTTTAATCCAATAAAGTTTTACAAAATCAACTATTAATACAGAAATATGTTTTATAATGACTACATAAACAACTTCATTCTAAAAAACAAAACAAAAATTAAGATAATATCATCCAATAATCATGTAATCATTTTGTAATTCACCTAAAATATAGGAAAGAATCATTATAATAAACGTTAGAGTAAATAGAGGATAATGAAAAAACACAGGTGAAGTGAAAACTATTCATGTATTGTCAACATAGTTTGAATGATCATGCTAAATAATTTTATAACATATGAAATATTTGTAGATTTGTTTTTCGTCTCTATATGGTTAACTAGACTGTGTAAGATGACAAATCACCAATAATTCATCCTATATATTAATCCCAAAAATCATGAAAAGTTGATTGTTTTATATACAACATAATATAAATGAAACCCCAGACATCCAAATAAAAACACCTAAATAACCTAGAAAATTGAATATCAAATTCAAAATTCATTACTTAAGGAGAGAAAGTTTGAGATGAGATGGTCTATAATCAAGTGAGAAATAATGAAGTTTATTAAAATGAATCAAATGAATGACTGAAGACAAAGAATGACCGAAACGAGAGAAACCAAATTGTTTAAGGCTTACTTAAGATATGTAACCTGAGGCTGATGAAATCGTATGGTTCATTTATATATTAAACTGATATTCCGACCACTAAATTAAAGAAAAAATAAATTTAGTGGTTTAGAGAGAGGGAAATGAGAGATCCATCGTGAAATAGGTATACCATGTAATGAGACCCTGCATTGATGCATAAAATTTTAATAGGGTTTGTACATTGGTTATATTATAAATAATGTGAAAAATGCATAGTCAAGGTATTTTACATCTGTTATAGTATAACTGACATAAAACACACTCATTTACATGAGTTATATTGTGTAACTAACGTGAAATAGTAGAGAATACATACATTTGTCAACAGTTTTTATAAAAACTAACATGAAAAAAATAAAACCAAAATTTTACATTGGTTAGAAATAATCGACGTTAAAATTTCTCTATATAAAATAATTTTTCTTCTAGTAGGATAAATAATATAATGTAAGAATGGATTATCTATCAATTTTTAGATTCAAAATGGGTTATCCCGTTCTATGTATTTTAGTAAATGAGATTACATAATATGATGAGAAAATAATGAATTAATTTTTGTGTTAATTTAGAATTGTTGTAATGTGTGTTTTGGCTTTGGTAAGTTGAATCTGGTCACATTGAACAATCATTTCCCCATCACATGAATTTATAATATGTTATATAGATTGGAAGAAAGAACTAATATTTTATTTTTTGATGTAATTTTGGGTTATTTTCAGATACCCACTACTCAATAGAATCAAGGGAAGACTACCATTAATTGTTCCTTCATCACTTTTTCATATAAAAGGATACCATTGGAAATATCTAATTCATTGAGAAAAGTTTAGAGGTTTATAGTAAGTATATTTTATGATCTAATTGATAATTTTTTGGAGGTTTTCCTTGAATAATTAAATGTGAATGGAAATTATTATAAAATTTCTTTGAATACTTAGGAAAATGATTTGAAAAACTATATTGAAAGTAATCATTTTTTAAATTTTGAAATGTGTGATTTTTATTTTTTGAGAGTGGAATTTTCCATGGGATGTCATTTCACAAAAAGGAATTGAATTTGATACCTAATGAATTATTTGTGGAAAATATATTTCCTTACTCAACTAATGTAATAAACATTAGATCATTTTGAACGAATTCAGTATTCTACATGAGGATTAACAAAGATTTAAATAAAATTTATCTCCCTCTCTAAAATTTGTTTCTGAATGATACTTATTCTAATATCAGTCGTGATTGTAGGGAATCATTTGAATAATTTAAGATGAAATTAATTATACCCCCAGTAATTCCACCCCCAAATTGGGTTGAACCAATTGAGATATATTGTGATGATTCCATCAAATCACTTTAGGCATTCATTTTTTCACAGAATTGATGATAGTCCACCTGTCACTATATATTCTTGAAAAACATTAGATGTAGCCTAATTAAAATTCTTATACATAATAAATATTTTTTTATCAGTTTCCTTATATTTGGAAATATTTATATTATATCTTCTTAGAACTAAAGACACTGTTTTTTTATCATAAAGATCTTAGGTACGTAATGAATATGGTATTAAAAAAGACTAGGATAGTTAAATATATGTTACTACTATAGGAGTTGAACAAAGGAAAATTTTAAATAATGGTAGGAGAGAATCAATTTGATGATCACTTATGTATACATCCCAACACTATAAAATATAAAGTTCTAGAAATATAACTACAGAATTATCACCATTCATGAGGGGATTTGAACTTGATTTAAGGAGAAGTCCCTTATTGTGCTTACATATTCCGAAATCCTCTAACATCTCAGGTCCCAACTCATTTAAATTCCATCATTCAATAACTGAAATATGAATCCCAATATTACATTTGGTAAGATACATTTATTTGGAAGATTTGAAATTATCTTGTGATGACAAGATCTTTTCATTAAATTAAATAAAACATTCTTTTTTCCAAAAAAAAATACCCATAGGATTTCACTTTAGAACTAAATGGAAAAAATAGAGGGTTATTGACTCTAGAAGTTATTGGTTGACACATTATAGTGATTCTCATCAAATTTTTATATGGATTGAAAAATTTCAATTTACTAGAAATATTTTGATGATATATGAAATATCCAATAATACACCTAAATTTAATGAGATATATGATGTATATAATATAAATTTTATGGTTTTATTTCCATTTTAATTCAGATAATTTTATATCTTTCTTTCAATGGATTACATTTCAAATGGAGTGAATGAAAAATTGACCATGACTAACAATGCTATTGTTTGTTATTTTATTAGAGATAGCACAATTTATATGATTGGTGTCCCAACATACACAATCATTGATTTGGGGAATCAATTTTTTATTATAATAATGGATGATTATCTAAAAAATTATTTGGTGAATAAAAAATCATTATCCCTATATAATCTATAAACTAATGGTCATGTAGAATTTTTTAATAGGAAAATAAATTGATTTTTTTAAAATACTATCAATCCCAATGGGAATTATTAGAGAAAATGATTAGAAGATATATTACAGGATAATAGGAATTTTTACCACACCATAATTGGATTGATTCCATATAGTTTTATTTATATAAATCATTATAACATGTTTATGTAATCAGAGCATAAGGAGTACTGATCTATGAGAATGGTGAATTGGGTTCTTGAATGTTCTATAAATGGAAGAATAATGTTGTAATGTGAGTTTGTGAAAATAAGAATGGATTTTTTTGAAAATTAAATTATTTATAATTAAATAAAGAGTGTGGGTCATGACAGGAATATCCAACCAAAATACATCCATCAGCGAGACACAGTGATATTATTCAACTCAATACGAAACATAATTCCATGTAAACATTAATCTAGATGGGAAGGTCCCCTTACATGCAGTAATGTTTGAAATTTTTTTATTATTATGATGTATGAATAGTATTGTGCATTGCTTTTTAATGGACATAGTATGAATAAATTCAATGTAAATATTACTTCACATCCAATGGAGTATATGACACTCCTCCATCATGTTTATCAATAAAATACATCAGGTTGTACCTATCATTAACAAATACTTTGTTTCAGTGAATCAAATACACATATTAGTATATGTTAAATCCATGTTATTTTATTTAGGACAATAAATCATTTATATTTGTGTGAGGTAAACACTATAGTATATGAATTTAAATATTTTTTATTAGTTTTTCAGAAAAATGTGTGTGTTTCAAATTTTTGTGTGTTCATTTTTTTCATTTTTTATGTTTCTTTGAATGATGTGATCTCAAATTAATATAATTTATATTTCTGAAACCCATGTTAATTACTGAAAAAATTTATCCAATGAAACTGATCTTAAAAGAATGTTGAAAATTGTTTTTAACAGGTTTATATATTTGCAAATTTCCTGAAATGCACTCTGTTTTTTGAATCTCACGCTGCATATCACTATTTATATCTTTGAAATCAAATGCACATTTGGATTTTAAACCACTTTTTCATATTGATTGAATTTACCACATTTATTAGAAGAACTAAACCATTCTTCCTTAAAAAATAATTTGATTTATACTTATAAGGTACTTGTGTTTTAAATTACTAAGGTATTTATGTATTCTTGAATCCATATTTTTTAAAAAATAATTTTGATTCAGGAGTTTATTAACCATTTAATCCTTATATATCATATAATCTATGAATAAAATGTTAATTTTGATATATTACATGATAATATATCAATTTAACTAACTCTTGATGTGAAATTTAAGGGATATAGTTGAACATATGTATAAGGCCCCAGCCTTAAACCTTACTTAATATTGAAATAAATGAATAATTCACATTGATGATCTTTTCAGGTTTAGAGTTTTAGATAATTAGTACATAACTATTACATCTCAAAAGATTACAAAGTATTCACTTCTACTAAATTTCCATAAAATAAAAAACTCTTAAAAAGAAACATGTCTAGTTTCATGTATTAGATAGCATGACTTTCCCTTGATCCCATACTTGACCCTAATCATCATTAAGTCCTTTGAAATTTTTTTTAAAAAAACATGGGTTGAGCATAAAAAGATCTGCAAGGGATGCACAAAGAATGAAAACTATTAGTTTTTCAAAGTAATAAGTAAACCATGTATACTTTATCAAAGTAACACCATTCACCTTTAGGAAGTAGTAAAAACTCTTCACTGAATAAAATATCATTACTTACCCTTTTGTAACCAAAATATTACCATAAAACCCATATAAAGAACACATAACATATAAAGGTAACTTGCTACATAAACATACTTAAGTGGAATAACCATACGGTCGACTTCAACACATATCACTTAAAGGAATAGCCATACGGCCGAATTCCACACATACTTAATGGAATATCCATACGGCCGACTTCCATTCCCAATGCATTGGAGGTTATAACGTAACCACCCGTCCTGGTATTCACGGCACCACCCGTCATATGGTTTATCACGTAACCACCCGTAAAATGTCCAAGTACCATCATTACACATAAAATATTGAAAATATAAACATTTAAATAACAACATTTCATTTTCAATCAAAATAAGTAATTCCAAGATATTGAATTAATCAATCCATTTTCAAAAATCATTTAAAAGAGATTTTTGAATCAAAGTGTCCCATACCACTTTGATGCTTTTATTGGAATTACAATTTTAAAACATTAATTCCTATATAAATAAATACTGAAAACCATTTTGAAAACATGTACATTAAAGATAATGATTTAGAATATTAAATCTTTAAAACATTTAAAACGATATTTTTGTTAATGAGTTTTTAACAAAATGGGAGACTATTGAATACAAAGAATTGTGGAATAAAATTTAATCAAAACTTTATAATATCATGAGAATAAAAGGATTCATGATTTAATATGTCAAAGGACAGTATACACACCATATAATAGTGAATTGGTGCATAACAACAATGAAGTCTCAAAAGAAATGTAAAATGAGATGAAATCCATTATAAAGAAGGTATCCTTAAATTAAGGATAAATCAATCTCATAATTATGTGAGAAAAATATAAATACACCAAATTTATGTGGATATTAAGCGTAAAACAATCAAAGTTCATTCACATGTATTCAAAGGATGACATATTCAATAACTACATGTTGAACCCAAAGAAATCAAAATTGGGTTAAGAAGTTCCCTTGGTAAAATTCAACAGCCTAACGGCGTCACATAAATTTTTTCAAAAAGGGTTGATGAGATAGATAAAGGGTATCTCATCACGTGGACATAAAATTTACATAAATAAGGATATATAAGAACATATCCAATCATTATAGTATGTGAATTAAAATACATAACAAAATAAGTCTTTTAAAAAGAGGAGGGTGAAAGGTCCCCTTACCGAGTTGGGTAACTTTCAAAAAGTACACCCCATGGAAGAAGGGTCATATAATGAAGATTTAAATACCCATAAATGAAATTATACTACAAAAAGTGTATAATAATGGTCAGTGCATACACCACTCAAAGGAAATAGTGGAAAATGTAGCATAAATGTCACGGGAATAAAAGTGGGATAAAAAATCCCTTACGAAAACTCGGCAGCCTAAAGACACCACTTAAAACATACAAAAATGGATTTATGAGATCAAATAGGATCTCTCATAATATGAAAATAAAAATTAATGTATGAGTAATATAAAAGAACGTCCCCCATCATAACAAAGAGGATCTTAAAAGATGTTACATAAAGGAGAGTACCTAAAAAGAAAGAGAGATGTTAGATCTCTTACAAAAATTCTGCAGCCTAACGGCACCACTCAAAACTTCCAAAATGGATTGGTGAGAAAAAATAGGGTATATCATCATATTAAAAAAAAATTAAAGTATGAGGAATATAAAATAACATCCCCTAACATAAGAAAGATGGGTTAAATGAAATGACATAAAAGAGAGTACTTAAAAAGAAAGAGAGGGGCAGGATCCCTTACCTCCTGTCTGACTTGACTCGATCATTCTTTAACGTCCTGAATAATAAACATGAGTTAATTTATACTTTCTTATGAACCTTTTTTCAAGTTCATTATTCCTTTTATATCACTTATTTCCTTTTTATAAACATTATGTAATCATTTACGTTAATAATGTTTGTTTTGTCGATATTTGGTTCTTAAGTCAAAAGTGGACTTCTGAAAATCACATGTTGTTCGTGTGGTCAAAGGTTCATTATATCCAGAATGATATTCATGATTTGGATATCATATATATCATATATATCAAGAATATTCATGTATTTATAATATTACATAATCATTTAGAGGTAAGAAATGAAATGCACCATTCATGGAGAAGGTAAGCCGTACGTACGAATGAACGCTACATTCATTTCTATGTCGTATTAATGGAATTAAAACTAAATGAGAGATATGTATATTATAATTCCAGAATTGTATTAATCATTTATATGTAACACAAATCATATATATCCATTATATATATGTACTTATAATGGTACATTACATTTGGGGATAAGAAATGAAATGCAACGTTCATGGAGACGGTAAGCCGTACGTACCCATGAATTCTACTTTCATTTCTATATCATACTTTAATGGAAAGAAAATAATAATTATATAAAAGTATATTATAATTCTAGTATAACATAATATATAATAACATTAAATTCATCCGTTATGTGTCCCACATATGGCATTAATGAATCAAATGATTAACGAATCAAATGACTTTAAGGGGGCGGTAGTCCGCACTACCTAAAATGAAATTATCATGTTTACCCACAATGGAAACCATAAAGGTATGCCAGAAAAGGAAAATACATAATCGTAAGTAAACATAAACATATTATATATCATATATAAATATATTGACATCTTAATGGACACCTTTGAAGGTGTTATATGAGTGTTGAACAATCATCGTTTTATGAGGCAGAAATTCTCCATCCACAGAAACGGTATGTTCATTAACCATTTGATGTAGGTGTGTTTAAGTGTAGCTCGAATTATTCTTATAACAACAACCTAGTATATTGAAGATACTGGAGTTGTTACAAAAGAAATTAATAAAAAGAGTTTATGGGGTTGGAGAAGCAAAATAATACAAAAGGACTCAAGTGAAGACGTTACCTTAAAATCGGGTAACTCCCTTTGGTTTGAGCTCAAAGGCTTCCTTGGTAAGACTTATGCCCAGAGTGAGGCTTCTAAGAGTTAGAGAGGGATGTGGAGAGACAAAATGGGCAGGGTCTGTCCGAGACAAAGGCTTTGGAAGTGTGGGTAAAGAGGTAGAGGTGGGGGCCTTTTATAAGAGAGGGGAGGGGCACTCTTGGAATGTAAAGAAATGTTACTTTATTTTAAAATGCCTTTCGGATTTAAAAGGTACCACATTGATATAATTCGAGGATAAGGTGTTATGGTTTCTAAATCCACAAATCCAATAGGTTTTGGACATGTATAGGTCATAGATTTTACATTATCCTTTCATTTTATTTAAATCCTCTATTAATGAGGTAATCACTACATCATTATGATGTCATGAATAATTTTATTTATTTAATGGATAAATATTATAAAATAACTATCATGATGTAGTAAAGCTTTTTATCTTTCCAATGAATATGTGTAGTCAAAAATTTGACTTCTATAACCCCATGTAAGAATTGTTTTAGTAAAACAACTCATGTTTGGGTCATTTTTACTTTTACATTAAATAAAAAGTTATTTATGTCATTTCCCAAACAAAGTGGCTTCATGGGGTCCCCAAGTTGACCCATGGATTGTCTTAGTCGGAAATGAAACATAAAATAAGGGAAGGACATGTTTCAAGCTCATCTCATATTATTAAAATATTATTTTTACCTTAAACTACACTAATTACCTCTAATCGCGATTAATACTTAATAAGTTAATATTCACCAAAAAAATAGTTTAATCACATTGAACCACATTTTACATCTTAATGACAACCATTTATGTCGGATTTTTGAATTTAAAAACACAGAGGTGGCAAAGATTCATTTAAACGAAAAATCAGTTTCTTTAACTACCACTTAGTAGTTTCACTATTCATCAAAAATTGAAGTTTTTCAGAAAAATACCAAAACATCACCCTAAGATATATTTGATATTCCAAATTAAAAAAGAAGTCTATTTTACAAAATTCAAAAAAAAAATATAAGTTTCATTAATTAATTTAATAATTAATTCCCGCTGTTAGAGCAAATAGCGTGTTTTTATGAAACAATAAGTATCAAAAGATTGACACTAGTTTAAGTCCGATTTCAAAGTGAAATTAATTTCAACGACCATGATTGGATTAAATGGTAAAAATATATTCTAATTTCACTTTAAAACCAATTCAAAATATAGTCTAATCATATAAATAAATTAGATTAAAAAATTGGTTTTGAATTAAAATACAACATTTTTCGCAATTCATTAAAAATGAACTTTATCGGAAAAATACAAAAAATTTACACAAAGTAAATTTTGATGTCCTGATTCTAAAGGAGAATTTTATTTTGTCAAATATAACACATAAAATTGTCAAAAAGTGGATTTAAAAGAGGTTCCTCATCAAAAGGCGGTTAATCGTCCTTTTAAAGAATATTAGAATGTTTACGCTTAAAATTGGATTCATTCGCATTTTTAATCCTCTAACATTTATTGTAAAAAGTAAAAAGATTTGAGAATCATTTTGTAGTTAGTTATGCTCATTCCTGCAATTACAACGTCTAGGAGTTAACTACCATTTAAAATAATATTATTTTATTATTAGAGTGCAACGTAAGATTTAAAAGGAACTCGTTGTTGCGTATTGGGTAAGCCATCGAGCATAGAGTTCCATTTATATTAATATTGAAATTTTATTCACAAATAGGTATAAATATAAAAATGTCATATTCTTTATTTACCTGGGGTGTTACATCCTTCCCCCTTTTGGAAATTGTGTCCTCGAAATTTTATAATTGTGCTTTGAAACATCCTTGAAAGTCCCACATCGGAACTAGAGTCGGTAAAACAATCACATTAAAATAAAGAAAGAGAAGTACAAAGGTCACCCGAGTTAACCCATACTAGGATTCCATGTAGGATAACATGGACATGGAAGAAAAAACAAAGGGTCATGTTCTGATGGAGAGTGATAGTAAACATGTCTAGGAGAAAGTTAACCTTAAGAGAATCACAAACTTGTGATGGGTTAAACGGTATTTGATTCCCCAGTAGGAAAAGTTAAAATAAAATTTTTTGATTTAAGTTATTTTTCATTGAGGAATTTATTTTTGAGCTTAACTAAATCGTAATGAAACATACTTACTTGTCATGTAGACTTTCAACTTTTACTAGATTCCTTAATGAAACTCATATTTCTCCAAAAGATGAGTATTTAAGAAGACTTGTTCGAATTAAGAGTACTATAATCAATTTCTAGAGAATCACCTAATCCACAAAAGAGAACTATATACTTCCCATGTATTTAGACTCTAACCAAAACCAAAACCAAAAAGGTTAGTACAAGATCAGAAAATCCAGAAAAGGATAACCCTTTATAAAAGGAAAATATATTCTTAATCTCCAAAATTTGTCCAACAAAACCCAATGTTCAACGAGGACCATTCGATAAACAATTTTTCCATAAAATTATTCAAAGAAAACCAAACTAAGATTGAAACCCAAATATTTGAAGGATTTAGTCACAAAGTCATCCATGTTAAATCGTAACATTTATCTCCAAACAACATCAGTTGCTCCTAAAGTCTCGTATTGAAAAGTTATTAACCTAATCACATATCCTCCATGATAGGTTAATCATTTTCATAAATAACCCAAAATCAACATACTCTTAATTCATAAAGTCACCTATCTAAAAAAAATAAGTCATACTAACCAGGGACTTCACGTAGTCTAGTGGTAGGAGATAAATACCAGTTGCACTTTGGTTGTGGGTTCGATTTCTGTAGCTTTGTCTGACACGACGGGTTGTCACACGGTCTGTGTGTTATCCTTTTTCCAAACTATATAATTCTCAAATCATTACCCAAAAAGAGATAAAATCATATAAAATAACCATAACATAATTTCACCTCAATTTTATCTCATCCCTTTCACTTCCATAATAACATATAGTAACCATAATTACCTCAAAAGTAAGGATCATATAAACTGAAATGGTTCTTTTATAACTATGTCCACAAAAGAACATATAGATATTACTTGAATAAAATTTTCATATATTAAACATCAGGGTTACACATACTATAAAATGTCTTCTAATGTAACCCCATCATCAAAAGAGACTTAATACTCTTAAGAATTTCACCATAACTCTTGAAGCCCTTAAATTTTGAATTCTTACTCATTCAACATTCTTCATGATCCATTAACCATTCCTTTCCAAATTATTCTAAAATACTTATTTCCTATAAACAGAATCATGAATCATATCCTAAAATTCCAAAATAGGGAAACAAAAGTTATGAAATAATCAATACCTATGATTGGTCATTGTCAGTTTCTTCATCCTCAATCTGAATGGCATTGGGTATTGGTATATGAATATTTGTACGATCTTTGTGATAGCATTCACGAAACTTCTTCATAGGACATGTGTTTGCATAATGACCAACCACACCATATTTAAATCATTCAGTTGATCCCTCAGAAAGAACTTCTTTCCCTTTCCTCGAGTCAACTGGATGCTTCCTTTTTCCATGGAAGGTTCTTGCTTTATGACCTTCATTTCCACATCTATACCATATTTCTATCCCTTTGAAACATTTTCCTAGGTGTTTCTATCCACATCTTTGACACATAGGTTTTTCAACACACTTACCTTTATTATTGTTACCTGTAGTTCCGCAGGGATTTGTTTCTCGCATATATGTTGCCATAGAGAAATCACCAAGGTCTAGGTGGTGAATCATGACTCCAGATAGTTGGTTGAGGATAAACACAAGAGTTCTCATTATAGCTCCCAAATCATTCAGTTGCTCACTCAAAATACTGTCACAGTTTCCTTCACATCCACTGTTACATTGGTGCCTTCTAGATCGAGCCATTTACTAAAACTAAAAAGGTCAGTGTGAGTATATCAACAAAACCATCATGTACTAATGAGGAAGATAAACACTAAGATATACTTACTCATTCACTTTATCTAAAACTAGAACTCTTTCTGAAATCTTAACCATTATGGTAATGTCACTTATGATTAAAAAATACCCAAACCTCTAAAGTTATCTAAACCGACCTCTGATACCAACTATAAGGCCCCGGCCTTAAACCTTACTTAATATTGAATTAAATCAATAATTCACATTGAGTATCTTTTCAGGATTATAGTTTTAGAGAATTAAGACATAACTATAACATCTCAAAAGATTACAAAGTAGTCACTTCTACAAAATTTCCATAAAATAAAAAACTCTTAAAAAGAAACATGTCTAGTTCCATGTATTAGATATCATGACTTTCCCTTGATCCCATCCTTGACCCTATTCCACATTAAGTCCTATGAAAAACATTTCAAAAAAAACATGGGGTGATCATAAAAAGATCAACAAGGGATACACAAAGAATGAAAACTATTAGTTCTTCAAGGCAACAATAAACCATTATACTTTATCAAAGTAACACCTTTCACCTTTAGGAAGTAGTAAAAACTCTTCACTGAATAAAATATCATTACTTACCCTTTTGTAACCAAAATATTACCATAAAACCCATATAAAGAACACATAACATATAAAGGTAACTTGGGACATAAACATACTTAAATGGAATAACCATACGGTCGACTTCCACACATATCACTTAATGGAATAGCCATACGGCCGACTTCCACACATACATAATGTAATAGACATACAGCCGACTTCCATACCCAATGCATTGGAGGTTATAACATAACCACCCATCATGGTATTCACGGCACCACCCATCATATGGTTTATCACGTAACCAATCGTAAAATGTTCAAGTACCATCATTACACATAAAATTTTGAAAATATAAACATTTCAATAACAAAATTTCATTTTCAATCAAAATAAATAATTCCAAGATATTGAATTAATCAATCCATTTTCAAAAATCATTTATAAGAGATTTTTGAATCAAAGTGTCCCATACCACTTTGAAGCTTTTATTGGAATTACAATTTTAAAACATTAATGTCCATATAAATAAATACTGAAAACCATTTTGAAAACATGGACATTATAGATAAATATTTAGAATAATAAATCTTTATGACATTTAAAACGATATTTTTGTTAAAGAGTTTTTAACAAAATGAGAGACTCTTGAATACAAATAATTGCGGAATAACATTTAATCTAAACATTATAATATCATGAGAATAAAAGGATTCATTATATAATATGTAAAAGGACAGTATACACACCATATAAGAGTTAATTGTTGCATAATAACAATTAAGTCTCAAAAGAAATGTAAAATGAGATGAAATCCATTGTAATGAAGGTATCCTTAAATTAAGGATAAATCATTCTCATAATTATGTGTGAAAAATATAAATACACCCAGAATAAGTGGATATTAAGTTTAAAACAATAAAACATCATTCACACATATTCAAAGGATGACATATTCAATAACTACATGTTGAACCCAAAGAAATCGAAATTGGGTTAAGAAGTTCCCTTGATAAAATTCGACAGCCTAACAACGTCACATAAAATTTTATAAAAATGGTTGATGACAGAGATAAAGGGTATATCATCACTTGGACATAAAATTTACATAAATAAGGATATATAAGAACATATCCCAACGTAATATTATGTGAATTAAAAGACATAACAAAAGAAGCCTTTTAAAAAGAGGAGGGTGAAAGGTCCCCTTACCGAGTTGGGTAAATTTCAAGAAGTACACCCCATGGAAGAAGGGTCATATAATGAAGATGTAAATACCCATAAATGAAATTATACTACACAAAGTGTATAATAATGGTCAGTACATACACCACTCAAAGGAAATAGTGGCAAATGTAGCATAAATGTCACGGGAATAAAAGTGGGATAAAAAACCCCTTACGAAAACTTGGCAGCCTAATGGCGCCACTTAAAACTTCCAAAAATGGATATATGAGATCAAATAGGGTCTCTCATAATATGAACATAAAAATTAATTTATAAGGAATATAAAAGAACACCCCCATCATAAAAAATATGAGTTTAAAAGAAGTTACATAAATGAGAGTACCTAAAGAGAAAGATAGAGGTTAGATCTCTTACGAAAATTCGGCAGCCTAACGGCGCCACTCAAAACATCCAAAATGGATTGGTGAGAAAAAAATATGGTCTCTCATCATATGAACATAAAAATTAAAGTATTAAGAATATAAAAGTACATCCCCAGACATAATAAAGATGGTCTTAAAAGAAATGACATAAAAGAGAGTACTTAAAAAGAAAGAGAGGGGTAGGATCCCTTACCTCGGGTCCGACTTGACTCGATCATTCTTTAACGTCCTGAATAATAAACATCAGTTAATTTCTACATGCTTAAGAAACCTTTTTCAAATTCATTATTCATTTTATATCACTTATTCCCTTGTTATAAACATTATTTAATCATTTACGTTAATAATGATTGTTTTTGTCGATATTTGGTTCTTAAGTCGAAAGTGGACTTCTTACAATTACATGTTGTTCGTGTTGTCAAAGATTCATTATATCCAGAATGATACTCATGATTTGGATATCATATATAAAATATATATCCTGAATATAAATGTATTTATAAAATTACATAATCATTTATAGGTAAGAAATGAAATGCACCGTTCATGGAGACGGTAAGCCATACGTACGCATGAACGCTACATTCTTTTCTATGTCGTATTAATGGAATTAAAACTAAATGAGAGATATGTATATTTTAATTCCAGAATTATAATAATCATTTTGATGTAACACACATCATATATATCCATTATAAATATGTACTTATAATGGTACATTACATTTGGGGATAAGAAATGAAATGCACCGTTTATTGAGATGGTAAGTCGTACATACGCATGAACGCTACTTTCATTTCTATCTCATACTTGAATGGAAAGAAAAAAATAATGATATAAAGGTATATTATAATTCCATTATAATATCATATATAATAACTTCAAATCCATCCTTTATACGTCCCACATATGGCATTAACGAATCAAATCACTTTGACGGGGCGGTAGTCCGCACTTCCTAAATGTAAATTATCGTGTTTACCCACAATGGAAACCATAAATGTATGCCACAAAAGAAAAATGCAGAATAATAAGTAAACATAAACAAATTATATATCATATATAAATATAGTTTCATCTTAATGGCCACCTTTTAAGGTGTTATATGAGTGTTGAACAATCATCATTTCATGAGGCAGAAATTCGCCATCCACAGAAACAGTATGTTCTGTAACCATTAGATGTATGTGTGTGTAATTATATCTGTAATTATTCTTCTAACAAAATCCTAGTATATTTAATATACTGGATTTGTTACAAAATAAATTAATAAAAATAGTTTAGGGGGTTGGAGAAGCAAAATAATAAAAAAGGACTCAAGTGAAGACATTACCTTAAAATTGGGTAACTCCCTTTGGTTTGAGCTCAAAGCCTTCCTTGGGAAGACTTATACCCAAATTGAGGCTTATAAGAGTTATAGAGGGATGTGGAGAGACAAAATGGGGAGGGGTTGGCCGAGACAATGGCTTTCGAAGTGTGGGTAAGGAGGTAGAGGTGGGGGCCTTTTATAAGAGGAGAGGAGGGACACTCTTGGAAAGTAATGAAATGTTACATTATTTGAAAATGGGTTTCGGATTTAAAAGGTCCCATATTGATATAATTAGAGGATTATGTGATAATGTTTCGAAATCCACCAATCAAATAGGTTTTGTTCATGTTTAGGTCATATATTTTACATTATCTTTTCATTTTATTTAAATCCATTATTAATGAGGTAATCGTTGCATCATTATGATGTCATAAATAATTTTATTTATTTAATTTCTAAAAATTTTAAAAAAACTATCATAATGTATGAAATATTTTTAGCATTAAAATGACTACTTATAGTCAAAATTCTGACTTGTATAACCCCATGTAAAAATTGTTTTAGTAAAACAACTCATGTTTGTGTCATTTTTACTTTTACATTAAATAAAACGTTATTTATGTCATTTCCCAAACGAAGTGGATCCATGGGGTCCCCAAGTTGACCCATGGATTTTATTGGTCGGCCATGACACATCCAATAAGGGTAGCACATGTGTCAAGCTCATCTCAAATTATTAAAATGTTATTTTTACCTTAAACTACACTAATTACCTCTAATCGCGATTAAAACTTAATAAGTTACTATTCACCAAAAAAACATTTTCATCCCATTGAACCACGTTTTAATTCTTAATGACAACCATGTATGTTGGATTTTTGAAATTCAAAACACATATCTGGCAAAGTTTCATTTAAACAAAAAATCTGTTTCTTTAACTACCACTTAGTTGTTTCACTATTCATCAAAAATTGAAGTTTTTTAGAAAAATACCAAAACTTCACCTTAAGCTATATTTGATATTCCGAATTCAAAAATGAAGTCTATTTTAAAAAATTCGAAACATATATGTTGAATTTATTAATTTAATAATTAATTCCCGCTGTCAGAGCAAATAGCGTGTTTTTATGAAACAATAAGTATCAAAAGATTGACACTATTTTAAGTCCGGTTTCAAAGTGAAATTAATTTCAACGACCATGATTGGATTAAATGGTAAAAATATATTCTAATTTAACTTTAATACCAATTAAAAAGATAATATAATCATATACATAAATTAGATTAAAAAAATGTTTTGAATTAAAATACATCATTTTTTCAGTATTCATTAAAAAATGAACTTTATCGGAAAAATACCAAAAAATTACACAAAGTAAATTTTGATGTCCCGATTCTAAAGAAGAATTTTATTTTGTCAAATATAACACATAAAATTTTCAAAAGTAGATTTCAAAGTTGTTCGCCATCAAAAGGCGGTTAATCGACCTTTTAAAGAATATTTGAATGTTTACGCTTAAAATTGGATTCATTCGCATTTTTAATCCTCTAAAATTTATTGTAAAAAGTAAAAATATTTGACAATCATTTTGTAGTTAGTTCTTCCCTTTCCTGTCATTACAACGGCTAGGCGTTAACTACCATTTAAAATAATATTATTTTATTATTAGGGTGCAAAGTAATATTTCAAAGGAACTCGTTGTTGCGTATTGGGTAAGACATCGAGCATAACATTCCCTTTATATTAATATTAACATTTAATTCAAAAATAGGGATAAATATAAAAATGTCATATTCATTATTTAACTGGGGTGTTACAATATGTGTGGGGGAATCTCTCTTGTGGTGTGATACAAAATTTTGGTATTCATTGGGTTAAAAAATCAAATTCTTTGGATTTTTTTTCTTATATGAAATTGATTATTTTGAAATGTGTTACTGTTTAATGATTTCAAGGGAAAATAGTAGTTACTTTCTAGATATATTAAAGAGAAAAATAAAAAATGGGGAGTAGTTGTTATGGTAATGATGAAGTGTTGTGGAATGTTTAAGGTTTTAATTAAATAAATTTGGATACTATATTTGAGCTGATATTATTTTAAGTGGAATGATGAGGAAACCATGCTTTGGTGAAAATTAGAATCTATAAATTTCTATTTTAAAAGAGCCAATCTCACAATATTTATCCTCGATGTTTTTTCCGAAAAATAATCCCACCCGCCAAGACACAAATTAACCTAAGAAATTAATCATGATAAGAAAATGTCCTTGACTGACATTGGGGTGGGGGATGTAGTAATTTACAGATCCTATGGTTACTCTTTTATGTGTGTTGGTGATGAAAACTATATTGAGAATTCAACTACGTTTTATTTGTTAAAAAACATGAGATTTTGGTGTTTTATGTGGGTGAGAGGAGAAATTAAGTGAATAAATATTAAAATACCTAGTTAAAGAACTTGAAATAATGTATTTTGAGAATTCAGGATAACTTTTGTTTCATTTTTTATCAAATCAGTGGATCTAATGAATTTTTTCATTGATTTTATTTATTTAATTTTGATCCTTAATCATCCAAGATTTCACGTACCAATTCTGGTGGAATTTGTACAGAGAATATTTTAAACATTTTAACTAATAATTTTAATGTTATATTCATATCAAGTTGAATAATTTGAGATAAATTTCAATTATTTTTATAGGTTAATTATCGGTTAAAAAGTGAAAATTTCATAATTGTGGAATTTTATTTTTTTTCAATTAGTTTTCAATTTGAGGAATAAACTCTTCAATACTTATCCATATTGAATGAATAATTTTTTATTTAATGTTTTGGAGAAAATGTTTAATATACACCAATATATCATTCAAACATTAAATATCCAAGAGATATGTCAAATAGTAAAAAAATTATCACCAATTTAATGGACCCCTCCTCAACCAATAAGTTGTATCTCGAGATAAAAACCACATAATAATGTCATTATGAAATTAAATAAAAGAGTAATTAAAGAATTATGTGAAAATGAAATTTCAAGGAAATATTTATCATTAAGGAATCCCATACATGCTCCAAATTATAGGAAGATGAAGGGTCTCTTCTTAGAAAAAAAATTACTGTTTAATTCATGAAAACATCTTCTAAATGTGTCTGGAGACATTGAAATATTAACGAGTTATATATAACTAAATTTCAATCAAATTTTACAATTGAATGTAGGATATTTTTCCCTTATATTGAGTAGTGACTGAGAAAACATCAGGTGGAAATATTCTAGAAGATAATTTTTTTGTTTTTATTTTCCATATTTGTGTTTCAATGACATATTCTTCCCACTTATTCACGGATACCCAACATATATATGTGTAAACAACCATGTGATTGTGGAACATTAGGTTTGCTTCTATAATTATTGTTTTCTTTAAATTAATGGTATAAAATCCTTTATCTCTTCGGTGATGTTGGATTCTATTTTTAATAATAGTTTTTAATATCAGGTACGATCATATCTGGTTTTAAATTCTATTAATAATATTGACTTGGTCAATGATATTTTTATCTCCCACTAGGTTTTTCTTTATATATGATGGAATAGACCATGGATTATTGGTTTATTACTTGATGAAATTTAGTACATGTGGAAGGGTAGTGGACACTCTTGATTATTTGGGATAAACAAGACACGATCTAGTATTACTCAATAAAAGTGAAGGAATTCAATACATCTCTCACACTCATTTGAAAGAGTGTATACAAAGCAAAGATTTTGGTAAGGTTTATTATCAACATCACTGTTATTCCTAGGGTGTGAGAGGAATAAATTTTCTAATATCACTATATTTAACATAGAGAAAGAATATTGGATAACGAGATACTATGATAAAAATTCATTCGGATGCCCAAACCTAACTGGATCACCAAAATGATAGCTCTATTTTTAGTAACATTCCATTTAAATTTTTTTCAATATTTTTACTAATTTATTTATCTAATATTCATGTAATTTTTTTACTTTAAACATAATGAAATTACACAATAAACAATGGTTTCCTATAATCCAATTTAAAAACCATGATTTTTTTGTGATCTAATATGAAGAAAACCTAGGGTACCCATCATAATATAATTTTTCATTGAAATAGTTGTTTCTTCTATACCCCTTGACAGGAATGTTTCAATTCTTTTGACCATTTCCCTCATATAATATAATATATAAATTTTTATATTATTGGTTTATAGGAATGTTTCATGTTTTCAGTGGATACTAAAATAATTTTATGAACTATATTTTAAAATAAATATCCTTAATTAAATTTTTTCGCTCGATCTAATTATTTTATAGTGATGTAAATGGTATAGATTCATGATGGTATCCTATTAGGTGTTTAACTCAAAACCTACACACGTCATTGGGATTTGTGGATTAGGATTTTTAGGATGTAGGTAATTGGATGAGTGTCTTGTAATCTGATGACTTCAACTGTTTCAATATTCCTTTATAGTGGTATGGTATGTCAACAACAGATGGTCAGAAAGAGATATTTTTTCTTTTGTGTGGGTCATTATTCATTTTTATGATTAACCTATTTTATTTTTCTGGATATCTCATTAATGTGTACCTATTATCCAATGATTCAATCTAATATTTTAATTCTACTATGATATATATGTGACATGTTTTGGATTGTGTGTTTCTATCCACCATGTTGTGATCCATCTTGGGTGATTTATCATGTCGAATTGGGGTTTCTCATTAAAAATTAGGAATTATTTAAATTATTACATTATTTATCACTCTAATTGTTCTTATGTAACACTCACATTAAACTTTTTTGTGGAAGTGATTAGAACCTATATCAATAGAATAATCTTATTACAGTTATGTGTTTCTGAAATTATAATACATTATATATATATATAATATTATACAAATTTTTTATATATGATTAATTTTCTACGAGTTTCACACCACTGTCACAACAATGATATGTGGAATTATTTTTGAATTTTTTTATGTATGAAAATCATGAACCATGACATGAAATCCTCCTCGATTGACATTTTCGGGAATTTACTTTAATGAAATCATCATTGTCCACTTTAAATATGATTTATTTGATTTTTGGTGTGATTATATCTCTCTATAATGTTACTATATCAATTTTCGGTGGAGGTAAGTGACCATTAATGCATGGAATCTCCATATGATCATCTATTTGTTTTAGGATCAACACGATCTTCCAATAGAAATTAATTAAAATATATTGGAATTATTATATATACATGATCAATATTTATCTTCATTGAATGGGGAGTAATTTGTAACAACCCAATATTTTATTAGGAAATACTATGTGCATAAATAAACTACTGAGTAGAATGTGAAATGTATAACCAAGATGATAAAAATAATTTTCCACTTCTATGTTTTGAATTTCGAGAATCTTGTATACACAGTTGCGATCTGTAAGATATCTGGTTTCTGATAGAACAAACATAATTTTTACGGAATAGTTGCTCACCCTTATTAATAGTAACCTGCCCTTATGAATGGTAATATACTTTTATGAATAGAAACCTCACCTATGATAGTATATATGTTGTGTTTAAGGGCATGCATGATCTACATATATTATGGAATAAGTAAACAAATGTTTTAAAAACTGTATTTTCCAAGTAAATTATGATTTTAATTAAAAATTAACTTAATCATATATAAAACTTATTTTTGCAAAATGGACCTCATTTTGGATTCTACTTGTTGAAAAATGGTTGGGGTGAATTTTTGGGATTTTCCTAAAATACCTGATTTTTTTAATAGTAAATTACCAAAGTTTATAAAATAAGCTAAATACATTGATTATAGAGTCATGTATGATATTTTTATGATGTAAGCCCAATTGGTTTGGATTCTCATGATACAATTACTATTTTTTGGTCCCGTAAGAATCAGTATTAATATTCTTTTAGAGAAATAATAAATTAATGAATTTTATATTGTGAAATCCCCTCTCCCCTTTACTATAAATACCACCATTCACACCCTCATTGCCTCACAACTCTCAAGATTCAAGATTATTCTTAAATCTGGCCAAACATATTACCTAACCCGTTACCCAAGTCCAATATCTTTTGGTCTCATCAAAAGACCAATCCTGTATATCATAAGTAGGATCTCAAAAGGAGGATTCAAGAGGCAATCCCCCCTCTCTCTTTTACATTAATTTCATTTCAAATTCCTGTTCATTTCATGTAATCTCCCCAAATATCATCATCTACATGGTATGTTAACTCCATTATCCAAAATATATTGCAATTTTATGATACTAATGGGATATTAACCCATCCAACCCTCTTCAACTCTTCCATTTATTTTATAAAAGAAAATATTGTTCAAGAGGTGTTAATCTATCACCTTCAAGAATGGAATGTTTCATTTTTCCATTTCTATAATGAAAAATGTTAATAAAATCATTATTATGGTTGAAACAGAATATGTAATATGTATTATTTTCTATATAAAATTTAGGATCTAAATTATGTACACATTACTAAACGATTAAACAAAACAAGTTTTTTGTGGTAAAAAAACAACAAATATTAACCGACACAATCACCATTTTATTCTTCTCTAATGATTCATGCATAAGGTATATAATATAATTCATAATAAAATTATTCAAACTTTTGTAATATCATTAATAACATGAAATATAATTTCACATATGTTTACTCATGTTCTACATGAATTTCCATTTATTAATACATGTGAACCGCTGAAGAAAACCATTAAAATGAACATTCCAGAACATTGTTTTTATTCTCTATAACTCATCCAAAGTCCCATAAAATATATTAATGAAACCATAATGAGCCATATTCATGTACATAAGATTCTTTAAATTTTAATTAATGAATCAAATATGGTTATACATAACATTAAACCGAAGAAACATTTGGATACAAGGTAAGGGGAAAATCTTGATCCCAACATTCATTCTTCGGGTTCTCCCCCTTTCACTCTATTTGTTGTACGATTACTTCTAAAAAATAATTTTTTCATCATTATAATACATTTTCTATGATAAAAATGTTTTCTACTGATGTTTATTTCAAAAAAATGTTTTCCAAAAGAACTCTTCTTTCAAAAACACATATTTTTTATTCTCACTAATGGTTGATGGTTATCGATTTGAGTATGTTATTCCCACTTAACATTGGGAACCCATGGTTTAGGAATGTGTTCTTATAAGATAAAACCCATTACATTCCATGGGGTCATTAGGTTGATTTTTTATATATTTTCAATTTTGCGTGCATGATAAATGGTAATGTTATGATGTGACTGGTGCAACCAGAATTATATAGCACAATATGAATGTTTCAATGTGACAGGTATGCCTAGAAATATACAGTTATCCAATCCATTGGTTAATGTGAGGAATAAAATTAGTTAATGTGAAATGATGTTTGAACAAGATTCTAGATTTTTTTACAAGTATGTTTAGTAGTTAACCACTAAGACATGATGTTTCACTTTTATGCATTTCCCCATTTCAAGTCTCTTATTAATGCTTCCTCTCATGTTCATGATCCTATTCCTATGTTATGGTTATGCTCACCCATTGTTATATTGTTCTTATCTATCCTTATACTAGGATTTTAGCTCACCCATTTTGATGAATATATCCAGGTGATTATGTGTACTTAAGAGTTTTTAAGGTGCAATAAAAATCTAGAGAATAAGGAATTAAATAATTGTTATTGTTGTAAATGTTTATGTATGGTTTGTCTAACTCTACAAAACCTAGACTGGTAAAGGTCCTCAAATTTATAATATAACGTGTATTTTTCTTCTATCCATTATAAAAAAGAAATACACAGAAAGTTTTAGTATTGAATCCGGAAGTGCGGGTTCAGGGCAATACAATTGGTTTCAGTGAAATGATCTAAATCACTTGGGGGAGCAGACGTTGTCATTTTAAAATTAACTTCTAATCATAGTGTTTATTAAGTACATATAAGAAAATAGTTTTTTTCTTAATTATCAATATATAAATTTAGAAATATATGTACAATGAAAGAATTTTGAGGGATCAATTCATTTAAGGGGGGTGGAATTTAACATAAAATTTTTTTAATAGGAAACACTATGTACATAAATGAACTAATGGGTAATATGTGAAATTTACAACCAAGCTGTTAAAAATAATTTTTCCATTTTTATGCTATGAATTTTGCAAATCATACATACATGGTTGAAATTATTATGAATTTTGGAGTCCGATAAAACATACTTAATTTTTAGTTAATGGTAACCTAACCATATGAATAGTAACATGCACTTATGAATATAAATATAAAGTTATGAATATTAACCTTACCTACGATAGTATATATGTATGATTTGAGTGAAATAATGATATACATATGTTTTGGAATTAGTAAAAAAATGTTTTAAAAACAATATTTTTCAATTAAATTATGATTTTAAATAAAAAATTAATCATACTTAGAATTGTTTTTTAAATGGACATCATTTTTGGATTCTACATGTCAAAAAATTGTTGAGTTGAGTTTTTGGGAATTTTCTAAAATACATGAATTTATGATGAATAGTAAAAATCATAATTTATAAAATAAGCTAAATACAATAATTATAGAGGCGTGTATGATTTTATACTGATATAAGAACAATTGGTTTGGATTCTCGTGATAAAATTACTATTCATGTTAATGGAATAATCACTATTCCTTTTCTTTGGTAGAAATAAGAAAATAATGAATTTTATATTGAGAAATCCCATTTCCCAACCACTTTAAATATCACCCTTCACACCCTCATTTCCTCACACCTCTAAAACATCAAGCCTTGTCTAAACTCTACAAAAACATGTTCTTTATCCTCTTCCCCATGTCCAAGTGCTTATGGACTCATCAAAAGACCAATCCATTCTTTATTATGGAGGATCTCATGATGAGGATATAAGAGGTAATTCCTCCCTCTATATTTTCCTTTAGTTTCCTTTCAATTTCAGGTTCTTATCTTATTCTCTCTCCACTTATCTTCAACCATGTGGTATGTTATCTCTTGTATAATACATATAATGAAATGAAATTATACTAATGGTATATTATACCATCAAACCCACTTCTCTTTTTCATTTTATTTAATAAATGAAAACATTTTTTGTCAGGTGTTAATTTATCATCTTCATGATTGACATGTATTACTTTTCCATTTCTATATTGAGATTTTGTCATGAAACCATTATTATGGTTGAACTAGAATTTTTATATGTATTATGCCTTATTTAAATTTCAGGAACTAAATTTTGTACATATTATTAAACTATTAAACAAAACAAGTTCATTATGGTCAAAAAAACAACCCTAATTAACCCAAACAATCATCATTTAATTCTAACCTAATGATCCATACACATGATATATAATATAATTATTTATTATATCATTTTAATGTATTTAATATCATTAATATAATGAAATACTAGTTCTGTATGTTTATCCATGTTCTACATGAACATCCATTTATGAATACATGTTAACTGCTCAGGAAAACCATAGAAATGAACATCCCCGTACATTGTTTTTAAACTCTACAACTCATCCAGTGGTCCATACAATAACATAAAGAAACCATAGTGATCAATATTCATGTACAAAATGTTCTAGAATTATTAATTAATGAATCTAATGTGGTTATAAAGGACATTAATGTAATGAAAGCGTTCAGATACAAGCTAAGGGGAATTTCTCGAACCCAACTTTCTTTCTTCAGGTTCTCCATCTTTCACTCCCTTTTTGGTATGGTATCTCCCAAAAAATATATTTTTTCATAAATATATTACCTTATTTTTGATATACAGTTTTTCTACTGATGTTTATTTCAAACTAATGTTTTCCAAATGATCACTTCTTTCAAAAACACACCTTTTACATCTCACTCATAGTTGATGGTTATCATATCATGTATGCTATTCCAACTTAATTTTCGGAACCCAATGATTATGAATGTGATCTTCTGTTTTGTAATCCAATACTTTAAATGGGTCATTTATTTTTATTTTTAATATATGTTCATTGTGTCATGCATGATAAATGATAATTTTAGGATATGACAAGTGCATACAGAATTATATAGCAAAATATGAATGTTTCAATGTGATGGGTGTGCCGAGAATTATACAATACTACAATGCATTGGGTAACATGATGAATCTCATGATTTAATGTGATATTATGTGTGAACAAGATTATACCTTTTTTCATATGATTGTGTGGTTTTTAAAAACTATGACATGATGTCTCATTTTAATGCATTTCTAAATTTCAAGTCTCTTATTAAAGCTTATTCCCATGATCATGATTATTTTCCAATGTTATGGTTATGGTCACCCATTTTTATATTTTCCATAGTAATGACTTTAATTGGATTTTAAATCACCCCTTTTTATGTATATCCTCAAGTGATTATGTGTACTAAAAAGTATTCAAGGGGCAATTAGAAACTAGAGAAGAAGGAATTAAATAAATGTTTTGTTTTTCAAATGGTAATATATGGTTTGTCTATCCCTCCAAAACCTAGACTAGAAATGTTTCTCAAATGTATAATATACTATGTATTTCTCTTTTATCCTTTATAAAAAAGAAACACACAACATCTATTAGTACTGAATCTGGAGGTGTAGGTTCAGGTCTTTTCAAAACTCATCATTGAATATAATATGAATTTTTAAATATTATTTTTATGTTTTTTAAAATATATTTCTATTCCTTCATTTAATAATGCTATTGATTACTCTATAGATCTTATACCTAGTGATATAACTATTTCATTAACACCTTATTGAATGGAATATACTAATACATTTGACTTGATGATCCTAGTCAATGTGATTCTAGTTAATGGATTTATTCAACCATGTGCTCTACTATAGAAGAAATTAGATTTCTTATTTACTTTTGTTAAATGTTTCTCTACATTTATCTTCAAGAGTGTAATAATATCATTATAAATAAAATATTTCCTCTACACTATATTGATTACTTATTTTAGTTAAAATTATGTGTCTCAATATATTTCCATGACTGAACATCATATAAGATAATATCAATTAAGGTTCAAATGGGTGGGAATTCTTAAGAAAGCCTTTTGAATATTTTATGGACAAAATGAATTTATAGTAATCCCTTCATGACTTACTGAAAAATTTTTATAATTCTGAATTTTAATGAAAATAAATTTATAGGTTACCTTAAAAGAAAATTTTTACTTTGTATTGAATTCATTCTTATAAATTCAGTGATCAAAGGTTAACGTGAAAAAATTAAAATATTATGTTAATGACCATGAGAAATAATAAATTGTATTAAAAATTTAACCGTTTTTTATTGTATCTATATAATGTATCAGTTTAATTTAATATAATTATAACAGGTGTAATATCAGTGGATCCATCAAATATAATAGCTATTGAACATTTTTAAAGACCAAAAATGATGACCAAGAGACATTGTTTTATAATATTATTGTGATACTATAAATGTTTTTATGAAATTATTCATGGTTATAAAATGCCATAACCATGTTGACATGAAAATTAGTAAAATTCAATAACCCTGATTTATTTGATATAAATTTAACAGAATAGAAGGGGGGGTTTTTAATGAAAATTTTCTCACACTACCATATTGTGGAAATATGTGTGTGATCAACAATGAAGGATCAATTATGAAACCGATATATTTTCTTAGTAATAATGACACAATAGTAGTTTTGTTTCATTCCAATTAATGGTTCATGAGAAAAATTACCCATCACATGTTTTATAAATAGAAATAATAATTTATTATTTTAATATATGGGGGAATTTTCTTAATTGTTAATTGAGTGAAGTATATATTGATCATTAAATCTTTAATTATTTTATAACATGAGAATATAATAAAAGTTAACAAAGGGTATGGTAATAGATTATATAAAATTATTAACTCTAGTTACATTACCTACATGGGAACGGAAAATATGTCCAATAGTATGAGTAAGTTGGACAATTCATTATTGTCAAGGATGATTATTTAATGGGATCTATTATTTATAGAGTTAGAGAGGATTCATAATGAAAACACGGTTGATGGGGAAAACTATTTTCTTTTACAAGAGAATATTTAATTATTTGTTTATATTATTATTAATTATGTTCATAAGTTAAATATGGAGCAAGTTATGAAGGTAAAGAATTTCCACAAATTAAAATGGAAAAGTGACTGAATGAAATAGTTTTGAACCCCAATATATGTCCTATCAATATAACAATTATAGAAAGTCAAGATTCAAAATGAACATATCTTGTAATTAAATATTAAAACCATGATTAAATATATGTATTAAGATCTATAGACTAAAATAAATAATAATAATAGGAAGAGTGACATAATATTGTATGTATCTTGAATTATGTAATCAATTTATTGTTGAATAATACTATTCAATGAGGATTATGAAATCACTACACATAACTATATTAAAATGGAAAAAATAAGCACGGTTTTCATCATGAGATTACTCAGGATATATAAAATCCATAATTCCATTTGGAATATAGTTGATCACCTTTATGGTTACTGCATTTAGTTGATTTCAAGGATAATTTCACCCATGACTAACATTACATGTCATGAACTATGGATGCTATAAGTTCAAATATAGTACCATTATCACTGATATATTCTCATGATCCCTTTAAACCATAATGATATATATATTTATTCTATTATAATTGAATATAGAGTATGAAATTAACATCACATATAATCCTCTAAAATGGATCTGTGTAGGTAAATTAATCAAAATATATAAAATATATTGATGTATTTCATTATGGATTTCTTATTAAGTTGGGATATATACCATTATTTGGTTCAATTTTCATATAAATATAACTACCACATTATCATTCAGATTAATCCTTATGAATACCTCCTTTTTAATTTATAGAAAAACATCAACATGATGGGATAATGATTTGGAACCCCATCAATTGTGTCCAATGATAGATAACGAAATGGTAGAGGATTTATATAGCAGTTTTTCTTGAAAACATAGTTTTAGACATTTATATTACACAATAGTGAAATTAAATTATTTATATATATAATTTATTTTTGTAAAATGGACCTCATTTTGTATTCTACATGTTAAAAAATGGTTGGGGTGATTTTTTGGGATTTTCCTAAAATACCAGATTTTTTTAATAGTAAATTGCCATAGTTTATAAAATAAGCTAAATACACAGATTATAGATTCATGTATGATGTTTTTATGATGTAAGCCAAATTGGTTCGGATTCGCATGATAAAATTACTATTTTTGGTCATGTAAGACTCAGTATTAATTTTCTTTTTTAGAAATAATAAATTGATGAATTTTATATTGTGAAATCCCCTCTCCCCTCTACTATAAATACCACCATTCACACCCTCATTTCCTCACAACTCTCATGCTTCAAGATTTTTCTAAAATCTGTCCAAACATATTCCCTAAACCCTTCCCCACATCCAATATTTTTTGGTCTCATCAAAAGTCCAATCCGTGATTTCATAAGAGGGATCTCAAGAGGAGGATTCAAGAGGCAATCCACCCTCTCTCTTCTCCTTTAATTTTTTTTCAAATTCCGGGCCTTTTCTTGTAATATCCCCACGTATCATCATCTACATGGTATGTTAACTCCAGTATCCAACATATACTAGAATTTTATGATACTAATGGTATATTATCCCATCCAACCCTCTTTAACTCTTCCATTTATTTTATAAAAGAAAATATTTTTCAAGAGGTGTTAATCTATCACCTTAAAGAATGACATGTTTCCTTTTTCCATTTCTACCATGAAAAATGTTAATAAAATCATTATTATGGTTGAAATAGAATATTTATTATGTATTATCTTCTATAAAAAATTTAGGATCTAAATTATGTACACATTACTAAATGATAAAACAAAACAAGTTCGTTGTGGTAAAAAAACAACAAAAATTAACCGAAACAATCATCATTTAATTATTCCCTAATGATTCATGCATGTGGTATATAATATAATTCATAATAAGATCATTTAAACTTGTGTAATATCATTAATAACATGAAATATCATTTACGTATGTTTACACATGTTCTACATGAATTCCAATTTATTAATACATGTGAACCGCTCAAGAAAACCATTAAAATGAACATTCCAAAACATTGTTTTTATTATCTATAACTCATCCAAAGTCCCATAAAATATCTTACTGAAGCCATAATAAGCTATATTAATTTAAAAAAGATTCTTTAAATTTTAATTAATGAATCAAATATGGTTATACATAACATTAATCCGAAGAAACATTTGGATACAAGGTAAAGTGAAAATCTCGATCCCAACATTCTTTCTTCGGGTTCTCCCTCTTTCACTCTATTTCTTGTATGATTACTTCTATAAAATAATTCTTTCATCATTATCATACATTTTATGTGATATAAATGTTTTCTACTGATGTTTATTTCAAACAAATGTTTTCCAAAATAACCCTTCTTTCAAAAACATATATTTTTTATTCTCACTAATGGTTGATGGTTATCGATTTGAGTATGTTATTCCCACTTAACTTTGGGTACCCAATTATTAGGAATGTGTTCTTCTGAGATAAAAACCATTACAATCCACAGTGTAGTTATGTTCATTTTTTATATATTTTCATTGTTGCGTGCATGATAAATGATAATGTTAGGTTGTGACTGGTGCAAGCACAATTTTAATGTTTCAATGTGACAGGTGCGCCTAGAAATATTTTGTAATCCAATTCATTGGTTAATGTGATTAATCAAATGAGTTAATGTGAACTGATGTTTGAACAAGATTCGAGATTTTTTCACAAGTATCTTTAGTAGTTAACCACTAAGACATGATGTTTCACTTTTATGCATTTCCCCATTTAAAGTATCTTATTAATGCTTCCTCTCATGTTCATGATCCTATTCCTATGTTATGGTTATGCTCGCCCACTATTATATTGTTCTTATCTATACTTATACTGGGATTTTAGGTCACCCATTTTGATGTATATCCCAAGGTTATTATATTGTACGTAACTGTTTTTAAGATGCAATAAGAATCTAGAGAATAAGGAATTAAATAAATGTTATTGTAGTAAATGTTTATGTATGGTTTGTATAACTCTCTAAAACCTAGAATGGAAAAGTTCCTCAAATGTATAATATAATGTGTATTTTTCTTCTATCCTTTATAAAAAATAAATACAAAACATGTTTTAGTATTGAATCCGGAAGTGCTGGTTCAGGGATTTACAATTTGTTCTAGTGAAATGATCTAGATAACATGGGAGAGCAGACATTGTCATTTTAAAATTAACTTCTAATCATAGGGTTCATTATGTACACATAAGAAAATTGTTTTTTCTTAATTATCAATATATAAATTTAGAAATAAATGTACAATGAACGAATTGTGAGGGATCAATTCATTTAAGGGGGTGGAATGTACCATCCAAAAATATTAATAGGAAACACTATGTGCATAAATGAACTACTGGATAATATGTGAAATTTATAACCAAGCTGTTAAAAATAATTTTTCCATTTTTATGCTTTGAATTTCGTAAATCATACATACATGGTTACAATTATTACGATTTTTGGAGTCCGATTAAACATAAATAATTTTTAGTTAATGGTAACCTTACTATATGAATAGTAACATGCCATTATGAATATTAATATAAAGTTATTAATATTAACCTTACATATGATAGTATATATGTATGATTTGATTGAAATAATAATGTACATATATTTTGGAATTAGTAAACAAATGTTTTAAAAACAATATTTTTCAATTAAATTATGATTTTAAATAAAAATTTAATCATAGTGAGAAAATTAATTTTTTTAAATGGACATCATTTTTGGATTCTACATGTTAAAAAATGGTTGAGTTGTGTTTTTGGGATTTTTATAAAATACTTGAATTTATTATGAATAGTAACAATCTTAATTTTTGAAATAAGCAAAATACAATAATTATAGGGTCATGTATGATTTTATACTGATGTAAGAACAATTTTTTTGGATTCATGTGGTAAAATTACTATTCATGTTCATGGAATACTCACTATTCCTTTTCTTGGGTATAAATAAGAAAATAATGAATTTTTTTTTGAAAAATCCCATTTCCCAACTTCTTTAAATATCACCCTTCACACCCTCATTTATTCACCCCTCTAAAACATCACGACTTGTCTAAACTCTACAACAACATGTTTCTTATCCTCTTCCCCATGTCCAAGTGCTTATGGAATCATCAAAAGACCAATTCGTTCTTTATTATGGAGGATCTCAAAATGAAGATTCAAGAGGTAATTCCACTCCCTATATTTTCCTTTAGTTTCCTTTCAATTTTAAGTTCTTATCTTATTCTCTCTCCAGTTATCCTCACCCATATGGTATGTTATCTCTCATATCATACATATACTGGAATGATGTTATACTAATGGTATATTATACCAACCAACCCATTTCTGTTTTTCCTTTTATTTAATAAATGAAAACATTTTTTTCAGGTGTTAATTTAACATCTTCAAGATTGACAGGTTTTATTTTTTCATTTCTATATTGAGATTTGGTCATGAAACCATTATAGTGGTTGAACCATAATTTTTTATATGTATTATGTCTTATTTAAATTTCTCAAACTAAATTGTGTACATATTATTAAACGATTAAACAAAACAAGTTCATTGTGGTCAAAAAACAACCCTGATTAACCCAAACAATCATCATTTAATTCTTATCTAATGATTCATACACATGATATATAATATAATTCATTATTATATCATTTAAACTTATTTAATATCATTAATATAATGAAATATTAGTTCTGTATGATTATCCATGTTCTACATGAACATCTATTTATGAATACATGTTAACTGCTTAGGAAAACCATAGAAATGATCATTGCCGAACATTGTTTTTAAACGCTACAACTCATCCATTGGTCCATACAATAACATAAAAAAACAATAGTGATAAATATTCATGTACAAAACGTTCTGGAATTGTTTATTAATGAATCTAATGTGGTTATAAAGGACATTAAAGTAATCAAAGCGTTAAGATACAAGCTAAGGGGAATTTCTCGAACCCAACTTTCTTTCTTCAGGTTCTCCATCTTTCACTCCATTTTTGGTATGGTATCTCTAAAAAAATATTATTTTTCATAAATATATTAGTTATTTTTTATATAAATTTTTTCTACTGATGTTTATTTCAAATTAATGTTTTCCAAAAGATCACTTTTTCAAAAACACACCTTTTACATCTCACTCACAGTTGATGGTTATCATATCAAGTATGTTATTCCAACTTAATTTTCAGAACCCAATTATTATGAATGTGATTTTATGTTTTGTAATCCAATACATTACATGGTTTATTTATTTTTATTTTTAATATATGTTCATTGTGTCATGCATGATAAATGATAATTTTAGGATGTGACAGGTGCAGACAGAATTATATTGAAAAATATGAATGTTTCAATGTGATGGGTGTGCCCAGAATTATACAATACTAAAATGCATTGGTTAACATGATTAATCTCATGATTTAATGTGATATTATGTGTGAAAAATATTATATCTTTTTTCATATGTTTGTGTGGTTGATAACAACTATGACATGATGTCTCATTTTAATGCATTGCCAAATTTCAAGTCTCTTATTAAAGCTTATTCCCATGATCATGATTATTTGCTGATGTTATGGTTATGGTCACTCATTTTTATATTTTTCATAGTAATCACTTTAATTGAATTTTAAATCACCCCTTTTTATGTATATCCTCAGGTGATTATGTTAAATAAAAAGTCTTCGAGGGGTAATTAGAAACTAGAGAAGAAGGAATTAAATAAATGTTTTGTTTTTCAAATGGTAATATATGGTTTGTCTAACCCTCCAAAACCTAGACTAGAAATGTTCCTCAAATTTATAATATACTATGTATTTATCTTTTATCCTCTATAAAAAAGAAACACACAACATCTATTAGTACTGAATCTGGATGTGCAGGTTCAGGTCTTTACAAAACTCATCATTGAATATAATCTGAATTTCTAAATTTTATTTTTATGTATTTTTATAATATATTTCTATTCCTTTACTTAATAATGCTATTGATTACTCTATAGATCTTAAACCTAGTGATATACCTATTTCAATAACACATTATTGAATGGAATATACTAATACATATGACTTGATGATCCTGGTCAATGTGATTCTAGTAAATGGATTTATTCAACCATGTGCTCTATCATAGAAGAAATTAGATTTTCTATTTACTTTTGTTAAATGTTTCTCTAAATTTCTCTTCAAGAGTTTAATAATATCATTATAAATAATATATTTCCTCTACACTATACTGATTACATATTTTCGTTAAAATTATGTGTCATAATATATTCCCATGACTGAAAATCATATAAGATAATATCAATTAACGTTCAAATGGGAGGGAATTCTTAAGAAATCCATTTGAATATTTTATGGACAAAATGAATTTATAGTAATCCCATCATGACTTACTGAAATTTTTTTATAATTCTGAATATAAATGAAAATAAATTTATAGGTTACCTTAAAAGAAAATTTTTACTTTTTATTTAATTCATTCTTATAAATTCAGTGATCAAAGGATAACGTGAAAAAATTAAAATACTATGTTAATGACCTTGAGAAATGATAAATTGTATTAAAAAATTAACAGTTTTTTATTGTATCTATATAATGTATTAGTTTAATTTAATATAATTATAACAGTGGGAATATCATTGGATCCATAAAATATAATAGCTATTGAACATTTTTGAAGACTAAACATGATGGCCAAGAGACATTGTTTTAAAATATTATTATGATACTAAAAATGTTTTTATGAAATTATTCATGGTTATAAAATCCCCTAACCATATTGACATGAAAATTGGTAAAATTCATTCACCCTAATTTAATTGGACTAAATTTAACATAATTGAAGGGAGGGTTTTTAATGAAAATTTTCTCACACTACAATATTGGGGAAATAGGTGTGTGATCAAAAAAGAAGTATCAATGTTGGAACTGATATATTTTCTCAGTAATAATGACATAATGTAGTTTTGTTTCATTCCAATTAATGGTTCATGTGAAAGATTACCTATCACATGTTTTATAAATGGAAATAATAATTTTATATTTTAATATATGGAGGAATTTTCTTAATGGTTATTGGAGTGAAGTATATATTGATCATTAAATCTTTAATTATGTTATAACATGAGGATACAATAACCTTTACCAAAGGATATGGTAATAGATTATAGAAAATTATTAACTCTAATTACATTACCTACATGAGAACGGAAAATATATCCAGTATTATGAGTAAGTAGGACCATTCATTATTGTCTAGGATGATTAATTAATGGGATCTATTTTTTATAGAGTTAGAGAGGATTCATAATGAAAACATGGCTGATGGGGAAAACTGTTTTCTTTCACAAGATAATATTTAATTATTTTTTTATTTTGTTATTAAGTATGTTCATTGGGTATATATGGAGAAAGTTAAGAAGGTACTGAATTTCCATAAATTAAAATGACAAAGTGACTGAATGAAACAGTTCTAAACCCCAATATATGTCCTATTAATATAACAAGTATAGAGAGTCAAGATTCAAAATTCACATATCTAGTAATTAAATATTAATGCCATGATTTAATATATGTATTAAGATCTATAGAATAATATAAAGAATAATAATAAGATGAATGACAAAATATAGTATGTATCTTGAATTATGTAATCAATTTATTATTGAATAATACTATTCAATGAGGATGATGAAACCACTACACATAGCTATATTAAAATGGAAAAAATAAGCACGGTTTCCATCATGAGACTACTCAAGATGTATAAAATCCATATTTCTATTTAATATATAGTTGATTACCTTCATGGTTACTGAATTTAGTTAATATTATATGTTTTACGATGGAAGGAACAATCGATATTGTACAGAATCATTGTAAATAATGATAATATCATTTTAAGGTAAAATCATTTACTCATTATGTATGGAAAGTGTACTAATATTAATAAATTAAATTAATCAATACATATGAATTATTTTTTGTTAATTTTTTAAAAACAATTTAATATATTCAATTAAAATATATCTAATGGTTGTTACTATGAATTAATGGAGAATAAAACTTTTAATATGATTTAAAATGAAGTTTTTCTAAAAAAAGGGTTTATGAAATATGTTCAATGTTATTAGAATTATATTATTGGACCTCTAAGAATTTATTAATAAAAAATGAATCTATATTTATAATTAATATATTAACATTTTTGTATATCTAAAGACGTTTTTTATCAAAATGTTATGTTTCTTTCATAAAAACATTTCGCCATTATATATGAAAAATATGTATAATGAATTAAAAAAATATAATAAGGATGCAAGATTTCAAAAAACATACCATAAATTTAATATGTATTTCTTACTTCCACCAACATCACATTATATTTGAATAATATATTTTTTTTAAATTTTTTTACAATAAGTGTGACATTATTATATATTAAGGTTTTGATATTTTTCGAGGGGTCTACTCCCCTTACTTATATAGAGGAACAAACTCTTTCCAGTTTATAATAAACATTAAACACTATAGTTAATCCATTCCCAAACAAAGCCACATCACAAAATTCCTCTCCATGTATACATATCTTGTTCTATCAAAAATACCATCTTAAGTACGCATACAATGTACACAAAACTGAGATACTAAAAGACAATTTTATTCTCTATAGTTTAATAATACAAAATAATTTTTTTTCAAATTAAATATATATACTATAAATGGATTAATATAATTAAATATTTATGTTGATTAAAATGAAATAGTTGTTTATTTATGATAAAACCATTTTTTCTCTATTCAATTAATATAGAAATGAAACTGTTGCTCATGTATATGTACAGATTATCATGTAAATGAATCCATGTGTTTCTTTTTTCATTGCCTTGTCACATTGACTCTTATATATATTATTGTAATTAATATATATATATATATATTATTTATAGTATAATTAGAATTTTCTAATGGTTAATTGTTTTTTAGATTCATTTTATTACATCCATTGAAAAATGAATACACCACTCAGAAGTATGTGAGGACTATACCCTCAATGATGTGATTCGGTACATTTTTCATCAACATATCAAATATAGTTTTTCTAAATGTATATATAATGAATAATTATCATATTTATAAAATAAATATTTTCATAAATATTTTTAAAAATTATCAATATTTGATTGTAGGAATAACCCAATAGAAATATTCACGAAAAAGAAGACATTAAACACATAAAATATTGATTCCATTTTTATAATTATTAATAAATATATTTTTATAAGTTATTATTGAATCATATATAGTAATATATGTATTAACATAGTTATTCTATATATGTAATATTAAATTTAATTTATGAAAAAAGATGTCAGAGCATGTTTCATGGAATTCAAGACATGTATTATAGGTTTAACTACTATCCCATTTTGATCAAAATTATTCTGGTTTAAAAATGAAATTAAAAAGTTGTATTCTATCAATTTCATAAAAAAATTACATTTTATTCCTCTAATTTTCAGTATGTTTTCAATTTATTATTCTTATTTTTCAGTATTGTGTAATATAAATGTCTAAAACTATGTTTTTAGGAAAAACCGAAATTTATTTATTATTTTTATTCTAGAGTCATTATCCTCCATGTTTGTATTCATTAAACATTTCTATAATTTCATATCTATTATCAAATGAATGTGTAAATTAATTTTCAAAAATAATTTAAATTATTTTCAATGAATAAAAAGAGAATATTAATATTCTTTCAATACAATTTATGTTTGAAATTTTACAAAATGGTGGAATTTTATAAGAAATAATGAATGAATGGATTTTACCAAATTAATTAATATTATTTTGTTATCATAATATTATATATGTTTTGATACATTTTAAAGGGAAAATAATTTCACATTTGATATTATTTTAAAACATTACCTAATGAAAAATATATTTTATCATCTATTTTAACTCTCATTTTAAATTAATTTAATAAATATTTCTTAGTCTTTCTCAACATCTATTTAGGAATCTTATTCTACATTGGTATTTTTTGTATAATGAAAACTACATTTATTTAATAGTAAAACATATGATTTTGATCTTTTAAGAATTTTTTCATGACTTTTTTTCCATTCCAGTGGTTTTTATGGCCTCCTGCCTTTGTATTACAAAACTTTTCATCACACTTTACAAATAGATGTTCTTTAATGTCTACTGTCTTGGAAATCAAGAAAATTAAAATAGGAAAACATAAAACACTCTTTTAAATCAATTTAAAAATATTTTAAAAATTTTAATCCTATGTAAAACTACTACATCTCATAACCTGGAGACATATATCGAAGGAAAGGATGAGATAAAGGCCTAATGGAGAAAGTAAGGGAATTAGTTTACATTTGATATCAATAAGTACTTGATAAAAACCATAAGACATGAGTAACTTAAATATAGGTATATAATAAAAAATTAACATGAATCATAAATTGAATATGTGTCTACAACATTTCATTTATAAATTCAGGAACATATCACCATGGTTCATCCCTATGGTGTCATAAAAACAATTACCCAGGTTATTCACCAAGGTATTGTGAATCTTTTCATCTCTAAATATTAATTAAATACCCAATTCATTAGAGAGATATCAAGGAACAACATTAATATGTTTTTATTTTATTGTGAACCAAATGGATCATAATCAAACACATTATAAGTAACCCATATAGAATAAAAGAAATTGGTTTTATTTTAAAATCGTGACGTTTAAAAATTTCTTAAAAACATGATCGTTATGTCATTTATAACCCATGTAAAGGGTGTGAGGGTTATATGTCTGTATATTCTAGAATAAAATAGATCAATTTTATGTATTTATAGATACCCCTGAAAATGAAAATAGATTTTGGTAATGACATAAATAATATAAGATAATTTCTTGAGAAATAAAAGAGAGAGATTTTGAGACAAAAATATTGCAGCATTACCACTATATAACATTGTTATATAAAATAATAAAAATAGAGGGGAAAAGGGTCTCCCATCCATAAATGAATTATTATACAGTATAGGGACAAAATAAAATATAAATATGATCATGTTTTGTAATGACATACCACATGAAAAGAAACATGAAACAAAAGGGAAAATGTGATTTCTTTTACGGAAATTTGGCAGCCTAACGGCTTCAAATAAGAATACTGAAAATAAATTGATTTGAGAATATAGGGTCTCTCATCATTTGGACATTAATTATACAGTAATAAGAATATATAAGAACATACCCCCATATAAGAATATGAAACTAGGAGACAAAACTTAAAGGAAACAATGACTTAAAATAAGAGGCTGAAAGGTTCCCTTTCCTTGAAGTGTGACTGTGAATGATCAATGGAAGAGACCATGGGTGCCTGAGGGAACCCTAGGAGGACTTGTTGGATGGTAGAAATGCAAGATCTATGTTGAGGAGGATGTTTTAAAGAAACTAATAACGGGAAGGCTTGGAATTTATAAGAAAAGTGATGGAATATTTAATTAATTTCCAAGGGACACCTCATCGGTGGTATTTTCAAAACATGGGCTTGTCCCAATTTATTTTCCCATTGTATTGGACACTTAGGACACCTCATAACATATAATACTATTAAAAAGTTGACCAAAATGATTAAATAATTATTAAATCATTAATGATGTCACTAATGACACCAAAAATAAAAAAAACAACTCTAAAGCTAATATTGAAGATCAAAATTAAAAAATGAACTACATTATATTAAAATAACTTTTTAAAAAGTTTTAATTATAATTTTTAAATCAAATCATTATTTATTCCAAAAAACAACTCTAAATCTATGAATTATTTTGTAACACCTTAAAACGTAATCAAGGTCCCATAAAATTAACTTATAACCATAATATAATAATATAAAATCTTATTCTTAAATATTATGAAAATAAATTTCCATATTAAATTATTAAATTAGTTAATAAATGGTAAATAATATACTTATGACAAACCAAAATACCAAATCATATACTTTGAACATTTTTTCACTTTTAAGATGCATACATTATATTTATGCATTCATGGTTGAAGTTTCTATTTGTTTGACGATTTATAATAATTATTATTAATAAGGCTAATATTACTATTCATGCATTACTGGTCACTAATAATTAAACTGGTCTTATTAGCCTCTAAATTTCTTACTGGTCACAACTGTAGAAGACAATTTTTTGAAAATAATTTCTCACTTTTAATTACATAAAGTTTACATAAATATTTTTAAATACACTTTTTACCAAAATTCATTAGTTATATAGAACTATGAATTCATCCTACAATTATCTGGATAGTTGAAATTCACCAAATTTTCCATAATAATAAATAAAAAAAAATTTGATACCAAAGGTTTACACAATTAAATAATGTTTCATTACATATCCCCTTATAACAAATGCATAGGACCAAACTGTATGGTGTGGTATGGTGATAGAATCATAGGGCGGCTCAGAGAACATTTCCCGAGCGGTGATTTCTATCACCATGAACTTCTCCCTTAGGCTATTTCGTTCAAGCATCAAATGTTGAAGTTTAGCTTGGGATTTCTCCAGTGAAAGCCCAGTGATTCTACATCCTTTCAATTCTCTGAAAGATGGGATTTTTTTTCCAAAGTCTACTGGATGGGGCCATTGACTCTTCTTTCTATATTAATTAACCCCGATCACTTGTATTTATATATATTAATTGTATTATTAAGAGTTTAGTTTCCAACGGTTATATTGACCAAGGGAAATATAACAGTTGAAACCCAATTGTATCATTTTTATTATACTCACATAAAATAATTTATGTATATAGTTTTGTTGAGTATAAAATAATATAACACCAAAATTTAGGAAACAAATATTATTCAAAAATTTCTGTGGTTACATTATTCCCCCTAAAAGAAATTTCTTCCCTAAAATTTTAACTCGTACCCTCATAAAAGAAAATTTGTGGCTATGTCTGCCTCATAGACTCCTCTGGTTCCCACATGGCCTTTTCACATTTTTGGTTCATCCACAAAACCAAAACAAGGTAAGAAGTCTTATTGTGTAGAACCATGTCTCTACAATCCAAGATCTCCACCAATTGTTTCTCACAATAGAGGTCATGTTCTAGTTGTAACACTTCTAGATTTAGTACATGTGAAAGGTTAGGTATGTACTTCCTCAAGAAGGATATGTTGAAGGCATCATGAACTTATGCTAGATTTTGAAGAAGTACAATCCGATTGGTCACTGCTCCTACGCGATCAAAGTTTTGATATGGAACAATGTACCTAGGGATGAGATTCCCATCATTCCCAAACATCATTACTCTCTTCCAAGGTAAAATTTAATGAATGCATTTTTCACCCACATCAAAATCCATGTCCCTTAGATGGTTATCAGCATTGCTCCTTTGCTGATTCTGAGCAGCCTTTATGTGTTGTTGGAGGGAAGGGACATTCTCTGTCATCTCTTGCACCAGATCATTTCTATGAAGCCTTATCTCTCTAACTTCATACCAACATGTAGGAGTTATACATCACATACCATATAGAGCTTTATAGGCTTCCATTTGAATTCCCGAATGGGAGTTGTTGTTGTAAGAGAACTCTAATAAAAGGAAAAGGTTGATCCCATCAACCTTGACATTCCATTTAGCATGTTCTTAGAATGTCCTCGAGTGTTTGAATATTTCTTTTAAAATGGACAACAGATTGTGGGTTATAGGCCATAGTGAAATTAAATTTGGTACTCAAATCATGTTGAAGACTTCTACAGAATATTGACATGAACCATTGATCATGATCAAATACGATAGAAAGTGGAACTCCATACAGCCTTACCACATCCGTCACGTAAATCCAGGAATGTTGATCAAGAGATAAATATTATAAAATAGAGATAAAAGGTACAGTCTAGGTGAGACGGACTACAATAACCTATATCGCATTGTTTCCTTTGGATGTTCTTGGTAGACTAGTGACGATGTACATAGTGATATTGTCCCACTTCATGCTGGTATGGGTAGTGGTTGCAATACCCCTTTAGGAAGTTTTCACTCTTCCTTCACTTTCTAACATACAAGGAACCTTGAAGTGTAGTCCACAATCTCCCTTTTTATATTATCCCAATAATAATGATCACAAAGGCCCCTATACATTTTTATGCTTCCTGGATGTATAGAGAATATAGAGCTATGAGCTTCATCCATCAACTCCTTATTTATTTTCAGAATTGATGGAAGATATAGCCTTTTATGATATTTCAGTACAACATCTTGATCAATATTGAACTAAAAAAACATCACATCCTTCATAGAATCATACTTATTCTATAACAAAGGATACTCTTTCTGAGTATTCTTGATCTTTTATAAAAATTACTGTTGAAAAATCATTTGGCATGGGGTTTATGATGCCACTTCCCTTATTATTACAATGTCCATATTTATTAGATCAATGATCAATTGATCTCTTTGAATCCTCAACATGGAAAAAACAATTGGTTCTTTCCTGCTTAATGCATCAGCAACTGTGTTTTCACTTATGGGATGATAATGAATTGAACAATCGTAGTCTTTAAAAATTTCCAACCATCTCCTTTGTCTCATGTTTAATTAATTTTGTGTCAAAATATTCTTCAAACTGTGATGTTCTATGTATATCTCACATTTCTCCCCATAAAGAATGTGCCTCCATATCTTTAGATAAAAAACGACTACAACTAGCCTCATATCATGCATAGGATAGTTTGGCTCATGATTCCTCAACTTTTGAGAAGAATAAGCAATGAATTCTTCATTTTTCACGAGGACACACCCAAGACCTTCCATATATGCATCACAAAAAATAACAAATCCTTATCCACTTGAGTGAAATGTTAACATGGTTGGAGTAACCAATATCTTCTTCTGCACTTGGAAACACTCTTAACAATCCTTTGTTCAGATAAACATTTCCCCTTATCAAGTTAACTTGTTTAGATGATTAGAATGTCGTGAACTATTTTTCACAAACCTCTTATAATATCCCAGGAAACCAAGGAAACTGAAAATCATAGTTATTGTTGTAGGTTAATGCCACTCCTCTAAATCTTTTGTCATTATAGGAGCAACTGTGATTTATTCACTGTTTAAAATGTTCCCCAAGGAAGAAACTTGTTGTAACTAGAATTCACATTTGTTGAACATCCCAAAAAGCCTCCCATTCTATAGAGTTTTCCCAATAACACTTAGATTATCCTCCATTACCTAGTTACTTTTGTAATATATCTGAATATCATCAATAAAACTACCACAATTTTATCAATGTAGTCCTTAAAGGCTCTATTCATCAAATCCATAAAAAGTGTAGGTGCATTCGTCAGTCTGAATGGCATAACAACAAACACATAATGACCATATCTTGACCAGAAAGTAGTATTTGTGATATCATCCTTCTTCTCCCTCAATTGATGATAAACAGATCGAAGACCATTCGTAGAGAAGAATTGAGCCCCATTAAATTGGTCAAATAAGTCACCAATTCTTGGAAGTGGGTATGTGTTCTTCATTGTGATCCCATTTAGTTCTCCATAATCAGTACATAATTGTATTGATCAGTCCTTCCTCTTTACAAAGAGAATTGGTGATCCCTAATGAGACACACTCAATGGGATAAAACCCTTCTCTAGAAGATGTTGTTGTTTCATTTTTTATTCCTCCAGATCTATATTTTCCTTCCAATAGGTGGTCCTTGATATCATACAGTATCTAGTTACAAGTTCAATGGAGAACTCTACCAATATTTCTAGGGGAGGTCTAGGTAACTCATTATGAAATACGTCAACATATTCTATGATAAGGGGTCATTTTCTATCCTTATACTCTCATTTCCTTTTTCTACTTCACTGATCAAATCCATAAAGAAATATATATTAGGTTCATCAAGAAAAATAATAGGTTGAGATATCACTCCTTGGAAGATAACCATAGGTTTTCCATTCAATACTGTTGATATTTCCATTCTTCTGCATTTGATCTTAGCATTATACATTGAGATCCAATCCATCACTAGTATAATGTCGAATTCCAGAATGGTAATAACTAATAGATTTATGATAAGATTTTTCTTACTAAATTAAATACTAGAGTTTCTAAACACTGATTATTCTTGGATAATCCCATCTAGAGTCTTGACCGATAACCCTACTTTTAGAAAATTAAGGATTGATTCGAAATTATTTGAAAACATGGAGGAAATGAAGGAATGTATAGAACCCAAATCAAACAAAGTAATTTCTAGATTTGGAATAACAACAAGAGTACCTGAAACCACATCATTTGGTGCATCAACTTGAGTCGTAGTGATTGAAAAAGTATGACATTCTTCCCTTTGATGTTGCTGAGGATGAGGGTGATTCCCCTCCACTGCCCTCAGATTTGGAAAATGATTAATGTAGTTCCCATGTTGTCCACAGTTATAGAATTAGAAATTAGGTAGGGCCTAAAGCATCATCCCCTTGTATTTAGTTTTGGGAAGTTGAGGATTCTCCTAACTATGAAAATTCTGTGATATATATCCATCTCTTCTACACTTGTAGCACTTCCCAATCGCAAGAAGGCATTCCCCAGAATGCTTCTTCCCTAATTTATTACACATTGTATGTTTTACATGCATGCCTCGTATTTACTTATGAAAGATCCTCCCTGATCTAGGATTCATTGATCTTTTATAGTCATTGGATTTATGTGACCACTGAGTCTCAACAACCTCCAGTTCAACTTTTATCGCACTACGACCAATATCCTCATAGTTGTAATAGTGTCAGTTTGATAGATTATATAGAAGATGAGGTCTTAGTTTACCAAAGACGCTATCAACCTTCCCACTAGGATCCAGTACAATTCTTGTGGTATAGTGGGAAAGAATTTTTAATTTCATCTCATAGAATCCCACAGATTCATTCTCCTTATGCTTTAGCTTGAGAAAATTCTTCTCCATTCTTGTTATCATGGACCAAGGGAAATACATACTGAAGAAGATCCCTTTGAACTCTTCCCATTCTATATCATCAACCTCCACTCTTGGCCTCAGGTTTTTATTCACTTCTGACCACTGATTGGATTCTCCCTCCAATTAATAAACAAGCAGGGTGACCTCCGCTTGCTCGGAACATCAGAACATAGAAATATTGTTCCTATAGAGTTGATTCATTGTTCAGCAATCAATGGGTCAGTCGATCCACAAATGGTTAGTGGTATTTGACACATAGAAGACTCAATAGATATTTGTTCCCTTAATGGTGAGATTGGAATCCAAACATGATTCTTGTTATTTCCAATAACTTGAGTCAGTTGGTTCATCATTCTGCAAAATGATTCCATTCTGGCTTCCATCAGTTGGTCGTTAGCACATGGTACATTATGGTCACCATTTGCATATTTCATCTTATTTTACACCAGTTTCTAAAATAATAAAACCTTAGTAAGAAATATATTTTATATAGGAATTTTTAAACTATAATGGATTATCTTTCTCAAAACATCATGCTCTAAACAATTACATTTCTCTAAAAAACATTTATAATGATTCCTAAAAAGCTTATGATTAACCAAACATATCCCCCAAAAGTGTCTTAACCGAGAGTGTAATAAAGAACATTTCCATGTACCCGGATAACCCAGGTCATGCCCGAAACTCCGTGACGGAGTTTTCAATCCATGTTACATCTTTTCAAAATCCATCTCTACCTGCTCTTATCCAGATATGGATGTATTTTCATGATAAACCACTAACTAAATACTCCCCAAAATACCAGGAATTTTTCCTTTATTGAAACTTTTCTATTGGGTTCTTCCAAAAGTTTTGAAAGCCTAATTTTGATAAATAACTAAACTATCCTTTGATTCCATCTATGTAATACAACATTTTTATCACATATCTTTTCATTACATGTTACTAACAGAGGATCTTTAAAGTCTACTGTCTTAGAAGTAAGGAACAATAAAATAAAAAAATTTAAAACAGACATCTAAATCCCCATGCAAATATTATTGAAATGTTTATCCTATGTAAAATTACTACATCTCATAAATAGGATAGATACATCAATGGAAAGGGTGAGTTGAAATCCCGGTAAAGAAATAAAAGGATTTAGTTTCCTTGTTATGTCAATAAGAACTTAATGAAAACCATAAGACATGAGAAATTGAAAAAGAGGAATATCATATTAAACAAACATGAATCATAACATGAATATGTGGCTACAACATTTCATTTAGACATTCATGAACATATCACCAAGGTTCATCCCCATGTTGTCATAAAACATTACCGAAGTTATTCACCAAGGTATCATGAAACTTGTCATCTCTAGAGATTAATTCATTACACAATGCATTAGAGAGATATTAGGGTGCACAATTAATATGAAATTATTTTCATGTGAGACACATAGATAATAATCAAATAATTCATAAATAACTCATATTGAATAAATGAAATCAGATTTATTTCAAAATCGGGACGTTTTAAATGTTCATAAAAACATGATCTTTATGTCATTAATAACCCATGAAAAGGGAGTGAGAGTAATATGTATGTCAATTAGAGGATAAAATATATAAAATGTATTTATTGATCAATACCCCTAGAAATGAAAATAGATTTGGGTATTCACATAAATAATAGAAGATAATTTCTTGAGAAAAAAAGAGAGATACATTAAGACGAAAATTCTACAGCATAATGACTACATAACATGGTTTTTGAAAAGAATAAAAAGAAAGGGGAAAATGGTCCCTCATCCATAAATGAATCAATTTAAAGAATATTGATAGAATAAAATAGAAATATGATCAAGGTGTGGAATGACATACCACATTAAAATGAATCTTGAATGAAAAGAGAAAATGCGATTTCATTTATGAAAATTTGGTAGCCTAACGACGTCACATAAAATTCTGAAAATATATTGATGAGAGAAAAAAGTGTCTATATTCATTTGGACATGAAATGGAAAGTAATAAAAATACATAATTACATACCCCCACATAAGAATATGGAATCTAAAAGACATAAATTAAATGAAATCAAGACTAAAATGTGGAGGGTGAAAGGTACCCTTACCATGAAGAGTGACTTTGAATGCTCGAAGGATGGGACCTTGGGGGCTTGAGGGAACCAAGGGAGGACTCTTTGGTAGGTAGAAAGTCCAAATCTTTATTGAGAAGGATTTTGGAATGAAATTAATGAGTAATGGAGAGGTATTTATAGGAATAATGAGGGAATATTTAATTGATTTCCCAAAGACATCTCACCACTGGTATTTGCAAAACCATGGGCTTTCCCATGGTATTTTCCCATTGTATTGGACACTTGGGACACCTCATAACATATATTAATTTTCAAAATTCGAAAATAATGATTACATAATTATTACATGAATAATTATTACATTAATCACACCGAAACTCAAAACCATATTTTTACTATTCATCAAACAACAAAACATTTTATAAAAATCTCATAAATTAACAATAAACTAATATCAATGTTTTAAATTAAAAAATGAACTCCATTGTATGAAAATAATTTTTTTAATATTATGAATTTAATATTTAATGAAAATCATTATTTATTCAAAAAGAACTACTTTAAAACTATAATTTGTTTTTTAATGCCTTGAAAAAGTAATCATGGTCCAATAAATTAATCATATAACCATAGGAAAATATTGTAACCAATTATGATTACATTTTAAGAAAATAAATTTCCATATTAAATTAGTAAATTAATTATAAAATTAAAAATAAAATATTTATGACATACAAAAATACCAAAACTTATACTATGTTCGTTATTTCAATTTGAAGATGTCTACATTATATTTATTCATTCATGCATGAAGTTTCTTTTTTTTTGATGATTTTATTTTCATTTCTATTCTGAAGGAAAATATTACTATTCATAAAATAATATTACTCAAAATTATGTTGATCTTATTAGACTCAAAATTCTTACTGGTCACGATTGCAGAAGACCATTTTCTGAAAATCATTTCACATTATTAATTATTTAATGTATAAAGAAATATTTTAAAATTCTATTTTTTTCAAAAATTATATTGTAATATGGAACTATAAAATCATCCTGAATTTATCTGGATATGTAAAATTCACCATCTTTTCCATAATAAGAAATAACAATTTTATTAATATAGATGCTTTACACAAGTAAATAAGGTCGTGTTACATAGCCCCTTATAACAATTATGTAGGACAGAAATGTAAGGTGTGCTATGGTGAAAAAATATTGGGGGGCACAAAAAACATTTCCCAAGCGGTGATTTCTATCTTCTTCAACTTATCCCTTACGCGATTCCATTCATGATTCGCATGTTAATGTTCGTCTTGGGCTTGGTCCAGAGCAAAGCCCAGTGATGTTATCTCCTTACCAAGCTCTTACAGATGGGTGTCAAACAACCTGAGTCTTCTGGATCAGGCCATATACTCTTCTTTCTATATTAATTAACCATGATCACATGTATTAATATACAATAATCATAACGTTAGGAGTTGTGTTTCCAACAGTCAGATTGACCAATTGTCATATAACAATCAAAACCCAACGACATCATTTTTATTATACTCACTTCATTAATTAAAGGATCTAATTTTTTTGAGTATAAAATTAAATAACACACAAATTTAGGAAACAAATATTATTCGAATGTTTTGGTTGTTATAGTTTTGTTATGATATGATGAAATGATAATTTTTAGTATGTTCCTTTGGAATATATATGTATGGATTTAATTTCATAGTGGGAAGAGACAAACTTATATATCCATGAAAAATAAATTTTGTTGATATTTATATATCAGGAAATATTATTATTGGGAATAGATAGTGATCCCAACACAATATGAGACTCTATAAAAATGATTGAATGGTGACTTTGAAGTGATCTGACTCCAATATGAGACATTTTCCATAAATGTAATATATATTAAGGATTGAACCCATTCAACTATAGTTGTATATCTAATATCGTAATATTTTCATAGTATATATCCATCTCTAATGAAATGATCTTCTAATCTTAGGATTGTGTCACACATTCCTCTAATTTTTTCTTATAATTATAATATTTTTTCATAGATAATGTTTTATTATTGGTTATTTTATACAAATATGAATCATGCTTTCTATTATAATTTTTTATAGAATTAATCTTGATTTTTATGACTAATTGGATAAGATTTCTCTATTTTTTTAGCGAGATCCCTTATCATAATGTTTATCTCAATATAAAATTGATAAGACAATTTTTATCTATTGTATATATACTAAACATGTACATTAGTAGTACTAATGTTGTGTTTTAAATTCCCCATTTATGATGAAATGAATTATGTATGATCATTATATGAATATTATTATTTAGGATGAACAATTTGGGATATGATAAAGTTAATTCAAAAAATATGTGTTTATAATTTAGTTTCCAAATATAATAAAAATTCATGTTCATTGGTCTTTATTATGGTGAGATTAATTAATTAATTACCTAAAATAAAGCAATGTATTGAATGGTCGAGTTTCCCCATGAGATGAGACCCCTTTAAATCACTCATTCTATTCCCCAAATGAGATGGTCTTTTAGAATTTTTTTCCTTTTTTAACCATTATAATGGTATAATCATATAATACTAGCATGATTTTATAATTCTCAAGTACTATGAATCTATGAGATCCTATTTGTGTAACACTGAGTTATGGGAAAATATTCCTCTTTACTCAAATACCAATTATTCAACATATATTTTCTAATTTTTCTTCATAGATCTATCCTCGATAAGAATTATAGTCCAAAGATTAAATCAAAATGAATTACTATAAATTAAAATAATATATTCCCAATTAAAAGAAGTAATTATCATAATATCTTCCTTCTTTCAGTATGAAAAGTTGACAGTATAATCTTATACAAATATTTGGAAAGTATAAAGAAACATATATTTGATTTAATATATCATAAATTAAATATATTGGATTTGTATTCATAATTTTAATTCAATCAACTTATATTAATAAAAAAATAACAAAAATACAACATTATTTATCACATATAAACCATGATCACCCTAATGAGACACACTAGAATAGATAAATATCTAGTTTAAGGGATATTTTAATTTTTCAATATTTTATAAATCATAACATAAGTTGTTATATATATTGGATTTAATATGGGATGTGATGGATAGAATAAATCAGGTTAAATATAATCTATAAAATCATATAATGTTCCATGAATTTCTTGTATGGGCACATCAAGATATTCATACACAATGGATACACCTCCTATATTTATTCTAGTGTACCACTCATTTATTTGGGACTAATATATAAACATATCCCTTTATTATATTTGTATAAAGAAACCTATGGAATATAAATTATGAGTATCATTATGCATTTTATATTAAAATAAAAAAAATTTATGGTGTTAGGGAATAAATGGGATTAAATTATCTCGCCTGTTAATATTGGTGAAACAAATTTATGGACAATTAATATATAGAATATTGTGAAATCTTTAACACCCAGAATGATATCAGGTTCAACGATTAATGATATGCCTCATGTTAACAAGGTGAACCATTCTTTTCGGGAGACTATATAATTAAAACCCCACAATTATGCATGCTTGGATGGGAGTAGCGATCATGATTGGTGACATTCTGGGAAGTTTCCTAGTGTTTTTGTGAGTTAGTACAAAGCACACTGGCTTGGAGTAGTGATCAGAATGGATGAACATCTGGGATGTTTCCTCGGGTATGTGTGAGATAGAACAAAAAACACTGGAAAGGACATGTGTTAGCCTATGAGAACTGTCCCTAGTCAGATAACCTATTCCAGAAAGTGGGTGGGCCCCAGGGTGGGGAACATGTCTCTACGAGGTAATTGGTGGTACATCGTGGGCTAGGACCCGATGACCATGTAATGTTGGGGAGTCTGTGATGTCACTGGGACGCAGTGGTCACATTTTGTATCATAGGAAGAACACAATCATAAGTGTGGTGCACTTCCATGGATGAGATGTAGGGTCCCTAATGAGGATGTTTTTCACTAAAGGGTGTGTATACTGTTGGAAGTGAACTAAAATCAACATCCCTAAATTTTGGTTATTCATGTGGATGACATTCCCTATAGCCCCAAAATCTCTATTGTGAATTCATGGTATGCATGCATTATCTTGGTCCAATCCTACATGTTTTTTCATTATTTAGGATACATTATTATGTATTGATTAGTCTAAAATAAAGAATTATTTAGTTTAATAAAGATTTATTAATGGGATAAATTGTATCTAATATTCTAAAAATCAGTGGTTCATTATCTATTTTGAATGGTCCATTGGTCAAGGACTATATAAATGGATTCAATTCCTTTATATGATAATAACTTATCCAATTATATGAAAAATAGTTTAATCTCTCTTACTTATCATCTTTTTAATATATTATTCATTCTGAATGAGCTACCACCACATTACTATACAAGTATCCTTAATAAATAATTTGTTATCCAAACTAATCCCACCACCATTGGAGACATCAATTATTTATTTTAATCCTTATTTATCATCATTTAACATAATACATTGAATATGAATGATAGATATCATTGAGATTGAACTATATATATGCCCTGGTGTTTATTTCATTAAATGTTTTGATTCATCCCATAATGAATAGATTCTGTAGAGGATCTTTTACACTCTAAGTGATCATATTATTTTTTTGCAAACCCTTTACTGGAATAAAAACTATATTCTATAATTAATATATTTCATTATTCATTCGTTCTAAAAAAGTAATAACATCCCCATGACAAATTATCCACTTGGATTTATGGTTACAATCAAAACGGAATCATCACCATCACCACAATATAGTGAAAGTAGTTGTGATTATGGCGTGGAAACTATCTATGAATCATGAAATGTAACATATTTCGAACACTAGGTAGTCTTATGTGTATTAAAAAATTGATTGAATGAACTACCTCACACAAAATTTTATCACATAATTCTACCATAAATGTTGGTTTATGCTTCACTAATTAATCCATTAAATGGTGAAAAATTTAGAGGAATGATCTAAAATAGGAACCGTTTAAGGACTACAGCATGGTGTAAGATATAGTTTTACTAAAATGGTCGATAATTTTATTTTCTCAAAGAGTTATATAGTTTTTAATCTTTTATTATGGAAAATTGGTTGATATTGTAAAACGATATTTCACATATGGAAATTTAATAGATAAATAAAATATTCCTTCCCATGTGTTTGAATCTAAATACCAATTTTTTATTAATTACCATTAATAATTTTTTTAGAAATATTTTATTAAATAATAATATTTTTAATGATATTTTTTTATAGTAAATAAAATTGTGGTGATAGACACAAGCATTAGATGTTATGATTTAAACTTTATGATTTTTTATTTCCTCCATTTCAATCACTTATCATTGATAGAGTTATTATTTTTAAATAAGTTGTAAGGTAGTGTATGTGATTATTTGGTATTTTAATTATTTTAAATTGGATTCTCCTTTGAATAATGTATCCTCTAACACCCCAAGATTCCACGATACGTTTCCTATTGAATAATGCAATGGCGTGCATTGTACGCAACTTCGAGATTCTAACACACCACAACCAATCAAACTAGTCGTTATGTATAGTAATACCTGATTTTTTAGATTTTATAAATTCTATCTCTCAAAATGGACTTAATTTTTGGATTCGGAATATCGATATTATCCTATGGTGAAATTTTGGTACTTTTCAGAAAACTTTCATATTTTGATGAATAGTGAAAATTACTAAATTTTAATTCAAAACAAATTTTTTAATCAAAATAATTAATAGTGATAAATTATGAATTTTATTGGTTTTAAAGTATATTTAGTATATATTTTTACCATGTAAAAAAATTTGGGTCATTAAACATTATTTCACATTTAAACCAGACATAAACAAGTGCCAATCTTTTGATAGTTATTATCTCTTAGAAACACGGTTTTTGTTTTAACAACGGGAATTAATTTTAAATTAATTTCTGCCACTTCTATGTTTTGAATTTGGAAAAATGGATTCCATATTTGGAATCAGGATGTTCAACTTTTGTAAATAGGTAACTTTTATTTTTAGACATTTTGGATAATTACTTCGGTAAATATTTTATTTACCATGGTTAAAGGATAAATCCGGTAAACAAGGGTTAAAAAATAATATTATAATAATACTAAATTACCCTAAAACGTGTCTTAACCCTATTGGTTAATACATGGTCGACCATGGCCATCTTTGGGTCGATTTTGGGACCCCATGGATCCACTTGTAAGTGACAATGTCACTTTAGTTTAATTAAGTTAAAATAAATACAAAAATGACACAAGCATATATCTTTTAGCAAAACAATTGTTACATAGGGTTATATATGTTGGATTTTAGAATATAAATATTAATTATAAATATAAAAAGATTTTCTACATAATTATATTTTATTTATAATTTTTATACATTAAATGTGTTAATTTATTTATGACACAATGGTGATGCAGTAATTACCATAATAGTGAAAAATTAGAATAATTGATATTATAAATACCCAAATAAATATAATTTGAGACTTTTATTGAATTAAACTAATTTTATATGTTAATATGACATATTTGGATTGATTTAATTAACTTTTTTCGAAGTAGTCATTCTGTTATGTGTTTCACAAAAATCAACTATCGATTAGTGTCAAAATTGAAATAAAAGAGTTTTTAAAACAAATATTATATTATTAATTGATATTAAATTCCTAAAAATCTAAGGTTCTAAAAAGAGACTTATATAATGATAGGTATATCATTAATGGACCACATGGGGGTCTCTTGTATGTACATAGTATGTTTATTAACAATATAATATAAAAATACAAAGTGACATGGTAAATGTCAAACTAATTAACTAAGAGTTAAAACTAAAAGATAAGGTTAATATAGTGACCCAAACCTGTCAAAATTATATTGGATGAATGTTTTTCGACCTATACCCACATTAAACTTTTAATAATAAACTTTTAAGCCATTAGAAACCGAATATGAATTTATTATAAAATAATATTTCTAGCATTTCCAAAGGTGCCCCTCACCGCTCTTATAAAAGGGCACTCCTCCTTCTCATTTCATCACACCTTCAAAGCCTTTTGGTTCGACCAAAACCTGCCCAAATACTCTTTCAACTTCCCTCGCTACATCATAGAGACATTAGTTTGATCAGAAAGCTATCCTAAGGAGCCCTTTTGATCAAATCAAAAGGAAGAACCTGAAGAAGAGGTAATGTTTTCACCATCCCTTTTCAAGTTCCTTTATTCATCCACTTCTTCTTTCGTTGTTATTACCACTATAAAATAATAACTCCAGTATAATATATATGATGTGATGTTATTATAAATATGGTACAACCATATTCAGTATTCTATCCACCCTTTGAATAACATGTCACCACACGTGCGTACGTACGGCATACCGTCTCCACGCCGTGGTGTAGTTGTTATTCAATATATTATTATTTGGATGGGTGTAATAATGATGTGTAACTCATGTAAATAATAAGTATAACATGATAATGATTCTGTATATATTATATAAAACCCAATTATATATTATTTTAATATTAAAATAATGATATTGTCGCTCGTGCGTAGGTACGGACTACCGTCTCCATGAACGCGATGAGATTCATTTTCCATCATATCCATTCAAGTATAATTCTCATTTGATGATTAAAAATAATATTTAAGGACTTGATATAATTATAGATATGAATAATATACATTCCATTAATAACAAATATGGCTCACATAATAAAGAATATAAGGTAAAATGAACCCGTTAACACCCGAAATGATGATAATTCTAAGATATTATTAACAAATCAATGTTAAAAGATCATATATGATTTCATATTAATGCATGTGATTCTATTATAATTAAATAAAAATTATTTCACCATTATAAAGTAGGTTAACCTACCGTCGACCAAGGAAAAAGTACAAAGGGGTTTCTTATCTCACATTTAATTCCGTGAGAATTCCATTGTTCACCACTTATTTATTACATGTGGTGTGTGTACTGTCCATGTTTGTATTCATTGTGTAATATACTTTAATTCATGTATATTTACAAAATAATTTTATGATCCTTCTTTCATGGGTGTATGTTTTGTATGTTACCAAATCAATAAGGGAATTTGAGATTTAAATTTCCACTCATTTGGCTTTACGCATATTTCATTGATTATATTACCCCATGATTATGTGTGGAATCACTATTCATTTTATTATGTCATAATTTCCACCCCCCTTCCTGTGGATATTCTTTTGATACACATAATCACTCCATTGATAATTATAAAGCCGTTGATATGAATTTGATAAGAATAATTTTAACTCATTCTCCATTTGTTGAGTAAAACATCCAATTCGATGGTGTTGTTTTTACAAGAATATGTGTGAATGTCCTTTGATTGTATTACACTGAATACCCAATCATATTTAGTGTATTTATATTTGTCACACATAATTATGTCTTATATTTATCTTTAACATAAGGATACAGCCTTTATGATTGATTTCATCTCAATTTACATTCCATTGAGACTTCTTTGTTGTTATACACCAAATCACTTTTATGTGGTGTATATAATGTACTTTGACATAATATATCATGAATTACTTTATTCTCATGATATTACAATGTTTTTATTACCTCAATTATTTGTATTCATGTTTCTCTCTTTTGGTTAGAAACTCTAACTAAAATACCATTTTTAAATATTTTAAAGACTATTTCTTTTAAATCTTGCTCATTAATGTCCATGTCTTCAAAAATGGTTTTAAGAATTTATTTTTATGGACATTAAAGTTTTGAAATTAAAACTCCTTTTAAAAAGTTTCAAAGTGGTATGGGTCACCTTGATTCAATAATCTATTTTTAAATGGCCTGTTGACAAATAGTGTGACTTTTAAATGATTTCAAGAAAAAGGGCGATATTTCTCTCAAATAGTTTTGATGATTATTTTCATCTATGTCAACATCCTTCATTATTATTGATTGAGGTAAATGTGATACAATAAAATCTTCCATATTGTATCAAATGAGTTATGTTTTATTGTGGATGTTCTATTTTTATACAATTCATGGTTTGTGGTTAAAGTATTGACAATTATTATGCTAGTTTTAATACGAATGTTTATGTTATGTTTAAACCTGTTCATATGAGGAATGTGTTGGACTTAATAAGTGATGGGTGGAGCCCACTATATCTCCTCGATGCATCGTTAGGTCTCATGAGACATACTAGTGTCTTGGCACAAGGCCTTGGAAAATTCTTATTTGTAGTCTTAGCACGAGGCCTTGGCTATGTGGTTATGATAGTCTGGCATTATGCATTCCATCATTATGAAAGTTGTTATTGATATTTCATGTGATCATTCAACTAGTAGAATATCCATGTGAGTAAGGAAATGGAATTATTTTATTTTATCTTTGCCATTTTATGCTGAAGTTCAAGTTTAAAAGGCTTTCGTTTTAGTAATAAACTACCTTAAGTGTTTATGCTTATCTATGAAAGCTTATGCTATAATGTTATCCTTACTAAGAATCTGAGCTCACCCCTTTCAATGTTTTATTTTTTTCGTAGGATTATAACGAAGTAATTTCTGAATGACCTATAGGGATAGTATGAGGGGATATGAAGACAAGATGTTGTTGTAGTTTTTTTACCTTATGATGTAATGTAAGACTTATGAATATATCTAGTGTTTCCAAGACTACTAAACTAATCGGTCTTTCGAGAATTGATCCTTTGTGATCATTCCAATGTTATGTAATAACGCACCGACTCTTGGTATCTAGGGTCAGGGCGTTACAGTTGGTATCAAAGGAAGTTTAGTACAATGCTTGGAAGCTAGATTTAGATAAACTTTGATTAGAGCACGTAGACCTAAGATTAACATTGAGGATTAGTATAGATTAACTTCCTAGAATTTTGGTATTGTAGAGATTTTGTGAGTTTTCCAAGCAATACATCCCTGTCTGGATACGAGTAGGTAGAGGCGGCTCTGGCACAGATGTACCTAGGGGTAAAACCTGCAAACACCGCTTTGAGCTAGACTCGAATGGGAACTGGTTCACAACAACGGGCCTTGCTGCACTCTTGGTTACGACACTCTCGGGGGATATTCTTAGGATAATTTACATTGTCTTTACAAAGCGATTTAAAGTATTATATATATAAGATAAGAGTAAATGGCCTTGGTTAATCCAATTGTGTTTCAAATTTGGAATATGGTGACATGTAAATCTCTAAATTATGGTATGACTACTATTACTCACACAATAATTTCTGGTTTTAGTCAATGCCTGGATTCCAAGGAAGTCGTAGTTACTTTGAGAATGATGTACAAGGTGGGAACGATGGTGGCAATGAGAAACAAAATGGAATGTTGATAGGCGTAAAGGATATTGTCTTTATGCCAAATCAATTTTCCAAAAATATGATCAACAATATATATATATTAAACAATTACCAGACTCAACAAAGAAGGGAAAGGTGATGAATGATAAGAGCTCCAGCAATGGAGACCATGGAGAAAAGAACCCACAATTTCCATCATGCAGGAAATGTGGAACGAGACACCCAGGAAAGTGTCTCAATGGGACAAAGAAATGCTTTACACGCGGGAAGGAAGGTCAAAAAGTGATGAATTGCTAAAGAAAAATGAAGAGTACTATGGATGAAGATAAAAATGGTCCTAAGAGTCCATTTACAGTCATTTTCCGTAAATGTAGGGGACCTGGCCATTACCCAAGTGAATGTCCTATTCTATAGGATATTTTATTGGTCCATGAAGAAGCTATGTAGAAATAAATGGTTGGAGAAATGTTTAAAAAGTATTCGCGCTCCTTGTTGATGGGTTTACTTTAGAATAATTTTCTCTTGTATTTGTAACCACGCAGTTTTCCTTGTGGGAATGATATTTGAGGAAGAATTGTCTCTTCTCTTGTGGATATAGGTATAAATAACCATATGGTTTTATATGATCATTGGGGTTTGAGAGAATTATAAGTTATTATAATTTGGGATGAAAATGCAAGGTTTGATATAACATTTTTGGTTAAATTATGTTATGTTATTTTGAGGAATTTTTCTCATTTTGGTAATATTATAAAATATAGTTCTTGAAAAAGGACAACACGTAGGCCGTGTGACAACCCGTTGCGTCGGAAAAAGCTGTGGGAATCAAACCCACAACCAAAGTACGATTGGGATTTATCGCCTACCACTGGATTACGTGAAGTGCCCGGTTAGTGTGACTATTATTTTTAGTTAAATGATTCTTTTGATCAATAATAAGTTGATTTGGGTACTTATGTCTTATCAAATGAATACCCTTGGTATAGGAAAATGATTTGGTGATTATGTGATAAATGTTATTTTGGAAGATGTTTGCTTTGTTGGGACCACTATATTCCCAAGGAAAATAGAATATTATGGGATTTCATTAGAGGAGTAATGGTGGATTTTTATCTATGTTTTTATTTTGGATTTATATTGATTTGGGTTGTTTATGGAAATGATTAGGTTAATTACTTTTAAGTATGTGACTTTAAGAGTATTTCATGTCATTTGGAGATACAATTTAATGTGGAATACTACATTCTTCTATGTTTTGGGATTCAATATTAGTTTGGATTATATTGAAGGATTTTAAGGACAATTGATTATTGAATGGTATTTATTTAACGTTGGGGTATTGTTGGTTTAATTTTTGAAATAAAGATTAGTGTTCATTTCTATCAAGGAATATCCTTTTGGTGGATCATTGGATCTTGTACTAACCATTTTGGTTTCGATTAATCTCTAAAGACAATATAAATATATAGTTCATCATGCATGTATCATGTGATTCTATTGAAGTTTATTCTAGCTCTTCCAGTGTGACCAAGTCTTCTTGAATACCCATCGTTTAAAAAAAATGAGTTAGTGGTGGAAATTTATTAAAGAATGAAACTATACTAAAAATGTAAGTATATATCGTTATATTCTTAGTCAATATCATAAATGAATTCCTCATCCTTAAGTGATGTAACTTAAAACAAAAAAAATGTTGTTCGTTTACTTTCCTGCTAGGAGACTAATGGTCGTTTGTCCCAACACAAGTTTGTTGTTTTCTTATTGTTAACTTTCTTCTGATCATGATTTCTATCCCTATCCATCAGAACTTGACACTTAGTTTATCATCCATATCCATGTTTTCCTACATCAATTCCGAGTCTGGGTTATCTTGGTTGACCTTTATACCTCTCTTTCTTTCTCTTAAAGTGATAGTTTTATTGACTCTTTTTCCGATGTAGGAATATCCATTATATTCCCAGGTACAATTTTAAAAATTTTGAGGACGCAATTTATTGAAGGAGTGGAGAATCTAAAACCCCAAGCTTCCATGATACGTTTCCCTTTTAATAATGCAATGGCGTGCATTGTACGCAACTTCGAGATTCTAACACACCACAACCAATCAAACTAGCCGTTATGAATAGTAATACCTACATTTTTTGATTTTATAAATTCAATATCTCAAAATGGACTTCATTTTTGGATTCTGAATATCAAAATTAGCCTAGGGTGAAATTTTGGTACTTTTCGGATAACATTCATATTTTGATGAATAGTGAAAATTACTAAATTTTAATTAAAAACGACTTTTTTTAATCAAAATAATTAATAGTGATAAATTATGAATTTGAAGGGTTTTAAAGTATATTTAGAATTTATTTTTACCATGTAATACAATGTGGGTCATTGAACATAATTTCACATTTAAACCAGACATAAACAAGTGCCAATCTTTTGATAGTTATTATCTCTTAAAAACACGCTTTTTGTTTTAACAACGGGAATTAATTTTAAATTAATTTCTGCCACTTCTATGTTTTGAATTTTGAAAAATGGATTCCATATTTGGAATCAGGATGTTCAAATTATGTAAATAGGTAACTTTTATTTTTAGACATTTTGGATAATTACTTCGGTAAATATTTTATTTACCATGGTTAAAGGGTAAATCCGATAAACAAGGGTTACAAAAATAATATTATAATAATGCTAAATTACCCTAAAACGTGTCTTAACCCTATTGGTTAATACATGGTCGACCATGGGTATCTTTGGGTCGATTTTGGGACCCCATGGATCCACTTGTAAGTGACAATGACACTTTAGTTTAATTAAGTTAAAATAAATACAAAAATGAATGAAGCATATATCTTTTAGAAAAACAATTGTTACATAGGGTTATATATGTTGTATTTAGACTATAAAGATTCATTAGAAATATAAAAAGATTTCCTACATAATGATATTTTATTTATAATTTTTATACATTAAATAAGTTAATTTATTTATGACACAATGGTGATGTAGTACTTACCATAATAGTGAAAAATTAGAATAATTGATATTATAAATACCCAAATAAATATAATTTGAGACTTTTATTGAATTACATAAATTCTATAGGTTAATATGACATATTCGTATTGATTTAATTAACTTTTTTGGAAGTACTCATTCTGTTATGTGTTTCACAAAAATCAACTATTGAATAGTGTCAAAATTGACATAAAAGAGTTTCTAAAAAACATATTATATTATTAATTGATATTAAATTCATAAAAATCTAAGGTTCGGCAAAGAGACTTATATCATGATAGGTATATCATTAATGTACCACTTGGGGGTCTCTTGGATGTATATAGTAAGTTTATTAACTATATAATATAAAAATACAAAGTGACATTGTAAATGTCAAACTAATTAACTAAGAGTTAAAACTAAAAGATATGGTTAATATAGTGACCGAAACCTATAAAAATTATATTGGAAGAATGGTTTTCGACCTATCCCCACCTTAACCTTTGAATAATAAACTTTTTAGCCATTATAAACCGAATATGAATTTATTATAAAATAATATTTCTAGCTTTTCAAAAGGTGCCCCTCACCCCTCTTATAAAAGGGCACTCCTCCTTCTCATTTCTTCACACCTTCAAAGCCTTTTGGATCGGCAAAACCCTGACCAAATACTCTCTCATATTCCCCCACTACATCTTAGAGACCTTATTTTGATCAGAAAGCCATCCTAAGGAGCCCTTTTGATCAAATCAAAATGAAGAACCCGAAGAAGAGGTAATGTTTTCAGCACCCCTTTTCAAGTTCCATTCTTCTTCCACTTCTTATTTCTTTGTTATTACCATTATAAATTAATAAATCCAGTATCATATATATGATGTAATTATATTATAAATATGGTACAACTATATTCAGTATTCTATCCACCCTTTGAATAACATGTCACCACACGTGCGTACGTACGGCTTACCGTCTCCACGTCGTGCTGTAATTGTTATTCAATATATTATTACTTGGATGGGTGTAATAATGATGTGTAAATCATGTAAATAATAATTATAACATGATAATGATTCTGTATAAATGATATAACACCCAATTATATATTATTTTAATATCGAAATAATGATATTGTTGCTCGTGCATACGTATGGACTATCGTCTCCACGAACGCGATGAGATTCATTTTCCATCGTATCCAATCAAGTATAATTCTCATTTCATGATTAAAAATAAAATTTGAGGACTTGATATAATTATGGATATGAATAATATACATTCAATTAATAACAAATATGGATCACATAATAAATAATATAAAGTAAAATGAACCCGGTAACACCCAAAATGACGATAATTCTAAGATATTATTAACAAATCAATGTTAAAAGATCATATATGATATCATATTAATGAATGTGATTCTTTTATAATTAAATAAAAATTATTTCACTATTATACAGGAGGTTAAACTACCGTCGACCAAGGAAAATGTAAAAATTAAGGGGTTTCTTATCTCACTTTTAATTCCGTGAGAATTCCATTGTTCACCACTTATTTATTACATGTGGTGTGTGTTCTGCACATGATTGAATTTATTGTTTAATATACATTAATTCATGTATATATACATCATCATTGTATGATCCTTTTTTCATGGGTGTATGTTTTTTATGTTACCAAATCAATAAGTGAATTTGAGATTTCAATTTCCACTCATTTGCCTTTACGCATATTTCATTGATTATATTGCCCCAAGATTATGTGTGGAATCACTATTCATTTGATTATGTCATAATTTCCACTCCCCTTCCTTTGGATATAATTTTGATACACATAATCACTCCATTGATAATTCTCAAGTCGTTGATATGAATTTGATAAGAGTAATTTTAACTCATTCTCCATTTGTTGAGTAAAACATCCAATTCATTGGTGTTGTTTTTACTAGAATATGTGTGAATGTAATTTGATTGTTTTACACTGAATACCCAATCATATTTAGTGTATTTATATTTGTCACACATAATTATGTCGTTGATTTATCCTTAACCTAAGGATACAACCTTTATGAGAGATTTCATCTCAATTTACATTCCATTGAGACTTCTTTGTTGTTATACAACAAATCACTTTTATGTGGTGTATATAATGTACTTTGACATAGTATATCATGAGTTCCGTTATTCTCATGATATTACAATGTTTTTATTACCTCAATTATTTTTATTCAATTGTCTCTCTTTTGGTTAGAAACTCTAACTAAAATACCATTTTTAAATGTTTTAAATACTATTTCTTCTAAATCTTGCTCATTAATGTCCATGTTTTCAAAAATGGTTTTAAGGATTTATTTTTATGGACATTAAAGTTTAGAAATTAAAACTCCTTTTAAAAAGTTTCAAAGTGGTAAGGGACACTTTGATTCAAAAATCTATTTTTAAATGGCTTCTTGACAAATAGTGTGACTTTTAAATGATTTCAAGAAAAAGGGGGATATTTCTCTCAAATAGATTTGATGATTATTTTCATCTATGTCAACATCCTTCATTATTATTGATTGAGGTTAATGTGATACAATACAATCTTCCATATTGTATCAAATGAGTTATGTTTGACTGTGGATGTGCTATTTTTATACCATTCATGGTTTCTGGTAAATGTATTGACAATTTGTATGCTAGTTTTAATACGAATCTTTAAGTTATGTTTAAACCTATTCATATGAGGAATGCATTGGACATAATAAGTGACAGGTGGAGCCCGCTATAGCTCATCGATGCATCGGTAGGTCTCATGAGACAAAGTAGTGTATTGGAACAAGGCCTTGGCAAAATATTATTTGTATTCTTGGCACTAGGCCTTGGCTATGTGGTTATGATAGTCTGCCATTATGCATTCCATCATTATGAAAGTGGTTATTGATATTGCATTTGATCATTGAACTAGTAGAATATACATGTGAGTAAGTAGATGGAATTATTTTATTTTATCTTTTCCATTTTATGCTGAAGTTCATGTTTAAAAGGCTTTCATTTTAGTTATAAACGGCCTTAAGTGTTTATGCTTATATATGAAAGCTTTTGCCATAATGTTATCCTTACTGAGCATCTGAGATCACCTCTTTCAATGTTTTATTTTTTTTTCCAGGATTATGAAGAAGTAATTTATGAATGAACAGCAGGGATAGTATGAGGGTATATGAAGACAAGATGTTGTTGTAGTTTTTTTTACCTTATGATGTAATGTAAGACTAATGAATATATCTAGTGTTTCCAAGACTACTAAACTAATCGGTCTTTCGAGACTTGATCCTTTGTGATCATGCCAATGTTATGTAATAATGCACCGACTCTGGGTATCTAGGGTCGGGGCGTTACATATCCCATTTTCAAGGTATTTAAGCTTAAACTTATCACTAACATAGAGATAATTTCAGTATTATATAAATATGGGGGTTGGAAGTTTGTGGATTTGAGATCACTCATGTAAATTTATATAATCTTATATTGTTTTAAACCAATAAATTTAGATTTTTATAATATTTTATTAAAAGCAATTTAGACATTAATGGATTTTCTTCACATAAATATTTTGTTGTTTATCACAAACTATGTTATATTTAATCAGAGACACATTTATATGGTGTAGATACATTAATGTTTTCCCCACAGAAATTAAATATAAGAAATATCATTAGGAAAATATATACATAGTTTAATTATAGATGAGATGCCATTTGTTTTTCATTATCTAAATATTATGAATTATATAATCATATATTTTATGATATATTATTGAGACACTAAATCAAAAAAAACCCTCAAAAATATGTGCTATATTGTTTCCAAATAGGAACTTGAAATACAAATATCATTTATGTAGTGAGCTCCCAACTATGTTTTCTTCCCCTATATGATCATTTATAAGCTAATAACATAATAAAATTTCCTTAAAAGATTAGGTAATTTTTTCATCATTAAATTTGGTTTCCTATACATAAAGAACACTAACATTTGTGGTACCTGAGGAATATAGTATAATTAATCAATAAATTGGATTTGGATAAGAATTTACCCTTAATAAATCCCATCATCAAATTTGTTTGAATTTTTTGATTCCATATATAAATTTATATGTGGAATGGGGAAAACTAAAGATAATTGATTTAATTGTGAGATATAAATATCATATCACTAAATGTGTAAGGTGAACAATGTAATATTTTTTAGTAAGAAGAAATTATTTTCATTTATTTGATGAAATGGTATAAAACATTACAATTACCCACTGAAATTTCATTATTGTAGATTATGGATTACTTCATGATAATAATATTTAGGATAATTTTAGTTATTACCTATAAAAAATTAAATATTTATATATATGGATCAGAAGAGTCCCTAAAGATATGAATTTTGAAAATCATAATATGATTTTTATAGAGATCAGTTTCTATAAGGACTCAGCCTTAATCATTACTTAATCTTGAGTTATTACAAGATTACACCTTGAGGATCTTTTTAGGTTTAGAGTTTTAGAGAATTAGATCATAGAACATGCATTACATTCCACATTTAAACAAAGTGGTTACATAAAAGATAGTATTCATTTTTCCCATCAATGGAAACATATTTAAAATAAAACATGGATTATTTATTGACACATCCTTGACACTATCATCATATCATGTACCTTTACCTTGACCTGTGAAAAACATTTCAAAAACATGGGATGAGCATAAAAAGCTCAGTAAGGGATATAAAAATATTGAAAGGAAACATGGGTACATATATACATAAGAATGAAATCATAATTTACGCATAAAATATAAGTACTTTAACATACCTCATTCAATCAGGAATAAATCATATAAATCATAAGACATAAAGGTAACTTGAGGCATTCATAACATTCTTACGTAGGGAGTAACCCTCTTGGTTATGTTTAGAATACCCATCATAGTATATTCCCTAAATCTCATCGGAGGAACCTTAACGTTTCACTCTTTCGCGTTACCCAATGAATTGGAGAGCTATATCGGGCTCACCTGCTCTTAGTTTATCACAGAACCACCCGTCTTCATAATAATGCCCAAGAACCATAACATAATCGTATCACATAAAACATGCATAAAGGAAACATAACATTTCCACCTTTCAATCACAAGATATCAATACAATCCATTGATATAGAAACATTATGAAAACCATTTTCAATACCAAAATAAAATAAAAGTAAAACATGGCATTTATTTTTATTTAAAAAAATTATGGCTTGTAGAGGAAGTCGAAACTCAAATAATGGTCACAACGGTGGAGAAGTCGTTTTCACCTCATACGTAAGACAAAACATTCCCTTTTGTCTTTTAGTAAATGCTTCGTATAAAAAAGATCTCTTTTGAAGAAACGTAAAAGTCAAAGGTGTTTATACACCGTATAAAAGAAGGTTGAGTATAAAACAAAATATGCCTCAATGAAAGGAGATTGAGACGAAGACCCCATACCTCGGGTACGACTTGACTCAGTTGTTCTTTAACCTCCTTAAAATCGGGTAACTCCCTTTGGTTTGTGCTCAAAGGCTTCCTTGGGAAGACTTATTCCCAAATTTAGTCTTCAAGGAGTAAGGGAGGGATGTGGAGAGACAAAATGGGCAGGGGTTGGCCGAGCCAAAGGCTTTGGAAGTGTGGGTAAGGAGGTAGAGGTGGGGCCTTTTATAAGAGGAGAGGAGGGGCACTCTTTGAAAGTAAAGAAATGTTACTTTATTTTGAAATGAGTTTCGGATTCAAAAGGTCCCAAATTGATATAATTCGAGGTTAAGGTGATAAGGGTTCGAAATCCACCCATACAATAGTTTTTGGACATGTGTAGGTCATATATTTTACAATATCATTTCATTTTATTTAAATAATTTATTAATGAGGTAATCGCTGCATCATCATGATGTCATAAATAATTTAATTTATTTAATGTCTACAAGTTATAAAAAGAATATCATGATGTAGGAAATATTTTTATCTATCTAATTAATATTTATATTCAAAAATTTGACTTTTATAACCCCATGTAAAAATTGTTTTAGTAAAACAACTCATGTTTGCGTCATTTTTACTTTTACATTAAATAAAAAGTTTTTTATGTCATTTCCCAAACAAAGTGGCTCCATGGGGTCCCCAAGTTGACCCATGGATTGTCTTGGTCGGTCATGACACATCCAATAATGTTAGTACATGTGTCTATGTCATTTCATATTATTAAAACATTATTTTTACCTTAAACTACACTAATTACCACTAATCGCGATTAAAAACATAAAAGTTACTATTAACCAAAAAATTATTTTAATCCCATTGAACCACATTTTACATCTTAATGACAACCATGTATGTTGGTTTTTTGAAAATCAAATCACAGAAGTGGCAAAGTTTCATTTAAACGAAAAATCAGTTTCTTTAAATACCACTTAGTGGTTTCACTATTCATCAAAAATTGAAGTTTTTCAGAAAAATACCAAAATGTAACCCTATTCTATATTTGATATTCATAATTCAAAAATGATTTCTATTTTAAAAAATTAAAAACATATAAGTTACATTAATTAATTTAATAATTAATTCCCACTATCAGAGCAAATAGCGTGTTTTTATGAAACAATAAATATCAAAAGATTGACACTAGTTTAAGTCCAATTTCAAAGTGAAATTAATTCCAATGACAACTATTGGATTAAATGGTAAAAATATATTCTAATTTCACTTTAAAACCAATTCAAAAGATAATATATTCATATAAATAAATTAGATTAAAAATCAGTTTGATGTAAAACGCAGTATTTTTCACTATACATTAAAAAAATGAACATTGTCAGAAAAATACCAAAAAATTCACACAAAGTAAATTTTTATGTCCTAATAAAAAAGAATAAGTTTATTTTGACAAACATAGTTTATTAAATTGTCAAAAGATAGACTTAAAAAATGGTTTCCCAACAAAAGGCAGTAAAACAATATTTTAAAAATATTAGTGTATTCCATGCTTAATATTGGATTTATTTTCATTTTATGCCTCTAAAACACTATATAATTCATTAATAGACATAGATAAAAATATCTATTATTCATTACTTACTTGTGATGTTACATCCTTCCCCCCTTTAGAAAATTGCGTCCCTGCAATTTATTTACTTATCGAATGAGTGGGGGTATTTATCCCACATCGCATTTTCAGATTCCCATGTTACCTCTTCCATCATGTGAGTTTTACACAAAACGATTACCTGGTTAATCACCTTATTCCATAACAATTGCTCCATGTGGTCAAGAATCTGGACCAGTTGTTCCTCATAAGATAGTTTCTCTTCCAGCTGAACTACCTCTGGACTCAAAACATGAGATGGATCTGGCATATACTTTCTCAACAACGAAACTTGAAAAACATTGTGTACCTGAGATAAACTCGGAGGTAAAGCCACCTGGTATGAAACTAATCCAACTCTCTCCAGAATTTCATATGGTCCAATGAACCTTGGACTCAGCTTTCCTTTCATGCCAAATCGCATCAAACTTTTCCTTGGTGAGACTTTGAGAAAAACATGATCACTTACCTCAAAAGATTGATCCTTCCTCTTATTGTCCACATAACTCTTCTGCCTGCTCTGAGCTGTTCCCATGTGTTTCTGAATTAGCTGAACTTTTTCTACCATCTATTCTACCACTTCTGGTCCCATCAACATCCTTTCACCCACTTTATCCCAAAATTCTGTAGTTCGACACCGCTTCCCATATAACGCCTCAAATGGTGCCATCTGTATACTAGAATGAAAACTGTTAATATATGAAAATTCAACCAAAGAAAGATTTTGGTCCCAACTTCCATGATAATTCATAGAGCAAGAACGTAGCATATCCTCCAATTTATGAATTGTTCATTCTGACTGCTCATTTGATTGAGGATGAAAAGTTGTACTAAAATTTAATTCAGTACCCAACGACTTCTGAAGGCCTTTCCAAAAGTTAGAAGTGGATCTCGGATCATGGTCAGATTCAATGGAGAGAAGAACTCCATGTAACCTAACTATCTCTTTACGATACAAACGGGAAAGTTGATCTAGAGATAAAGTATTTCGTATAGCAAGGAAATGAGCAGATTTATTCAAGCGATCAACAATAAACTAGATTGCATTATTACCTCGAGGTGTCTTCGGCAATCCCACAAAGAAGTCCATGGATATATTCTACCATTTCCACTCTGACACTGGTAATGTCTGAAGCATCCCTTTCAGTAATTTCCACTCTTCTTTAACCTGTTGACAAGTCAAACACTTCACAGTATAATCAGCAATATCTCTTTTCATTCAATCCCACCAGCAATACTCCCGCAGATCTCTGTACATCTTAGTACTGCCAGGATGAACTAAAAATGGAGAACTATGAGCTTCACATAACAACTCTCTCTTAAACTGTGAATCACAAGGAACACATAATATCTTCCCAAATCTCAAAATGAAATCATTATCAATGTTGAATTCAGGAAACTTACCTTTCTGAACTAGCTCTACCTTTTTCTGCAACTCACTATCTTGCTTCTGTGCTTTCTTGATTCTGTCTGATAGAGATGATCTCATTGATACCTGAAAGAAAACATTATAAATTCCTTCTCCAACAACTTCTATTCCAAATTTCATCAAATCCTTAACCAAAGGATCGCGTTCCAAACACAACATTGTTAATGAAGAATTACTTTTTCGACTCAAAGCATCGACCACTTTATTTTATTTTCCCGGATTGTAATGAATTGTACAATCATAATCTTTGATTAATTCTAGCCATCTCTGTTGTCTCATGTTCAATTATTTCTGAGTGAATATATACTTTAAACTTTTGTGATCGGTATATATTTCACACTTTACTCCATACAAATGATGCCTCCAAATTTTTAAAGCGAAAACAACAGCAGCTAATTCCAAATCATGTGTAGGGTAATTTACCTCATGAGTTTTCAACTGTCGTGAATCATAAGCAATTACCTGATCATTCTGCATTAGGACACAACCAAGTCCTTTCAATAAAGCATCACTGTATATTAAAAACTCACCATTCCTGGAAGGTAGTGCCAAAACTGGAGCATTCACCAATCTTCTTTTCAGTTCCTGAAAACAATCATCACATTCTTTTGTCCAGATAAACATAACACCTTTCTGAGTTAGCATAGTCATTGGACTAGATAACCATGAAAAATTTCTAACAAACCTTCGGTAATAGCTTGCCAAACCAAGGAAACTACGAATCTCAGTTAAATTTTTGGGTCTTGGCCAGTCTTCAACAAATTTTGTTTTTTCAGGATCAACAGTTATCCCATCTTTTGAAACAATGTGACCAAGGAAAAAATTTGTTGCAACCAAAACTCACACTTGCTGAATTTCCCATACAATTTCTTTTCTTTTAAGGTTTGAAAAATAACCCTTAAATGTCTTTCATGCTCCTCTTTACTTTTAGAAAACACCAAAATATCATCAATGAAAACCACCACAAACTTATCCAAGAACTCATGGAAAATTCTATTCATTAAGTCCATGAATACAGCAGGTGCATTGGTTAGCCCAAAAGGCATTACTACAAATTCATAATGGCCATATCTTGTACAGAATGTGGTCTTCAGAATATCTGCTTTTTTACCTTCAGCTGATGGTACCCCGATCTCAGGTCAATCTTTGAAAAATACTGAGCTCCCTGGAGCTGATCAAAAAAATCATCGATATGAGGCAAAGGATATTTGTTCTTAACAGTGATGTTATTCAAGGCTCAATAATCAATGAAATGTCTCATAGAACCATCTTTCTTTTTAACAACTTAAATAGGAGGACCCCATGGTGATGTTCTAGGTCGAATGAAACATTTCTCTAATAAATCTTGAAATTGCTCTTTCAACTCTAAAAGTTCAATTTGAGCCATTCGATAAGGGGGTTTCGAAATTGGATTAGCATCAGGAACTAAGTCAACAGTAAATTCAACTTCCTGATCTGGTATTATTCCATGCAACTCATCATGAAAAACATCAGGATACTCTTTTAGCACTGGCACATCATTAATATGAACAGTTCCTTTTTTTCAACGATCTGTGCAAGGTAACATTCATTTCCATCTTTTACAAGTTTCTCGGCCTCTTGATATGTTATCAACAGTAAGGGTTCATTCTTGTACACAAACTAAAATTCATTCTGAAAATAAACTTCTTCAGCTCTACAGTCAATCTTAGCATGGTAAACAGAGAGCCAATCCATACTCAAGATAACATCAAACTCTACTAGAGGTAGAACAATAATGTTTGCAAGTAGTTTCTTTCCATAAATAAGGATAGAAAGATTCTTATAAATTATTTTTTCCTCAACATTTCCCCCAGGTGTTTTTACCAAAAGTTCAGGAGTCATTTCTTGAGATGGTATTCCCATTTTAATAGAAAATGTTTCAGAGATGAACGAATGTGTAGACCCAAATAAAACAACACACTGGCATAATCTGAAAAAACAAACAAAGTACCTGATACAACTTCATTTGATGGCCCGACATCTGCTGAAGTAGTTCCAAAGGATTTCACCACCCCTTTCTTCTTGTAGTCTAACTTATTCTCGTCACTCAAGATCTTTGTCGGACACTCGTTTGCATAGTGACCCATATCATTGAACTTAAAACATTTCACTAACTGTAAATCAAATTTTTTCTTACCATCACCCTTCCCTTTTTTAGTGCAATCACGAGCCTTATGTCCCATCTTTCCGCATCGGTAGCACTTTCCAAAATTCAGAAGACATTCCCCAACATGCCTTTTCCCACACTTATTACAAACTGGAAACCTAGTTTTCTTACCATCAGACTTTTTTGAAGAATTCTTCCCTTTCACCTACCACCACGGTCTCTTCTTCTTCTAGTTGTTATAGAACACTTGGTCATTGGCAAACTCCATTTCCACCTTCTCAGCACATCAAACAAGATTTTCATAACTTTTAAACTCAGGAGAAGCAAATTCCCTTCGATATTTTGTCTTTAATCCTGAGTAAAAAACGATTGATTTTACTATCATGGTCTCGGATAAAATTTGGAGCATACCTTGCCAATCGAGTGAACCTTTCATCAAAGGTAGCCACTGAGTCTTCTGCTTGCCTGAATTCCAAGAATAGCTTTTCCATCCTAAGTCGAACAGCCTTAGGAAAATACTTCTCAAGAAACATACCTTTAAATTCATCCCAATCGAGAGTATCAATCTCATCAGCGTCCCTGATATTTTTAACCATCGACCACCACTGATCTGCTTCACCCTCCAAACGGTAAATAGAAAGACTAACCATTTGATTGTCTGAACACCCCATGACATTGAAAATATTCTCTAGTGCTTTAATCCACCCTTCAGCTAACACAGGGTCAGATGATCCTCTGAATGATGGGGGATGTTGCCTCATGAAATGTTCCACCACTGACATGTTCCTCTGCGGTTGATCTGGCTGATCTCGTGCATGGATACCACCACCATTTATCTCTTGAGTCAATTGCGCCATTACTGCAACAAACTGTTCTGTTCCAATTCCGACCATCTCAGGATGCTGATTCGGAAGGTTATTCCTTCTATATGCCTTCCTAGGACTGCTTCCCTATTTCCTCTAAGGAAAACCATTCTGAACAAACATGTTTTAGATGAAGCAACATGGTAATCTTCAAATGATATATCATTTCCATTTGACCATAAAAAATATTTTTGGATAATCATTTAATAGAATTCTAACTCCTAATGTTATCTAAACCGACCGTTGATAACAACTATAAGGCCCCGACCTTAATCATTACATAATCTTGAGTTATTACAAGATTACACCTTGAGGATCTTTTCATTTTTTGAGTTTTAGAGAAATAGATCATAAAACATGCATTATATTCCACATTTAAAGAAATTGGTTACATAAAAGATAGTATTCATTTTTCCCATCAATGGAAACATATTTAAAATAAAACATGGATTCTTTCTTGACACTTCCTTGACACTATCATCATATCATGTACCTTTCCCTTGACCTATGAAAAACATTTCAAAAACATGGGATGAGCATAAAAAGCTCAGTAAGGGATATAAAAATATGGGAATGAAACATGGGTATATATATACAAAAGAATGAAATCATACTTTACCCATAAAATATAAGCACATTAACATACCTCATCAAATCATGAATAAATCATAGTAATCATAAGACATAAAGGTAACTTGAGGCATTCATAACATTCTTACGTAGGGAGTAACCCTCTTGGTTACGTTTGGAATACCCATCACAATATATTCCCTAAAACTCTTCAGATAAAACCATAACGTTTCACTCTTTCGCGTTACCCAATGAGTTGGAGAGATATATCGGGCACACCTGCCCTTAGTTTATCACGGAACCACCTATCTTCATAATAATTCCCAAGAACCATAACATAATCGTATCATATAAAACATGCACAAAGGAAACATAACAATTCCACCTTTCAATCACAAGATATCAATACAACACATTGATATAGAAAAATTATGAAAACTATTTTCAATACCAAAATAAAAGAAAAGTAAAACATGGTATTTATTTTTCTTTAAAAAAAGTATGGCTTGTAGAGGAAGCCCAAACTCAAATAATGGTCATGGTGGCGGAGAAGTCGTTGTCGCCGCATACGTACGACAAAAACATTCCCTTTTGTCTTTTAGTAATCGCTTTGTATAAAAAAGATCCCTTTTGAATAAATGTAAAAGTCAAAGGGGTTTATAAACCATATAAATAAATGTTATGTATAAAACAAAATATGCCTCAATGAAAGGATAATGAGACGAATTCCCCATACCTCGGGTCCGACTTGACTCGGTCGTTCTTTAATCTCCTTAAAATCGGGTAACTCCCTTTGGTTTGAGCTCAAAGTCTTCCTTGGGAAGACTTCATCCAAAATTGAGGATTCAAAGAGTAATAGAGGGATGTGGAGAGACAAAATGTGTAGGGTGTGGCCGAGCCAAAGGCTTTGGAAGTGTGCGTAAGGAGGTAGAGGTGGGGGCCTTTTATAAGAGGAGAGGAGGGGCACTCTTGGAAAGTAAAGAAATGTTACTTTATTTTGAAATGATTTTCGGATTGAAAAGGACCCAAATTGATTTAATTTAAGGGTATGGTGATAATAGTTCGAAATAAACCCATACAATAGGTTTTGGACATGTTTAGGTCATAGTTTTTACATTATCATTTCATTTTATTTAAATCCTTTATTAATGAGGTAATCGCTGCATCATCATGATGTCATAAATAATTTAATTTATTTAATGTCTAAAAATTATAAAACAAATATCGTGATGTAGGAAATAGTTTTTATATTTCTAATGAATATTTATAGTAAAAAATATGACTTTTATAACCCTATGTAAAAAATGTTTTAGTAAAACAACTCATGTTTGCATCATTTTTACTTTTACATGTAATAAAAAGTTATTTATGTCATTTCCCAACCAAAGTGGCTCCATTGGGTCCCCAAGTTGACCCATGGATTGTCTTGGTCGGCCATGACACATACAATAATGGTAGGACATGTGTCTAGGTCATTTCATATTATTAAAGCATTATTTTTACCTTAAACTACATTAGTTACCACTAATCGCGATTAAAAACATAAAAGTTACTATTCACCAAAAAAATATTTTAATCCCATTGAACCACATTTTACTTCTTAATGAGAACCATGTATGTCGGATTTTTGAAAATCAAATCACAGAAGTGGAAAAGATTCATTTAAACGAAAAATCAGTTTCGTTAACTACCACTTAGTGGTTTCACTATTCATCAAAAATTTAAGTTTTTCAGAAAAATACCAAAACATCACCCTAAGATATATTTGATATTCCGAATTCAAAAATGATGTCTATTTTAAAAAATTAAAAACATATAAGTTACATTAATTAATTTAATAATTAATTCCCGCTGTCAGAGCAAATAGCGTGTCATTATGAACATTGTCAGAAAAATACCAAAAAATCACACAAAGTAAATTTTGATGTCCCAATCATAATGAATAAGTTTATTTTGATAAAAATAGCTTATAAAACTGTCAAAATATTAATTTAAAAAATTGTTTTCCATCAAAAGGCAGTAAAACGATCTTTTAAAAAAATTAGTGTATTCTATGCTTAAGATTGGATTTATTTTCATTTTAAGCCTATAAAACACTATCTAATTCATTAATAGACATAGATATAAATATCTATTATTCATTGCTTACTTGGGATGTTACATCCTTCCCCCCTTTAGAAAATTACGTCCCCATAATTTATTAACTTATCGAATAAGTGGGGGTATTTTTCCCTCATCGCAATTTCAAATTCCCATGTTGCCTCTTTCATCATGTTGTTTTTCCACAAAACCATTACCTGATTAATCACCTTATTCTGTAACACTTGCTCCCTGTGGTCAAGAATCTAGACCGGTTGTTCCTCATAAGATATGTTCTCTTCCAGCTGAACTACCTCTGGACTCAAAACAAGAGATGGATCTGGCATTTACTTTCTCAACATCGAAACATGAAAAACATTGTGTACCTGAGATAAACTCGGAGGTAAAACCACCCGGTATGCAACTGATCCAACTCTCCCCAAGATTTCATATGGTCCAATGAACCTTGGACTCAGCTTTCCTTTCTTACCAAATCGCATCACACTTTTCCATGGTGAGACTTTGAGAAAAACATGATCACCAACCTCAAAAGATAGATCCCTCCTCTTGTTGTCCGCATAACTCTTCTGCCTGCTCTGAGCTGTTCTCATGTGTTTCTGAATCAGCTGAACCTTTTCTGCCATCTCTTCTACCAATTCTGGTCCCATCAACTTCCTTTCACCCACTTCATCCCAAAATGCTGGAGTTCGACACTGCTTCCCATATAACACCTCAAATTGTGCCATCTGTATACAAGAATGAAAACTGTTATTATATGAAAATTCGTCCAAAGAATGATGTTGATCCCAACTTCCCTGATAATACATAGAAAAAGAACGTGGTATATCCTCCAATGTCTGAATTGTTCGTTCTGACATCCCATTTTATTGAGGATGAAAAGCTATACTAACATTTAATTCAGTACCCAATGACTTTTGAAGGCCTTTCCAAAAGTTAGAAGTGAACCTAGGATCACATTCAGATACAATGGAGAGAGGAACTCCTTGTAACCTAACTATCTCTTTAAGATACAAATGGGAAAGTTGATCTAGAGAGAAAGTATCTCGTATAGGAAGGAAATGAGCAGATTTAGTCAAGAGATCAACAATATCCTAGATTGCATTATTACCTCGAGGGGTCTTCGGTAATCCCGCAATGAAGTCCATGGATATATTCTCCCATTTCCACTCTGGAACTGGTAAAGGCTGAAGCATCCCTTTCGGTAACTTCCACTCTTCTTTAACCTGTTGACAATTCAAACACATCACAGTAAAATCATCAATATCTCTTTTCATTCCATCCCACCAGTAATACTCCTGCAGATCTCTGTACATCTTAGTACTTCCAGGATGAACTGAAAACGGAGAACTATGAGCTTCACATAACAACTCTCTCTTCAACTGTGAATCACAAGGCACACACAATATCTTCCCAAATCTCAAAACGAAATCATTATCAATGTTGAATTCAGGCAACTTACCTTTCTGACCCAGCTCTACATTTTTCTGCAACTCACTATCTTGCTTCTGTGCTTTCTTGATTCTGTCTGATAGAGATGATCTCACTGATACCTGAATCAAAACATAAGAACTTCCCACTCCAACAACTTCTATGACAAAGTTCATCAAATCCTTAACCAAAGGATCATGTTCCAAATGCATCATTTTTAATGAAGAATTACTTTTTCGAATCAAAGCATCAGCCACTTTATTTGCTTTTCTCGGATGGTAATGAATTTTACAATCATAATCCTTGATTAATTCTAGCCATCTCATTTGTCTCATGTAAAATTTTTTCTGAGTGAATATATACTTTAAACTATTGTGATCGGTATATATTTCACACTTTACTCCAAACAAATTATGCCTCCAAATTTTTAAAGCGAAAACAACAACAGCTAATTCCAAATCATGTGTAGGGTAATTTACCACATGAGTTTTCAACTATCATGAAGCATAAGCAATTACCTGATCATTCTGCATTAGGACACAACCAAGTCCCTTCAATGAAGCATCACTGTATATAACAAAATCACCATTTCTAGAAGGTAGTGCCAAAACTGCAGCATTCACCAATCTTCTTTTCAATTCCTGAAAACAATCCTCACATTATTTTGTCCAGATAAACTTAACACCCTTCCGAGTTAGCTTAGTCATTGAACTAGATAACCGTGAAAAATTTCTAACAAACCTTCGGTAATAGCCTGCCAAACCATGGAAACTACAAATCTCAATTACATTTCTGGGTCTTGGCCAGTCTTCCACAACGTTTGTTTTTGCAGGATCAACCGTTATCCCATCTTTTGAAACAATGTGACCAAAGAAAGAAATTTGTTGCAACCAAAACTCACACTTGCTGAATTTCCCATACAATTTCTTTTCTTTGAAGGTTTGAAAAATAACCCTTAAATGTAATTCATGCTCCTCTTTACTTTTAGAAAACACCAAAATATCATGAATGAAAACCACCATAAACTTATCCAATAACTCATGGAAAATTCTATTCATTAAGTCCATGAATACAGTAGGTGCATTGGTTAGCCCAAAAGGCTTTACTAAAAATTCATAATGGCCATATCTTGTACGGAATGCGGTCTTAGGAATATCTGTTTCCTTTACCTTCAGCTGATGGTACCACGATCTCAGGTCAATATTTGAAAAATACTGAGCTCCCTGGAGCTGATCAAATAAATCATCGATATGAGGCAATGGATTTTTTTTTTCTTAACAATGATGTTATTCAAGGCTCAATAATCAATGCAAAGTCTCATAGAACCAACTTTATTTTTATCAAATAAAACATGAGCACCACATGGAGATGTGCTAGGTCGAATGAATCCTTTCTCTAATAAATCTTGAAATTTCCCCTTCAACTATAAAAGTTCAATTTGAGCCATTCGATAAGGGGGTTTTGAAATTGGCTTAGCATTAGGAACAAAGTCAAAAGTAAATTCAACTTCCCGATCTGGTATTATTCCATGCAAATCATTAGGAAAAACATCAGGATACTCATTTACCACTGGCACATCATTAATCTAAACTGTTCCTTTATTTTCAACGACGTGTGCAAGGTAACATTCATTTCCATATTTTACAAGTTTCTCAGCCTCTTGATATGTTATCAACAGTAAGGGTTCATTCTTGTACACAAACTGAATTTCTTTCTGAAAAGAAACTTCTTTAGCTCTACAGTCAATCTTAGCATGGTAAATAGAGTGCCAATCCATACCCAGGATAACTTCAAACTCTACTAGAGGTAGAACAATATGGTTTTCAAGTAGGTTCTTTCCACATATATGGATAAGAAGATTCTTATAAATTCTTTTTGCCTCAAAATTTATCCCAGGTGTTTTACCAAAAGTTCAGGAGTCATTTCTTGATATGGTATTCCCATTTTATTATAAAAGGTTTCAGAGATGAATGAATGTGTAGACCCTGAATCAAACAACACACTGGCATAATCTGAAAAAACAAACAATGTACCTGATACAACTTCATTTGATGGTGCGACATCTGCTGAAGTAGTTCCAAAAGATTTCACCACCCATTTCTGCTTGTAGTCTAACTGATTCCCGTCACTCAAGCTCTTTGTCGGACACTCGTTTTCATATTGACCCACCTCATTGCACATAAAATATTTCACTAACTGTAAATCAAATCTGGACTTACCATCACCCTGCTCTTTTTCAGTGCAATCACGAGCCTTATGTCCCATCTTACCACATCAGTAGCACCTTCCAGAATTCAGAAGACATTCCCCTGTATGCCTTTTCCCACATTTATCACAAACTGGAAACCTAGTTTTCATACCATCAGACTTTTTTTGAAGAATTCTTCCCTTTCTCCTGCCACCTCGGTCTCTTCTTCTGCTAGTTGTTATAGAACACTTGGTCATCGACAAACTCCGTTTACACCTTCTTGGTACATCAAACAAGCTTTTCATAACTTTTAAACTCACGAGAAGCTAATGCCATTCGATATTTTGTGTTTAATCTTGATTAAAAAAGATTGATTTTACTATCAAGGTCTCAGATAAAATTTGGAGCATACCTTGCCAATCGAGTTAACCTTTCTTCATAGGTAGCCACTGAGTCTTCCTCTCGCATCAATTCCTAGAATTTCTTTTCCATTCAAATTCGAACAGCCTTAGGAAAATACTTCTCAAGAAACATACCTTTAAATTCATCCCAGTCGAGAGTATCAATCTCATCAGCGTCCCAAATATTTTTAACCATCGACCACCACTGATCTGCTTCACCCTCCAAACGTTAAATATCAAGACTAACCTTTTGATTGTCTGAACACCCCATGACATCGAAAATCTTCTTCTATTCTTTAATCCACCCTTCAGCTAACACAGGGTCAGATGATCCTCTGAATGATGGGGGTGTTTCCTCATGAAATGTTCCACCACTGACATGTTCCTCTGCGGTTGATCTGGCTGATCTCGTGCATGGATACCACCACCATTTATCGCTTAAGTCAACTGCACCATTACTGCAACAAACTATTCAGTTCCAATTCTGACCATCTCAGGATGCTGATTTGGATGGTTATATCTTTCTGTATGCCTTCCTGGCACTGCTTCTCTGTTTCCTCTATGGAAAACCATTCTGAACAAACATGTCTTAGATGAAGCAACATGGTAATCTTCAAATGCTATAACATTTCCATTTGACTATAAAAAAATTTGGATAATCAATTTAATAGAATACTAACACCTAAAGTTATCTAAACCGACCTTTGATACCAACTATTAGGCCCCGGCCTTAATCATTATTTAATCATGAGTTATTACAAGATTACACCTTGAGGATCTTTTCAGGTTTAGAGTTTTAGAGAATTAGATCATAAAACATGCATTACATTCCACATTTAAACAAAGTGGTTACATAAAAGATAGTATTAATTTTTCCCATAAATGGAAACTTATTTAAAATAAAACAAGGATTCATTCTTGACACTTCCTTGACACTATCATCATATCATGTACCATTCCCTTGACCTGTGAAAACCATTTCAAAAACATGGGATAAGCATAAAAATCTCAGTAAGGGATATAAAAATATGGAAAGGAAACATGGGTACATATATACATAAGAATGAAATCACACTTTACCCATAAAAGATAAGCACATTAACATACCTCATAAAATCATGAATAAATCATAGAAATCATAAGACATAAAGGTAACTTGAGGTATTCAGAACATTCTTACATAGGGAGCAACCCTCTTGGTTACGTTTCGAATACCCATCATAGTATATTCCCTAAATATCTTCGGAGAAACCTTAACGTTTCACACCTTCGCGTTACCCAATGCATTGGAGAGCTATATCAGGATCAACCGCCCTTAGTTTATCATGGAACCACCCGTCTTCATAATAATGCCCAAGAACCATAACATAATCGTATCACATAAAACATGAATAAAGGAAACATAACATTTCCACCTTTCAATCACAAGATATCAATACAACGCATTGATATAGAAACATTATGAAAACCATTTTCAATACCAAAATAAATGAAAAGTAAAACATGGTATTTATTTTTCTTGAATAAAAGTATGGCTTGTAGAGGAAGTCGAAACTCAAATAATGGTCACGGTGGCAGAGAAGTCGTTGTCGCCGTATACGTAGGACAAAAATATTCCCTTTTGTCTTTTAGTAAACGCATCGTATAAAAAAGATCCATTTTGAATAAATGTAAAAGTCAAAGGGGTTTATACACCGTATAAAAAAGGTTGTGTATGAAACAAAATATGTCTCAATTAAAGGATATTGAGACAAAGTCCCCATACCTCGGGTCCGACTTGACTCGGTCGTTCATTAATCTCCTTAAAATCGGGTAACTCCCTTTGGTTTGAGATCAAAGGCTTCCATGGGGAGACTTCTTCCCAATGTGAGGCTTAAAAGAGTAAGATAGGGATGTGGAGAGACAAAATGGGTAGGGGTTGGCCGAGCCCAAGGCTTTGGAAGTGTGGGTAAGGAGGTAGAGGTGGGGTCCTTCTATACGAGGAGAGGAGGGTCACTCTTGTAAAGTAAAGAAATGTTACTTTATTTTTAAATGATTTTGGGATTCAAAAGGTCCCAAATTGATATAATTAGAGGGTAAGGTGATAAGGGTTCGAAATCCACCCATCCAATATGTTTTGGACATGTGTAGGTCATATATTTTATATTATCATTTCATTTTATTTAAATCCTTTATTAATGAGGTAATCGCTGCATCATCATGATGTCATAAATAATTTAATTTATTTAATGTATAAAAATTATAAAAAATATATCATGATGTAGAAAATAGTTTTATCTTTATAATGAATATTTATAGTCAAAAATATGACTTTTATAACCCTATGTAAAAATTGTTTTAATAAAACTACTAATGTTTACGTCATTTTTAATTTTACATTAAATAAAAAGTTATTTATGTCATTTACCAACCAATGTGGCTCCATGGGGTCCCCAAGTTGACCCATGGATTTTATTGGTCGCCCATGACACATCCAATAAGTGTAGGGCATGTTTCTAGGTCATTTCATATTATTAAAACATTATTTTTATCATAAACTACACTAATTGCCACTAATCACGATTAAAAACATAAAAGTTACTTTTCACCAAAAAATTATTTTAATCCCATTGAACCAACTTTTAATTCATAATGACAACCATCTATGTTGGATTTTTTAAAATCATATCACAGAAGTGGAAAAGTTTCATTTAAACGAAAAATCAGTTTCTTTAACTACCACTTAGTTGTTTCACTTTTCATCAGAAATTGATGTTTTTCAGAAAAATACCAAAACTTCACCCTAAGCGATATTTAATATTCCGAATTCAAAAATGATGTATATTTTACAAAATTAAAAACATATAAGTTACATTAATTAATTTAATAATTAATTCCCATTGTCAGAGTAAATAGCGTGTTTTTATAAAACAATAAGTATCAAAAGATTGACACTAGTTTAAGTCCAATTTCAAAGTGAAATTAATTCCAAAGACCAGAATTGGATTAAATGGTTAAAATATATTATAATTTCAATTTAAAACCAATTAAAAAGGTAATATAATCATATAAATAAATTAGATTAAAAAGCAGTTTTGATGTAAAATGCAGTATTTTTCACTATTCATTAAAAAATGAACATTGTCTGAAAAATACCAAAAATTCAAACAATGTAAATTTTGACATCCCAATCATAAATAATAAGTTTATTTTGACAAACATAGCTAATAAAATTGTCAAAAGATATATTTAAAAATTGGTTTGCCATCAAAAGGCAGTAAAACAATCTTTTAAAAATATTAGTGTATTTCATGCTTAAGATTGGATTTATTTTCATTTTAAGCCTCTAAAACACTATCTAATTCATTAAAAGACATAGATAAAAATATCTATTATTCATTACTTAATTGGGATGTTACAGTTTCACTATCCCTAACATCGTGGAATTAGTTCCTGATCATATCTCGCATATTTTTTATAACAAACATTGAGTCAATGATACATTGGAATACAATTTATATTAATTAGTTCATTGTGATAGTAATTTAATAAGAGTATCTTCATTTTAAATTGTAAGATATGATCTAACACAACATTGTGAGTTAATTATTTCACTTTAAAAATATTATTTGACTCTCTATATACAAATATGTAAGTGTTTTGTTTATTAATTTAGAAATATAATATTATTATTCAGTATAATTAAATATAATATTTTCATAACGATTTATTTTTAAAATAATAAATATGATAAAAAGTATAAATATTCTGAACATTTATAATCTTATTTTTTCACATTAATATTAATAATTCCACGGTTGAATGTAATCTCACATGACATTGGAAGTAATTCACTTATCATATAAAAAAGGAATATTTTTAGAGACTCTATAATGTTTTATTGTTTGTCTAGATTAATTATAAAAACTTTTAGAATCGGTAATATTTATTCTAAATGAAACACCCAGTTTTTATGAAAATTAGGGAAATGGAAAATGTATTATTGGATATTATATATAGTGATATATGGGGAACAAAAAACCAATCAGTGGGTGGTGATTTTTTGTACATTATTACAATTACTCCTGATTTTTGTTGGTCTGTTTATGTTTTATATTGAATCTTATATATGAATCTAGTGAAATGAATACACGTTTTCAAAATGAATAACATCATCAATTTGGGAGAGTGTTAAGAATCTATAATTTGATCGTAGAGGAGAATACTTGATCTCTGAATTCATACTACATGTAAGAGAATATTGAATTACTTCACAACTCAATACTCTCATAATAGTGTAACCGAAAGGTTCATTAATGTGGATTAATCTAACATGGATAGTGATGAAATATTCAATGATGGTATATATGACAATGTTATTTCATACTACTATTATGATCTAAAAACTACAACATTATTTCCAAACTGCATTAAATCTATTGATGTCATAATGGAAGGATATGAAATATATAATGGTAGATGTTACATAATTTAAATCATTAGGATTATATTATTGGGAAACATATATATGAAATTTTATATATGATTGTCTTCGTACTAAATTATAAAACAATATATATATATTTGTTTATCTAAACGATGGAATGTGATTATATTTTTATAAAATTATAGAGAATAATTGGAATGTGGTGCAATTGGATGGTTTCTCTTAAAAATATACATTTCATTCGAGGATTTAGATAAAGTAAAATTAGCATTCAAGTGTTCGAGATCAAAAATTAAGAACCTCCCCTATGATATTTTTTCTTATTCTAAAAATAGATATGGTTTAATAATGGGAACCTATTACATAGAGAAAAATTATTTACTCAATGATAATTTATCCTACAAGGAATGAATCATTTAATTTTAATATCCAGTTAAATGATTGTTGAACTTGGATAATTTTGAGACAAAAAATCAGAAGTATTACCATATTTGGGGATGATCTATTTTAAAAAATAGTTATGGATGATGAAACAACCCATCATACAAAAGAACGTTTTTCATGTATAATTAAACAATAATCCATGCTATTTATATTTTTAGTTATCAATTATGATGACATACCATTAATAAGAGATGCAACTACATACTACCATGAAGAATATGAGTGTTTTTATTCAAATAATTATATGAAATTTAATGAATATAAGATGGAATATTTTTAATTTATAAATTCATGTAACATGGTTGGTTCACCTAACTGGGAGATACACATATTGTATTCTAGTATTTTTATAAATAAAAATACATGGAATGATATTTTTATAGAATTAAAACATTCTTGGTGGTAAATATTATTAACATATTGAAGTTATTGACTTTAAAGAAATATTTTTTTCTATAATTATGATAAATATTAATTATGGGTTTCAAGGATTAGTAACTGATATTTATTATGAGATATGTGCTGCTGATTTCAAAACCACTGTACTTATTGGGAAACTATTATTGGATCTTTATAAGATAAAACCAATTGGATTGATGTTAAAAATGAGACACATGTGTTGTGATGGATTAAATAGCTACATAATACATAGAATTAATCTTTTCAAAGATGGAATATCATATTTTATGATTCAATAAAAGATGTTAGTTTGATAAAATAAATTGATGATTGTACGGTATATAAGTATATTAGTGAGGGTGTAATAGTATTTTGATTTTGTATATAATTTAAACACCACATATTAGAAATTATATCATGATTATTTACTCACCAATTATATGGATAGGTAAATAATTATTTAAGGAATACATGGGTATTTGGGAACATTCCAAATATGAGAATATATATTGGAAGATCAAGGAGTATTCTTAATAATTTTCAAGACACCTATTTTAGTAGTTTCCTATTTTAAATTATATTTCATAAATACATGTTGTTTTTTCAAGTACTAATGTGAATGAATATTATCCAGAATTATAATCCATAAAAAAATGAAACCACTGATTGAATTCTCTATGTGTCTTCCATTGGATCTATCTTGTATTCCATATTGGTTATCCAACATCATGCCATATATTCTATTAAAAATTAAATTTTAATCATGACATTAAATTTGAGAGTAATAATTGTGAAATAAATAAAATCCTCATTTTTTTGGCGAAAATATATATATGTATCTAATATATGGTGGAGTAAATCATTTATTTTTAAATGTTAGCAGAAATACAAATTCAAATCCAATAATGGATATTTGTGACAATTATAGGGTAATGTTTTCGCTAAATAGTGGATATATAACATGTATGTGTAAAATTAATTCTAGAATAACATTTTTGAAAATATAGTTATAGAAGATCACTACATTAATTGGTACATAGTAAGTTGTTTAGATCATTATGTTCTTTTTAAACATGATGTGGTTCCAAGGATTAATTGTTTGATGAATCATGATTATGAAAACAATAGAGTCATTAATCAGAATAATGGACACTTGTGACACAATTAGACCAATAAAATCCCTATTTAATACTATAACATATGGTAGACCATTGAGAGTGGTGATATTAGGGCTTTTATGGTGGATATAGAATAAAATATTTCAGTTCTAATGGCTAATACATTACAATAATAGAAACAAGTGTGTCATGTTAGATCTCATGTTTTATGATATATACGAGATTTATGGAATGATTTTAATTGTATTAGGATTTTATAATATTATAAATATTAATTTATAATTCAACCATATATACAAAAGAAATTAAATTATATAATGGTTCAACTAATAATATCGGGTAAATGAAACACATTGAGTTATCCCTTTTCGACGATTATGATGGAGTAGTATATGATGATATGATATGTATATTTTAGAATGAATAAAATAATATAATCATTGATATGGGTTGACTATGATACATGATGTATAGATTCGTGAGGTAACAAATTAAGAATTATTTTTTAATAAACAAACTATGATCCTGCTAAGAAAAGAAAGACCCCTATATTAGTAGAACAGAAAACATACTCAAGTCTGAAAGAAGAAGATTTACAAAGGTCCTTCCTATATAGAGGAAGGGGATCATCTAGAAGATGATCCATACAAAGATAATCATTACCATTGGCACCCTTATTAGCATTCCCATCTAATCCAATGCATTTTCTTCTCTATAAACATGAGTAACGAAGTGATCCTTTGAGTAAAGAGAATCAGTACATCAAATACAATTATTAGTGAGCTTCCATGAAAGGTGAATGGACCCAGTTCGTAAAGAAAATACAATAGCCATAGAATCACACTCAATCCAAATATTGTCCCAACCCCGTTATTCTGCATACTCCATACCCACAATAACACCAAACATCTCTGCTTCAAGAACGGAGGCAATACCACATGAGCCATGAATGCATCCAAGAGCATTCCCTAGATAATCCCTAAAGAGAGAACCAAAACCAAAGGGGCCCAGATTTCCCCTTGATGCACCATCTGAGTTAACATTATTCCACCCACAAAAAGGTGCCTTTTATATGACTTCCATTGTCGAAAGAGGAGGCCAATAATTACCATTAATATCAATCTGATTCAGCACAGATAAATAATTAATTTAATTATAGAAAAACACACCTTTAGGTGTTTCCACCTCATGTACAGCATCAAGGATACTTGCAAGACCAGCACCAGCCGGAAAAGGTTGTGACTCATGTCTGAATTTTTTCCTCGAAGACCATATGAAATGAATAATTTCCTCCACCGCAACTTGATAAAAAATTCTAGAATTTCGGAGAGAGTTTCAAAAAATTCAATCATTTAATGAATTCATATATTGAGTTGGTTTGAGGCATAAAAAAATAAAAAATATCAACAACCTCCCTCCACATCGCCGAAGCTTCTATACAACTAGGGAAGATATGATCCACATCTTCCCTATGCCGAGAGCATAAAGCACAAGTAGAGAAAAGGGAGATTCCACAAACCTGTAAAAAGTCATCAGATGGTAATTTTTTATAAGCCAACCTCCATGTTATAATGGATCTGGATGGCCTTAAGAACTTCTTGTAAAGATGTCCAATCCATTTCAATTCTGATGAACTACAAATAGTGTAATTCTAAAATCCTTTTGATGTGAGAATACCCTTGAAAATAGGTTAACATGACCAAAAATAACCTCTATAAGACCAACAATAATTATCCACTAAAGAGGTGATGTGATCTGGAAGGTTCTCCATACTCTCAAGCTGATCTGTAATTGGAATGTCAAAATCCAAATTCAACTGCTCCTCCAGAACCAAGTCAATTGGATCATTCATGATCCAATTACATTTACAAAATTGAAGAGATGAGTCCATGGAAAACAACCACTGAGAGTCAACATCAATTTTAGAGAAAATTCCCTTGAAGGCAGACCACATAGAAGATTTGAAATAATTGAAGTTCTCTATCGTGAATTAATAAATGTTATATTGACTGACCTTCCAAATAATTTCGTAGTGAATATAATATAGTAACAATATATTTTGGGCTGTATTATAAAAATTAAAATCCTTTACATGATGTTGGAAACATATGAATAATGAGAACCTTCATACACTACTACCATACAAATATACACCTAAATAGAGTAATTTAATTTATGGTGGTTGGGTATGACACTGATTATATATATTTTTGGATTGTAACCAATATGTGATTTACCAATTTGAATAATGATTTATGATAGAAGTTCCTGAATTTAAGTAGATCATTGAAACTCATAGACATGATTAGGTGAGTTATAAAAGATGTTTACTCCTATATGGATGAGTAATATGTGAAGTACTCACCATTTGGGTGAATTATAGGTGTTGTATTCATCACCATGTTCATCCTCTTCCTTAGAATGTACATACTATAAGATTTCATATAATATATTGAAATGTTCATGGTTAATTGTTATCATGATCTCATTGAGAAATAGATTATATTAGTTTAAATAAGATATAATTGATCCCTAATTTTTGGGATAAATTTTCATTGAGATATGAGTATGTTTGATGCATATAAAATAGAATCATAAATAGAATGAGTAATATTGATGATATTCTATAGGCTATTATTTTTATACATCTTCGCTATAGGGGTGTCATAATGTTTTATAATTGTTTTAAGGACCACATGGTTCCACATTTAATATTATTGATACAAAGTATTTTTATAGAAATATTTTCTATTCTAAAATGTTTAGAGTTTGAATAATCCATATCCAATGATTCTTTTTAGGGATTCCTGTGGATTTGTGATGTTTTCCATGTAGTACATGTGGTATTTGTTTTCTAGTAGGAGATTTCTCTATATGAAATAAAATATAAATAATCTGGATAGGGTGGTGACATTATATTTTGTGGTTGAAATTCCCAACATAACCTTTTATCATGGATGACATTCATGTATTTTTTAAAACTACTCTGACTCGATTTTATGAGTTGAAATCTGTTATAAATGTAATTTTAAGGATTTATTGTATAAAATGTATATAAAAGTTACATTATCATTAGGGAATTAATGTATTTAAAACATTATAGTTAATTCATGTGTTATATGATTAATATTAATCACTTATATTGGTTAATATAATTATATATGATCACTATTATAAGTTAAAACCCTTCTCATTATAAGTGATGTAGCTGAATATCTCATTATTCCATCAGTATTGTGTATCTCAATATTCAAAGGATTTAGCACCCCATAAAATAAAATGAATATATAATAAATTTTATATTATACAAGGTATATCTATAACTATCTACGTATGGGGGCCTTTGTACCCTATATTGGTGATCACTATCAAATATACAACACGGAAGAAGACTGGTGGAGACCATTTGAACCCCATTACTGGTATGGATAATTCATCGTTTCCATGACCATTTCAATTACTTTATGTTTTAAAACATATTTAATAATAGAAGAAAATAAATATTATGATTTATATTTATTCAATTTAATTATTCTTGTTCAAAATTTCTTAAACATTTTATTTTACATGAATTTTCAATTCAAAAAATATTGTTCTATTTATGTATTTCTTTTTCAAATTTAATATTGTTTATTTTAATTTTATATTTATAAATATTATAATAATATTTTTATAAAATGTTTATTAATTTAATATTCTACTAATTTCATTTTTTATAGGGTGAATATTTATAGACTTATCTGAAAAGGTATATTTTTTGGTGAATAATGAAAATAATGTATTTAATTATAACTATCATTTAATTTCGTTTATTTTCAAAGAATAATTATAATTTTTCTTATTTATATAAAAAATTATTCTCATTTTCAACTAATATTCCAATTATTTTTATAACAATCGGTATTGATTTTATTTTAGTATTAAACTATTTTTATTCTTTAAATATCATCATTTATAAAATCTATTTTCATTTTGGATTGCATATTTATATTAAAATTAATTTACTCGAATTCAAAAAAATCATAAATACTATATTTCATCTTTTTAATAAGGAAGATCATATGTTTTAAAATAATCAATTTGTTCTTACTTCATTGTGAATAGTAACTATGGACATGTTTTACCACACTAGTAATGGTTCAAAGGGATAATGCGTGTTAAAATTTTGAGATATTGTATAAAAAATATATTAATATCATTTTTTTGAATGTGTCGAAAATTATGTATACTTTATTTTAAATTTTACAATTTGGAACCAGTTTTCTTGGAGTAATATATATAATATTTCTAGAAGATTATATATTTACAAAAATGCCACTCCCCACACTTAAAAATGGGTACATAATCTTCTCAATTACTCAAATACATTGATACATTTTTCTCAACCAATAAATACCCAAATACCTTCTCGATATCCCCACCCTTTCCATAATTGTTTTATTCCCCCAAAAATACAATTATATTATTTCATAATATGTAATCTACGGTAGGTTTTCCTAATAAGATATTTTATTCTTAACTGATCGTTCCACAATTATTTCATCTTCTGCCTCAATTAATTCATCTTCAATAATTATAAAGTTATTTAAAAAATATATTAAATAAAATATTATATTATGAATTTTAACATCCCGTTTTATATACTATGATAAATGAAGATAATATAAATGTTTACATGTGCTCCACTGCCCCCGTGAAACAATTTGTTTTCTTTTACATCATTAGATTATACAGATTCATAAAAGGATGTATTTAATTTATATGTATAATATTTATATCCTAATTAATATTACATAGTATTAATTTAATACTTACCTTCTAACCCTAACATCTATCACACAATTATAAACTTTCTCATAAATACATGTGGATTTCCAATTACACAATTTGGTGTGATCCATTATTCTTTTTCTTATTTTAACGATTTTCATTTGTATAAAATTAATTAATAACTTAACATCAATAAAATATTTATGAATTTTTAAAAGTTAAATATTTCCTAATTTAAATTTTTATACCCACTATAAAAAGAGATACATCATTGATTCATATTTACATAATACATTCTATTTGAAAAATGTTGCTCATTTTTCATGTCAAAGTTTCAAGGATAGTTTTAATACTATATTTAATGTAGAACCAGATAATTGTAATATGATTAAGAAAATTTGTTTATTAATAATAAAATCAATTTTAATGATGCTAGGTTATGGTTAATCATACATATTTTATTTTTTTTGTCTTATCTTATTAGGGAGAGTTTATTGTTTCAAGATACAAAGTGTTTCAAAAGGAGGTTTATGAAGGTTTTCATACAAAAAATAGGGGGTATTGTAATAATAGATGATTCTATGTAGATCTTATAGTTCCTTCCATCATGAATAGTCTAATGTTCATTGATTATTTTTTCACCTTTTGTACAATGGGAGACAAGAAAAAATGGTGATATTGTTCTATGCTACATGATGGACAAGGAATGATTCAATCTGGAGGAGATTTGAAATAAGTAAATCCTGAAGAGTTTCATATTTCAATAAAATTGGGAATAAATACAATGGGGGAAGTATATAGTGTGAGACTACAAAAATAATTTGTTGGTGCATAGTTCAATCTAAATTCTAGATAGACATGGTTTACAATGTTGATGTTTCAAGATATATATTGATAATCTTATAAATCCTTGAATAAAGTGGATTTATGTATTTTATCACATCATGTATAACATGTGGATATGTGCGAGGTTGTTCAGAAGGAGTTGAATAATGTTTATCTGATAGATATACCCTTAATTTCATTATACCAATATATATTAATGAAAATGGGTTGATTTTACTTACACTAAAGATGACGAATTAAAATGATATGATTATTTTATAAATGTTTTACGATGCCCAATGTTATAAAGTCATGAATAGATCTATGATATAAAATATATCAGATCATTTCCATTAGATATAATAACACAATTCAAACATGTAGATTACTTAACTGCTCTAGAATGATCCAATGTATGTATGATTATCAACCATAGAAATTATATGTATCAAAATGAAAACTTCATCATGTCATAGAATATTCTATATAGATTTGTCTGATAAATTTCATCTCATATGTAATAGGATTCATTAGAATAGAACTATATGGACTGAGATAGAGTTTTTCCTGCCGAGTCAACTTGCTAAAGAATATGGTAATGAGGTAAAGAAATTTTTTTTAATAGATATGTTTTTTGGATTATTTATAAAAATATTCAATTCACTATATGGATAAGTTATTAAAAATCCACCAAATATACATTTGTTACATATTTTTTTGGGATGTTTTACAAAAACATTGGAATTTCCTCTTACAAGGATGATATTATATTCATTAAATGTTTTTTTATCCAATTATATATACGAATATTAGGTAAACATAATTATCATTCAATTTTAGTTTGTTCAAAATAGACATGAAATGTGATTGAATATAGATTAAATATAGAAGTCCAAATTTTTCTTACAAGACTATTACACCATTATTAAGAAAAATAACATAATTTAACTGTAATCTAGGATTATAAGTATTGGAAACATTAATAATTGAGCTCATTAATCAATTATAAATAATAAAACCTACCAATTTATTTAAATACATATTTTTTATCTTTTAAGAGGATCTTATTTTCTTTTGTACATATATTCACCTTTTAAATATACATCAAATAAATTAAAAAACTATATGATCGGTAAGGGTAGGAATAAGAAACATGAACATATAATAAATTATATTGAATGTACATTAGTGTATTAAACCTCTACGAAGGAGGTGGCACATAGATCACCCGTAATCCGAGGTGTTGGTGGTGCATGGTCCAATGGTCTTTCTAATTTGAATTTGTGGATTTTTAAGAAGTATGGGGTACATTTTTAATTTCAAATTTTTATTTTGGATCGTCTTTTAGTGTCTATGTGGTTGTATTTTCATTTTAGAGTCTGTGGTTACCAATTAATTTTAAAGTTGTTTTTTAATACGAAAAATATGATTTGTGGTTATATTAATCATTGTATCACTATCAAAATAATAAATGAATATTTTTGTGAAATCATGGAATGTAGACATGGATAAATATGAAATGTCATGTCATAGTGTTCAAATACCAAATAATGTTGTGAACAAATTGCTTCACATTCACACATAACGTATGTGAATAAATCATAACATCATCATTTTGAAAAATGTCTCGCATCTTGTTCCAACATATTAATCATAATCTAATGAAAAACATCACACTAAACAATAGATTAGATTTTAATTTAGTACTACCCTTCACATTATATTATTTAGATAATAATGCATTCCATATAAAATTTATTGCAATTATATTCAGGAAATAACCCATATAATGGAATGGTATTCAAATGGATTTCATAAAAAATGCGTTCATTCATAAAAATTTTGAATTCTAAAAAGAATAATGGAAAACATATATGTTATATAAAACTTCATTCATGATTGAGGATGATGAAACTCAATAGTATTCTTATATGTGATTTGGAAAGAAATGCCTTTTTTAAATCATTTTATTTTCCTAAAAATAATGGTGGAAACATATATATCCCAAAAATTAAAAAGAAATAATGGCTGATATGATATTTAAAACATATTAAGGTAATAACATAGATAAATTATCTTTAATGTGGGATAACCTAAAGAAAAGGTGTTGGTATTTTGAATCCCCTTACATTAAGTCCCCCTTTATTTCATTGCATTTACATCTCCTAAATAACAATAATTAATATATTAAAACATTGAAATTCAAGTGAATTTTGTTAAATTATTTTAAAATTTATCAATAATAATCATTGGATAATATTTTTTTTTTCATGTGTAAGTTTTAGCATTTTGAAATTATATTTTCCATAAAAGTTTCCCATTTGGCTTCTATTTCCAAATTTTTTCGTCGTAATTTTTACATAAGTAGACTAAATTCTAGAACCAAAAAAAATATTCATAAATTTATATATAATAAATATTTTATTTTAATGATGCTTAAGATTAATTACTTTTTATGAATTTCAAGAAGTACTAATTGTTAGTTAGCCAAACGTTATCGAGAAAATTGTCTAATGGAATAGAAGTAGCGATATAAAATGTAAATAAATAGAACATGTAATTTTTATAGAATATTATAATCATATGTAATACTTTATCATACAACCTAATTAATATTAGAATATTTTTTAATGAATGGGGTATTTTAAACACTGAAAAAATTCCGTAACTTCTAGAGGAAGTTTCAGAATTGCAAAGCGTAGTCCTATTCAGAATCAGAGTCCCGGTCCGGAGGCCCGGGAAGTGGTGCGTGAAATAAAGGAGGGCTTTTGTGAAATAAATATGTGTGCGTGAAGCATGCCTGGGATTCACAGAATCGAGCCGCTGGTGCGCGCAATTTTGCGCGCCCAGGTTCTGCGCGTTGAAGCTTTGTGTGCCGACGGTTCCCATTGCAGAAACTCCCGCGCGCCGCCTGGATTCCGCACTGGCTGATTCCTATAAATAGAAGGTGACCCCAGAAGGTTTGGGGTTGAGGAATTCTGATCGGCTCCCGTGCGTGCAATTCAACTCCCCCCACGCGCAATATGACTTCCAAGTAACCCCCCTTTTCGTGTAACCTTGCCCCGAGGTTCGCCTTTGCGCACAAATCCACCGTCTTAAGTGAATTTTCCACCTTCTCCAGGTAATTCCCTTGTGCACGATCATTTTCCCTTGTGCACAATCCTCTTCTATACGTGCAATACCTTGCGCAAAATCACCAATCCGCGCAATTCTCTGACCCTATTCCGCGCCATCCCGGTGTTTTGCGCGCAAACATTCCTTTTGCACACAACACCCAGGACCCCTTTACCATGATGCCCCTTGGCTTCCATTATGCACTGGCACCTAATGTATTCCCTGCCGGGCATGTTCCCCATGCGTTGTTTTCCGGTACGGCCTTCCAGGCCCGTACGAAGTAACCTCAAGGTCCCATGGGCGGTGTTTCCCATTGAGTTGCTTTTCCTTATGCTTCTCCGCATAGGCACGCTAACAGATATTGCTTCTTCACATAGCTACACTAACATGGACCCCCCAATGGTTCTCCCTACGACCCCCTTCATTATGGCCTTGCTGATGTCTTCCCTCCCAATCAGTGGAATCACCAAGGGGACCCTGCTCGGTTTCCTCCCACTGCCCCGAGAGTCGCTCCGTCGGCCGCCCCGTGAGATACTGAGCTTGACTACCAGATTGGAGAGCCCGAAAATGCACATGTGGTTAGAGATCCCCGTCAGGATAGGAATTTGTGTCCGGACTATCTGATGGAAGTACTCATCGCCCGCTTGGAGGCCCTGGAAACTTGGCAGGTGGCAATTCCACAGGACGGCAAGCCATACCCATCATGGGTTGACGATATGCTGGCCCCTCCGGGATTTTTGAACCCCACCTTCGCCCCCTTTAATGGGACCGGAGACCTGCCACAACACCTGGCCCACTTCAACTCGAGGTGCGGGCCTATGTTAGGGACTCTGGCGCAGCAGGAGGCTGCCAAGCTCCGTTGCTTCATTCAGACACTGGAAGGACCAGCCTTCGTCTGGTACAGCTAGCTCCCTATTGGATCTGTGACTAGTTGGGATGAACTTTTCTGGAAATTCCTCTACCAGTTCAGTTCCATAACCTGGAAGACAAACATTGCAAACCTCTTCAGGTTCAATCAAAGGCCCGATGAGCGGGTCGCGGACTTCGTCGCCCGGTGGAAGGGGCTCACGTACTCCCTTGACGTGCCACTAACTCAAGAGAAATTACTGAAAATGTGTGTATGGGATGTCAAAGCAGAGCTGGTTCCTTCTATGACCACTCATAATTACCCTGCAGGGTTCCATGATTTCTCAGACAAGGCTCAGTGCCTCGAAGAGGCCCTGCAAGAGGCCAGTCAGTCACACCCACTACCTCCTGTAATCAATGCATGGAGAGCCTCCAGAGCCGAGCCCACTGTTGTAGCCCGGATAGAGGCCCCCAGATAGCTAGAGTTTCCACCAGTAAGGCTAGCTCAGCAGCACCATACGGGTCCACCCCCACGGGCACATCCTCCGGCCCAGCAGCAACCGCCTCAAAAACGGTAGGCGCCTCCGCGTAACGCGCTGCCCCCACCCAGGCGAGATAATTAGGCTCTGCCTCCTCAGCATGCTCCTCTGCCCTTGGTCATGGTCAGCCTCCAAGAGCCCCCTTTCTAGATAGAAGGAATCAGACTTACTCTTTTGACGAGGCCCAAGTCCCCGGATATTTCTATAGTTACTTGGAGCAGAGAATCGGGTGGCTGCCTGAGTGTCGGAAGCTAGAAGAGGTGAATCTCACTGATCACCCCAACTGCTGCCCTTATCACCGGATCCTGGGGAACACCATCCAGGGATGCTATGTGTTCAAGGACTGGATCCAGGACCAGATTGACAACAACGTAGTCAGGTTGGGCCCAACCCTGGCATAGGTGGCATGTGTCTTCGTGAGACCAGATGGCAGCAGTGGCAACTAGGATGAGTGGCAGCAGGTTTCCGATCGGGGGTCTCGGAAGTATAACGACTGGATGGCCCGCGGGACGGTTGCCCTTTCCCATGGCATCATCTGTGCCCGCCTGTGTCAGCCAGAGCCCTCATAATTTGCGAGCGCCGCTTTGGCATCGTCGTCCCAGCCTACCTCTTCCCAGAAGAGCAAGCGGAGACGCAAGAAGAAAGAATGCGCCCTGCCAGTGCTGTCATCTTCCCGCACACATGACAATTTTATGCCCCCAGAGATGGGGATCCCTACAAGGCTCCATCTGGTAGCGGATGACTCCTTGAGTGAAATCCCGGGGTACGCTTCAATTAACACCGTAGAGTTGGTAAATTCCTTTTTGGATCCTGATGATGTGGAAAGCCAGGTGGACTTCCCCAATGTCCCCAGCCGTCGACAACATCTGCGGAGCCGTGGCTACATGAATCGCTGGGGCATGGCAGTTGTCACCTCTAGCTAGGCTGTGCACGCTACTAAGACCAGGAAGCAGGCCCGATACAGAGATCAGCGCACGCGGTCCCCTCACCTGGTGTCGACAGGTTCAACTCAACAACCGTTTGTGTTGCTAAATCAGGTGGGACCACCTCGTCTGTGTGGCAATCAGGCCTTCCCTGTCACCGGCCGACTACAGGCTTCCGGTCCTAACGCGGCAACCACCACCCGGGCTTCGACTAGTGAACAACGAGACGTGCCTAGTACCGGTCAGTCACTGGTCCCTCCGGCAGGGCCCATCATGCCTCCAATCACAAAGCGGCCTCCCATAAGTAGAAGCTCGCATTTGGCTCGAAAGTATGTTGTTCTAAAGCACCTGGACACCATTCCGGAAAGGATTTATATCCTTGAGGCCCTTCTCCTGTCGTCTAAAATGCGCGAGGTGCTCGCTGAGGCTCTAAGGATCCCTCTTCAGTTTGAGACGGAGGTGGCGTAAGAAGAAGCCTTCAACACCGAGGAGATTCAGGATGCCGAATGTCAGGTGGTCATCTCGTTTCCAGTGAAGATGAATACCCTCCCATACAGGGGCACATTCACCCACTTTACATCACCGACTAGTTCAATGGTGTGGAAGTTCACCGGTATCTTGTTGACATGGGTTCCAAGATTAACCTCATCCCAACTCGGACGCTGTAGAAACTGGGGTTGTCTGAGGTTGATTTAACTCCCTCCGACCTCAGGATCCAGGGGTATGACAGGACCGAGAAAACTCCACTCGGTAATATTCGTCTGAAGACCTAGTTTGGTGGCATAATTGCCAATACCAAAATCATGGTTGTCTCTCAGGACACTGCCTACAATGCATTTATGGGAAAGTTGTGGCTCCACCTTCACACAGCGGTCCCCTCTTCGTATCACCAGTGCCTCAAATACTCCCTTAAGGGTCGATTGGGCATGCTCCAAGGAGATGCATCTCCTTTTGCTTCTTGTGAAGCCCGTTATCTGGACGCTGACTACTACAAGAGCAAGGATAAGCAGATCCTTGCAGGTGAGGTCGAGCCCACCACTGTCACGAGTGGTCCTTGGGTAGGTTTGGATGACACATATGTCTTCCCAATGCATCGTTTGGAGGCCACGACCCCCGACATGGGGAAATGATTTGTCATTTCGGGTACCAGTGGAAGTCATATTATTGTGTCCAAGCGACAGCGAAAAATCACATTGTAATCTTACACCAGCTAGGCTGAGGGGATCCCTGATCCTCCTACCGCTGTATGATTTCGGGATGTTGGGCTCATAGCAACAGCAGTACGTCATACGTGTCTGTTTTGCCGGGCCGGAATCGATCGGCTCAAGCTAACGTGCCACCACTACTTTGATGTCATAAAGCATGGACCCTTGGGCCAAAGGCCAGATGGGATTGGATCAACCGCCTTTGTCGCCATGGTCTCCACAGTGCATGGGTCCCCTAACGTGGAAACCTTTGTCGCCCAAGACAACACCAGCTTCCCATCAGGTTCTGGAAGCCATGAAACGGCCCCCCCATGGATGATCCTTCCACAAGCAGAGATGAGGACATGGAAGATTCTCCTCCTTCCTTTGAGGAGGGAGTCCCCACTACGGTCAATGAGTTAGTGAATTTGAACCTCGGTAGCGAGGTGGACCCGACACCCACATTGGTCAGTGCCGCTATGCCCCCCGAGGAACAACAATAGTTCATAGACCTCCTCAAACATCACCGTGATATGTTCGCCTGGAGTTATGACAAGATGCCAGGACTAGATCCCCAGGTAGTCGTCCACTTCCTTGCCCTTCCAGCAAACCATCGCGGGTTCAAGCAGCCTCCCAGAAAGATGCACCCCTCTCACGGTGCCATGGTTGTGGGAGAAGATGATAAGATCATCAAGGCCATCTTCGTAAAAGAAGTCCAGTACCCTAGGTGTCTATCCAACATTGTGCCGGTTAGGAAGAAGAACGGGAAGATCAGGGTTTGTATCGACTTCCGCAATCTCAATCATCATTTTCCGAAGGATGATTTTCCCCTTCCCATGACAGAGTTATTGATCGATGCCACGGCCGTGTTCCAAGCCCTTTCCATCATGGATGCGTACTTCAGGTACAACTAGATCTGGATGGCCCCCGAGGATGAAGAGTTCACTACCTTCAGGGCCCCCAGGGTACATTATGCTACCAGGTTATGCCCTTCGACCTAAAGAATGTAGGTTCCACCTATCAATGGGCCTTGCACTGCATATTCAAGCCGATTCTCGAGGCACTGGTGGAGTGTTATGTGGATGATCTGGTGGTTAAATCTCACCAGCACCAGGACTATCTCAAAGACCTTGAGAAAGTGTTCGACTTCCTCTGTTCTCGCCACATGAAGTTGAACCCGTTGAAGTGTTCCTTTAGGGACACCTCCAGAATGTTTCTTGGCTTCATTGTTAGGTATCGAGGCATCGAGATTGACCCAGACAAGATTAAGGCCATCAGTCAGATGCCTGCCCCGAGTAATATTCGGGAGCTGAGAGGCCTTCAATGACACTTAGCCTATATATGCCGATTCATCAGGAATCTGGATGGAATGTGTAAGCCCTTTTCTCAGCTCATGAAGAAGGGAACCACCTACTAATGGGACGAAGAGTGTCAGATTTCTTTTGAGGAAATCAAGCAGTATCTTCTTCAACCTCAGGTCTGGATGCCACCCATTTCCAGAAAGCCAATGGTACTTTACGTGACCGCCCTAGAGCAATCCATCGGTGCACTTCTCGCCCAGAAGAACAATGAGGGAACAAATAATATCCTCTACTACCTCAGTCGCATGCTCCTCGATGTGGAAATTAAATATTCCCCCATCGAGAAGAGCTCTCTGGAACTCTTATTTTCCATGAAGAAATTACGACACTACTTGCAGAACCATGAGGTACAGCTGGTATCTCAGGTAGACCCGTTGAAATACATCCTGAACCGACCTATTTTGATTGGCCAATTGGCACGCTGGGTAGTGATCCTCCAATAGTTCGACATCAGGTTCGTACCTCAAAAGGCTGTCGAAGGACACACTTTGGCAGACCTCTTAGCTACCCACCCGACCTCTGCGGACCAGCCACTGGATCTAGGCTTTCTTGATGAGGCACCCCTCTCAGTTGATAATGCCATCCCATACTGGCAGATGCACTTTGCCGGTGCCTCCCGGAGACCCACTGGTAGAAGTCTCAACAATCCTAGGCTTATCAAAGGGGGCATGGGTATAATCTTCATCACCCCGGAGAAAACTGTTCTGCCGTATTTGTTTCTATTGTCAGAAGGCTGCACCAACAATTAGGTAGAGTATCATGCCCGCATTTTTGGCCACTAGATTGCTCTCGAGATTGAAGTACCCCATTTTTATGTAAAGGGGGACTCTGATCTAGTCATCAAGCAAGTCAATGGTGACTTTTCTGTCCGAATGACGGAACTCGTGCCATTGTTGGAGTGAACCCTCCGTCTAATGGCCATGTTCCCCTCCCAGCTAGAGGTCGTTCACATTCCCCAGCCACAGAATACTCAAGAAGATGCTTTGGCTAGCCTGGCCGCATCACCTGCGGAGCCTAAACAAGATGACCTAATCTTCCACGTGGCGCACCGGAGATTCATTGCTCCTGTTATTCCGGAGGGCGATCATGGCCTGCGAGTGAACCATCTCACCGCTAGTGCCCCTATGGAAGGATCCCCGGGGGCTTTAGAAACGGTAATCGGGACAGTTCCTCACTGGAGGATGCCCCTTGGTTGAATATCTCCAGCATGGAAATCTTCTGTCGGACCGAGCTGAGCGATAAAAAATCTGACTCCATGCGCCGCAGTTCACCCTTCAGAGTGGTCCCAGCCTTGAGCATCTCCTTTACAACCATAGATTTGATGGCGTTCTCCTCCATTGTCTTCAAGGAGTCGAGATCCCACAGGTCATGCAAGAAGTGCACGCTGGTTCCTGTGGCGCCCACCATGCCGGGTCGAAGTTGTCCCACCAGATTCAGAGGCTGGGATACTTCTAGCCCTCCATAATCCACGATTGAATTGAGTATGCCAAAAGGTTTCAAGTGTGCCATGTTCATGCTAACTTTTTGAATCGGCCACCGGAGCCTCTTCATACTACCATGTATTCTTGGCCCTTTGCAGTCTAGGGGTTGGATGTCGTGGGGCCTTACCCGCCGGCAACGGCCTGCCAGTGCCATTTAATCTTAACTGTAACAGATTTCTTCTCAAAGTGGGCGGAGGCAATCCCACTGAGGGAATTCAAGGCCAGTTCTATCACTGACTTCGTGAGCTCAAATATCATCTATCGGTTTGGGGTACATCATGCTATCCTCACGGATAACAGAACCAACTTACGAGCAGCCGAGCTGAAGAAATTGTATTCCAAGTACAAAATTCTCTCTAACCACACCTCCCGCTATCATGCGCCAGAGAATGGACAGATCGAGGTGTTTAACAAAACCCTCTCTACCATTCTGTAAAAGATGGTTGGTTAGAACAATAAAAGTTGGCCATACAAGCTCCCCAACGCCCTCTGGGCTTATAGGACGATGACTCGTAACTCCACCCAGGTGACTCCGTATTCCATGGAATATGGAGCTGAGGCCGTCCTGCCCATTGATATCCAGTTTCCCTCATTACACACAGCGGTCTACGACCAGCACGTGCCAGATAGAGTTTCCGAAATCCGTCTAGCCGAATTGGAAGCGCTGGAAGAAAGTAGGCTTCGTGCTTTACATAACATGGAAAGGCATCAGAGCTGGATGGCTCGAGCTTTATATAATATAGTTTGCCTCCCCTCCTTCTTGAAAGGTAACCTGGTGCTGGATCTCAGAGCGCCAATGATTCCCGGCAGGAAACCACCCAAGTTAGAGACTATATGGGAGGGGCCTTTTATTTTCCATAAGGTCAACCCCAGTGGCGCGTATTCCCTGGTGACTATGGATGGTGAGCGCCTAACTCCTCCCACCAACGCCAGGTTCCTTAATCAGTACTTTACCTAAGCCTAATTTCGGTCCTGCATGAACTTAAACTGTGCGGTCCCGCATGAACTTAAACTGCACCCGGTCCAACACAACCTTAAACTACACTCTTCCATACATCTTGGATCCTTGTTCTGAGTTCTAATACCTAAAAATAAGATCCGTATTTCTTCCAACATGACATTAAACTGTGCTTCTAGAACTACATACGGCTTGATTCTCATCCTAATGAGATACGTAGGAATTCCCAGACATTTCGTCTCAGGTCCAGCCCTAGGAGCACCCAGACCTTCCGTCTTTGGGTCCAGCTCGAGGTCCGTTAATGCATCGTGCCTGACTTTCCTTTGGGACCTTGACCACAGTATCACGTGGAGTGGTATGTGATTATGTCCTGATTCACCTCGGGTTTTCAATAGCTTCACCATGCGCACCCTGTTCTCTAGATTAGCCCTCCTATGTCATGTTCCCCATGACATTAAATGGCATCGTCTAGAACTACGTATGGCTTCATTACCATCTTTATGGGATACGTAGGACTGCCTGAGCACTTAGATTTCAGGTCCAGCCCCATATCTTAGGAGATCCCACGATCTTCCAGTTGCCTCGGTCTTTTGGCATGCCCTTCCTTCGGGAATCCTCCATCTTTTGGCCGCTCTCAAACAGAGCCCTTCGACCCTTTCCAGTGGTCTTCTAATGTGTTCAAAGTACTCAGTTCTAGGACCTGGAGTGTCAGATTCGACTTAGACAAGTTTTCGTCCACTTTTCATGCGTCGTGTCCCCATTCATTTAGGCCCCACCATTCTTCACACCAAGAGGGACCCCCAAGAACGGCCTGGATACAACACCTAAGAGCTCTCCTGCCATAACAGGCCAGCGCCTCTGAGGGTTTTTGGTGAAAAATTAATACAAATCCCATGTTGAGAATATGTTCAGCGCTTGATACTCATTTGTTTGCCCCTACTTCTAGGCTAACACGACTGGATGATGTGCTGCGAACACGGTAAGCTGTAATCCTCAGTCATCACGCCGGCTTCTTTGGGCCTTGAATATTGGTTACATGGTTCACATTGTGTTCTTCCCCCACCGTTTCAAAGTTGAATCTCGACACTCCTTGTACTAACCCTCAGTACACCCCCACACATCAGACAGACCGAGCTATGTAACGGTGTCTCTTGAGGCTCCTGCGATCTGAGCGCTAGAGTACGTGCTTGGTTTTCTTCTCTACATGTTGCGTGCAGCTTGACCCACATCCCCATGGGGAACGAGGAGTCTCCCAAACATTGCGTTTCGGGTCCAGCATAGCTGGGAGCTAGCATCTCCTACCCCCCTTGATTGTTGAACGCTCTTAGGCCCCTTTGGCCCGAGGATCCTCTCTCGGAACCGCGCACGGGGATGGTATGGGATTACGCCCTCACCCACATGAGGTATTCTTTATCGCAACGTGCTTGTCCTATCGGTCCAAACCTTATGACCTTAAACTGTGCTCTTGGTCCAAACCATACGAGCTTAAACTATGTTGTTGGTCCAACCCTTATGACCTTAAATTGTGTTGTTGGTCCAAACCATACAACCTTAAACTGTGTTGTTGGTCCAAACCATACAACCTTAAACTGTGTTGATGGTCAAAACCATATGACCTAAAACTGTGTTGCTGCTCCAAACCATATGACCTTAAACTGTGATGATATCTTCCTATTTGCACGAAGAAAAATGGCACAGCATTGTGATGACCTCCCCATGCGGGACTTCACGCCAGGTATTGGTCGATTTCCATGCCGCTTTTCAACGCCTGATATGGCTCAATTATTTTGGAGACGCTAGTAATTTCTACCCTAGTAAAGTCTCCCCACAAAATAAAAACCATTTACCTTCAAGAACTAACAAGATATATCAAATGCCGCTTCTTTTAGTGCGAGGTCTAGACCCACACTAATCCTTCATCCTTTGCACAGGCGCCATATTGAGCTATGATGCCTTTCAAAAACTATGTATGGCTTGATTCTCATCCTTATGAGATATGTAGGAGCGCCTGGGAACTTCCCCACAGGCCCAGCCTAACTTTTTGTGATCGGTCTCTCGGCCAAAATGCATCCCCTGGGGAACATAGTAAGCAGGGCTTTTCCCCGCACTTACGTTTGGGTTTTCAGCCTCTTTACCATGTGTCTCCCATTCCACTTCTCCTTTGGTTTATGTTCTAAGACCTAAAACGAATATCCTTTTATTGGATTTTCGCAACTCAGTCAATCTTGTGGGATTGTGTGGTGTGGTGCGGGATTATGTCCTCATTCACGTCGGGTTACTCGTCGTGTCGTGCCTGTCCCTAGATGAGATGTGTCCCCAATCCCACACGACATTAAACTGTATTTCATCCAACATGAAGTTAAACTTCCTCTCTAGAACTATGTGTGGCTTGATTCTTATCCTAATGAGATACGTAGGAACACCTGGACATTTCGTCTTCGGTCTAGCCCAAGGGATTACCAAACCTCGTCCCTCCTTATTGTCTGCCCCTTGGCCTGACTTCATGGGAAGTGGTGTAATCGTGACATCCACCCTGAATATGTTTGGGATTCCCCATAGTAGTAATGGGAAGCGGTAGTTCTCTCGCCAGAGAGGTCCTGCCTGAAAATTGGGACGAACCGCGACCAGGTTGGTACGTCCGCCTGATGCGCCTCCGCCACAGTGGCGCAATTTCGGGAGTGTTGGACTCTGTTCGAACAAACCACCACTCCGCCTTCCACGATTTGTGTACCCCTTTATTCGGATCCTCATTCTCTTTCATGTCTGAAAGGACCCCCTAACAGTATGGACGACAGAACCATAGTCCGCCTACTATCCGGGGCCAACGTTCTGGAGGAATAGTCATGTTTGACGAGACCCTCTAACAGTATGGGTGATAGACTTTGGTCCACCTTCTGCCACTATATGGAAGATAGACCTTTGGTACACCTATTTTAACAATGTGGATGATAGACCTATAGTATGACTGCTGTCATGGAAAAACGTTCAGGGAAACTGACAGGCGATATTTGAGTTAGGCCCCGTGTTGCGAACATGGTCATCGGTCAGCCCTCATTTATTGTCCACACTCCAGGCCAACATGATATGGGTGTCGCATTTCTGTCACGGTCAACATTTATCCTCCATCTTCATTCCCCACAGTGTTCTGAATTCAGGTAGTGTGATTCAACTTTTCTTTCCATCTCCCTATGTTCGGATGGATTTCAATGCCCCTGGCATTGCCCCGCTAGTGTGACAAAGCACATAGAGAAGGTGATATATTGATCGGTCTGAGGTCTTCTCCTCAGAAATATAAGCCCAATTCTAGATGATTGAGGCTTGTTCAATGCCCCATAGTTGGACGAGATGATGACACGAGTATCCTTTGCTTATCGCTTTTGGTGTGACCCACAAGAGCTTAGTGATGGGTTGTTAGTCATTTCAGAATTATGGTTGAGCATATTAAACCAAGGGTACATATGAATGGATTTGTCCACGTATTGGATTGAGATGGTGAGCGGTACAAGCAAGAGGTTCATGAGATGCCCAAAACAAAGCCCTTAAGGATCGGCACGCTGAATCGATCTTTCCTGCGCTTCTACCCTTTGGCGGGTAGCCTCCAGGACCGCTTCTCTCTTCTCGAAGACTCTCTCCTCGTCAGTCGCTGTAGAGCGCAGCGCGCCAGTCCTAGCTTGTGCCTGCACTCGCTTGGTTCGATGTACAGTCATCTGGTGACTCACCTCCATTAGTTGTTCCTGCGCGTTAGCCAGCTGGGTTGTCAGTTGCTCCACATGCTTAGAGCATGTTGCATTGAAGGCCACCTTCTCTGCCGCCTACCCTTCGAGGTGCCGGACCACCTGCTCCACACTAAGAAACGCTAGAGAGCTCTCTGATCTTTCCCGACTCTGGGAAACTTCGGTTCACTAGCTTCACTCGTGTATCTTCTTGTTCATGTAATCACGGAACGTCAGATGAAGGTGTTGAGCATCAGCCCCTCCGCCGCACAAGAAGCGTAGCCAGGTCTGGAGTGATCCCATCCGCCTCAACCAATCCAACTGGGGATGTCTGAGAAAGTGTCTAATACACTTCCAACCTTTGCATCGTGTCATCTGGCTCTCCTCGACTGCCTGTGATTCTGAGTCATCTACCTCCTCAGGGTCAGTGTGTCGGTATGAAAGGAAGGAAACCAGCAGATCGACAGTAGGATCTGCCTCCGGGATTTCTTCGTGAGTAATAGGATCCTCGATGTCCGGGCGACCTTCCTCTCTCGCCCCTGCAGTGACGGTGCCCCTGTCAACATCCGGCCTCGCCACAAGAACAGTTCCGCTGACGTCCGCTGACCCATTCTCACCAGTTTCTAGGGTTGACTCAGTGCAGGGAGCATGTTCTGAATGAGGTGGTATGTCCGCCACTGGTCTGCTCACAGACAGCCCGGGCTCCGCAGCCTGACGAGCCTCCAATGTTGAGATCACTGCACAAGGCGTACACTGATTGGTTTGGATCTTTTGATAACATGTGCCAGAAGTGAAGTGTGAGACTCACAGGAGTCTAGAGCTTCGATCTCCAGTGTTTCGGCCATTGTACTATCCGCCATGATGGGACACCCCTCTGCGCTTGTTAATTCAATGATGGGTGTCTGATCCCCATCATGTCCCACTGGTTCCTCTCCTCCCTCCTCTGGTGGGGACGCCCGTCCAATACTCAGCCGCTTCTAAGTAAGGCAGAGATACTGTTTAGAAATTTGAAATGATAATGGATGAATAAGGAAAATGAATGAAGATAGAGACAAAACTTGAGTATCTCGGATATGTATAGATCAGAGCCTACAATCTTGCCTCTCCCTCGGAGACTCCCTTGGTAGGTCGCCCCTTCTGACCCCTCATCTTCGGGTTCTCCTTCTTCTTCTTCATCTTCTCCTTCACCTTCTTCTTCTCCGGTCTCCACCTCCCCATCTGACTCCTCATCGTTGTCGCCTTCTCCCGGCGGCATCACTTCGGAATCGTGCTCCTGGCCGAGCATCACTTTCACTAGGAATGATGGATCTGCACGCCGACCCCTTTGGCACATGTATGTGTCCATGGACATCAGGTAAGCATGTCTCCGATGGAAATTTTCCTAGTCGGTAACTCAAACGAGCCTGACCTCTAGCAGCTGGATCCCGTTTTTCATGATCTTCTGCCAGACGACTTCAATGCTCAGTGATTACCATAGGGTCATCCAGGCTGACTATAGTGCCGAGAAAATAGCATCTTGGGAAGGTTCGAGAAGGTATCTTATATGCTTCCTGGGCAGTTCCCTGGCCGCCTCATGTGACCCTCCCCCCATGGGCAATGAATTCATGACATTGCTGCGTGATGTTCGCGCTACTAAAGTCCCAGCCTGCGCAGGCCTCGCTACCTGACGTACCCCTAGTTCCCCTCTTCCGGCAGCCCCTTGACTTATCCCCCGTTGCCCGGTTTCCACACGAGTATCCTCGAGTTGCCGGACTCGTTTGCGTAAAAGGCCCTCAGGGTATGCGATGGTCCAGTGTTCGGCATACTCTGTTGCCACTCCGGCATCAACCTCGGTGGGAGGGAGAGTAATGACATCGCCAGAGCCGAAAGTGGTAAACATCAACCACATCTGGCATAGAACACAGTGATTCTTCTCCTACCAGACAGCCGTGAATACCTTCATCGGCATTCGTTGGAGGCAACCGACTACCTAGCGATTCGGGATGGCACGTAAGGCTCACAGATCACCATCCTGTCGATCCGAGCCATGAGCACCCCACCTCGAATGCTCTGGAAATATTCCTAATGTTCCAGAGAGCCTCACCCATTGTCCACCATCTGTCCAACCGGGGAGGGTAATGGGTTGATGTGTAAGTTTTTGTGGTTGCTGATGCGGATTCTCACACCCTCCTCATTGAGCGTCATCTGCTCCACCCCTGCGATGTTCAGCAAGGATGGTTGCAGGCCATTTACCAGAGGAAAGATGTTATTTGGGAGAGTGTACCTGCTGAGGTGAGCCGCCACCCATCCATGGAAGATATGGAAGGGGCCACATACTCTCTGAGGCGACCCCCCTCATGAGATGCATCCCATGATGGAATACAGCTTTTCCAGTATGGGGACGCCCAAGTTGAACTATTTGTTGGTGGACATGGTGCCCACCTAAGAGTCCGAGAAACGGACCGGTCTAATTTCTGCCTAGACTCCCCTGACATTCCTCCTACGGCTACAACGCCCTACCTTTCTTCCCCTGGGTGGCTCCTCAGCGTAAGGATGATTTTTGTCAGGGATTCCCCTGGCCGCAATAGTGTTGGGGTAGAGGGGACTGATGGCTGGGGTGTGGGATGCACCGGGATAGATGTCGAAAGGGACATGCGGAGGACCTCCATATAAGTGAGCAACTGGATACGCATCGGCTCCATACTCGCGGCCACCGGTAGGGGGAGTGACCTCATACCCAGAGCAGTGGGTGCTAGAAGAAGTCATACCCGGAGCGTGACTGTCGCAAAGAAGCCTTCAGATTTCTAGATCAGTGGCATGGAATATGCCTTCATGATGGTTGGCACTACCGCAGATTGGTCCACGGTGGACAATGTTTGTGCCCGCGACCGGGAGAGTCGACCAAACCTGCCTGTAGTGCGGTTGGGGCCTTTATCCTAGTCAGGCATGTGACTGCCCCTGCTCAACGTGTGCGGGGGTCTGATAGCAGGAGTCAGCAGTGGCTCGAGCCACAGTGGTTCCTGACGTTGGTGCCCCAGGACGGGCATTCTCTTCCGCTCATAGTCGACGCTGGCTTCGGGTCAGATAGGTTGGAGCTGGAGGTACGGGAACAACGATTGCCTGGTCCTCAGCCCGGGGAGCTGGGTGATGACATCGACACATCCTGGCGGGGGTTCTTGCCATTAACCCCTGGGATGGGTCTCCAATCGGGCGGAGCCGGACATCCCCCACCTCATTGGCGTATTGGACAGATGTGTCAAGGCGCACCGAGGATAGGCTCCCGAAGCGGTTGAACGTCAGAGTGGGGAGCTGCGGCTCCCTGCGCGGCCCTCGGGGGCGGCGACGAAAGTGGGGCGCAACCGGCTCTAGATCCAAACGGGCTAGGCCCAGGGTGGGGATGATCCATTCCTCGTCGTACCTATGAACCATGTCGTGGATGACCCTTACCTGGATGATTTCTAATGGGGAGAGTTGTCGTGAGTGCCTGAAAGTCGTGGAAATCAGAGCTGGAGTGACTATGGAAAAGGCGGGACTGTGTGGGGTTGCCGCGCTGGTACTGCCCCTGCCCCTGCGCCAGTGGGCAGGTGGCGATCGAGCTCCAGATGCAGTGATCTGATTCCTGGAAGCAGGGATATGAACCCATTAGTAATAATCGGAAAATAAATCGAAAACCAAAATCCCAACGATGTTCCATCTTCCATGGTCAGCGAGAGGGATCCATGTTGATGATGTCACAGAATAGAGTGCACAACATCTTGACTACCTCAACCGCTGGCGGGTTTCATGTCCCGGTGATAGGTACCCAGACCTGGTGACATGCTGATCTTCAGACATCCCAAACACTACATGTCCCCATATTGAGGAGAAGAGATTCACGTCGGGTTCACCATTTCCTATTTCTGATTCTTTTATGCCGAGGAGCGCGTGCGTGTCAATCGCGCATGGGAGGATGCGCGGCTCGCGGTCTTGCATTCCCACTTTCAAAAGTTGGGCGGCATCTGTTCCTTATTCAGGGACATCTGCTCCTTGATCGAAACCTGGATGATGGGATGTTGGTTCTTCCTTCCATGGATTCCTCCTTGGAGCTCATCACCTAATCTAGGACTCCCTCGTATATTTAAGATGGCTTCGTGAAGATCATTCCCAGCACCATATCTGAGTGGACTCCAGTTAATTACGCTTCTTCCGTCGAGACACACCATGGGCTCTTGTCGGGGCAGCAACCTTCGGTCTGGAGAATGGTCACGTTGGGGTGTATTTGACATGTCTTGACGCTGGGGAACGGCAAGTCTAACTTCTATCCCTTATCACAGGGCTTCTCGAGGGTGCGGAAGCCTGAGGCATCCCACATCGAACCCGAGGAATTGTGTACCATCTGATGTTTTCCTCAGCTTCCCATGTTTAACATGGGATATGCTACGAGTTTAACGTCTTGAGGAGATGGATCAGACTGATCGAAACAATGAGAGTGGATCATATTGAAGGACCCCCTAGGGGGAACACCGATGTCGGGGCTAGCACGTGGGCAGATTCCTGGATACTATGGAGTAGGATGGGGTGGAATGATCTCACTGGGATGTGGCAGCCCGGGTAAGGATCAGGATTGATGATGGAGTGAGACATGGGGCTTATGCTCTGAGGCGGACCAAGGGGGGAATACAGTTTAACATCATGTGGGACGTGATACAGTATAACGTCATGCGGGACATGGGCATACAGTTTAACGTCATGAGGGACGAGTGATCTGGGGTGTACGCTCTAAGGTGGCCCATGGGGGATATGGGGGTTACGCTCTAAGGCAGCCCATGGTGGATATGGGGAACCAATGTGGAGAGGTCGGAACTACCGGGTGGTTGGCATGAACCTCGTGTAGGCTTCCTACGTACCATGCATTTGCACGGATCAAAGTCCACGTAGTTCGCTGGCATGGGGCTTACGCTCTGTGGCGGCCCATGGGACGATGTCATGGTCGATGCGGGCTCTAAGCCCACGTGAGTCATGCTCGGCGTGATAAACAAGAGGTAGCAGGGACCAGATTATCACGTCGCAAAGGGTGTGTCTGTGAGAAGCGGAATGGGGCTTACGCATGGAGCGGCCCAATGATGAAACAAGGGCTTACGTGTGGTAAGCGGGCCGAAGAGAAAATAGGGGCTTACGTGTGGTTTGCGGCCCTGGGTGCCGGGGCTTACTCCAGGGTGGAGGCCCATGGTGTGACAAAGCACAGTGCGCAAGGGACTCCACTGGCCTTGGCGGGGGGGGGGGGGGGGGGGTGTACGGAGCTGCACAGGTGCAACCTTCCGTAAGAGAGGCTAGGGGATTACGCTCTGAGGTAGCCCTTCCCTCGAGGAAAAACACCACTCCGATAAGGAGGATCTCATTCCATGTGAGGAAGATTACATTCATGTGGAGACGAGTGGTCGTAATGAATTTCTGAGCTGGGGGGACCCTGCGTGTGAAGCACGGGGTCAGACCACAATTTAACGTCATGTGTTATGGACGAGTTGCTTAGAAGTTTAACATCCTGCAGCTTGGACGAGTGGGGTTCTCTCCACATCCCTAGGGCTTACATGCCCAATGCCCTCTACCCCTTGTGGGAGGTAAGGCATTGGCAAGGCCGTAATTAAGGGGGGGCACATGGAGAACCATTGGGGGGTCCACATTAGCGTGGCTATGCGAAGAAGCAATAGCCATTAGCGTGCCTATGAGGAGAAGCATAAGGCAAAGAAACGCAACAGGAAGAATCGCCCAAGGGACCTTGAGGTTACTTCGTACGAGCCTGGAAGGCTGTACGGGAAAACAACGCATGGCACACATGCCCGGCAGGGATGACATCAGGTGTTGGTGCGAAAAGGCAGCTAAGGGGCTTCAAGGTAAAGGGGTCCTGGGTGTTGCGTGCAAAAGGAAGGTTTGCATGCAAAACTCCAAGATGGCACGCAATAGGGCCCAAGAATTGTGAGGATTTGTGATTGCGTGGAAGGTATTGCATGCGTAGAAGGGGATTGTGAGCAAGGGACAACGATCGCGCGCAAGGGATGTACCCGGAGGAGGAGGTAAATTCACTTAAGCTGGTGGAGTTGCGCGCAAAGGTGAACCCCAGGGCAAGGTTGCGTGAAAATGGGGATTACCTGGAAGTCATATTGCGCACGGGGGGGGGGGGGAGTCGCATTGCGCGCATGGGAGCCGACCTGAATTCCTCAACCCCAAACCGTATGGGGTGACCTTCTATTTATAGGCATCATCCGGTGCGGAATCCAGGTGGCGTGCGAGAGTTTCACGATGGGAACCATCGGCGCGCAAAGCTTCAGCCCACGGAACCGAGGCACACAAAATTGCAGGCACCGGTAGATCGATTCCGCGAATCTCGGGCATGCTTCGCATGCATATATTTATTTTGTGCAAGACCTCATTTATTTCGCGCACCACTTCCCTGGCCTCTGGAACGGGACTCTAATTCCGAATAGGACTTCACTTTTCCATTTCGAAACATACTCTAGGAGTTGTGGACTTTTTTCGGCATCTACAAATGCCCCCCCTCGGAATTGGATCAGCGACATGTCACAAAGATCAGATTCTGAGGGAAATGACGAAATGCCGAAGTAGGGACAGTCTGAGGTGATTAGCATGCGATCAACCAATGTGGCGCGCAAACTGATGGATCAGCGTGGAATTTTCATTCCGCACGGCGCGGAACCTTGGTCTCCCCTAAAAAAGGGGCATTGGGTCCCAAATCCATACCATAGCTTTTCTGTGCGATAGGATTATAGCTCTCATGCGCGAAATTTCTCCCACGGCTGCGCGTAAAAAACGCTCTGGCAGCGCGGAATTCCTTCCGAATTTTGGCCTTCCTTGCGCGCCTACACGGTATATTCCGCACTTAGCGCGCCGATTGTGCGCTCAACTCCAGGATTTTGCGCCGCCACTTCACATTTCGCGTTGCACTCTCCGATTCTGCGCACCACATCCCAGTTTTGTGTAACTCCCGAAATATTCAAGATGGCCACAAACCGAGTTGATGAGGGGAAAGCCGCCGCTTGTAGGACCAGAATGGCGGTGAACGATGAGGTTTATGGGGACAAGGTGATCGTTTCTGAAAACCTGACCTTGTTCATTCAGCTGACTCTAGCCCAGAAGACGTATCGGCTATCTGACAACCTCCCGCTATAGAATTTTGGCATTCTGGAGGAGGTGCCCCTCCCGGGGTTCGAGGTGGACACACCGCGGTCATGGGTGACCAGGGAGGACGAAATTCCTCGCTACAATATAACCAACAATGGTAATCCTTCTAGGTAAACCAGCCATATGGACGTATATGTCTTGAAACCATGGACCCGGAACATTATCGGGGAAGAGCCTGTCGTGAAGAATTCTCCGACCCTCTACACGAGCATGTTCCGTCAAAGTGTCACGAATGACACGAAGGGCTGGATGAAGGATTGGGACCTGCGGTCCGGGGGTAACTTCACCAGCGAGTGGGCCTGGGCATTCTGGGTTCGCCATACCTGCAACTAGTTCGGGGATGAACTGCGGTATATTGGCATGTTCGAGGTGGTATGGACGTCGCAATTCCACTTTCACCGTCAACCTGAGCTCGGTCCAGAGCTATTCACCCGGTGGTCTCCTGACACCAATACATTCCACCTTCATCATGGGGAAGTCGACATCATTCTCTGGGATGTTCACTACATCGGGGGTATCCCATTGGTGGGCTACCAATATGACGAGTTTGTTCCACCAAAAAACACCTGGGAAGACAGGTCACGGATTCCCATGCTGACGTGGCACCTGCTGGAGCTGGCCAAAGAGAGGCTGGGGTTCAAGGACTTCATGATGGACCTAGCCTATAAGGGCTGGTTCAGCCTGTTCCTTGAGGAGGATCCGGCCGTCAAGATGACGGGACAGGGGTAAACGATGCCCAACTATAGAACAGAGAAGCAGGGATGAATCATACTGGAGGACCTTGGAGGCGGGGAAATACCAATCATGGGGTTATCACGTCCTCGAGGCCCAGGACACGAATGTCCAGTATGTCGGGTTCCTTGCCACCTTCCTGAGCGGGTGGCTCCTACCGGTGCGGGATGCGAGGATGGGCGTCCGTCCAGCAATAGGTATACAAAAAGTAGATAATGAGGGGAAAACTCAAATATGAGTTGAAGAAAACATACCTTCTTCTTTATATTTATTCTTTATAGACACCAAAATTCCTTGATGATTATAGTTGAATTAAAATTAAATAACCCTATGAATTATATTAATATTAATAAATATTATTTGGGATGATTTTGGCTTTAGAAATGGTTGGAGGACTGATTTTCCAATCGGAGGGAGAGGGATTATTTACATTTGAGGAGTGGGGTATTTTAAGAATAAAATATTGATTAAAATACAATATTCAAGGAAAACTCTGAAATAGTGAGTTTTATAAATTATATATCATAAATAAATTTTATGTAATTGTTTTGGGACATAAAGAACCATTATTATTAGAAATCATTTATTTATTAAAATATAATGTGGAAAAATCAAAAAATCATATTTTAAGGGAAAAATTTTGACACTAGACCTTGGAATGTGTTTTTTAGATTTTGATATTCAATTTATTTTAATTTAATAAATAATTTAATATGTTAAAATTATTTTCGTGGATCCTCAAGTAATATAGATGAATATTTCATAATTACATGATGAATGTTATAATTTATTGTACAACTATTATGAAAAAAATATTTACTATTCAATAGAAAAATGATGTATTTCGGACAATTTCTTAAAACAACCGTTTTAATATTTCAAAATTATCATTTAAAATAAGATATTAATTTTATTTAATTTTTTTTAAAATAATAAAATATAATTACAAATGTAAAAATTGTGATTTTTACAAAATACATAAAAAAATATATTTATTAAAAATATTCATATATGTTGTTTATTATTTTTAATAATGATGCTTATATTTTGGAATTATAATATTTATATTTAAGTAAATTACTCATGATTAATATTATTTATATTACATTTTATTTATTTTAGGTAAAATTAAATTTCCAATTATTATGTTACTTTTCCAAATGATAAGTTTACAATTCCCAAAGGCCCTATAAAAATTCAAATGGTTATAATACCTTTCCAGAATTAACATTTCCTCCTATCAATATATCATTGTTACTTTATTCAATATTTATCTTAATCCATCTTAATGTTAAATATTTAAATTTTAATAAATATTTACTTATTTACTAATATATTATCTCTTTTCTATTTTGTTGTATGTGAGATAGATGATTCTCGTATTTTGGGGAAATCCTTATTTTCCCACGGTAGTTTTTTATTTTATATTTTTTTCCTTATCTGATTTTTTCATTTAATAGTATTACATATTTACTAATTTAATGTAGTTGGGGTTTGGCTTAGTGGTAAGAACCCCGTAATACTACATGGAAAATGGGGGTTCAAAACCCATGGGGCGCAGGTACTGTAGCAATACTGTAGTGGTACAGTAGTAGCGGCGGTGCTGTTCATAAGCGGGTACTGTAGCGGCGGTAGGGCACTATAGCGGCGGCAGGGCACTGTAGCAGCGGCGATACTGTGCGGTATTGTAGCAGCAGGTTACTATTCACAGAATGTGAATTGGCCTTTGAATTTGGGACAACGGGCTATGTAATGGGCTACAAGCCCACTGGGCCTTCGGGCTATGTAATGTGTTTCCCTCTACCCAGTTAAAACAGGACTTTGCATTGATTTAATATTAAAAATGAGGCTTCGGCCCCAACCTTTAAAAAAATATTTACTAATTTAATGATTTTAATTATTGAAATAATGTGTTTTTTGTTTCCATATGTGTTGTATGTTTATAATACTCGATACTATAATATAGTACCCATTTATTACAAGAAAAAAAATATTATTTATAAACATTGGGTTGATAAATTCATCCACCCATTAAAACTTTCATCCTTATATATTTTACACATAGTATCAGTTGAAAATAAGAGATGGTACTTTGGTTTCATTGAATCCTCTAGTTCCCACATCACCTCATCATACTTATAGTCTCTATTCAATAATTTCCCAAGGTGATTTGACTTATTTCATAGAAAAATGTCTATAAAGTCTATGATCTTTACCATATAATCTTCGTAAGGGAGTACATTCTCGATTTTCCACCTCCCAATTCACTACATTTGAGTAACTATGTATGTATATCATGTGGACAGATATTTGGACCAGATCATGAACATCTTCGATATTTGGATGGACTGAAAGCTGATAGGGGATTAGTCCTATGTGATCAAGGATATCATAGGGTACAATACACATAATCCTAAACATAACATCCATTAAAAATCACATGAATCTATTCCATGGTGACAATTGAAGGAATACATTGTCACAAACTTCATACTCGAAATCACATTTAGAGTATTCGTAATGTATGATTTTCTTAATTAGAGATGTTTATATATTTTTTGGATAGATTGAACCTTATCAATCATATATTTCAAAATTTTAGGTCCAAGTGGATTATGTTATCTAACATCATTCCATGAAGTAGGAGTTATACATCACTTCCAATAATGATGTTCATATTGATCCATTTGAATACTAGAGTGAAAGCTATTTTTATATTAGAACTCAACCAATCGGATATTATAATCCCAGTCACCATTAAATAAAAATGATAATGATTCTATCATACCATTGAGAATCTAAAATTTTCTTTTATATTGGAAATATATATGGGGGTGATAGTTCATACAAAAATTCAATTATGTATTCAGAGAATGTTGAAGTCCTCTCGAAAATTCTAAAGTGATCTTTGGATCACGGTCAGAGGTGATTGAATCTGGGACCCCATATGGCCTCCCCACTTCAGTTGAATATATCATAGAAAGATTTTCATGTGGGAAATACTCTTTAATATAAATTATGTTGTTATTCATTGCGAGTTGATCCACCACAAACAATATCACATTTTTTTTCTTTTCTGATGTCTTCAGTAGACCAGTAACAATGTCCATAATGACATTATCCCATTCCAACATGGGTATATGAAATGGTTTCATCATTATATTATCCTTATATCTTTATGCTTTATCTAGATGAGAAACCAAGCCTCTAATATGAACTAAATGATCTCATTATTCATGTTGACCCACCAGAATGTCTTTTGAATATCCCAACACATCTAAGAACATATAGGACGGATTGTGAAATATGGGTTATGGGCATTATCAAATTAAACGTTATTAATCTCACATGATTTATATAGACAATGTTTAGTTACAAATTTAATGAATCCATCATCATTGATGTGGAAATCTTGTAGCTTCTCTTCCATTTTTAATTTCACCCTTTTTGAAGCTCTTGATCATATTTGTTTGCCTCCTTGATCTTCTATTGGAACAATGGTGGGGTAATTGTTCTGGAATGGTAGGATGTATTCCATTAAATTATTATTTCTAGATAAATCCTTTTCATCTCTTTTAAGATAGGGTCTTTCTCAACCATCATATTGAATATTGTTGTATGTTATTTTATATTATGTTCATCAACTACTCTATTCATATTTACTAGATATTAATGAATAAAGCAATCAATGTCATTTATTATGAGTAAAAATATTTTATGTCTTTTTTTCATTTCATTTCTAAAAAATATATACTATAGACTCATTATATTATTATATATTTCACACTTCTCTCCATACCTATTGTGATAAAAAATTTCAGATTGAAGATCACTGGATCTATCTCAATATCATGCTTTTGTTAACTTTTCTCATAGGAATTTAGTTTTCATAAGGTGTAGTATATATATTTCTCACTCTGTATTATTAAAAATCCCAATAAGTTTTTTATGCAACACTGTATGTCACAGACCGTCTCTAGTGGATGATAATGTGACTACATGTATGGTAATGATCATATTCATGATATCATTAAAATTTCCCTCACATTCATCATTCAATAAATTCAGTAGCCACATATATGTTAACATAGTTATCAAGATACATAATCATGATGAATTTCTCAAAAAAAAATTGTGTACACTTCAAAAAAAAACAAAACTACGAATTTCAGTGACACAAGTGGTTTTAGGCCCTTCCATAGTTTTCATTATCTTTCAATGGTATACAAAAATTCAGTTAATTTTGATCATTTTATTAATGATGCTGACCTGATACAGCCAAATTTCACACTTCCGAAGCTATTAATACATTTCCTCATTCATTTTTATTTCCTTTAAAATCCATAAATGCTCTTCAATTTCCTCTATGCACTTGGGGAAAATGAGACAATCATCAATAAAAACTACTATAATTATTTTAAATAGTATGTAAAGACTTTATTAATAAAATACATTAATATTATTGGTAATTAATATGTACTAATATAATCATAATGAAAATGTAGTGTCCATTACATTTATGAAAATAATTCTTCTAAATATATTCCTTCTTTACATTCAATATATGATTTCTAGATTGAATATCCACCATATTTTAGTAATGAGACCTTTATAGTTGATTTAGCATGTAATAAATCTATAGTAGAGGAGTATTTGTATTTATGGTAATATTTTTGAGCTCCAGGTATTCTATTCATAGCCATATTGATCAATATTTTTTTATTTTCAAAAAATATTGCAGCACCCCAATGTGAGGAACTAGGTCATATTAACCCGATTTTCCGAATTCTGTTGTTTCTAACTCTCTTTCTCTTCCATTTAGATCTTGTCCATCATATAGGGTCATACAAGGAATGGTGTAGATCCTTGTATAATTTATATTCATAACTCTGCCTCACAGTTTAGAGGAAGTCTTGGTAAGAATTCATGAAATACATCACTATATTCCCTCATAATCGGAATATCCTCGAGGACAATACCTTTTTTGACACATCCATTTGGGGAATCTATGATTCTTCATATGATATCAACAACAACTCCATTGAGATATTTCCAAATGGATTTTAATGATCTTCGATTCATTTGGTTGTGGAGAATTGGATATTTCATAACATGAAAATTGATTTCCTTTATACTGAAATTTTGATGTAATTTCGATATAATTATAACAAATACATTCCCAATAAAGTATTGAAATATAAAACAATTATTACATGATTCTATATATTATTCCTCAAAATGTTATAATGGTAGGAGAGACCAAGTAATTGGTTTTACTTATTGCACCACTAGGTGTTTTTACAGATAGTAATGCTTCAAGGTTTCGAGGCATCATCTCAATAGTTCATGAAAACATACACTATATAATGTAATTATTAGAATCATATTAAAATAAAAACATTTCATTTATTAGTGAATAAGATGTATTAACTGTAAAAATTCATTTTCACGCACCACATCATTATTAGTGATGTAATAATATTACCCTTTCAATATTGAATTGGTTGTTGCTAACATATATTACCCTCACAAGTCTATGGTTTAGTTCAATGTCACACATAGTTCCCTGTCTCCCTATAGTTAACGAATTATATCATGGGTGCTGAATTAGGAGGTTTATTTTTTCCCTCTATAATTTATTTGTATTTCTCCATTTCTTATCGTCATTCATGAGCTTGGTGTACTTCTCTCCCACATAAGTATAATTCCTCCATTCAATTTATGAAATTTCAATGTTGATTCTACCTACATTATTGACATGTGGGTGGATAAATACAATTTCCTTATTTTCCTTTTGATCCATAGTCTTGTAACTCTATTCTACTATAATAATATCAATAATCGTGGGACCACTTTCCAATCTCCATATCTGCATTGAACTAACCCAAAACTAATTCATTATAACATCCAAAATCATAAATATCTAGAACATTTTGGAGGTGTGGTTTTAGTCAACTAGTGAATATATATATTTTTCTACAATTTTTTATACTAAAACCCAAGGAATATATTTCAACCCTTATAATATTTTCATTGTATTTCATGATATATTCTATATCCTTTTTCATTAACTCTAAGAAGTCACTCTCTATAATTATTTGATGATATTGAGGGAAATACTTGTCCAGAAATATTATCTTCATGTGTTCACACTCTATCTATTATATTTATTAATTTATCATGGTTTTTATAATCAGTATGTACCATTGATTTTATTCTCTATCTAAATGATTGATGAAAAAATTCACCATCTCTTTCTTTGAGAAATGGATCACAAAAAATAACGTTCATACCGAGTTAACCCTTTTTTCAGAAACATGTGGATTGGAAATTCTACTAAATTTTGTTGGTCATTGCAGCCTAAATGGATAAATACACAGACCCCCCTTCATGAGAGTATGTTGAAATTCCATATAGTTTAGGTCATTTTTTATATCTAGACAAAACTAAGAAAGTATCTCCATAAAGTGTAAAACTCCACCTCCAACGTCATTGGGTGTATCATTCAGAAAGTCATTGTGTTGTCCCTCATATAAGATTCATTCAGGTTTTTCCTAGTTCTAAAATATTTCTTAAAAATAAATGTTTTGAAAAAAATAATAATGCCGGAATAAATAATTTATATCTATATGAAAATAATTTCTAAAATCATTTCCTATGTGATCCCTCTGATTATTTTTTTTGGTAAATGATTCTTCTAGGATGTTTACATGTATATAGACTCATACTTATGGTTTTCACTGTCTTCATCAAATCCAAATTACCAAATTAACTAATATATTACCTAATAACAATTATATAAACCATGATTTTTCTAACACGATTAATACATCATTCTTATGATAATCAAAATATTGTCATTAAAATTCATGATCCAAAGGTTTAGTATCTTCTTAAAATTAAGCTCTTTAATAAAATTTATATAATTAATGATAAAAAGTTTATTAATATCCATATTTTTAATCCTTCTAAAATCTCATGTAATACTTATTACATTTAGTCACTCACGATATACATCAATGTAATGGGTGAGCTACAAACCCTATAAAGAGAGGAGTAAGGGTCATTAATCAATAATACATTTGTGAGAATAATAAACAACATCATACCATAATCATAGTATCATCAGGAACATCATGAGGGAAACATTTTTTTAATATAATGGAATATGTGAATGTATAAAAATTAAACTTCTTTTCATAATTTTCTAATACCACTTATAGTTTTAAAAAATCTAGTATCATGTTTATGAAAAAAAATATGTTCAAAAACCAAAAATATTGGCATTGTGAAAAAATATAGAACAATCCTGATACATAATACATATAATAGCAAGAGATAATTTACATTGTATAATGTAATAGAGGGTTATATAATTCTGAGACCACCTGTCACACTATAATATTGAAATATTCATGCACTACACATAGAACATAAAAGAAAGCAAAATCATTATTGAAATCATGTAATGGAATGTGTACCAAAATGAATTAAGAAATCATAGTTTCATTAATACAGTTTTGGGATCAAAATTAAATGAGGAAAAACCTATTTGGCATTGAGAACATCATTCCAAAGTTTAGAAGAATTATCACAAAAGTGTTAAAATATATGTTATTCAAAGAAACGTTTTTTGGGAAAATATATTAATTTCGGTTTAAAATTTATGTGGAAACACGTATAACCTTGAAGATAAACGCTATGAAAGTTGAAAATATGTTTATTTCATATTACATAAATATTATATATAAGATTTCATGAAATAAGAATAAAACGAATAAACAGTTGTTGGGATTCCAAATCAACTTACTTTAAATCTCACATTATTTTGTTGTTAAAAGAACTCCAAAATAATAAATATATATTTATTAAAACATTTAAATATTAATTTATTATATTAACAAATTTCAGTATTTATCAATTACAATCACTACATAATGTTTTTAATTTTTTTTATTATAGTTGAATTTTTTTGATATAATGGTTTCCATAAACAATTCCCAATTTACATTGATTTATATATTTCTCAAATAAAATTAATATATAAGTAAAAAAATTACATATTATTAATGTAAATATATATAAACACACACACATATATATATATATATATTTACATTAGATAATTAGTTTATTTTAATAATACGTAAGGTAGGATATAAGGAAACATGTATTAAATGTCCTCATGGGTGGGTAACTGACTGCTATCATGAATGTTGACAAAACTAATTTTAATAGTTATACAAAACATACATACATCAAAAATATAGTTTTTATAGTGGTATAACATAATTAATAAAATTTTAACAAAATTAATAAATAATATTATATGATTTTGTTTTGAAATAGATATAGAACTATAAAAAGAAAAGTAGATAACACAAATAATAGTGGTTATAAACAAACCATCTTGATGGTATTTTTTCACATGTGTGGAACTAGGATTCCTTAATGATTGTTATATTATAACTTCTGAATATACATATAGATACAATGAGGCTTTATATAGAGTATTTTGGTAGAGTATTGGCATTTTCATTTGTGGGTGGAGTGGTTTTCCAATGGCATTGAGAGGTGTATTTATAGAATAAAATGTTGAATAAAATTATTTATCAAATTTAAATAATTAATAGTTAATTTTTGAATATATAATTAATGTTTAAATTTTTTAAATTGGTTTTAATACATTAAACCTGTAACACACATAGTATTAATGAATTGTTTTTTGATTAATAAATTATATTTCATTGATGGATTTCATTATACACAAAACCAAGTCAGGTTTGTATTAAATGAATACCAATGTTATCTTTCACATCACTAAACACACAATTATATTTTCTAACTCATTACTTTGATTTTAAAAAAAACATAGATATATTATTATTATTATTCAAAAGTGACAATTTTAAACTATCTAGTATACAAATAAAAATTCATACAAACAACTACTTTTAAAATATTATCCTTAATTGTTTTTCCTGAAATATATCGTATTGATAAAAAATAATCAAATTTTTCTTTAATGTCATTATATGTTTGAAAATAATATTTCTCAAAGAAATGTTTTTATTTATTTTGTGAAAAATAATTAAACTCATTTATAACATGATATATAAGAAATTTGATAAAAACAACATTTTAAATTGAGAATTTCAATTTTTGGTATGTGAATTTCTCATATTTTTTTAATGGGTTCATCATTTATTGAATAGATAAAAAAATATAGAGTTATAATTGAAAACTAATTTTTCATTATTATTTATTTATTATGATGAATTCTATTTTAATTTTTTTAAATTGCAGTTATAAAAATTATAAATATATTTGTCATATTTACGACATTTGAATCAATATAATACTAAAATTGATTATAAAATCTTTATTAAATGATGACCATTTTCACTAAAAAACTGATTTCTTATCACATATATGGGATTAATTTCAATTTAATTTTCTCGCTTCTGTGGTGTAAATTTGAATAATGTATTCAATAATCTTATTAATATTAATATATATTTTCTAATAAGTCAAACATATGTTTTTTCAAAAGAAATTGGTGAAACAAATTATATTTAATTATATCGATTTAGGTAAACACCAGCTTAATTAGTGGTTATAATATGAATATACCCCACAACATGTCAAAACACCACTTTATAACTTTATTGAGAAAATAAAATGTCATATTATTTAATTTGATCCATTATGGATCTATTTCCATATGAAAATTATGCATGACATTCTCTCTTCAAAAAATGTACAACTGTACCACACATCTCCCTTATAAAAGGCCACCCTTATCCTCTATTTCTCAAACATTTAATCCTATTTGGTTAATCTAATCCAACCCAACTCACATTAAAACATCCATCCCATCATTAAATATTAATTTTTTTTGAAATATAGCCTAACAATGAAGGCTTTTATTATATACTTGATGAGGATACCCAAATAAGAGGTGATGTTCATCAAAAGGCATTTTTTATATATTCATAAAAAACCATTAATTAATTTTTATATCATATATATTTAAATTATTCACTATAATAAATATACATTGTTGATTTATTTTATAGTTATAACCTACATACACCAAAATATAAATCAAATGTGTTATAAAATCATCGTATGTGTCGTGGATGAACGCTGCCGGAATCGATGTTCTTAATTTTACAATTACCACATCCCAATGTTGGTAATAACGATAGAAGTAATATATATATATATATATATATATGATATTAATGATATTAATGATATTATTATGCCTCTATAATTTTTATATAACATATTTCTTCAGGGATTCATTTTTTTTGGGAATACGATAACATCGTTCAAGTGTTTGGTGGACTACCACCTTGTGAAGAAATGTGATTTGTTGACACATTCTATTGAATTTTTTATATATGGGTTTAATAAATGTATGACATATATTTGAAAATTACATAATTCTATAATTATTATATCTATAATTTACATTTATTTCCTTAAAACTGATAAGAAAAATTTAAAAAAATTCTATGCGTATGTATGACCTACCATCTCCATGAACTATGAATTTCATTTAATATAAATACGTTGTAGCATTTAATATAAATAAATATATAATGAATATAAATGATATGTATATCATGTTATAAAATAAAAAAACATTAAATTTTGAATTACATAAGTGGACCAATAATAAAAAATCAAAACATATACAAAAAATAATTTCATTATTACCAAAGACATAACATTATCATGGGATTCAAAACATATGGTAGGGGATTTCTAGTGTCCCATTTATTTTAATGATAATTATACAATATTGATTACTCTTTTCATTTATTTGGTGTACATACATTCCTAATACCTTACATATAATTCATAAAGCTCATTTATTTACAATTAATGTTTCCATTTATGTAATTCATTCACGGGTATTACGATTCCAAAATTACTCAGATAGTAAGTGATTTGTTATCTCAATTTTCCATCATTGAGATTTATGTTATGTTATGAACCATTAATTTTTACAAGGTGAATATATATCCTCATTAACATTTAATATAATTAATTATACCTCCTCATGATATTGTAGGTTTCATTTTATCATAATCCTTCATGGGATTTACGGTTTAAGGATAACAAGGTGATAAATTGTTTAGTACAATCTCATAATTTATATGGATTTTTAATAATCATGTATCATATTAGATCCCAGAATTATCTGTATGGTAATCATTTCATAAATTTCATTTTTTCACTTTATTTTCGCCAATTAAGTGCTTTCCAAAGACCTTAAGGAGACTTGAGGGTGTTCAATGGGTTCAGGATGCGAAAAAGGGGGAGAATGAGTTTTATGGGATAGCTACATAGTCTTTGCACAGTTAGTGCTAACCATGCAAGAAGATGAGGTAATCCAGGATGGAGGGTGATTTTCGGATAATGGCACTCGTAAAGTTTGCACACGGTTTTCAAATCCCAGATGGTAAACTGTGCGGCCCAGAACACATTAGAAATTAAAAAATTTCCACTCTGAGATTTTATATCTCACTTCGTATTTTCCTCCTTCACCTCCTTTGAAAACCTAGGAACAACCCAAAAGGTCCGAGAGTTACCAAGTATCTAACTCCTTCAATTCATGGACATTTAGAGTGTCGATGGGTGAGAATCAATGATCCCGATGAGTTTAATTTTCTCATCCACTCTCTTTTCCAGTTTAGGTCTTGTATATTGGGAGATTTCCATCCGAAGCACTCAAACCTCTCTTTTATTGGTGAGATCTAGGATGAGGCATCAAAAGGGTGTTGAATTGGTTTTACGCCTTTGGTTGAGAGTGTGTTCTAAAATGGATTCAATGTAGGTGGTCTACAACTTATATCCCTTGGGGTTTGTGTTGGTTTTTGAATATAGGGGTTTTATTATTTCCATCTTTTGAAGTGTTCATGGTGCCATTGATAGGATGTGATGTAGTGGTGTATAAATGGTTAATTGAACCTGTAACACCGCAAGATTTTATGATAAAATATTCTTTTTAATTTCATTAATGTCTTATGTTGTACGCTACACCAAAAGGAGCTTGCACAACACGCATCCTTGACTTGCCTTTCATTACACGCAATCGCGACCTTCCTTGATAGCGTGTGTAGTACGCAATAGAAAGTTTCACTAAACAACGATATGCTATTAAAATATTATTAAAACTAGCCATTATGAATAGTAATAACCACTTTTTGAAATTTTTTAAATTTTATTTTTCAAAATGGATTTCATTTTTGGATTCGGAATATCGAAATTAGCTTAGGGTGAAATTTTGGTAATTTTTGGATAACTTTCATATTTTGATAAATAATGGAAATTACTAAATTTTAATTAAAAACAACTTTTTCAATCGAAATAATTAATAGTGATAAATTATTAATTTGAGTGGTTTTAAAGTATATTTAGAATATATTTTTACAATTTAATACAATGTTGGTCATTGGATGTAATTTCACATTTAAACCAGTTATAAACAAGTGTCAATCTTTTGATAGTTATTATCTCTTAAAAACATGCCTTTTGTTTTGACGACGATAATTAATTTTTAAATTAATTAATGAAACTGATATGTTTTGAATTTGGTAAAATAGAAATAGTTTTTGAGTTCATAATAGCAAATATAGCTTAGGCCTAATTTTTGGTATTTTTCTGAAAACTTTCAATTTTTGATGAATAGTGAAACCACTAAGTGGTAGTTAAAAAACTGAATTTTTCATAAAACATAATTTTACCACTTCTGTGAGTGTAATTTCGAAAATCCGAGAAACAAGGTTAATATCATGGACTAAAATGTGGTTCAATGAGATGAAAATAATTTTTGGTGAATAGTAACTCTTTACTTTTTTTACCACGGTAAAAAGTAAATAGGGTAATTAAGGGTAAAGATGATATTATTATTACTCTAACACATGTCCTAATTCTATTGGATAAGTGTAATGCGACCAAAAACAAACTTAGGAATAAAATATGACCATTTATCCCCACTTGGATTAGATTAGGACATTTATTATTAATTTATTTAAAGAAGGGTTAAAATAGTTAAAATCAAAGTTTAATAAGTAAATAATTTTTAATACGGGGTTATACATAAGATAAATTCGACTATAAATATTAATTAGAAATCTAAAAAAATTTCCTACAGAATTATATTTTATTTATAATTTTTAAACTTTAAATTAATTAATTTATTTATGACACAACAATGATGTAATAAATTACCCTTTTAAGGAAATGTTAACATAATTGATGTTATAAATTATCAAATAAATGTAATTTGAGACTTTTAATGAATTACACTAATTTTATAGGTTACTATGATATATTAGTGTTGATTTAGTAAACTTGTTTAGAACATTTAATTCTGTTATGATTTTCACAAAAATCAATTACTAAATAGTGTCAAAATTGACATAAAATAGTTTTTAAAACAAATATTATATTATTAATTGTTATTTTATTCCTAAAAATCTACGGTTCGTCCAAATGACTTAGATAAGGATATATATATTAATAATAAATATCTTGGGGTTCTTTTGGCATGTTATAGTAACTTTATTAACCATATCGTGTAAGAAAACATAATGTCACGGTAAAAGATAAATTATTTAACTTAGAGTTAAATCTAATTGATAAGGTTAAAATAATAACCTAAACTTGTCTAAATCCTATTGGTTGATAGGATATCTACCCATCCCCACTTTAAATTCTAATTAAGACCCTTTGAAACCATTATAAACTGATTTTGACTTTAATATAAAATACTATTTTGAGATATTCCTAAGGAGCCCCTCTCCTCCCTTATAAAAGGGCACCTCCTCCCTCTCTTCCTCACACAACTTTGAGCCTTCAAGATCGGCCAACCCCTGAAAAATACTCTTCTGCACTTACCTAGAAACATCCTAGAGGTTCTGGTATTCCTCAAAGACCAATTTTAGTGCCCTAAGAGGAGGTCTCAAAGAGGCGCTTCAAAGAAGAGGTAATTTCCGTTACCGATTCTTTCACCTTTATTTCTTCCTCCACATCTTCTTCTTAGGTTGTATCATTATGAAGTAATAAAATCAGTATCACTCATATACTTATATGTTATTATAAGTATGAAACAATCCTATTTCACCAATCTATCCATCCTACGGAAAACGAAATCACCGCACGTGCGTACATACGGAATACCGTCTCCACGCCGTGGTGAAATCTATTTTCAACCACCACCATACTTGGATGGGTAAAATGGTGTAAATAATAACTATATATGATTGTTATAAAGTTATATTGATACTGAAATAGTATACATACCCTTAAACGCAAGTTCACGAACATGAGAACGATATCATCGCTCGTGCGTACGTACGAACTACCGTCTCCACGACGCGATGAGATTCATTCTCCATGTTAACCATTTAAGAATGATTATAAAGTATATATAAGCAATAATAATGAAATATATGACATTATAAAGCTACTGGATTTATGTGTATATATATGTATTTCATCTACTTAATTCCACTCAATTTAATAACGAAAAGAAAACAGCGTTCATGCGTATGTACGGCCTACCGTCTCCATAAACGGTGTATTTCTTTCCATTTATCGATCCATTATATATATGTATATTCTGAATATATATTATATATAAATATTGTTTTATATTCTATAATTAAGTAATAATGATCTAAGTAATCATATGAATAATTACAAGTTAAAACACGAACGACAAATGAGACGATTTTACCCAAAATGCTACTTTAACATGAATTTACAAAAGAACGGGTAATATAAAGTCATAAGTGAACCGTATATGATATAATAACAATGAATATGATTCTTTAATATGTCGATGACATTATTTAAATCATTATACAGGAGGTTCAGACACTTACGAAGCAAATCAGACCTAAGGTAAGAGAAATATCACAATCTTACTTTTATCCGAGATTGTTTTTACTTTGGTAATTACTGGGGTGTATTTTATCATCCACATCCATGTTCCCTCAATATGTAATATTATTTCCATCCTTATAAAATAGTTTATATCCAATTTTACCCTTGGGTATGTTTTTTGTAAAAGATATGAAAGGAATCGTTTGTCGTTTTTCGTATGAGGTACTTTTTGACTTTTCCGACAAAAGTACGAGAAGAATATTTTTTTAACCTATACGGCATGAATGGATTTCTAAAACATTATTTCCAAGAATATTCCATTACATGTTTTCAAGTTTATTTTTAATCAACTTATTTTTTTTTAAAATTGTATGACATGTTAAGAAAGGAAAATGTTTTTGAAGTAGAATGAATATTTTCCTCAAGAATGGAGTTCAAGTGTTTTATCAAAATTATTTTCCATCTAAGATCATAAAGGGTTCTGTTTTATCCATATTATTACATTGATTTGATTATGTTGTGATGAAATTATTTTTTTATGAATTCCATTATCTTATATGAATTGTTTTATGATGTCATGATGTTTAAGAATCCCATTTTTATTACATGGGTTATGCAATGATGTATGATTTATGATTTTGTGGCACAGATAAGAATGGTATCATTATGAGATGGGTGGGACCTATATCTCCCTAAAATGCATTGGGTAAACATTTTATATCTCATGAGATAGACATGGATTGAACGGTAGGTTATACCGGTTCAGTGAAACAGGACTGAAACGAGGGTGACTCGGTTCAGAAAGGGACTTTGTCCACTAAGAAAGTCTTGGCAATGAGTCTTGACTAATAAGAAATGATTCTCTATGATTATGTGTGAATGCCACAAAGTTTCATGTTTTAAGTTATGATTATTGTGATTACATTTCACTTCCATGATTTATTCCATGTTATGAAATTATGATCTCTTTTTCAGGTTAAGATTTCCAAAATGTTATGTTCTTATGAATATGATGTGATTGATATTTCTTTTGTTTACCCTTACTGAGAATTTGAGCTCACCCTATTATGTTTTCTTTTCCCCAGGATATAAAGAAAGGTTTTTGGTAAAAAAAAGGAAGATCTTTATGGTAGATATTGAAGATCTTTCACCATTATTAGAAGATTATATTCCGAGTTTCCAAAGACACTAAACTATTACGGTCCTTGTGTGTGTGTTTTGGTTATGTACTAAGTATTCCGCAAAAGTAATTTAATGTGCATGTACGTCATGATATGGTTCTCTACAGTTGGTATCAGAGGAAAGGTTTAGTCAACCTTTGGAAACTAAGATGCGAAAACGTTAGTGAGATCCCTAGAGATATTTCTAAGGTATGTCTAGGGATGTCTCTAAGGTTAAGTATACGTATAGTTTATAGTCCTAGAATTGTGCTAACGATCGTAGAATTTAAACCTAAGAAGTTAGATATTGAGGGTACTCCCCCTTTACTATGTTGTCTTCCTTAGCATGATTTCACCTCTCACAGAATTCTTTTTTGTGTTTTAGTTAATGGAGGGATCCAGAAGGAATTCAGTTAACATTGAATCCAATGGACAAATTGGTGACTATGAGCAACAAAATTGTGTAATGCCTAGAGATAAAGATATTGTGATTATGCTGAATTAGTCATCGCGATATATGATTAACAAGGTGAAATTTAGTGGTATGCCTAATTCATCAAAGAAGAGGAAGATAAACTATTATGCATGTTCGCATGTTGAGGAGCATAAATAAAGGAAGATTGAGATTTCTAAAGAAGGGAAGAAGAACCTTGAGGAATACCTCAAATGGAGGGACCGATGATATCTGTGTGGAGAAAAGGGTCATAGAGTGACAGATTGTTATGGAGTTCAATGTCTTATTTGTGGAGAACATGGGCATTACCCAACTCAATGCCCTGACCTAAAAAGTTACTTCTAAATGAAGGAAGGACTTATTCCAGGACAATCATTGAAGTGGATGGACTAAAGTGTTTATGTATTGGTATTCAAGAATAATGTTGTTGTGGTACTTTTATGGTGTACTGAAAAATTTATGTATTGGTCTATTGTAGTTTTAAATAATTTTAAGGTACTGGTAACCATGAAAAGTGATTCAAATATTTTGGAAAGTAGATGATATGCACATAATTATGGGATATGGAGAAAATGAAATGTTTGACAGTATTCATGAGCTCATGATTGATATAAGGACTAAGTGATATCATGGTTTGAGTATATAGAATTTTGAGGATTTTGGTATGTGGAAAGTGTTAACTTTTACCTACATTCATGTTTTCACTAAAGTTCAATGGGTATTAATTCTTCAAGAGAATAAATGATTAAGGTATTCACATGTTTGTAATTTGACATATCTTGTGATATATGGGGGATAAATGATGGCATTCACGTGATTATTCTGCGACATTTCAAGTAATCATTTTCTTTATACTATGAGCTTGGACCGAAGTATTTTAGATAAGCCTAAAGATTAGAATGGATTATGTTGGACATAAGTTAGGATAAAATGTTTTTCGATTTTATTGATGGGATATTATAGTAATATAGCTTTAGAAAAAGGACAACCTACAGGACGGGCGACAGCCCATCGCGTCAGACAAGGCTGTGGGAATCGAACCCACAACCGAAGTGCGACTGGCCTTTATCGCCTACCACTTGTCTACAGGAAGTCCCTGTTCAGTAGAAACTAGTTTTATTATATTAAGCAATATGATATATGAATTATAAGTCCATTTTAGGAACCATATATGATTAATCTCACTATAGAATGACTTATGTATATTTAATAACTTTTTGTTTGAGACAGATGGAATGACCCGTCATTCTATCACATGATCTACTATCACTTCACGAATAACAAATTCAACTTCATTTATTTAAGAGATGAAGTGGAAATTGTTCAAGGCATGAAAAACAGTGAGATTGTACCAAAATAAAGTAAGTATTTATTCTAATTCAAATTCTTCAACATTAGGGAAACGATCTTGAAAACCAAAAAATGTTGTCCTAGTGCTCTTATATCTGATTAATCAGATGGTACCTTAGATCATCACAAATTTATGGATTTGTGATTGTTGGATTTTCTATAGCCATGTTCTCTACCACTCTCCATCAGAACATGATGGTTAGATTTTTCTTCCATATTCATATTTTCACCTATGTGGAAACCCAGTGATTAGTTTATTTGGGTAATCATTACATTTCATACTTTAGTCTTTAAAGCCATGTTTTGGTATTCCTTTTTATGATGTGGGTTTCTATCAAAGAAACTTTCTAATAGTAAACCATTTATAACCCCGACGAATTTCGAGGGCGAAATTCATTTAAAGGGGGGTAGAATGTAACACCACGAGATTTTATGATAAAATATTCTTTTTAATTTCATTAATATCTTGTGTTTTACGCTACACCAAAAGGATCTTGCACAACACGCATCCTTGACTTGCCTTTCATTACACGCAATCGCGACCTTCCTTGATAGCGTGTGTAGTACGCAATACCGAGTTTCACTAAACAACGATATGCTATTAAAATATTATTAAAACTACCCGTTATGAATAGTAATAACCACTTTTTGAATTATTGTAAATTTTATTTTTCAAAATGGATTTCATTTTTGGATTCGGAATATCGAAATTAGCTTAGGGTGAAATTTTGGTAATTTTCGGATAACTTTCATATTTTGATTAATAGTGGAAATTACTAAATTTTAATTAAAAACAAAATTCTCAATCGAAATAATTAATAGTGATAAATTATTAATTTGAGTGGTTTTAAAGTATATTTAGAATATATTTTTACAATTTAATACAATGTTGGTCATTGGATATAATTTCACATTTAAACAAGTTATTAACAAGTGTCAATCTTTTGATAGTTATTATCTCTTAAAAACACGCCCTTTGTTTTGACGACGACAATTAAATTTTAAATTAATTAATGCAACTGATATGTTTTGAATTTGGTAAAATAGAAATAGTTTTTGAGTTCATAATATCAAATATAGATTAGGCCTAATTTTTGGTATTTTTCTGAAAACATTCAATTTTTTATGAATAGTGAAACCACTAAGTGGTAGTTAAAAAACTGAATTTCTCATAAAACTTAATTTTACCGCTTCTGTAAGTAGAATTTTGAAAATTCGAGAGACACGGTCAATATCAAGGACTAAAATGTGGTTGAATGAGATGAAAATAATTTTTGGTGAATAGTAACTTTTTACTTTTATTTACCATGATAAAAAGTAAATAGGGTAATTAACGGTAAAGATTATATTATTATTACCCTAACACATGTCCTAATTCTATTGGATAAGTGTAATGCGACCAAAAACAAACGTAGGAATAAAATATGACCATTTAGCCCCACTTGGATTAGATTAGGACATTTATTATTAATTTATTTAAAGAAAGGTTAAAATAGATAAAATCAATTTTTAATAAGTAAATAATTTTTAATACGGGGTTATACATCAGATAAATTGGACTATAAATATTCATTAGAAAGATACCAATATTTCCTACATAATTATATTTTATTTATAATTTTTAGACTTTAAATAAATTAATTTATTTATGACACAATGATGATGCAGTAATTACCCTTTTAAGGAAATGTTAACATAATTGATGTTATAAATGCTAAAATAAAAGTAATTTGAGACTTTTTATGAATTACACTAATTTTCTAGGTTACTATGATATATTAGTGTTGATTTAGTCAACTTGTTTCGAACATATAATTCTGTTATGATTTTCAAAAAAAACAATTACTAAATATTGTCAAAATTGACATAAAATAGTTTTTAAAACAAATATTATATTATTAATTGTTATTTTATTCCTAAAAATCTAAGGTTCGGCCAAATGACATAGATAAGGATATATATATTAATAATAAACAACTTGGGGTTCGTTTTTTATGTTATAGTAAGTGTATTAACCATATAGTGTAAGAAAACAAAAACTCACGGTAAAAGTTAAATTATTTAACTTAGAGTTAAATCTAATTGATATGGTTAAAATAATAACCTAAACTTGTCTAAATCCTATTGGTTGATATGATTTCGACCCATCCCCACTTTAACTTCGAATTAAGACCCTTTAAAACCATTATAAACCGATTTTTACTTTAATATAAAATAATATTTTGAGATATTCCTATGGTGCCCCTCTCCTCCCTTATAAAAGGGCACCTCCTCCCTCTCTTCCTCACACAACATTGAGCCTTCAATCTCGGCCAACCCCTGAAAAATTCTCTTCTCCACTTCACTAGAAACATCCTAGAGGTTCTGTTCTTCCTCAAAGACCAATTTTAGTGCCCTAAGAGGAGGTCTCAAAGAGGCGCTTCAAAGAAGAGGTAATTTCCGTTACCGATTCTTTCACCTTTATTTCTTCTTCCACTTCTTCTTCATAGGTTGTTTCATTATGAAGTAATAACATAAGTATCACTCATATACTGATATTTTATTATATGTATTAAACAATCCTATCTCACCAATATATCCATCCTACGGAAAACGAAATCACCGCGCGTGCGTACATATGGAATACCGTCTCTATGACGTAGTGAAATCTATTATCCACCACCACCTTACTTGGATGGGTAAAATGGTGTAAATAATAACTATATATGATTATTATAAAGTTATATTGATACTGAAATAGTATACATACACTTAAACACAAGTTCACGAACATTAGAACGATATCATCGCTCGTGCGTACGTACGGACTACCGTCTCCACGACGCGATGAGATTCATTCTCCATGTTAACCATTTAAGAATGATTATAAAGTTTATATAAGAAATAATAATGAAATATATGAAATTATAAATCTACTGGATTTATGTGTATATATATGTATGTCATCTACTTAATTCCACTCAATTCAATAACGAAAAGAAAACAACGTTCATGCGTACGTACGACCTACCGTCTCCATGAATGGTGTATTTCTTTCCATTTATCGATCCATTATATATATGTATATTCTGAATATATATTATATAAAAATCTTGTTTTATATTCTATAATTAAGTAATAATGATCTAAGTAATCATATGAATAATTACAAGTTAAAACACGAACGACAAATGAGACGATTTTACCCAAAACGCTACTTTAACATGAATTTACAAATGAACGGGTAATATAAAGTCATAAGTGAACCATATATGATATAATAACAATGAATATGACTCTGTAAAAAGTCAATGACATTATTCAAATCATTATACAGGATGTTCGGACACTTACGAAGCAAATCATACCTAAGGTAAGGGAAATATCACAATCTCACTTTTATCCGAGATTGTTTTTACTTTGGTAATTACTGGGGTGTATTTTATCATCCACATCCATGTTACCTCAATATTTAATATTATTTACATCCTTCTACAATAGTTTATATCCAATTTTACCCTTGGGTATGTTTTTTGTAAAAGATATGAAAGGAATCTTTTGTCGTTTTTTGTACGAGGTACTTTTTGACTTTTCCGACAAAAGTACGAGAAGAATATTTTTTTTGACTTATACGGGATGAATGGATTTTTAAAACATTATTTCCAAGAAGCTTCCATTAAAAGTTTTCATGTTTACTTTTAATCAACTTCTTCTAGTTTAAAATTGTATGACATGTTAAGAAAGGAAAATGTTTTTGAAGTAGAAAGAATATTTTCCTCAATAATGGAGTTCAAATGTTTTATCAAAATTATTTTCCCTATAAGATAATAAAGGGTTCTGTTTTATCCCTATTATTACATTGATTTTATTATGTTGTGATGGAATTATTTTTTTATGAATTCATTTATCTTATATGAATTGTTTTATGATGTCATGATGTTTAAGAATCCCATTTTTATTACATGGGTTATGCAATGATGTATGATTTATGATTTTGTGGCACACATAAGAATGGTATCATTATGAGATGGGTGGGACCTATATCTCCTTCCAATACATTGGGTAAAGATTTTATATCTCATGAGATAGACATGGATGGAACGGTAGGTTATACCGGTTCAGTGAAACAGGACTGAAACGAGGGTGACTCGGTTCAGAAAGGGACTTTGTCCACTAAGATAGTCTTGGCAATGAGACTTGACTAACAAGAAATGATTCTCTATGATTATGTGTGAATGCCACAAAGTTTCATGTTTTATGTTATGATTTTTGTGATTACATTTCACTTCCATGATTTATTCCATGTTATGAAATTATGATCTCTTTTGCAGGTTAAGATTTCCAAAATGTTATGTTTTTATGAATATGATGTGATTGATATTTATTTTGTTTACCCTTACTGAGCATTTGAGCTCACCCATTTATGTTTTCTTTTCCCCAGGATATAAATAAAGGGTTTAGGTAAAAAAAAGGAAGATCTTTATTGGAGATATTGAAGATCTTTCACCATGATTATAAAATTATATTCCGAGTTTCCAAAGACACTAAACTATTACGGTCCTTGTGTGTATGTTTTTGTTATGTACTAAGTATTCCGCAAAAGTAATGTAATGTCCATGTACGTCATTATATGGGTCTCTACAGAACCCATCTTGATCCCCATGGGAATCATGGAGGATGACTCAACTAATTTTGGGCCACCAAAGGGGCGTGCCGATATTTCCCTAGACATAGAGTTAGCGAATTAAGTGTGGGACATTGTGAGAGAACAAATATCCTATGGATGATATGTTAATATTCTTAAATGATGTGCAACTGGTGTTTAGTAATACTCATTGGATTGGTAACTAACTAAGATGTTGTTAGGTTGGAATGATAAAGGGTTAAATGGATAAAAGGAAAAATGCTAGGGATTAACATTATACTTGAATATTACTAGTGAGATAGGCATTGAAAATTGGAATGGGGCTAAAGGGGTTATGTAATATGAATAATGAATGTGTTAATGGATTGAGGAAAATATTTATTTTTCCAATTATTGAATTTTTTTTGATGTCGTAAATGTTGTTGGAAATTTTGTTGCGATATGGTATTTTGTGGTGATTGATAAATAAGAATGTGCACATGGATTGGTAGAGTGGGGTATTGAATTTAGTTTCTATGGCCATGGGGTGATTTGGAATGAGGTTATAGATATTCTCATAAATTCATGGGTTAGGGATGGGATGGAGTTCTATTCCCCTAATGGTTGCATTCCACACAGACTGAGGCTTCGAGGTGAGAATATTGGGGATTGTAGTGATATAGTTCCTAGTGAGATAGGACTTGTTTAAATTCATACTTTTTGAGAACGTATATCTTGCATAACCAATTGAACAATTCATAAAGTGTGAAATGAAAAATGAAATGTCTTGGAAATGAAATTGGGCTATTTGGTGCTTTAACATAAGGGAACCAAAATATATATGGATTTTGAACATTTTATCTACAATTTTCATTACTTATCACTTGAAAGAACTATATTCCTTGGCTGGATAATTTGTATACACCATTGGATGTGGCATACTGAGTTACACACACACCCTACATGGGCCACCTCTGGGTACATGAGCATATTTCATGCTTGCAGGTCAGGACAAGGGCTCGGGCTCTAATATTGGGAGTTGAGTTGGACACAAGACATGTTTTGGTGACGATCTAGACAAGTAGTCTAGATCATTTTGAGGATTATACTTTTTTCATTCTTTTGGGTTTTCTTCACTTGACAGTTTATCATAACATGGAATATTTATTATTTATTATGATCGTACTTTGTTTTGGGATTTGGTAATTTATACACGTTATGGATTGTTCACTTTTATTTCTGATATTTCAATTATTATCTATGTGGTGTACTCTGTTATTGAGGTTATAGTCACCCCATGTGACCTATTGTGTATGGGGAGGCATGCTTGAGGTCATGTAACTACCCGAATGATGGCACTAGTCTTGTGGATCCCTATACGAGGACATTATAAAGTGGTATTAGATAATTTATTTTTTCTTTCTTATAATATGGAGAAGGTAGATAGGAGATTTGGAATGTGTCTGGCCTTGGTAAAGAGCTCGTGCTTGGGAGTAGCTAACCCATGTATGGGGTATAACTCTTGTCGCCCTAGGTGGGGATTATTGTACATATTGTGTGTAGTTACATTTGATGATATTTCACTAATGGGTGATGCAAATGTTGTGTGATTTTATGGTTATTTTATATTCCTCCCATGGCTGGAAACGTACACGGATGTCGATTCATTCATCATTATAGGCACCAATGTAGGAAAGTGACATACATGATGATAGAAACACACACGGGATTGGTGAGAGGGATTTAAAGGTCAGGATGCATATTTTCTCTTAAATGTAATAAATTACACCCAATAAGATGATATGAATGAGTAAAAAGGGGAATTGAATATGTCATATAGTAATTAGAAAAATTGTTCTTGATAAAGAAGTCAATCTGTAAAAACTTCTTCTAGGGTTAAATTGGAATACGAAAATGGTTTGAATGGGAGTAAAATATAAGGATTGTGACTAGGATAATTAGATACATTTTTGTCCATTGACATAGAGAGATGGGTGAGGGTAGGTACCTGGTTGCGAGAGGACTTTTTGGGGTGGTTTTTTCAAATTTTTTGGTTTATAACAAGTGAATAACCAATCTATATCTATTCCTTCTCGTAAAATATTTATTGTGGTGTTGTAAAGCTTGTGTATGGCATTGTTGAAAAATGCCACCTTGAAGACACGTTCCAGTTGGGGGACATGAGGATGCTTCAAAGAACACACTTCTTGTTGTGGAGCTGGAGAATGTGGTAGTCCAAGGAGATAGGAAAGATCAATTTGCGATAACATTTCTCATTTTATGTAGATTATGGAATGAGACCGAGGGTGGGTTGCGCAAGCATGTAGAGCTGGCCAGTGAGTTTCAACTGCAACACCCTATGAACATTAATAGAGAAGGTGGTCTAGAAGCATCAACGATCTAGATAGATTCCATACAAACTATTCTTATCCATCTAGTGTCTCCACTTGAGATGCATGTCATGTTAGTGGACTATATGTTGAGGCAGAAATAAAAATGTTTGATGGACATTATGGTTCAAACAGAGCAGGCTGAGGGGATGATGTGTAAATATTTTCAGGAGATGTTTCTTGGGAACTTGTGTCCAGAAACCTTAAGGCCTGAGAAGGCTGTAGATTTTATGAGTTTGACTCATGGGAATTTTTTTTTGATAGACTATACAATCCATTTAATTGATTTGAGATGATTCATTCTGACGTTGAGCGAGATGAGGTAGCTGTGGTGAAACACTTCTAGGATGAGCTGAGACACAAGATCTGACCTTAGGTAAATATATTTCATCTAAAAAGGTTCGTTGAAGTTGTGGAGCAAGACCTTATCTAAAAAGGAATTATAGAAGGTAGATTAATGTAGGTAACTTGTGGGGCCAGATGGGGAAGAAAGTTGTGTGGATTTTGATAGTAGGAAGTGCCACATTGGAACAATCCAGCAAGGGGGAAGCATGGATAGAATTAAAAAGAGGGGGTATTCTTCTCAAGGTGGTGACCATGTCTTTTATTATCAGTGTGGAAGGTCAGGGCACCAGCGTTACCTGTTTCCCTTCCCACATATTGTGTGTCGAGCGTGTAGAGGGCTAGGCAGCTTGCAGAGATTCTAAAGTATCCCAAAAATGCAGGGGAATGCTAGAGGTCAGAGGTAGATGCCATGTGTTGGATGGGGGGTTTGTTGCCCCATATCTGATAGTTATATGGAGCTCAATTAACCATACTAGTAGGGGAAGAGGACGTGAAACTCCGGGGTGAGATCACCCTTACCAACATAGCAGTGTAGTTCAGGGTACTCGGGCCAAAGCCCTATGCAAGGGGTAAGGTCATCTCCATGAAGTTCAATCTACACATGAGCACTATGAGGAAATATCGTCTTATGTGTGAGGTACAGTTCTTTATTATTCCATATTTTATTGTTCTTTATTTGATAAAGGTGTTATGGCTTCCATTATTTTTCCTCAGTTCATAGTCATGTTGGGATTAAAACCAGAGACTGCATGGGGGGTAATATCCCTTGATTCATTGCTAGGGGCCCAAGTTGAGGACATCATGCAGTGTAAGGGATTTTTTTTGGAGGGTGGTGGGTATCATTTACTGTGGGATCTAATTTTCCTAGAGATGTTAGGTTTTGACCTAATCACGGGAATTGATTGGTTGGTGTTATATCAAGCCCATATTGACTATTATCGTCATCGATTAGCATTAACATTTCTCTTTAGGTGAGACCTTATGACATACCCCTGACAGTTTTCTAAAGCAGGTATGGGTTGAATGAATTCATGGTAACGTCATTTGGTTTGACCAATGTACCAGCTATGTGAATGGACATGATGAACCTAATATTCTACTCATGATGATCATTCCAAACATCTTGACATCGTCTTCAGTACACTAAGAGTGCATAAGATTTATGCCCAGTTAGAAAAATGTCATTTTTGGATTGATGAGGTGAAATTTTTTGGACATATCTTATCAGAGTAAGGCGTATCGGTGGATCCATAAAAGGTCCATGATGTGGTGTCTTGGGAGCAACCCATAAACAACTTGGATATTCATAGTATTTTGTGTTTTTTGGGTTATTACTGATGATTTATGTAAGATTTCTCTCGTTTATAAGCGTCGGTCACAGGCAGAACCATGAAGGGGATTATGTTTAATTAGTTAGAGGCTTGTAAGAATTCATTCCAAGAGATGAAGAAGCAGTTGACCACCACCCAGATTATGATTTTACTCGAACCAAGTAAGAGGTATACCTTGTTCTGTGATGCATCCGGTGTTATAAATGGGGTAGGGTTAATACAGGATGATCGAGTTACAAATTTTGGGTCGAGGCAGTTGAGGCCACCTGAAAGAAATTATCTTACTCATGATATGGATCATGTTGTTGTTGTTCATGACTTAAAGTGTTGGAGGTGTTATTTTTTTGATAACTTTTTACGGTTCTTATCGACCATAAAATTCTCATATACAACTTCTCTTAGTAGTATTTGAATCTTTGTCTATGATGATTGGTTGAGTTCTTGTGATCTTTTGATTTTTAATTGGTTTAAATACTGGGAAAAGTGAATAGTTTTTTCTGATGCTCTGAGCCGGAAGACTCAGAATCAAGTAGTTCATGAATGTAGTACAGAGTAGGTGATGATGGATTTGTTTTCATAGATTAATGTGGTGTGATAGTAGTGGCAAGGAAAGATAACCCTTTCATATATTGTTGTTTGGTCTAAAATTTTCAGCCGAGTTAAATATTGTTAGTTGGTATATCTATAATGTTTGGATATTAGGGAAAGTCTTAAAAGGGGGATCACATTTTGGTTGGAAGATCGACAATGATAGAGTTCCTTATGTTCATGGTCGTGTTATGGTTCTGGAAGATGTACGAGAAGTGTTGAAGCGCAAGTTCCTTGCCTCAAAGTGGGAAGTTCTTCCAGGCTTGAAAAATAGGAAACACGACCTATGTAAGTAGTTTTGGTTGTTGAGAATGAGGAAAGACGTGTCTAGTTTTGTTGAATAGTTACTTACCTGTCATAAGGTGAAGGGTGAACATCAACACCAAGATAGGTTGTTGCAGTCATTTCCTATTCTTGATTGGAAGTTGAATGAATTCATGATGGAAATCATAGTGGGTCTTTCGAGGACACCTCGGAGGAATGATTCCATTCGGTTGGTAGTAGATCGGCTAACAAAAGTGAACCATTTCTTTCCAATTTATGATACCTATATAGTAGACCAGTAAAGGGAGTTTTATGTTTGGGAAATATTATGGTTTCATGGAAGGCCATGAACCATATATTTATATAGTTATTTGTATTTAAACGTGTGCTTCTAGAAAGGACTACAAAATGCACTTGGTACATTGGTGTTTCTGAGTACTAATTACCACCCACAGACTGATGGGATCTTAGAGCATGCATTTCAGGTCTTAGAAGACATTTAGAGAGCATGTGTTCTGGATTTTGGTGGTTCATGGTAAAAACACTTATCGCTTGTTGAGTTTTCTTATAACAACAGTTTTCAGGATACTGTTCAGATGGAACCTTTTGAGGAATTATATATGTGATTGTGTATATTACTATTGAGTTTGTTAGAGACTGGAGATTATGAGTTGTTAGGGATAAGTCTTGTGCATGAGATGTTAGAGATTGTTAATTTCATTCAAAAGCATTTAGAAATAGCCTAGAGGAGGAAGAAGTCATTTGAAGATCAGTATCATTGAACTCTTGAGTTTATGGTGGGTGATAGTATGTTTCTTCTAGTGTCTCCATGGAACAATCACCATTGAATTCGAAAATAGAGGCAGTTGGCACCAAGATATGTGGTGCCATTTGAGATTGTGGAGAGGATCAAACTGGTTTCTTACTGATTGGCTCTTCCATAATGGTATAGTGGTATGAATTATGATTTCCATGTCTCCCAACTCTGATAGTAACAACCCTACCCATCTCATATGATAAATGCTGAGGATGTCGATCTTGAGGCTGATGCGTCCTTTGAGGAGCACCATGTTTGTATTGGAGATCATAGAGAGAACGGTTTATGGGGTAAGGTTGTGCCCTTGGTTCATGTTCAATGATATAATCTAAACATTTAGGAGGAAACATGGGGCATGGAATTATATTTTTGGGCCTAGTGGACCGATCTATTCTCATTGGGAACATAATGATGCTTGGAAGGGCAGCTTGAGGATGAGCCATTATAAGGTGGGGAGGTTGTAAGATCCCAAATTTCTCTATAAGGTATGTTTTACTTACATTTCAGATTAATCCCTTATTTATGGTCAATTAAGTTTTTTACAATGTCCTTAAAGAGTATAGGGGGTGTTTTGGGGGTTCGGGACGTGGAAAAAGAGGGAAAAAAGGAGTTTTCTGGGTTAGCAGCACTATATGCGCACGGTTAGTGCTTACCGTTTGGGCACCCTAACTAAACCATGCATGTGACACCACATGGTTTTAAAAATAATCTGAAACGCATGAATCGTTGTTTTATGCAGGTATTTATATCTACCATTTAATAATAATTATTCCACTTATATGTTTTGAATTTTGAAAAGTTGTCATCTACAATTGTGTTCAGTATGTCATTTAGAGTCTAATGGAACCGACATCATTTTTATTGAATAGTAAAAGACCCTTATAAATAGTAATATGAATAGTAATATGTCCCTAATGAATAGTAAAATGTGTTATTATTATTTTTCCATAAGGAATTATGAAAATGATAAAATTGGTTAATTTTTTAATGTGATATTAAAGCCGTTATAGTTTTTAAATTATTAAAATATTTAACTAAGTATGATTTTATTAAAAAATTAAATTAAAAATATTTAGACAAATATTTTTAAAAAATGGTGTTTATTTTTTAATTATAGAGTTTGAGAAATTTTAAGGGTGAATTTTTCATAATTTTCTGAAATTCTTGTATTTTTTATGTATAGTGAAATACAGTAAAATAACGTATATTCAAATTATATGTAAAATACACTATTTATGACATCATAAGTAATGTAATCCCACTTGGTTAGAAATCACATTCCATTATTACTATTTTGGGTGACATTAATTAAGACAATTTATAGTCTTGAGCAAAAATATTATAATAATGCTTCAAATAATGTTAAATACCTCATCTCCTCCACTATAAATCCCACCCTCATTTCCCTCTTCCTCCCACACCTCTCATGCATTGATACATAATTATGTTAAGACCAATAATTCTCCAAAGGATATTCCACACGTCATAGTGCTACTGGTCTTACAAAAATTCCAAAACCAACGGCCTTAAGAAGGATCTCAATGAGAAGAGGTCAATAGGTAAATATCATCTTTTGTTGTCTTCCCATTCTTTCAATTAAAGTTATTATTTTTAATTTTCATTGGATTATGTTGGGAAATCTCCTTATATATCCTCCTTACTCCCAATATTATATATGTGTGATTAGATACCCATTTTCTCACATCAATCTATTCTATGAAATTTTATGTGGTGCCGTTAGGATAGTGAAATTTCGTGAGAGATTTCTCAATTTTTCTTTTTTTTTTTTGAGTTCCATTAATCATTTTCCTCCCCACCTCTTATACAAGAGGAATAAAATCCCTAGAACCATTTTTATTCTAAATTTTCTAATACACAAAGAAAATATATAATCAATCTTTTTTCTCCTCCCCCACTTATTAAAGGAATTAAAAAATAAAGTCCATGATGAGTTGAATTACCAACTTCATGGACGATGTGATTTTAATATTCCGTAAATACATCAAGTCTATTCATGAAAACATTTTTTTTGTTAAACCATGGTATAATATATGTATAATGTCTCATTCATGGTTTTGTAATTCTTTTATAGACATGGTTTTAATTTATAAAACAAAATGAGGTCATTATTATCAAAGAACCACTAAAATGATCGAAATGATCATTGTTAATATTTTAACTTATGAATAATCCTTATGTAAGAATTAAAAATGATAACTAATATATTTTTTGGTTCTGAAAATATGTAAATTTAATTCCATTACAATTCTATATTTTCACTTCCAATCAACAAGAACAACCATCATGAACCAATCATGGAAATCAGGTAAAGTACTCAACCAACAACAACACAAGGAAAAAATACAAACAATTAAAATTTAAAATGATGTAATTAAATGATCATATATGGTATTATAAATATGGATATGTTTTTTAATATATTAATAAAACTATTTTAGCCTTTATACAGGTGTTTTAAATGAGTTTTAATGTAAGAAAAACATGAGGTAATGTAATTCATAACCGTGTTTCCATTCTATGGGTTAATAATCTACTTCACTATTAATGTGGTATTAAAATTGTTTTTGTGATGGGTTTCTGTATATAATATTATTAATTATGATTATTTACAGTTTATATATGTATTCCATCCACTCTATTATATCTCACCTCAATTATATGATATATATATGGTACTTTTCTTTTAAAATCATCTTTTAAAATTCTGTTTTACAAAATTCAAAAGCATTGTTTTTATGCTATTATTCATGTTGTAGTATTATGTTCTAGATATTGGTAATTGTATATGATGAATTTTTGTACCAATATATCCATCAAATTCATTGGGTTTGTGTATGTTGGAGGTTGATTGTTTGGTTACGCAAAGAGTAACTGCGATAGTTACCCAAATTGTAAGGTAGTCGTAAGGGTTAAAAATTATAAGGTAGCTAAAAGGGTTACATGATTATATAAGTAATCCACCCAAGATACCATTAGTGTTATATTTATTTTCTTACATATTGTGTAAATCATGTGTATATCTCATTTTTTACAATGTAAGTACATAAGAGTGACTATTATGACTTATGGAAATGTTTTTCTATGTTTCAATTATTCACAGAGTAATGTGATTTTCCTTATTTTACATCCATTACTGAGCTTTTTGTTCTCATCCCAAGTATTTTAAATGATTTTCACAGGTCATATGGATGTGGAAGACAAAGGAGGAGTCGTTGTTAAATGTATGAATAAATGTCAAAGAAATCCTGTTTTATGATTTAATATATTATATTTTGAAAAAAATGAAAACTGTTTTTATAGTATCCAATATGTAACTATGTGCAATGTTAAGAATGTATTATGTCCCAGTTCTCTAAATCTCTAAACTTGAAAATATCCTCAATGTAAAAGGAAGTCATTTGTTGACTAAAATCAAGATTATTTAATGAAATAAGGTCGGGTCCTTATAGTTGGTATTAGAGGATGATTAAGATAACATTAGCTATTTGGATGATGTTAATAGAATACAATAATTGATTTTTAATATATGATTAATTTGAAATGTTATAGTGTTTAATGATTACCATGTTTTTTCACCTAAGATATGTTTGTTCAGAAAGGTTGTCTGTAAATAAAATATTGAAGCTGAAGAGGAGAGGCGCTGATAGAACGACATCCATCCAAGAAGGGCAGGGATTGGAACCGAGTAGGATGTTATAGTAATGGCTCAGCAAATGCAAGCAATAAATGGTGGTGGAATCCGTTCAAGAGAACAACTAGAGGAACTACAACCGAACATAACCATATTGGATTATTTTTTGGGGAAAACACCCTTATGCTTTCATTGGATCTTCTAACCTAGTAGCGGATGAAGGATGGAATAAATCCATTGAAAAGGTATTCGATGTTATGGTATATTCAGACAATAAAAAGGTATGTATTTCCATTTATCAATTTAAAGGTGAAGTTGATCTCTGTTGGTCAATATTAATAAATATTAGAAATATATAGGATATTAATTCCCTATAGTAGGTTGAATTTAAAAGTTGTTTCCTTGGAAAATGTTTTCCTATGTCGGTGTGACTGAGGATGGAGAATCAATTCTTTGAATTGAAGAATAATTAATAGGATTCAGTGGTTGTGTATGAGGCGAACTTCACCCAACTGGTGAGGTATGCTAAAAAATTTATTCTGGATCTTGATTGTAAAATCAACAACTTTTACTCTGGACTGAAGCCAAGGAATTGACGAGCGTTGGCCTCCCGTGAATTCATGATTTATGAGAAAATTATATGATGTGCTAAGAGGGTAGATATCAAGTTTACTGATGATAACATGCATTATGGAAACAATGAAAAAAAAGTTGTCTAGATGGCATGCGATGGGTTAAAATCAACAAAAGAAATATAATGGTAAGAAAATCCAATTTCTTGTTTGTGAATAGTGTGGCAAGAAACACCCTAAAAATTTCTTTGCTAAATTTGGAAATGTTTTAAATGTGGTAAACATGGTCATATGTCCCATGATTGTAACAAAATTTATCCTACGACTATTCTTGATAAGCTATCTGTTAAGAGTTTTAAATGTGTTAATATATTTCAAAATGAAAATGACTTCCCAATGAATGATCCAAATGATGCAAAGAATCCATAGTATAAGAATAAAGGTGAAGTGAGATCTTATGCGACTACGTCCGCAGATACTGAGCCACCAAATAATGTTTACCAGGTACATTGTTTGTTTACTCAGATTTTGTTAATGATTTGTTTGATACAGGTTCTACACATTCCATAATCTCTGAGAAATATTCTAGTAAATTGGAAATATCAACTCAAAAAATGAGAACATAAATTGTTGTTAAAATACCAGGGGAAATATCATAAACAAGAGGAATTATAGGAATCTTTGTATTGTGGTCTATAGAAATACTTTACCAGTAAACCATGTTGTTTTCCCTCATTCGAGTTTGATATTATTCTGTGAATGGATTGGATTTATTTTTTATCATGTTAAGATTTATTGTAGAGATAAAGAAGTTGTTTTATATAAATATTTGCATTTTTTATAGAAGAATGAACCCATACAATTGATAACATATTAGGAAGCTGATTTTTTTTTGGAATAAGGAAATGAAAGTTATCTTTCTCATATTGTTAAAAACCATAGAAATATTCAGATTGATTATGTTCCAGTGGTAAATGAATACCATGATGCTTTTTCTGATTAGTTACCATGTGTCATACATGATTGAGAAGTTTAGTTCACAACAGACTTAGTACATGATGCTAAGACAAATTAAAAAATACTTATCATATGGCTCAAATTGAACTTCCTAAATTGAAAAATCAGTTGTAGGATTTAGTTTATAAAGGCTTCATTCATCCTAGAACTTCCCCATGGGATGCTCATGTTTTTTACATCAAAAATAAAGATGGTTCCATGAGACGTTTCATTGATTATAGATCATTGAATAACATAGCAATTAAGAAAATATATCATTTTCCTCATGTCAATGTCTTTTTTGATCAGCTCTCTGGAGATCAGTTATTTTCGATGTTCGACATGAGATTCAGATACCATCAACTAAAGGTGAATGAGGATGGCATCCTCAAAACAGCGTTTTGTACTTGATATTGAAATTATGAATTTGATGTTATGTTGTATGTGTGAACTAATTCACTTTCTGTAAATTTGAATGTTATGAATAGACTATTTTATGAGTTCGTTGATATGTTTTTAGTTTTTTTATTGGTGACATTATAGTATTTTCTAAAAATAAATTCGGCAATGAAAAACATCTAAGGGTTATTTTACAAACCTTAAGAAAAAAGAAACTATGTGTAAAATTCTGTTAGTGTGATTTTTGGTTGCAACAAATTTCTTTTTTGGGGAACACTGTAAATAAGGATAGAATAATAGTTCATCCTGCCAAAAAAAGTGGTTGATGAGTGGGAATGATATAAAAATGTCACAAATATTTGTAGTTTTCTTGGATTAGCAGGTTATTACTGACGGGTTGTTAAGAACTTTTAATGGTTATCTATCCCAATTACTATGTTAACATGAATGGATTTTAAATTTATTTGGACAACAGAATGTGATGTTTTTTTGAGGAACTGAAGATGAAATTGGTTAATGCTCTAGTTTTGGCCATACCTTCCTGAAATTTTGAGTTTGTAGTCTATAGTGATGCTTCTTCGAAGGGACATGGTTTTGTATTGATGTAGAATAGTCTGGAAATTACTTATGATTCCTGATGAATTAAACCGCTTGAGTTAAATTATCCCTCACATTATTCTGAATTGTTATATGTGGTTTTTTTCATTCAAAATTTGGAAGCATCATTTATACAGAGCGAAATGACAAATATATAATGGCAATAAATGTATAATGTATATATTCAATCAGAAAGAATTAAACATGAGGGAGAGAAGATGGATTGAACTGATAAAGAATTATTATTGAACAATCAATTTCCATCTAGGAAAAGATAAAAAAGTGTCAAATGCCTTGAGTCCAAAACATCAAGCATCATTAACCATGATATCTTGGGGACAAGATCCATTGATTATTGATTTGATAAATTTTATCATAGAAGTTATTTGTGCTTGAAATACCTAGATGTTATCTTAGGTTTCAGTGCAGTCATCGTTATCAGACAGAATGAAGAAAACACACAATAAAGACCATGAGCTACAAGAAAAATGTATTATTGGTTAAAATGGGTAAGTTTCCTGGATTTATCCTTGATAATGATTGTGTTTTAAGATTTAGAAAAAGGTTGTGGGTGGCTTGTGATTCTCAGTTGAATAAATATTTGTTGTGTGATTCTCATAGTTCTCCATTTTCTATTCACCATGATAGTACTAAGATTTACAGAGGACATAGAGTGTATTATTAGTGGGATGGAATGAAAAAAAGATATTGCTGATTTTACAATGAAATATTTGACTGGTCAATAGGATAAAGCAGAGCAGCAGTTTCCGAAGGGGGTGCTTCCACCATTACCATTTCCAAAGTTGAAATGGGAGAATGTATCCATGTAATTTATGGTGGGACTACCAAAGGCTTCTCTAGGTAACAATGTGATTTGGGTTATTGTTGAACGACTGACCTAAATGGAATATTTTCTTTCTATTCGAGATACAATTTCGTTGGATCTGTTTTCTTGATTTTACCTCAAAGATATTGTCATGCTACATAGAGTTCCACATTCCATTGTATCAGACTGGGATCCCCAGTTAACTTCTAACTTTGGGAAGTGACTTCAGAAGTCGTTGGGCATAAAATTAAATATCAGTACAACTTTTCATCCTCAATAAGATTTCCATTAATAATGAATGATTCAGACATTGGAGGATATGCTTCGAGATTGTTTAATGGACTACAAAGGAAGTTGGGATGATCATATTTTTATAGTTGTGTTTTCATATTATAACAGTTTTCATTACAGTATACAGATGGAACCTTTCAAGGCATTTTATGGGAAGCGGTGTCAGACTCCAACATTTTGGGATGAAGTCGGTGAAAGAGGGTTGATAGGGCTAGAATTAGTAGGAGAAGTTATAATGAATGTGAAGATGATCTGGAAGCACATGAGGATAGCAATGAGTGGGAAAAAAATATATGTAGATAGTAGATGGAATGAATTATCTTTTGGAGTGGGTTACCATGTTTTCCTTAAAATCCCTCCTTGGAAAAGTGTAATGTGTTTCGGTAAGAAAGGGATGATAAGTGCGCAATTCATTGGTCTTTTTGAAACCCAAGAGAAAGTTGGAATAGTTGCAAACTAAGTAGCATTACCTTCGAGTTAGTCTCAGGTACACAATGTTTTTCTTGTTTCAATGTTGATGAGGATTGTGCTAGATTCATCACATGTCATGAGCCTAGAAACAGTTCTGGTGGAAGGGAACCTTTCTTTTGAAGAGAAAGTAGTTTAGATCCTTAATCGAAGGAAATAAGTATTGCGAAATATAGTAATCCATCAGGTAAAGGTTTTGTGTAAAAACCACGTGATTAAAGAAGCAACATTTGAGTCTGAAAATTCAATGAGGGAAATGTACCCTCACCTGTTTAAATAAGTAAATAAAATTATGAGGATTCAATTTCTAAAATGTGGGGATAATGTAACACACCAAGGCATTAAAAATAATTTTAAATTCATTAAACATTGTTTTATGTAGATTTTTATAACTTTCAATAAAAAAAATTCCACTTCAATGTTTTCAATTTCGAAAAACGAACATCTAAACTTTTGTTTAGTATGTCATTAGGAGTATAATAGAAACAACATGTTTTTTGGTGAATAGTAAAATACCCTTTTGAATAGTAATATGAATAGTGATGTGAACCTAATGAATAGTAAATTGAGTTATTATTTTTTTTTCTTATGTCTTTAATATAATGACATCGTGGTTGATTTTTCAATGTGATATATAAGTAGTTATTGTTTTTATATTATTAATTTTTAATGAAGTATTATTTTATTTGTAAAAATAATTTAATAATATTTTGAAAATTATTTTCAAAAAATGGTGTTCATATTTTAATTCTACACTTCAAAAAATTTTAAGTTTGAATTTTTGGGATTTTTTTTGAAATTCATTATTTTTTTATGAATAGTGAAATACGGTAAAATAGCGTATATTAAAATTATCAGTAAAATACACTATTTATGACATCATAAGGGACGTAACCCCACATGGTTCGATCTCATATTACATTATTACTATTTTGGGTAAAATGAATTAAAACATTTCATAGCCGTGAGCAAAAATATTATAATAATGATTAAAAGGATATTAAATACCTCCTCTCCTTCACTATAAAGACCACCTTCCTTTCCCTCAACCTCCCACAACTCTCAAGCCTTGAGCCTTACTTATTTTCATCCTAATACTCCTTCCAAGTATCTTCCCAATGTCATAGACTTGCTGGTCTCACCAAAAGGCCCAAACGAAAAGCCTTAAGAAGGATCTCAAGGAGAAAAGATCAAGAGGTAAACATCCTCTTTGTTGTCTTTCCATTCTTTAATTTTACATTAATCTTTTTAATTTTCATTGGATTATGTTGGGATATGTCATTAAATATCCCCCATACTTCTCATATTATGTATGAGTAATGAGATACCACTTTTCCATCATCAAATTTTTTTTTTGAAATTTTAATTGACGTTATTAGGATACCGAATTTTCGTGAGAGACTTCTTAATTTTTCTTTTATTTTGAGTTCCTTTCTTATTTTTCCTCACCTACTCTTATACAAGTGTAATTACAGCCCTAGATTCATATATATAATGTATTTTCTCTTTTTAATTGAAAATTCCTCATCAATATTCTTCTCCTCCACCACTTATTCATGGAACTAAAAATATTGCCTATGATGTGTCGAATTATTGACATCTTGGATGATGTAATTTTCATATTCATTAATTACTTCAATGCTGGAAATTAAACTATTTTTTTGATTTAACAGGGTATAATATATGTATTATGTCTCATTCATGGTTCTATAATTCCATTGTACACATGTTTTTAATTTATAAAACAAAATGAGGTCGTTGTTATCAATGAACCACTAAAATGATCTAAAAAAACATCATTATTGTTTTAACATATGAATCATCCTCATGTAAGAATTAAAATTGATAAATTGAATAATTCATAGTAATATAAATATTTAAATACTCTTCCATTCCAATTCTTGATTTTCACTTCTAATTGACAAGAACAACCATCATGAACCAATCCTGAAAATCATGTAAAGAACTCACCAAAAAACATCGCAAAGAACCAAATAATAACAACTTAAGGATGAATTATTGTAATGAAATAATCATATAATGTATTATAATGATGTATAGTTTCCTGTATTATATTAATAACTCTATTTTACCATTATATATGAAGTTTAAATTAGTTGTAATTAAGATAAACTCGATGAAAGGGAATTATTAACCGGATTTCCTTACGTTGGGTTAACATTATACTTGATTATCTATGTGGTATTAAAATTGTTTGTGTGATGGGTTTTTGTATATAATATGTTTACTTATATTTATTTATAATGTATATACATATTCCATCCTCTCAATTAAGTCTTAATTCAATTATATTATATTAATATTGGACTTTTATTTTAAAATATTCATTTAAAATTCTATTTTTTCAAAATTCAAAAGCAATGTTTTTATGCTATTATTTATGTTGTATGATTATTTTCTTGATCTTGTAAATTATTTATGATTAATTTTTGGACCTATACCTCCCTCTAATTCATTGGGTATGTGTATTTTGGGTTTTGGATATATTGTTACTTCATGTGTAACTGTGATGATTACAGAAATTCTAAGGTAGCCATGGGGGTTAAAAATTATAAGGTTGCTTTGGGGGCTACATGATTTTTTAATTAATGACCCAAAATACCATTATTATTATATTTATGTTCTTATATATTTTATATATTTTGTGGAAATACCATGTTTATCAATGTATTTATATATGAGTGACGAGTATGTATTTTGAAAATGTTTTTATACATTATAAGTATTCATGGACTAATGTCCTCATTCCTTCTTTTACATCCCTTACTGAGATTTTTGTTCACATACAAATTTTTTAAATTATTTTCATAGTTAATAAGGACATGTAAGTCTAACAAGGAAACCATATTAAGTGTATGAAGAATTTTCAAATAAAACATATTTTAAGCTTCAATTTTTTCTATTTTGAAAAAAATGTAAATTGTTTTTATGGTATTCACTCTGTAACAATGTGTAATGTTTTGAAGGTTTTAGGTCCCAATTTTCTAATGCTCTAAACATTAAAATATCCACAATGTTAAAGGAAGTTATTTCTTGACTAAAATCTAGATTGTGTAATGTAATAATGTTTGGTCCTTATAGTGCATGTAGTGGATTTTTGGACAGTGGTGTCCACATGGTTTGGACACAGTTTGGAAACCCGTGCAGGTAAACTGTGCAGCCCAAAAACATTTAAAAAATTAAAACATTTCCACTACAAGATTTTATATATCACTCAATATTTAACATGTTATCCTCTCTTTCAGCACAAGGAACGAACCAAATGGACCAAGAGCTCCCAAGGATCAAACATATTCAATTCTTGGTCGTTTAGAGTGGCGTTGGATGTGAATTGAAGATCAGGGCAAGTCTAATATTCCTTTTCTCTCTCTTTTCTGGTTTAGGAATTTTATATTGGGTGATTTCCAGCTGAAGATCTCAAACATCACTTTTTCAGTGAGATCTAGGTTGAGGATTCAAAGGGGTGTTGAATCGGGATCTATGAATTTGGTTGAAAGTACGTTTTCCAATGGATTCAAGGTAGGTGGTCTACAACTTATATACCTTGGGTTTTGTGTATATTTTTAGATGTAGGGTTTTTATTCATTCCATATTTTGAATAGTTCATGGATCCTTTGACATGATGTGATTTAGTGGTGTCTAAATGGTTAATTGGACTCCTCTTTATCCACTTGGGATGCATGGAGGATGACTCGACCAAATTTAGGACCACCCGAGCGGCGTGTTGATATTTCTTCAAACATAGAGTTAGATAAGTAAGTTTAGTCAATTGTGAGAGAACATAGATCCTATAATGAAAATGTTATTATTCTTAAATTATGTGAAATTGGTGTTTAGTAATAAACCTATATTGGGTAATTACTGAAGATATTGTTTGGTTGGCATGAAAAGGGGTTAAATGGATAAATAGTCAAATTATAGGGATTAGATTTATACATGAATATGCTTAGTGAGATAAGAATGTATAATGGTAATGGGGATAAAGGGGTAAGGTAATTTGAATAACAAATGGGTAAATGTATTATGGAAAAATTTAAATTTCCCATTTAATGAAATTTTTGTGGTGTTGTAAATGATGATGGAAATGTTATTTTGATATGGTGTTTTGTGGTGAATGATAAATAATAATGTCCACAATACATGGTAGAGTAGGGTATGGAATTAAGGTTATAAGCCCATGAGTGTATTTGGACTAAGGTTCAAGCCCCTCCCCTAAATGAATGGGTTGGGGAAGCGGGTGGAGTTTATATTCCCTTAACAGTTTCATTCATCCCTAACTGATGCTTCGAATTGAGCATATTAGAAATTTTTTTGATATGGTCCCTAGTGAGATAAGACATGTTTATATTTCCATATTATAGGAATTTTAAACATGCGTATACCATTTAACAACAGATAAATGGTGAAATGATAAACGATATGTCTTGGGAATGGACTTGGGGTATTTGGTGGTATAACATAAGGGAACCTAACTGAAGATGGATTTTGAACTTCATATCTTTACAAGTAATTACTTATCACTTGCATGCATGTTCTTTCAATGATTTATATTTTTTAGACACCATTTCTGGAGGCCTATTGAGTTATACACTCTCCCTTCTCAGGCTGTCATTGGGTACACAAGCAGATTGCATGCTTGCATGTTGAGACATGAGATATGACCATATGCTAGGGAGTTGAGTTGGACATGAGACATGATTGGGTGAGGTTCTAGACATGGAGTTTGGACCATTTTGTGGATTATATTTTTTTTATTTTTGGATTTATTCATATGACACTATAGCATGACATGGAATAATTATGGTTGTTTTTTATTTTACCTAGTTTTGGGTTTTTGTTATTTATACATGTTATGGATTGTTCTTTTTTGTTTCCCCTATTTCAATTATTATCTATTGTGACTTACTCTCGTATTGAGGGTATAGTCTCCCCATGTGTCCTATTAGACCCCCGCTGCTAGTCGAAAACCTCTGGCGTATGCGAAGGAGCTTTGAGGTCATGTAACTACCCGGCTCAGGGCACCGGTCTAGAGGCTCCCAGGGCGGGGATGTTACATATCCTATTTTGAGATATCATTATATAACTCTCATGTATTCTCATTAACATTATTCTATTTAGGTTATCCATTATATATTAATGTAGTGGACATGTTTTTACAATCTATGGTAATTAGTTTTATGAATGAAAATGTTTTTAAGAATAATATGACCGTGGTGCTCTCTTCAGTTATAAATATGTTTCATTTAAAGACATTTATTTTGAAATATTTTTAAATTTTTTTATTACTCTACTATGATTTTTAGAATTCTTTTATAATTTTTATTAAAAATAATTATTTTATGGTTCATTCCTATCATTTCTAAAAAAAATATCTGATGTAATTTACAAAAAAATTTAAAAAAATCATTGTTTATCAATGTATGACATGAAAAAAAATTAAACATTATGAAAATTCCTTTTTTCAAATATTAATGAATATTTTTAAAAATATATTCTCTCTAAATATGTTATTATAATTTGTTTGTTTCTGATATGAATTTCCAACCTAAATTGATATTCTCCTTTAGGAATCTATTAAATAATATTTCATTATTATTTTATGTCAAAGATCAAATCCATTGGTGTTACCTATTCCTTAATCAAAATATTATCATAGTAAAAAAATCATAATATGTTTTAAATGTTCTATGTTTTGATTTAACTCATTTTATGAAAATAATTCTCTTCCATAATGAAATGATTTTGAACCCTGCTTGTTTTCATGGGTTATTCTATGACCAAATGTTCAGGAAATCTCTCTCTATCCCACATGTTATGATATGATGAAATTTTTTTGATACCCATTTCATTTCATGGGTTATTATATGATGAGAGTTTCTGATCTTTTGTTAAACATATATATGGTATACATTATGAGATGGGTGGGACCGATATCTCAATACAATGCATTTGGTAAATATTTATATATCAAATGAGATAGATATGTCTAGAACATAGATTGATTCTATTATAGTAATACATGAATGGAACTAAGCGTGAATCTGATATATACTAAAAATAGTGGAATAAGGAGTGAACATTGTAGATTAACGCACTTTTTCAAATATGATTTCCTTTTTAATTTTCCTTTCCCTTAATGGAAATGATTTTCTATGCTTTTATGAATTAAAAACAAAATCATTCCCTATGCCAACATTATAATTTTATGTTTCATTTTATTATATTATATTATGATTCGTGTCTTGTGAACATCAAATATTTATTCCATGACTCATGTATATGATCATTGATATTTCGTGCCCTATTTTCATCATTATTCTCAATTTGTCATACTCTTATCATCATTTTATACTTATATATATTCTTTTTTTATCCTTACTGAGAAACTTGGATCTCCCATTTTTTAAGACTCCATTATGCATGTGTTGATGATATATATTATGTATGATATGTCTGTGAATGTTTTAGTTTTGAAGGATGTAGTGTGATATGACATATCTCAAATATGGACTAGTGTTTAGGTTTCTATGTTTTCTAACGTACAAACTAAAATGATTCATAGTCATGTGTTTATGTACTTAAATGAATATTCATAGAAAATTTTTTATTGTCTATTTATGTTAATACTGGGTCACTATAGTAGTTATCATATGGTAGGTTTAGTTAACCTTTAGAAAATACAATAATAAAACCGTAATAAAATCCAAAAGGGCATGTCTATATATAATTAAACGGATGAATCAATGTGTAGGAAACTGTCCAAGAACTTTTATAATGAATAGAGTATGTGGTTTCTAGAAATACATCTCTATATGAACAGTATAGGTGAATTTTTCTCTTGAATATATATAAAGAGGAATTAAACTAGAAAAAACACCATTTTAGGTTGTAATCAATCAAAACTAGATCATAACAATGGGTCTTGCCGTAGACCTGGATTGTAGCTCCCATGGGATATTATTTGGAAATTCAAAAATTATTTAGGTACAATCTCAAAAGATTTAAATATAATGTGACTATAAATTTAATGATATAAATTTAGTTTTTCATAGATTATAGAAGTTATCATTACATAGACATAATATAATTGATTTTTATTATTATGTGGTTCCCTATCATTAGTATTATTTCTTACTATGGGAATTTTTTCCATTTAGGAAATGGATGGAACCTAAGGGAAATGTGTTAATGAAGAGTGATATAGATAATGAAATGATACTCCTTATAAGAATCCAAATTTTATGGTAGCAATAATTAAAGAATAACATGTCTATTCTCACACATCTTTCCCATGATATGATTCATTCTAAACGTCTAAATGAACAATGGAGAGAACAAAAATCTATTGAATCATTCATGTGGAGATATCCACCTTCCATATATAGAACCTCTGATCCACTACATTTTAAAAAATGCATCAGTTCTACTAAAATGACATTATCCATTCTAAATTATTCAAAACATGAAATATACATTTTGGTTGTCTACCATTTTCATGGTGAACCATATCAATGATGGAATCTTATCAATAATATAATTTGATTCGATGAAATTAACTCCAAGGATTGATAGGAGTCCATGAAATTATTTAACGATTTTTACAGTACTCATGTTCATAATATTATTATATATAATGGGATCCCTGAGTTGAAGAAAAAGGATTATAAACATATTGGTATTTATGGATGTAACATCCAGAATAGAGTTACCTTCATAACTAGCCGTCAGACCAATGGGTCACAAGGTCTCAATCATACCTCCATGTATGTCTCAGGCTACTGACTAGAAGTAAGGTTTAATTGTTTTGTAGGGGGGTACTATCCCTTCTAAAGTATGATTTTTATAATGGTATAACCAAATATAATTATAAGACAACAAAAGAATAAGTAAATAATTAACATGTAGTGGATGATTAACATAATAACTGAATATAAATGTCATCCAAAGCTATTTTATACAAATCATGCATGCATTTCCTAATGATTGTACATAATCCAAAATAATATACATGAAACATGGTATGATAGAGTAAAAAACTTGAAATAATAAAATAAATATAAGAAAATATCTAAGGAAATTTTAACAAGAATCACATTCTCCATCCTGGTCTGGTTCCCTTAGCACCCAAGTACCATGAAAAACACAAGAAATCATCCTAGGCCTTAAAAAAATAGGGTCTACTCCATTTACAACGGTACCCGAGAAGGGTTTCAGATAAAAATATCAATAGTATAGTACCCAAGGTGTCTATCCAAATCCAATCCATTAAATAATAATTGATAGTGAGTCAAACATTAATAAAAGTCAACAAATATGTAAATTAAATAATTATAACATGTCCCTATTTTCTAAATAGCCACCCATCCCATATCACATACTTCTTTCTAAGACGTAAGAATTAATAAAGTACACATGAGAGATATAATATTTTTAGAAGGAAAATATAGATGAACCAAAAAATGTAGCAGAAGATGATGACCCCATTCATACGCTTTAGAATGGATGTCTCATTTCTAAGACATTATAAATGTATGATAAGAAAGAAAAAATAAACATCACATTATCATATCCTCTCGTATAAGAAATAAAATATTAATATAAAATATATATAACCAATCAATAAAAACATCAAATATAGAGGTTGAGTTTGAGACTGTCCCTAGTGATCTAAGATGAATCCTTAGTATCACTACAATATATTCAGTATAACCCCATACCAATGTGTCTACCCAAGGAGATCCTTTTAGAATACCAACTATCATTTGAGGCATGGTGACTCTGAGTCCATTACATGTATCTCATTGGGGGACCGAGTATCACCCATGGATTGGAATATCCATCTTCCATAGGGCTCTATCCATGGTTTCTCCCCTAGGGAAATGTTATCACTCATGAGTATATTAAACGGCCAGAGAAGCCCTTACCTGGAGATCCAAAGCATCACCATTGACATGTTGTGGTATATCCACCTGAGTACGAGAATACATACACGATTCCATAACATATAACCTACTCTGTCACCTAAACCACATCATGTGAAATAATAAACCAGGGAACATTTCATGAAAACATATATAAATGTACCACATGGAAAAAATATATTCAAATCATGAAATTAAATAACAAGCATGAGGTACAAGCTATTCAGGCAATCAAGTCAAACAATCCATGCCACCAGCATGGAATATTGAATTTATATTTAATTTAACTCATGGATCTATGAAACATCATCAAGGAAATAAAAAATAATCTATTGTATGGTTCGACCAACAGACTTAGCTACAAGGCATATTACCAGACAATGAAATCTAACCAGTGGAACATGGAATTAGAATTCCTTTTACAATATGTCATCAATGACTGGTCATGTTCTAAATATATCAATCATGATCATGTATTTTATATATCCAATAATAACTACTTTGGCACAATCAATATACATACGGAATAATATGAAAAATTATAAACAATAATAACTAGGTAAAAGAATTTTAAAAAATCCCAATCCATGGTTCAATTCCCATTTTAAATCCTCTTATCAATTTAAGACATTAATAAATTTCACCAAAAACTAACCCAAGTGGATGCATAACTCATGGGATTAGAAAAATATTCCATTTTTTTTTGGAAACCCCAAATCTGTGGCCATGTGGCAAGGTAAACACATCAATTATGTTTTTTCACAAGCAAAGGATAAAATGGGCATGCCAATATAAACAAAGAAATTTAATTCGTGATAATATGGAATCACCAGAATGATTCATCAAGAAAAAAAATGATGTGACATTAAACAAATACAAGATAAAGGGGAATTTGGTAGACTACCAACACTGGTAATCCCTATTTATAAGGAATGTTATTCCGTAGACAAAACATGCCACTAAGTCCAAAAATTTTCATTTAAACAATATAAAAAACCCATGATTGACATACATAGACATTAAATTATTTTTTAGAATAAATAATACATAAAAAAACAATTTCCCAAAGACTGTGTTAGTTTAGTGTCTTTGGAAACTAGGAAAATAATATTCTAATCATGGTGAAATATCTTCAATATCTCCCAAAATGATATTCCCCATTTGTTTTCTTACCTGAAACCATTCGTTAAATCCCAGGGAAAAGAAAACTTATAAATGGTGAGATCAAATTCTCAGTAATAGTGAGCATAGTGTAAATAGAAAAACATATACTTTTGAACTTAAAAACATGAACATAAAGTTTAAACATCAAAATCTTGAGTCGTGAAACAAATCATGGTAGTATATAAGGCATAGATCACAAAGGAACATTAATCATGATAAATAGCATGAGAATAAAACATGTAATTGTGGAAAACCATTATTCACATGATATGATTTCCATAATAGCCATGTAATTGCTTCCAAGACCATCCTAGTAGACAAATTCTATTACTGAACTGGGTTTACCTGTCGTTCCAGCCCTTTATTACTGAACCAGATTTAGTTGTCATTATAGCCATGTATATCACATGAGATATAAATCATAACCATATTTATTGGAGGGTGATATAGGTCCCAACCATCTCTTAATGAAACTGTTATTATTTATTCCACAAAATCAAAAATCATACATCATAGGATAACCCATGTCATAAAATGGGATTCTTAAATATCATGCCATAATATCATAATCCATATAAGATCAAAGGACTTCATAAGAATAATTACATCATAACATAATCAAATCAATGTATTAATAGGGATAAAAACATAACCCTATATAATCTTATTTGGAAAATAATTTTGACAAAACAGTTGAACTTAGTTCTTGATAAAAATATCATTTCTTCTTCAAAAACATTTTATATTCTCAATATGTCATGTAATTTAAAAAAATAAGTTAATTTAAATTAAACATGAAAACATGTTTAGTACGTTTCATGGAAATAATTCTCTATAAAATGATAAAAAATCCATTCATGTCATATATTTTAAGAAACCATTCTCCACGTACTATTACCGAAAAAGTAAAAAAGTAGCCTGTTTTGTAAACAAAATAATGATTCATTCCATACCACATAGTAAATACCAAAAAAGGTAAACAATAATTTAAACAGAAATGGAAGAATAATAAATAATTTATGAAAACATTTTTATAAAACATTGGCATGGATGATAAATTTAACCCCAGTAAATACTTACATATTAGCAATCTCAGATAAAAATGAGATTGTAAAATTATCCCTTACCATTTAAAATCAGTGGAAGCATACATTTCATAAAATAATGAAAATTACATGAATATAAAAATATAATATCCTTCACAATAAAAATCTTAAAACATTCATTGAAAGAATATAAAATATACAAAATAAATAGATGGTGATTAAGGCATATGTCTCACAAAAATAAAAGTCAGATAAAATAATCCCTTACCCTAGGTCTGATTTAATCTTTATGTATCCAAAAATACATTATAATTATTTAAATAATGTCATTGACTTATTAATTAATCATAGTAATTTTTATGTTATCAAATATGCTTCACTTACAACTTTATATTACCTATTCATTTGTCAATTCCATGTTAAACTAACATTTTGGGTAATAATCGATTCATTTATCGTACGTGTTTGGACTTGTGGTTATTGATATTATAATTTATATAATTATTTAATTACTTCCATAATGTGTAACCTGATTTATATATAATATATATTTTTTATATATATATAATATAATGATAAATGAAATGAAATACACTATACAAGGAGATGGTAGGCCATACGTAGCAAAGAACGCATTTTTTCTTTCCTTATTGACTTGAATTGAAGTAATTAAATGAAATATCTATATACATAAATATAGTAGTATTATTATTCTATATATCTCATTATTATTCATTATATATACTTTATAATCATTCTTGAAGGGTTAACATGGAGAATGAATCTCATCGCATCGTGGAGACGGTAATCTGTACGTACGCACGAGAGATGATATCATTCCCATAACTATTGAATGGAATTGGAGTGGATGATATAATATCTCATAATTAGGAACATGTTATAATAATCATATATAGTTATCATTTCCTTCATTATAACCATCCAAGTAAGGTGGTGGTGGAAAAACAGATTACACCATCGCGTGGAGATGGTATGTCGTACGTATGCAGACGCGGTGATCTTATTTTTCAGAGGATGGATAGAAGGTGAAATATGGTTTTTTCATATTCATAATAACATATCAGTATAAAACTAATACTGGATATATTACTTAATAATGAAATGAATCATGTAGAGGTATTAGAAGAAGTAATAAGTTTGAAATAATCGGTAAAGGATGTTACCTTTTCTTCGACGAACCACTTCTAAACCTCCTCTTTGTAACACCCGAGACTTTTATGTTATATAAATTATCAAAGGAATCTTTTTCTACACAACACTTGCTTGACTTGCTTTACACGCAATCGCGACCTTCCTCGATAGCTTGCGTCGTACGCAATACCGAGTTTCACTAAACAACAATATGCTATTAAAACTAGCCGTTATGAATAGTAATAACCACTTTTTAAAATTTTATAAATTTTATTTTTCAAAATGGACTTCATTTTTGGACCCAGAATATCGAAATTAGCCAAGGGTGAAATTTTGGTATTTTTCTGAAAACTTTCAATTTTTGATGAATAGTGAAACCACTAAGTGGTAGGTTAAAAAATAGAATTTTGCATAAAACTTAATTTTACCGCTTCTGTGAATTGAATTTCGAAAATCCGAGAGACACGGTTAATATCAACGACTAAAATGTGGTTCAATGAGATGAAAATAATTTTTTGGTGAATAGTAACTTTTTACGATTTTTACCGCGGTTAATAGTAAATAGGGTAACTAAGGGTAAATATGATATTAATATTACCATAACACATGTCCTAATTCTATTGGACAAGTGTAATTCGACCAAAAACAAACTTAGGAATAAAATATGACCATTTAGGCCCACTTGGATTAGATTAGGACATTTATTATTAATTTATTTAAAGAAGGGTTAAAATAGTTAAAATCAAAGTTTAATAAGTAAATCATTTTTAATATGGGGTTATACATAAGATAAATTCAATTGTAAATATTAATTAGAAAGCTAAAAAGATTTCCTACATGATGATATTTTATTTGTAATTTTTAGACATCAAATAATGTAATTTATTTATGACACAAAGATGATGCAGTAATTATCTTATTAATAAAATATTGACATAATTGATGTTATAAACACCAAAATAAATGTAATTTGAGACTTTTTATGAATTCCAATAATTTTCTAGGTTACTATGAAATATTAGTGTTGATTTAATCAACTTGGTTTGAACATATAATTCTGATATGACTTTCACAAAAATCATATATCAAATAGTGTCAAAATTGACACAAAATAGTTTTTAAATTAAATATTATATTATTAATTGTTATTTTATTCCTAAAAATATAAGGTTCGGCCAAATGACTTAGTTAAGGATATATATATTAATAATAAACAAATTGGGGTTCGTTTGGCATGTTATAGTAAGTGTATTAACCATATAGTGAAAGAAAACAAAAAGACACGGTAAAAGTTAAAATAATTAACTTAGAGTTAAATCTAATTGATAAGGTTAAAATAATACCCTAAACTTGTCTAAATCCTATTGGTTGATAGGATTTCGACCCATCCCCACTTCATCTTCAAAATAAAACCCTTTGGAACCAATATAAACCGATTTTGACTTTAATATAAAATAATATTTTGAGATATTCCTAAGGTGCCCCTCTCCTCCCTTATAAAAGGGAACCTCCTCCCCCTCCTCCTCACACCAAATTGAGCACTCAAGGTCGGCCAACCCCTGCCATTTTCTCCTCTCCACTTCCCTAGAATAATCCTAGAGGTCCTGGTCTTCTCCAAAGACCAATCTTAGTTCCTTAAGTGGAGGATTCAAAGAAGCGTTCCAAAGAAGAGGTAATATCCATTACCGATCTTTTCAATTTCTTTCGTCTTCAACTTATTCTTCTTTAGTTGTTTCATGATAAAGTAATAACATCAGTATTACTTATATACTGATATGTTATTATAAATATGAAACAACCCTAATTCACCTTCTATCCATCCTACGGAAAAATGAAATCACCACGCGTGCGTACGTACGGAATACCGTCTCCACGCCGTGGTGTAATCTATTTTCCACCATCACCTTACAAGGATGGGTATAATGGTGTAATGAGTAACTACATATGATTATTATGAAGTAATATTGATACTGAAATAATATATATATACTCTAATACAATTCCACGATCATAGGAACGATATCATCACTCGTGCGTACGTACGGAATACCGTCTCCACGATGTGATGCGACTCGTTCTACATGATCTTCATTTCATAATGATTTTATAAATGAATTGAATGAATAAATATGGTATATACTACACTAATACCATTCTGGAAATGAATTATCTATAACCTAAAGATAAGAATAAGAATTTATTCGACAAAACACGCATAAGAACAAAAAGTTATAAAGACCCGAGTAACAAGTAACAATGAAATATTACTAACAAGAAGCTAATAATATGACCATATATGATATCATATAAATATTTATGATTCTGGAATAAGTCAATAACATTATTTAAACCATTATACAGGAGCTTCGGACATGTACAAAGCTAATCGGACCTAAGGTAAGGGAAATATCACAATCTCATTTTTATCCGAGATTGTTTATTCGTAAGTATTTAATGGGGTGTATTTTATCATCCACATCCATGTTTCATCAATATGTAATATTATTTCCATCCACCTAAAATTGTTTAAATCCATTTTTACCCTTCGGTGAGTTTTTAGTAAAGAATAAGAAATGAATCTTTTGTCGTTTTTCGTACGAGGTACTTTTTGACTTTTCCGACAAAAGTACGAAGAATGTTTTTTTTAACTTATACGGCATGAATGGATTTTTAAAACATTATTTCCAAGAAGCTTCCTTTACAAGTTTTCAAGTTTATTTTTAATCAACTTCTTTTAGTTTAAAGTTGTATGACATGTTAAGAAAGGAAAAATGTTTTTGAAGTAGAAAGGATATTTTCTTCAAGAATAAAGTTCAAGTGTTTTATCAAAATTATTTTCCATATAAGATAATAAAGGGTTCTGTTTTTATCCCTATTATTACATTGATTTGATCATGTTGTGATGGAATTATTTTTATGAATTCCATTATCTTATATGAATTGATTTATGATGTCATGATGTTTCAAGAATCCCATTTTTGTTACATGTGTTATGCGATGATGTATGTTTTATGATTATGTGGCACACATAAGAAAGGATTCATTATAAGATGGGTGGGACCTATATCTCCCTCCAATGAATTGGGTAAAGATTTTATATCTCATGAGATAGACATGGCTGGAACGGAAGGTTATTTCGGTTCAGTGATACAGGACTGAAACGAGGAGTGAACTCGGTTCAGAAAGGGACTTTGTCCACTAAGATAGTCTTGGCGATGAGTCATGACTAACAAGAAATGATTTTCCATGATTATGTGTGCATGCCACAAAGTTTCAAGTTTTATGTTATGATTATGGGGATCTCATTTTCACTCCTATGATTTGTTCCATGTTAAGATATTATGATCTCTTTTGCAGGTTATGATTTTCAAAAAGATATGATATGATTTTTATTTCCTTTATTTGCCTTGCTGAGCATTTGAGCTCACCCTTTTATGTTTTCTTTTCCCCAGGTCAGGAAGATGGATATTAAGTAGAATATGCTAAAAGGGACCCTAGATATGATGAAATAAATGGGAGACACTGTAGAAGATTTATGAACCAGTTGTTTATGTTTCCAAGTTTCTAAAGGCACTATACCTATACGGTCCGTTGTAGTTTTATCATATGTTGTAATAAGTGTGCTTCAATTTTTGAAGTATTAAAAATGTATGTAAAGTATAGGTCGTTATAGTTGGTATCAGAGGAAAGGTATAGTCATCCTTTGGAAACTAGGATGTGAAAGCCTTAGTAAGAACCCTAAGGATAAGTCTAAGAATAGTACACAATCTTAGTGTTTTAGAAATGGCCTTGAATAACCTAGGATAAGACCATAAGCATGAAAATTTTATTCTTGAATTATGTGGTTTCCTATTATAATTAGTGTTGCTCACACTATTCTTCTTGGTTTTAGTCAATGGCTGGAACCCGAAGGAACCGTGTTAATGCGGAATGCGATGGGCAATGCAATGATTGTCCCCCTAAGCAACCAAACGATATGGGAGCTGGAATGCAAAATCTTGTAGCCATGCTCACACAACTTTCTCAAGCTATGAATCATGCAGGATTTCCAAACGAGCAAAGGAGGGAGCAACATTCTGTTGAATCCTTCATGAGGCAGCGTCCACCTTCTTTCAGCGGGTCTACTGATCCATTAGTTGCTGAACAATGGATTAGTACTACTGAAAAGATATTTTCAGTTCTTCAATGTTCTGAACATGATAAAGTCATCCTAGCAGTGTATCGTTTGGAAGGAGATGCTGATCAATGGTGGAATCTTGTTAAGAATACGAGGCAAAGGGATGAAATTGAGTCTATGGAATGGGACGAGTTCAAGAACTTATTTTTCAATAAGTACTTCCCTCGTATTCTCCGAACAAAGATGGAGAAAGAGTTTCTTGAACTGAAGCAAAGGGATGATGAATCTGTTGGTACATATGAATCAAATTTTACAAGACTGGCAAGGTACGCTTCTGGTATTATTATCCAACCTGAGAGTAAGATCGATCGATTCTTTAGTGGCTTAAAACCAATTCTTCGAAGGGCGTTAGCCATAAGGGACTTCAATAGCTACGAGGAAATCGTTCGATGTGCTCTCAAAGTCGAGATGGAGATTGGAGTAACCCATCAGTCACATGGGTTTGATAAGAAGAGGGAGATGGAATTCAAAGAAAAATCTAAAGAGCACACGGAAAAGAAGATGAGCTTTTCCTTATGCTCAAAGTGTGGAAAGAAACATGGAGGGAGTTGTCTTAAAGGGACAAGTAAATGTTTTAAATGTGGAAAGGAAGGTCATCGGGCATTTGAATGCCGTGATAATGGGAAGAAGATGTCTAATGATGAAAACAAAGGAAGGGATACACAGAATGAACCTACTACACTTCAATGTTTCAAGTGCAAGGAGACGGGGCATTATGCCAATCAATGCCCAAATCCAAGGGTTGATGATGATGGTCGACGTCAACAAAATCTTAAGGCTAAAGACAAAGGAAAGTCACATGCAATTTCTATCATCGATGTGGAGTACGATAACGATGTGGTGAAAGGTACACTTACCATCCACTCTAAAGTAGCAAATGTTTTATTTGATTCTGGATCCACCCACTCTTTTATTTCTGAAGACTTTTCTAAGGGTATCACCGTATTACCTCAACAATTAGACGTTGAGTTAGCCGTGACAACACCTAATGGCACATCAATCGCATCAAAAGTTTATAATTCTTCTCCGATCGACGTTTGTGGGAAAGTGCTTCCTGCAAATCTTGTGATCCTTCCTTTAGTGGAATTTGATGTGATTCTTGGCATGGATTGGCTTTCTCTACATGGAGCTCATATCAATTGCCAAAGAAGGGAAGTCACATTTCATATTCCAGATCAATATACGATCGTATACCAATGCAAGGATGAACATAACCTTCCAGTGGAAATTTCTTCCATCTTATGGGTATTGATTCCACTAAATGAAGGTTATTTATCTCAAATGGTTGGTGAGAAACTCACGATTAAGAATATGCCCATTGTACGGGAGTTTGATGATGTCTTTCCGGAGGAATTACCGGGTCTTCCACCAAATCGTGAAGTTGAGTTTTCAATAGAACTCGTACCGGGTTCTTTGCCTATTTCAAAGACACCTTATAGAATGGCCCCAATTGAGTTGCAGGAATTGAAGAAGCAACTCCAAGAGAATCTTGATAAGGGATTCATACGCCCTAGTGCGTCACCTTGGGGAGCACCTGTTCTATTTGTAAAGAAGAAAGATGGATCAATGAGACTATGCATTGATTATCGAGAACTTAACAAGATCACTATCAAGAACAAATATCCTCTCCCACGCATTGATGACTTATTTGACCAACTACGCGGAGCTCAATACTTTTCCAAGATTGATCTTCATTCAGGGTATCATCAATTAAGGGTCAAAAGGGAGGATATACCAAAGACGACTTTCCGTACAAGGTATGGACACTATGAATTTATAGTGATGCCATTTGGTCTTACTAATGCCCCTGCTATCTTCATGGATCTAATGAATAGAGTCTTTAGAGACTATCTTGATCAATTTGTGGTAGTCTTTATAGACGATATTCTTGTCTATTCAAAGAGCAAGGAAGAGCATGAAGATCACTTGAGAATTATATTGAAGACCCTGAGAAAGGAGAAGCTTTATGCCAAATTTACCAAGTGTGAATTTTGGGTTCGAAAAGTTTCATTTTTGGGTCATATAATCTCAAAAGAGGGGATATCTGTGGATCCAGCAAAAACAGAGGTTATCGAAAGATGGTCGAGACCAACCACAGTAACTGAGATCCGAAGTTTTCTTGGTTTGGCTGGATATTATCGACGTTTTGTAAAAGATTTTTCACGATTATCTAATCCACTCACCAAGTTGACTCGGAAAGGAGTTAAGTTTGTCTGGACAGAGGAATGTGAAGAGAATTTCAAGGAGTTGAAAAGAAGGTTATCCAGTGCACCTGTGCTCACACTGCCTTGTAGTGGAGAAAGGTTTGTGATCTACAGTGATGCATCCAAGAAGGGATTGGGGTGTGTTATTATGCAAAATGATATGGTGATAGCTTATGCCTCACGACAGTTGAAAATCCATGAGCAAAATTACCCAACACATGATTTGGAGTTGGCTGCGGTAATCTTTGCATTAAAGATTTGGAGGCATTACCTTTATGGTGAAAGGTGTGATATTTATACTGATCATAAAAGTTTAAAGTATATTTTCACACAAAAGGAGTTGAATATGCGTCAAAGAAGATGGTTGGAGCTGATTAAGGATTATGACTGCTCAATCCATTACCACCCTGGGAAAGCAAACAAGGTGGCAGATGCATTAAGTCGACAAGACCATGCTAGTTTATCCATGATGAGGATCACAAAATATCCAATATTTATGGATTTACAAAGGATGGATCTTGGAATTATAATGGAAGGGGAAAAATCTTATCTTTCTCAAATGAATGTTCAACCATCTATACATGTGAAGATTAAAGAGGCACAGAAAGAAGATGTCAAGTTACAAAAGAAGGTGAGAAATGTTCCTGAATTCAACCTTGATTGTGATGGGATAATAAAGTTCAGGAATCGGGTTTGCGTTCCTCCCATCCCCGAATTAAAGAATGAGCTGCTGGATCAGGCTCATAGTTCATCATTCTCTATTCATCCTAGAATCACGAAGATGTATAGGGACCTGAAAGAGTACTTCTGGCGGGATGGCATGAAAAGAGATGTTGCTGAATATGTCTCTCGATGCTTGGTTTGTCAACAAGTTAAAGCTGAGAGACAGAAGTCTAAGGGGATGTTACAACCATTACCCATACCCAAATGGAAATGGGAAAACATCACTATGGACTTTGTCACAGGACTTCCTAAAACATCCAAAGGCAATAATGCTATCTGGGTCATAGTTGATAGTCTTACAAAGTCTGCACACTTCATTGCTATTAGAGAGGATTTCTCTCTAGATCAGCTTGCCAGGATATATGTAAAGGAAGTGGTAAGATTACATGGAGTACCACTTTCTATTATATCTGATCGAGATCCGAGATTTACCTCAAAGTTCTGGCGAAGTCTTCAGCATACTCTGGATACAGAGTTGAGTTTCAGCACTGCTTATCATCCCCAGATAGACGGACAGTCTGAGAGAACAATTCAAACCCTAGAAGATATGTTGAGAGCTTGCTCTATGGATTTCAAAGGAGGTTGGGATCAACACCTACCTTTGGTAGAATTTTCTTATAATAATAGCTTTCACTCCAGTATTCAGATGGCTCCTTATGAAGCTCTCTATGGAAAGAAATGCAGGACTCCAACTTGCTGGGATGAAGTTGGGGAAAGAAATCTATTAGGACCTGATCTCGTGGATGAAATGGCAGAAAAGGTCAGATCTATTCAACAACACGTAAGAGCAGCTCAGAGTCGACAGAAAAGCTATGCCGACAACCGAAGAAAAGACCTAGAGTTTGAAGTGGGTGATAAAGTGTTCTTACGAATATCTCCCTGGAAGAGGGTTATGAGATTTGGAAAAAAGGGGAAGTTGAGCCCTAGATATATCGGTCCTTTCGAAATATTGGATCGTGTTGGGAAGGTAGCTTACCGATTGGCGCTTCCACCGAATCTCTCTCAAGTTCACGATGTGTTCCATGTATCTCTCCTTAGAAAGTACATACCAGATCCTTCACATGTACTCAGCTCAGAAGTTGTACCGCTGGAGCAAGATCTTTCTTATGAAGAACAGCCGATAGAGATTCTGGATCGTAGCGAAAAAGTCCTACGAAACAAGACCACTCGCTTGGTGAAAGTTTTATGGAGAAACCACCAACTTGAAGAAGCTACATGGGAGCTTGAGGATATGATGAAGGAGAAGTATCCTCATCTGTTTGTTGCAAAGTGACGAATTTCGAGGGCGAAATTCTTTTTAAGGGGGGTAGAATGTAACACCCGAGACTTTTATGTTATATAAATTATCAAAGGAATCTTTTTCTACACAACACTTGCTTGACTTGCTTTACACGCAATCGCGACCTTCCTCGATAGCTTGCGTCGTACGCAAGACCGAGTTTCACTAAACAACAATATGCTATTAAAACTGGCCGTTATGAATAGTAATAACCACTTTTTAAAATTTTATAAATTTTATTTTTCAAAATGGACTTCATTTTTGGACCCAGAATATCGAAATTAGCCAAGGGTGAAATTTTGGTATTTTTCTGAAAACTTTCAATTTTTGATGAATAGTGAAACCACTAAGTGGTAGGTTAAAAAATAGAATTTTGCATAAAACTTAATTTTACCGCTTCTGTGAATGGAATTTCGAAAATCCGAGAGACACGGTTAATATCAAGGACTAAAATGTGGTTCAATGAGATGAAAATAATTTTTTGGTGAATAGTAACTTTTTACGATTTTTACCGCGGTTAATAGTAAATAGGGTAACTAAGGGTAAATATGATATTAATATTACCCTAACACATGTCCTAATTCTATTGGACAAGTGTAATTCGACCAAAAACAAACTTAGGAATAAAATATGACCATTTAGGCCCACTTGGAATAGATTAGGACATTTATTATTAATTTATTTAAAGAAGGGTTAAAATAGTTAAAATCAAAGTTTAATAAGTAAATCATTTTTAATATGGGGTTATAAATAAGATAAATTCAATTGTAAATATTCATTAGAAAGCTAAAAAGATTTCCTACATGATGATATTTTATTTGTAATTTTTAGACATCAAATAATGTAATTTATTTATGACACAAAGATGATGCAGTAATTATCTTATTAATGAAATATTGACATAATTGATGTTATAAACACCAAAATAAATGTAATTTGAGACTTTTTATGAATTCTACTAATTTTCTAGGTTACTATGATATATTAGTGTTGATTTAATCAACTTTTTTCGAACATATAATTCTGATATGACTTTCACAAAAATCATATATCAAATAGTGTCAAAATTGACACAAAATAGTTTTTAAATTAAATATTATATTATTAATTGTTATTTTATTCCTAAAAATCTAAGGTTCGGCCAAATGACTTAGATAAGGATATATATATTAATAATAAACAAATTGGGGTTCTTTTGGCATGTTATAGTAAGTTTATTAACCATATAGTGAAAGAAAACAAAAAGACACGGTAAAAGTTAAAATAATTAACTTAGAGTTAAATCTAATTGATAAGGTTAAAATAATACCCTAAACTTGTCTAAATCCTATTGATTGATAGGATTTCGACCCATCCCCACTTCATCTTCAAAATAAAACCCTTTGGAACCATTATAAACCGATTTTGACTTTAATATAAAATAATATTTTGAGATATTCCTAAGGTGCCCCTCTCCTCCCTTATAAAAGGGCACCTCCTCCCCCTCCTCCTCACACCAAATTGAGCACTCAAGCTCGGCCAACCCCTGCCATTTTCTCCTCTCCACTTCCCTAGAATAATCCTAGAGGTCCTGGTCTTCTCCAAAGACCAATCTTAGTTCCTTAAGTGGAGGATTCAAAGAAGCGTTCCAAAGAAGAGGTAATATCCATTACCGATCTTTTCAATTTCTTTCTTCTTCAACTTCTTCTTATTTAGTTGTTTCATGATAAAGTAATAACATCAGTATTACTTATATACTGATATGTTATTATAAATATGAAACAACCCTAATTCACCTTCTATCCATCCTACGGAAAAATGAAATCACCACGCGTGCGTACGTACGGAATACCGTCTCCACGCCGTGGTGTAATCTATTTTCCACCATCACCTTACAAGGATGGGTATAATGGTGTAATGAGTAACTACATATGATTATTATGAAGTAATATTGATACTGAAATAATATATATATACTCTAATACAATTCCACGATCATAGGAACGATATCATCACTCGTGCGTACGTACGGAATACCGTCTCCACGATGTGATGCGACTCGTTCTACATGATCTTCATTTCATAATGATTTTATAAATGAATTGAATGAATAAATATGGTATATACTACACTAATACCATTCTGGAAATGAATTATCTATAACCTAAAGATAAGAATAAGAATTTATTCGACAAAACACGCATAAGAACAAAAAGTTATAAAGACCCGAGTAACAAGTAACAATGAAATATTACTAACAAGAAGCTAATAATATGACCATATATGATATCATATAAATATTTATGATTCTGGAATAAGTCAATAACATTATTTAAACCATTATACAGGAGCTTCGGACACGTACAAAGCTAATCGGACCTAAGGTAAGGGAAATATCACAATCTCATTTTTATCCGAGATTGTTTATTCGTAAGTATTTAATGGGGTGTATTTTATCATCCACATCCATGTTTCATCAATATGTAATATTATTTCCATCCACCTACAATTGTTTAAATCCATTTTTACCCTTCGGTGAGTTTTTAGTAAAGAATAAGAAAGGAATCTTTTGTCGTTTTTCGTACGAGGTACTTTTTGACTTTTCCGACAAAAGTACGAAGAATGTTTTTTTAACTTATACGGCATGAATGGATTTTTAAAACATTATTTCCAAGAAGCTTCCTTTACAAGTTTTCAAGTTTATTTTTAATCAACTTCTTTTAGTTTAAAGTTGTATGACATGTTAAGAAAGGAAAAATGTTTTTGAAGTAGAAAGGATATTTTCCTCAAGAATAAAGTTCAAGTGTTTTATCAAAATTATTTTCCATATAAGATAATAAAGGGTTCTGTTTTTATCCCTATTATTACATTGATTTGATCATGTTGTGATGGAATTATTTTTATGAATTCCATTATCTTATATGAATTGATTTATGATGTCATGATGTTTCAAGAATCCCATTTTTGTTACATGTGTTATGCGATGATGTATGTTTTATGATTAAGTGGCACACATAAGAAAGGATTCATTATAAGATGGGTGGGACCTATATATCCCTCCAATGAATTGGGTAAAGATTTTATATCTCATGAGATAGACATGGCTGGAATGGAAGGTTATTTCGGTTCAGTGATACAGGACTGAAACGAGGAGTGAACTCGGTTCAGAAAGGGACTTTTTCCACTAAGATAGTCTTGGCGATGAGTCATGACTAACAAGAAATGATTTTCCATGATTATGTGTGCATGCCACAAAGTTTCAAGTTTTATGTTATGATTATGTGGATCTCATTTTCACTCCTATGATTTGTTCCATGTTAAGATATTATGATCTCTTTTGCAGGTTATGATTTTCAAAAAGATATGATATGATTTTTATTTCCTTTATTTGCCTTGCTGAGCATTTGAGCTCACCCTTTTATGTTTTCTTTTCCCCAGGTCGGGAAGATGGATATTAAGTAGAATATGCTAAAAGGTACCCTAGATATGATGAAATAAATGGGAGACACTGTAGAAGATTTATGAACCAGTTGTTTATGTTTCCCAGTTTCTAAAGGCACTATACCTATACGGTCCTTTGTAGTTTTGTCATATGTTGTAATAAGTGTGCTTCAATTTTTGAAGTATTAAAAATGTATGTAAAGTATAGGTCGTTATACTCTTAGTGCACTAATGTATGACATTGAAGAGAACCAAGACCTCTAGAATGTTTATATTTAAGTTTATAACGTAAATGGGTTGTTCTTGTCCTAGTTTAAGGGCTCAAAATAAAGTTATGTGAAGAGGGAGGAGGTGCCCTTCTGTAAGAGAGCAGAGGGGCACTTTTTGAAACTTCAAAAATATTTATTTATATTAAACTAAACCCCACATAAAAACATCCAAAGTGACTAAAATACTGATATAAGATAATATATGGTTTAAATATCATCAAACAATCATATTTTGACATATTTTGATTTTATTTTAAACCCTATAATTTTGATTTATCATTATTTAATCTATTTAAATTTATTTGTGGTAATAATATTCTAAATTTTAAATGGTAATAAATACTTACCTAGGTGTTGTTAATAATCCATAATTGGATAATTTATGACATTTTAGACTACATAAATTTCAATTTTTAATTTTTAAATATTTTTCTGATTTTTAAACAGTCTAATAATATATAATTTTTAGAAAATATCAATTTTGTCAATTTTGACAATATTCATTTATTGGAAATTAAATTAAATAAAAACATATGATTCAGTGAAAAAAAATATTTAATATATTCTTAACATTTCATATTCTTGTAGAAAATTCATAAATCACATTAATTATTTCATATAGTATTTATTTTAATATTTTTAATCCATTTATTTGATATTTCTCTTAATAAAATAATTACTACAACATTTATGTATAATTATTTAATATAATTATTTGTTGCATAGAATTTAAAACTAAAATACTATGTTGAAGATAAATATAATGGATTTCATAAAGAATACGTTTAGTTGAATTTATTTTCAAAAACACCAATCTTATAAAATGTTATTTTTATTAAATTATGACGGTTAGTACTTTGACATCATTTAAAATAAAATAATATAAATGCCATAATATTTTTCATAAGGCTTCCAATGGTCCACAAGTTGAAACATGGAAGATTATGGTGAATATATAATCGAAAAATTAGTTTTTGTCAACTTTATGGGACTTTTGATGGGTATTATTTTTTCAATAAAAACTATTTTATTTATTTTTCACTAAAAAAATTATTTCAGCATCATTATTGTATAAGATAATAAGGTAATTCTATATTAATTATAAATTAAAAATAATTTACAATGATAAAAATATTTTATCATCTAAATTAGTATTTATAATAGAAATTATATTCTTTTTAACATTATATTAAAAACAATTTAATTATTAATGTTTGAGTGAGACATATTTCACTTTCTTTTAAATAAAGTAAATTAAATGTCTTAATCTCATCCATGTGGGTTCTAATAGATAATATTTCAACCAAATTATATTTTTGGATGATGTATAATCATCCCATTATATTAAGAAAAGTTTAATGAAAATTTTATAATATTATTTTTACCCTTAAAAACACAATTTACCATTAACTATTGTAATTAAAATTTACCGTAGTTACTATTCATAATGGCAATAAATAAAAGTATCCTATTAACATAATTTGTTACTACTGATTCCAAAAATGGAATCTATTATTCCAAATTCAATGCATTGATGTTTTAGTAATTAATTTAAAAGGAATCTCGTTGTTGAGGAAACAGGTTTTAAAATTTAATACATTGTAAAGGATTGAAATGTTTTTATCTATGAATTAAATGTAAAATTAATGCTAATGACACAAATTATATTAAATTGTAAAAATATATTCTATTTATACTTTAAAACAATTTAATATTATAATTTAACCATATAAATTATCTCAATGAAAAAAGTTGTTTTTTTATAATTTAGCGTACTTTTACAATTCAACAAAATATGAAGGTTATCAAAATAATGTCAAAAATTTATCCAACATAAATTTTTATATCCTGATTAAAAATAAGAAGTTTTCTTTTTAAAATTGAACTTATAAACTAGTCAAGAATTAGATTTAAAATGGGTGCACCATCAAAAGGCGACAAAACTCTATTTTTTGAAAAATATTTATTTTATCTGAAAAATTAAATTTGTTTTCATACTATGTTTTGTAAAATATGTAATATGAATGATATTTTTATAAAATTTATGATGTGGTTAATACTATTCATAATGGATAGTTCATAACAATATTATAATAATATATTATTGTTTAGTGAAACTCGGTATTGCATACAACGCAAGCCATCAAGGGAGGTCAGTTTTTCATGTAACACAGAAAAAGTATGTGTTGTGTGAAAGATTCCTTTAATGTTATGTATAACAAAATATAATAATATTTTGATCAAAAAATCTATATTCGGTGTTTAATTCTATCAAAATAACTTTAAATTAGTCGTAAAACAAGCCAATAATAGGGTTGCATATAATGCAAGCTAATACGATGTTGTGTATAGAGGAAACTAATATTGGTGTATCATACAACACAAGATAAATAATATTAAAAAGAATCATTCTCATTTAATTTTTGTGTGTTACATTCTACCCCCCACAAATATGAATTTTTTCCTCGAATTTCCTTGGGGTTATAAATTATATAATACACAAAAGTTTCTTTCATATAAACCCGCATCGTAAAAAGCAATAATAAAACTAAATTTTATAATGTAAAATATGAAATATAATGGTTACCCAAATTAATAGAAAACTGGGTTTCCCCCAAATTGAACATAGGTGAAAACAAGAATATGTAAGAGAAATCTAACCATGTTTTTCCGATGGAGAGTCGTAGAGAAAATGGCTATGAAAAGGACAACAATCACAAAACCCTAAATTTATGATGATCTATGGTACCATCTGATTCATCAGAAATGAGGGTACTATGAAAATGATTTTGGTTTTCAAGAACATTTCCCTAATGTTGTTGAGTTTTTTCATAAGGTGAAATACTTACTTAATATCATTGTAATATCATCATCAGTCATTTCATGAACCATTTCCACTTCATCTCTTATTTGATGAAATGAAGTTTCATTTTACATTCTTGAAGTGTCAGTTGATCATGTGATAGAATGATAGGTCATTCCGTCCGTATTTTGCACAAAAAGGTTAGCACAAATTATTAAATATACATAAGTCCATCTATGGTGATATTAACCATGTATGATTCAAAAAATTGACATATAGATCATCTATTAGACCACTTAATACAAAAACTAATTTCTACTAACCTGGGACTTCCTATAGTCCAGTGGTAGGTGATAAAGGCCTGTTGCACTTCGGTTGTGAGTTTGATTCCCACAACCTAGTCCGACGTTATAGTCCATCACCTATATGGAAGGTTGTCCTTTTTCTAAAACCTTACTATTATAACATTCTAGAAAAAAGGTTTAGCCTTAATCAATACAATCTAATGTCTAACTTATTCCATTCATACCTTTTGGATTATAAAAAATACTTGTTTCCAATCTCATAGTATAAAGAAAATGATTACTAGAAAGGTAATCTACCGAGCATGTGAATACCATCATTTAAGCCCGTATATAATAAGATATATCATGTTGGTCACATTCGAAACATGTGAATACCTTAATCATATATTCCATTGAAACATGACTTAACGTATAGCCTTAGTGAAAACATGATTTCTATCAAAAATAATTCTTTCCACATACCAAAATCATAAAAAAATCTACATACTCAAACCATGATTTGACATTTTCCTTATAGTATTCATGAGCTCATTAATACTATCGAACATCTCATTATCTCTTTATCCATTCATTATGCGCATATAATCTACTTTCCAAAAATATCTAAATATCCATCCATGGTTACCGGTACCATTCAAAATATACATTCAAATAATTTAGGAAAAATAATAATGTAACAATCCTTAGACATTTTTTAATTCCATATTACCCTTAAATTAACTATACAACATTATTATTGATAAACATACAATCATTCCACTACCTTCTTAAATGATTGACTAAGATTCATCATTTTATTCCTCAACACTTCTTTAATTTCATATATCATTTGTAGTCTCTTAATCATCAGAGACAAAAATACTTCCCATACGACAATGTTGATTCTCCTTATGATATTTTCTCTTAGGGCATTGATTTTCATAATTCCCAAACATTCCACATTTAAAAGATTTAACAGTTTTTGATGTCTTAGAAATACTATTATCCATTTCCATTGTGTTAAATGAACCCTTTCTTTTACAATTATTGGATTTTTGTCCTTCTTTACTACACCCAAAACATCTTACATTTCCTTTGAAACTATCTCCTTGATGCCTCTTCCCACTGATTTACATGAGGGAAATTGAACTTTCTTTGCTCTATGATCATCACGAAACTCCATATTTCTCTTATTATCTGAGTCATGAAACATACCAATGTTGAGATTATTAATCATATTATGAGATCTTGGATTAGGAATAATAAGGATTTTTGGTTTTCAAAAACCCCTTTCATTTGGTTTCACCAGAAAAATATCATTCTATTGTCGATCATATTCTTCATTAACATGAATTGTTCTGTTTCCGACTATTTCCTAAAACAAAAAAAGAGTAGTATGTGAGTCCAAACTCATACAAGGAAAAAAACATAATAATAGGGTGCTACTTTCAATATCTAACATCTTAGGTTTAATCATAGGTTATTAATGATCGTTATCATAATTCTAGGATTATAACCTATACTTATACTTAACCTTACAGACATCACAAGACATTCCTTAGATATATCTCTAGAGATCTCCCAAAAGTTTTTTCATCCTAGTTTCTAAATGTTAACTAATCATTCACTATGATACCTACTATAATAGAGAAATGCTTGACATACATGGTCAATATATTACTTTTGTGTAATACTTAATACATAACAAAAACAAATTCCCAATTTTCATATTAGTTTAATGTCTTTGGAAACATAGAACATAATATTCTAATCATGGTAAAAGATCTTCAACATCTCCCATAAAGATCATCCCCTTTTTTTCTTACCTAAAACCTTTCTTTGCATCTTGGGGAAAAGAAAACAAATAAAGGGTGATCTCAAATGAAATGTAAGGGTAAGCATGGAGAAAATAAAAAAAATATACATTTGAACTTATAAACATGAACATAAAGTGTAAACATCAAAATCAGGAGTCGTGAAATAAATCATGGCAGTGTATAAGGCATATATAACAAAGGAACATTAATCATGATAAAATAACATGTGAATGAAACATTTAATTGTGTCAAAACATTAAGAACATGATGTTATTTCCCTAATATCAAAGTTATTTCAACTAAGACCATCATAGTGGACAAAGTCCATTACTAAATCGGGTTTACATGTCGTTACAACACTGTATTACTGAACCATATTTATGTGATGTTCCATCCATGTCTATCTCATGATATATAAATAATTACCCATTGCATTGGGGGGAGATATATTTCCCACCCATCACATAATGAAACCATTCTTATTTGTGCCAAAAAAATCACAAATCATACATCATAGGATAACCCATATAATAATATGGGATCCTTAAACATCATGCCATCATAACACAATCCATATAAAATAAATGGAATTCATAGAAATAATTTCATCATAATATAATCAAATCAATGTAATAATAGGGATATAAACATAAACCTACCTCATCTTAGATGGAAAATAATTTTGATAAAACACAAAAACATAGTTCTCCAGGAAAATATAATTTATTCTTCAAAAACATTTTCATTTCACAATATATCTAGAAATTATAAAATAATAGAAGTTAATATAAATTAAAATTTTAAACATTTAAAGTAATATTCATGGAAATAATAATCTATTAAATGATAAAAAAATCCATTTTTTTTTGTATAAGTTACAAAAACATTTTCCTCGTACTTTTACTAGAAATTTTAAAGAGTACCTCATTTTTTAAACAAAAGAAGGATTCCTTCCATACCACATAGTAAAAGCCAAAAAGTTGTAAATATGGCTTTAATCATATGTGGAAGATTAGTAAATACTTTATTAATGTTTTTATAAAACATGGAAAAGGATGATAAATATAACCACAGTAATTACATACATATAAGCAATCTTATGTAAAAATGAGATTGCAAAATTATCCCTTACCAATTACGATCAGTGGAATCATATGTTTTATAAAACAAATAAAATTAAATTAATATTTAAATAACATATCCTTCATTATAAAAATCATAAACCATTCATGGAATTCATAGAAACCATACAAAATAAGTAGATTCTGATTTAGGCATATGTCTCAAAGAAATAAAAGTGAGACGAAATAATCCCTTACCTTAGGTCAGATTTATTCCTTATGTGTCTGAACCTCCTATATAATGATTAAAATAATTTCATTGAATTATTGAAGTATAATATTCATTTTCATGATTTTATATATGATTCACTTATAACATTTTATTACTAGTTCATTTGTCAATTCAATGTTGAAGCAATGTTTTGGGTAATAGTCGTTTCATTTATCGTACATGTTTGGACTTGTAGATCTTAATATCATTAATTTTATCATGATGTACTTACTTCAATAATGAAAAACATGATTTATATATCTTATATATATTCAGTATATATATATATATAATAGATATATAAATGAAATGAAATACACCGTTCATAGAGACTGTAGGCCATACGTACGCATGAATGTTGTTTTTCTTTCATTATTGACTTGAATGGAAGTAAGTAGATGACATATATATATTCATAAATCCTGTAGAATTATTATGTTATATATCTCATTATTATTCATTATATATACTTCGTAATAATTCTTGAATGGTTAACAGGAATAATGAATCTCATCGCGTCGTGGAGATGATAATTTGTACATACGCACGAACAATGATATCTCTCGCATAATTGTTGAATGGAATTGGATTGAATGATATAATATCTTATAATTAGTATCATGTTATAATAATCATTTATAGTTATTATTTCTACCATTATACCCATCCATGTATGGTGGTGGTGGAAAAACATATCACACCATGGCGTGGAGATGGTAAGTCGTACGTACGCACGCGCGATGATTTTGTTTTTTGTTGGATGGATTGAAGCTGAAATATAGTTGTTTCAAATTCATAATAACATATAAATATACAAGTGATACTATAGTTATTACTTAATAATGAAACAAATCATATAGAGTAAGTATAATAAGAAATAAGTTTGAAAGAATCGGTAAAGGATATTTTCTATTCTTCGACGCGCCTCTTCTAAACCTCCTCTTAGGGCACTTAAGTTTGACTTTGAAGAATACCAGGACCTCTAGTATGTATCTAGGTAAGTTGATAAGGGAAACGAGAGGGTTTTGGCTGAGTTTTAAAGCTCGAAATGGAGTAAATAGAATAGGGAGGAGGTTCCCTTTTATAAAAGAGTAGAGGGGCACTTTTGGAAACCTCCAAAATATAAATTTATAATAAACTCAAACCCCATATAAAAACTCCCAAAGTGACAAAAATTCAAAGATGAGATATTATAGGGTATTAATATCATCAACCAATAAAATTTAGTCATGTTTGGATTTTAATTTTGACATTATCATTTTGATTTATCCTTATTTAATCTATTTAATTTTTTTAGTGATAATAATATTCTATTTTTTAATTGTTAAAAATACTTACTTATGTTTTGTAAAATGTCCATAATTGAATAATTTATAACATTTTCGACCATTTAAATTTCAATTATAAATTTTTAAATATTTTTTTAAACTATTTAATAATATGTTATTTTTATAAAATATCAATAGTTTCAATTTTGACACTATTAATTTATTTGAGTGTAAATAAAATCCAAACATATGATAGATTCCAAACGAAATATTTAATAGATTATAACATGTCGTATTCATGTAGGAATTTCTTGGAGAAAATTAATTAGTTCATATAATATTTGTTTTAATATGTTTTTAAAACCATTTATTTGATATTTCTCTTCGTAAAATAATTACTACAACATTTTTGTAAAATTATTTAATATATATATATTTTAGCATATAAATCAAAAATAAAATAATTTGAATAAGATAAATATAATAGATTTTATAAGAAACCTTTTAGCCAAATTTATCTTCTAAAACACCCATCTTTTTAAATGTTATTTTTATTGAATTTTGTAGGTGAAAACTTTGACATCATTTAAAATAATATAATATAAATGTTATAATCTATTTAATAAGGCTCCAAATGGACCACATGTCGAAACTTGGTTGCTAATTGTGTATATTTATGCAACCAATAAGTTTTGGTCATATCTTTTGGCCTTTTGAGGTGTATTAATGTTTTTAATAAAAACTATATTATTGATTTTTCACTAAATAAAGAATTTCTGCATCATTAATGTATATGCTATGAAGATAATTATATATTTATTAAATAATAGATATAGTGGGTCAAGGAGTAGTCCTGTGGTGGAGTTTCCGGACCAGAGGCTGGGGAATAATGCTGAATCCATTGTTGAAAGTACTGCTGTTGAGGATAGGCGCCTTCCACTGATGGAGTGTAAAAATCCAGCCCAAAGAAAGCAGAGCAACTCGAAGTTTGGTGATGCTGCGTTGAGGGAGCGAACCAGATTTGGAAGGGAGAATTCTAGTGATGGGAAAGAGAATGTGAGTGGTCCAGTCTATCTTTCATTTAGTGATATTGTTAAAAGTGGGAATAATACTTTGGCTGCAGATGAAGGGCCTTTGTCTGCTACCCCAAGAAGAAGACCAAGGAAGGACTATTTGTTTCTTCAAAGACCGATGCGGACATGATTATCAACAAAGCGGAACAACGAGGTGAATATGGCATTTAAAAAGGGGACCGTGGTCACGAAGGCGTATCCAGACCAATCTGTACTTAACCACCTTAGGAGTCAGGTACAAAGTGGAAGTTTTTGGAGGCATCCAAATTGGGAATCAGATATTGGAGAAGAAGACTCCTTCATGGGATTCAGAGATGAACCTAGTTATTATGATGTGTATGTCCTTTTGGGTTATGGTGTCTGGCTTATTTGCAGTTGTCTTTTTGAGGTATCAGGACCTAATAAACTGGTTTCTGGAAAATGAAAAAAAATGATTCGAGTCAAACCTATTATTAAAAATAATTTAATTAATAATGTTTGAGTGAGACATATTTCACTTTCCATTAAATAAAATAAATTGAAGGACTTAATCTCATCCAAGTGGGTTCCAATAGATAAAATTTCAACAAAAGTATATTTTACGATGAATTATAATCATCTAATTATGTTAATACAAATGTTAGGGTAATTTTATAATATTATGTTTACTCTTAATTACCCGATATTCATTTAAATATGGTAAATTCAATTTACCATAGCTACTATTCATAATGGCCGAAAATAAAAGTCACCTATTAACATAATTGGTACATACTGATTCCAAACATGGAATCCATTTTTATTAATTCAATGCATTGAATTTGCTATAATTAATTTAAAATAAATAATTTTGTTGAGAAAACTTGTTTTAAAATTTTAAACATTAAAAAAGATTTAAATGTTTTTATAGATGAATTCTATGTTAAATTAATGAAAATTAAATAAATTATATTTAATGGTAAAAATAAATTCTATTTATACCTTAAAACCATTTAATATTATAAATTAACCATATAAATTATCTTCTTGAAAAATGTGTTTTTAATTAAAATTTTGTGTATTTTTACCATTAATCAAAATATGAAGGTTATCAGAATAATGTAAAAAATTTATCCAACGTAAATTTTTATATCTTGATTCGAAATATGAAGATTAATTTGTCATATAGAACTTATAAAATTTTCAAAAATATTTTTAAAATGGGTGCACTATCAAAAGGTGACAAAACTACATTTTTTGAAAAATACTTCTTTTATGCGCAAAATTAATTTCATTCTCATACCATGTTATATAAAATATGTAAGATGAAGGATGATGTTTTAAAATTTAAAATGTGTTAAATAAAAATCATAATGGATTGTTCATAACAATATTATAATAATATATTGTCATTTAGTGAAACTCGGTATTGCGTACAACACAAGCCATTGATGATGGTATCTTTTGCATGTAATGCAAACCAAGTTAGTGTGGCATGAATGATTCTTTTGGTGTTTCATATAACAAAATCTAATCGTATTTCATTGAAAAAAATCTATATTCAGTGTTGAATTATATCAAAATAACTTGAAGTTGTGTGTAATACAAGCCAATAATAGTGTTGCCTATACTATAAGCTAAATAGTGTTGCGTATAGAACATGTTAATCATGTTGTAGCGTACAAAACCGGACATCAATAGAATTAAAAAGAATATTTCTCATATAATATTTGGGAGTTATAAATAAAACGACCATGACAAATCCATTCTTGTTTTTTAAAGGGTAAATTACTAACTTGCAACAAAACAAGCATCAACAACCAAAAATATAGAAAACAAATACCAAAAGTTATAAGGATATAAATAACTATCACTAATTTTTATTTTATAAAATACATCACACCTCAATTAGTGGGGTTTTATTATAAAAATTTATATTTACTTTAAGAAAAAATTTATTTAATTATATTTTACATTTATTCTATAATACATTTAGTACTAATCGAATGAAATTAATGAATGGAATCGGGAAACTATGGAATACACAAATTTTAATTGTTTAGAATGGAATTTGTACCTACCTCTATAGGTAGTCCATGAATTCTATGTATATATAAAGTATTACATTGAGTTTTTGATGACATCGCACCTCCGTTAGAGGGGATTTATTATAAAACCATGAATTTATTAATCCATTATAATATCTAATCTTATTTAAACATTTATTCTAGTACCAAGAATTAGTAATCAATATCCAAATTAAGTGGTAAAAAAATTTCATTAGTGATTTCATGAATTAAATAGGAATGGACAAGGATCCCACCATAATAATTGCAACACGAAGAAACATGGAACTTGTTTGTTTTAGCATGGACCACCACTAACAACCCCACACATCCATGCACATACATTCTTATACACACACATATATATATACATTAATCCAAAATTCATTTTTATATAACCATGATGTAATATGTATAAGGAAGATATACATATATATATATATACCTACATATTTATGTGGGTGAGTGGCTTCAATGACAATAAAACCCCTGTAAAAATACACATGGGGATAAAAAAATATAATGTCCTAAATTAGAAGGTGTGAAACATTGAAATGGAAAAAATATTATCACCTATGATAGTAGTGGTGAATAAAATCACCCCAATTCGATTCTCCATCATCATATAATGTCATAATACAATTAAAAGAGACTAGAGAATCCTTTCACACAACATAACATTGGATGAAATCCAAAACTGGGGTTAAACCTCAACCTAGGTGTTCTCCGAAACTATGTACATTAGCAAGGATAATTTATATCAAATAGAAATTCATATGATAAGTGAGAAGAGAGTGTACCATGCTGTATTGAAGAGATATTCGATGAAGAAACAACGTTAAATGAAAACAGAGGGAGGAGGAAGTGGGTGTATCTTGTACACCAGATAGGAAGAGGGATGTGGGTCGCACTACTATGGGGTATGGATTGGGATTCATGTGAAAATAGGAGAAGGATACAAGCTTTTGGCGTCTTAAAACTTATCATAAATAAATAATAATAGTAATAGTCACAATAATAATAATATAGTTATTCTAAATATTATTAAAAAAAATCCCATTTACATATCATTTGATTTAATATAATCATTAATTTATTTCCTTTTCTATTTAAATAGTTTTTTAAGTAATAAAACAAAAAAATCAAATTCCCCCAAAAAAAATTTGATTCAAAACACATGTCCTTACAGCATCCCCACAATATAGTTTATCATCCCAGAGAATCCTCTAGGAATAACAAACTCATATCTTGACGTACAAGGTTCTAAATGTTTTTTTTGAACAGTCATGTTGCATTCCCAAACACCCAATGAACCTTCACGTATTTCATAACTACAATGAACTCAATCCAATAATATCTACTCCCAGGCTTGATTTCCAAATAAAACATTGAGATGTCTCTTACTTGATTTTGTTCGACTAGAGACACAATCCCATCATCATCTCATCAAGAATGTGGTAAAAGGTTATCCCCATCATATTATTTTATATTTTAAAAGGTCCAATTTTAATAAATGGTACCTACAAATGTTTTAATTTCCTACAAGAAATGTCTTTATGTGTTCTAATGAAGTTCCTGGTTTGATTTTTTTAAAATGGGACAATCGAAAACTGATCAGCCTAATTGATACTGGTCTCACACACATTCCTTGAAATACATTGCGACCTTTAAACCATTCCCACCTTATCACAGTGATTTGTTTAAATCAACCCCTTATGAATTTTACATTTTGGAAGATTGATAACAATTCAATACACTATAGGATTCTCATTAATGAAGTTGTATTGCTTAGTTTCCTATGTACTACAAACTGAACCGCAATGACTTCCGGCAAGGAATCATCTGTGTAAAATAAACACATTCACTAAGTCATATAACTGGAATCCAAATAAATTCCCTGGTCAACCGATCCTTACCATTTAAAAAAAATTCATTCATCTAAATGATCAAGTGAGTAACCCAGATGCAGCAAACTGGAACCAACACCCTTAAAAACACCTCCGAGGATGAAAATAATTCTAATGGTAACCTTAGATTCATTAAATATAGGTCTAAGGAACTAAAATATGTCTTTCCAACTCCACGATAAAAATAGATACATTCATACTAATAAAAGATATCCAAATAAGATTATTTTTGAGCCTAGAGTGACATCCGATCAACAGTTGACTCGAAGGAAACCATTAAGGTTCGAGAGTCTATCCAGCAAATTCATTCATTGGATTCCATGGGACACTCTATACCACCATGGCTTGATACCAACCATGAATTCATCATGAACATCCAATAGAGTACTACCAAACAACATCTATATTTTTTTAAAGCTTTAATGTTGTGTTAATCTGAATCTCTCTTAGTGCATCAAGGTTGGTGTCAACATATACGAAATGATCATTTCTGAAGAAGAGTACACTAATATGTTTTAAAAAAAATAAAAGGACAATCAAAATAGATCCACAACTATTCGACTTCTTTTGAAATGAAATCTACTTCACATATCGATGTACTACCACTAAATGATCACATTCCTTTTCCAATCGACATATTCTTCAATCACTCAAACAAAACCAATGAATTCATATACGACTAATGGTGCTTGAAATATTTACAGACACAGTGAACCATTCAAATGTCATGCTACCAATAAATCGCTGACATGATTTAAAACATAGAAGACCATATAGAATTCAAGTAAGCCTATATACATTCAAATGGGTGTCTTTGGTTGTCTTCCTTATACCTAGAAGGACAAGCACTTACCTGAACTAACATGATTCCACCACCATAGGAGTGTTTCAGTCATCAAACAAAAGGAAATTCATTCTTCTCATGAGTGTTCCATATCAGATTCACCTTAAACAATTATGTTACACTACTCGGATACATTCTTACACTCATCAATCATTAGATATGAAATTAAAAACCAAATACAACAGTGCATCAAAACACATGAGTCTCAAAGAAGTCATCCTGGTCAATGAGATGAATTTTGATTGATTTAACTCATAGGACACTCTACTACGATGATGAACTGAATATGTGTTGACCACCACAAGGATAAATGATCAATCTAAACTCATCTAGTTCATTCTAACATTTAGCACTCGACGACTCTAACCATAGAAATGGATACTACACAATATTTCTAGAGTAAGATGGCACATCCTGAATATAACTCGTAGTGTTTCCATCCCCATATATTCATGTATTGTATGGGATAATCAAATGATTTATCCATATGTAGTATTTCCCTATATAACCACTAATTCATATGATGGATTTCAGAGTCATCCACCACTAAAAAAATAATGTGACCTACGAAGCGGATGAACGTGACCAATGCATGTCTAAACAGTTGAAAATGAGCAATACATGATTCTCACACCTATATAAAGATTAAATGATACATTGACCACCGCTATGAATATGGGTAACATATAAACTGTAGAATCTCTACAAGGGAAAAAACAACTGAATGGAACAAAATGTCATAAAACTAATGGCACTAAAATGGCATTCATGTTCTAAGGGAGCTATCTACCACCTACAAGCCCACAGTTAAAGAAAAATAGCAACCATAACAATATATTCCATCAAATAAATGTCCCTAGGATCAATAGGTGATCATCTAATCCACTGTTAAATGTAATATAATTCCTATATAAATCACTCACACATCAGTTCCAATGATTCTATAAGGGAAAAATTAACTACTTTTACAAGAGGGTTTTAAACAGAGGACACCACTATATCTCTAATTTCCAATCCCTTTATATTTTATGATAGTTAATAAATAATCATCAAAATTAATAAACCAAAAATCAGGTATCATTTTTTAGAAAAAAAACATTGGGTACATGATTTTAACACATAAGGTGACCTAATAGGACCCCATTAAACCAACCTGGGTTCTCTAGTAAGAAACCCAATAGTAGTTTCTCAATTACAAAAGATTGAAAACACCAAAATTGGTCATCATAAAAGAACCATTCCGCAACTCACCTACGTGGGTCCATTTGAGCAGTTAGATAGATGAACTGTTCATTTTAAAATAATGATTCATTTCATGAATGACAATTTTAAAATATAACACATGGTCATATATATATATATACATAATGATTATATGGGATTCAATCACCCAATTTAGGAGGTAACCATACACTTTATAAAATGAAGGTGAGATCCCACTAATCAATACCAATAAACAAATCACATTCCATAAATTATATATTTACAATAGAACTGGCATGTTTTACAAGCAAGAAGCATAGAAAAAATATTCTATGAACACAAAAACAAAGAATGTAAATAAGAAGGCATGATAATGAATTTACCAAACATGTATAAATAAATTCATGTTGATAAACACAAAAAAAAATGTTGTAACACTCATTGGACAAAATCAAACCAGAATGAAACCTAAAATGAAACTACATGACAAGGGACATGAGTGACATGATAATACCTATTTTCCATTAGTGGTGAATGGAATTATTCATCCTAGTCATATCAAAACATGGGTAAAATTACATTAAACTCCATAATCCAATTGGAATCAAAATGTACTCCATTAACTCTAGGAGAAATAATCATAAAATATATAAATCAATAAGAACAAGAACCTATCCATGGATAGTTGGTCATTATCTGTACCTGGGGTAATCAGTCATAAGAATGGCTATTAAACATGCACTGAAACATTCCTAGTCTCTTAAATAACCACAAAAAACAATATTAAAATGTGGGAATACCCCTTCATACCACTTTTAATGCCACAAATCGATATACTCTAAAAACTGGTAGCATGATCGGTGGGTCTAATGGCCTCAAGTGGGCCACCCCTTATGTCAGAGACAACCAACTAGCGACGAGAGTGTAAAGGTAGTTGTGTGGGAATATTATAACCTCATAAGTCTATGATTCATAGTGTTGAAATGGATATAAATTTTAGAAAACAACAGATGTAGTAAATAATTAACAAGTAGCGAAAGATTAACATAATAAAAGAATACAAAAGGTGGTCTAATCGATTTTATGCAATGCATACATTAATGTACCAAATATTATACATAATAAAAAACAGATATGTAATATGAATTAATACATTAAAACATAAGAAATAAGAAATGAAATAGGTGAAATTATCCAATTCAAACTCAATGAGCCTCTTGAGCTCCGTCTCGGTCTAATGACATTTACTCCCAAATAATAGTAAACATCACAGGTAATAAACCTAGGTCCAGAATACAAAAGGTCTAGTTTGGTTCCAATGGTGCCCGAGAACCATGGGAGATAAAAATATCAGTATTTTTGCACCCTTGGTGTCTATTCCAATAAATATAGTTCAATAAAAATTGTTATTCATCCAAACATAAATAAAAGTGGTCCAATAAAAAATAAAAACCTAATAAATTGTTTCAGTTTTATAAACAATCACCCATCCCATATCAAATGAAATGGCCTTTATCAGATGTATGAAATAAGTACTAATGTGAGGAATGATATGTATAAAATGATAATATAGATGAACTAGACAAGGTAGAAAAAGATGAATACACCATGCCTATACTTTATCATGGATGTCTCATTGAAAAGTAAATATACCCATTTGATATAGAAGAAAAACATAAACATATCATGTTCATAGGATGATCATAAATATATTAAAATATGTATCTAACATATGAAAAAATAATTTATCAATCCATCAAATATATAGATGGAGTCTGAGCACATCCACAGTGATCTATGTAGAATCCTTGATAATGCTATGGTACATCCAATATATCCCAATAAGAGTGAGTTCATCCATGAGGATATTTTTAGAATCCCATGAATCACTCGAGGAATGATTACTTTTATCACATCCCAGGTATCACGCAAGAGGTCTTAGTATCACCCCTGGCATAGCATAGACAACTTTCTTATGGGTCCATCCACGATTACTCTCCCAGGGATCTGATATAACTCAGGAGATTATTGAACCTCCAAGAATCCCTCACCTATAAAGTCAAATCATTTTCCTGCCCTATCAGGGTATTATCAGCCGAGAACAGAAGTCCACCATTGAGTCCTTCTTAAAGAGCCCATAATCTCACCCAACCCACATCAAGTTAAATGAGTCTCCAAGTCAAATTTCATTGAAAATATCAATACAAGTACCACATATAAATAATATATTTAAACCATACTATCACATAATCACCATGAGAAACAATCTATTCAAGCTATAAAGTAAAACAATCCAATCTACCAACATGTCATAAGGAATTTTTCATGAATCTAATTCCAGGTTCTAAGCTAGATCCTAGGACAACAATAAATAAAGAAAAAAAATTTCTATCAAGATACTAAAATACATGTCCTAATCTATATGAATGAAATGAAATAAGAGCCATATATAATTATCATGGATTTAAATATATTTCAACATTGACATCTCAAGGTTTCATGCTATAATCCTTGACCCTATATATTTTTAAAATAATTCCTAACCAATTAGAAAAAAACATACATACACAAACATAGTCACAAGGATTAAAAATAAGAACTAGACACATACATCATCCAAGGTCCAAATCTATGGTTAAATTCCAATTTTGAATCATGTTATCAGTTTAATACATTAACCCATGGTACGACACACTCACCCAAGGTGAAAAACAACTCAAGGGATTACTAAAAGAATTCATTTAAGTTGGTAACACGCAAAGGGGTGGTCAAGAAGCAAGGAGAACCCCTTAATTTAGGTTTCTACATAAGGGAAGATCACAACAGATATGAAAAGTAAAAAAAAATAGTACATGATAATAAGAAATCTTCCAAAGGTTTATGCAAGTTACACAACGACCCGACATTAAAAAATGGCAAGATAAAGGGGAAAATTGTAGACTCCCTTTACTGGTAATTCCCATTTATTAGGAATTATATTATGTTTATAAAACATATAGAGTTCAAAGACATTTCATTTAATTAAAATAATCCTGATAAGAAAATCAGAATCATAACCAGTCCTTCCATTTTATTTAAATGTAGAAATTATGATCTTTCTAAATAACTAGAATAAAAAAAAGAATATAGAAAACTAATACTGTATGTATGTTGGATATTAATAAATATAACTACTTATTGTTTCAGAAGACCTCGCACCTCAGTTGGAGGGGTTTTATTATAAAAATCTGGCATTTCATTATAATACATTTTATTTAATTATATTTACCTTTGATTCTAGAAAACATTCATAAATAATATTTTGTAAAAATATTATGCAATCAATAAACTGAAGAATAATCAAATTTAATATGGATAATATGTTTTGGGACCTGAGATCAAGAGGTAGGCCATGAATTCTACGTAAAAATAAATTATCACAATGTTATTTAAAAGATAGTGCACCTTTATTGGAGGGGTTTTATTAAAAAACCAAGAATTTATTTATCAACGAAATTACTTATCACATTTAATCATTTATTCAAAAACCATCTGGTATTAATTAATATCCAAAGGAAGGGAATAATGTAGGGAATTTATTCCTTCCTAAATTAAATAGGAAATGGCAAGAATCCATCCTCAATCATTATACCAAGATGACACTCAGAACATTCCAGGTTCGGCAGAGACCTCTTTAAACTGCCCCACACTAAAACATACATAAATTATTTTACACAACCACACACACATATATATCCTTTAATCAGAAATAAATATTCCCCTCAAAATGAGATAATATGTATGGGGAATATATATATATATCAATGTATGTCTGTGAGGAACTTAAATGATGTTCAATACCCGCTCTAAATTATACACGAGAATCAAAACACCTAAAGACCCAAAAATATTTTGTGTGAAACAATGATGTGGAAAAAAAACATCACCATCGATGGAGGATGGGCACCTAATCAACCCAATATTTTTCATCTTTGGAAACAGATTTCATAATATGAAAAAGGAGTCTGGAGAATCCTTTCGCAAAAATAAACATTGGAATACAACTGAAATTGGGCTTAACCCTTGACCTAAGATTTTAGATGACCTTTTTAGGGAAATGGGGATAACCATTCATGGCCCATAATGTAGAGAAGTATGGATAATAGAGCATTCCATGATGGATAAAAAATATTTATGAATAAAAACTTGGAAAAATCGAAATTGAAGGAGGAGGTTGTACGGGTGTGTCGCACATGATAGAGAGGATGGGTGAGAAGGGGATTGCATGCCCCGAGGGGGGGTGTCTTCTAGGGTGTCACATGTTCTGAGGAGAAGGATAATCCTTTTTTCATGTCACAAAACATAAATTAAATCAACAACAACAACAAAAATATTATTATTATTATTAATTTTAAAACATTTCTTCCACTATAATCTCATTTAATTTAGTTTCATCATTAATTTATTTTCTTTTACCATTTAATTTAAATTTAATTTCTTAAGATTAATATACTGCAAATAAAAATCAACTCCATCGGAATATTTTATGACTGAAAACACTGGACATTACAACACGGAAAATTTTACAATACATTCATGTTATATATCTTTTATTATCATCCATCATGGTTGTTAGGTTGATCAATTCTTCAATAGAATAATGAAATGTCTCCAAAGGGATATAACCATATGAGACATCATTAGCTATAATGAGATTTTTTGATGGGATATCAAGGATGAAGTAAATTTTATATGTTTATAACAATATCATCGTTTTGACATGGAAGGAAATATGGAGTATAAGGAAAAATATAAAATCTATTGTGAGAATAAGAAGAGATTTATTTAATGCTCGTTGTGTAGGAATAGGCATGGAGGAAATTTTCTTAAGGGGACTACTAAATGATTTATGATTCAAAGTGAAGCATACAAGAAATGAATTTTAAATGTGATGGGAAGAATTTATCTAAATATAAAAATAGAGTGAAAGCTTCATAGAATGAACCACCGCCAAATCAGTGCTTCATGTGTAAAGGGAATGTGCATCATTCTAACCTATTCCCAAACCCAATTGATAATGATGATGATCAATGTTAGTGACCTCTTATGTAGAAAGACAACGGAAAATCTCACGTGTTGACAATTTTTTAGGAAGGCTATGATAATGACCAAGTGAAAGGTACACATACCGTCCACTCTAGAATAGATAATGTCCTATTTGATTCTATATCTACCCATGCTTTTAAATCTGATGAATTTTATAAGCACATTAATATTACACCAAAGTGATTAGTTGTGGAATTAGAAATGACCACCCAAATGGTATAATTTTCACATATAATGTTTATGATTCCTATCTAAATGATGTGTTTTGGAATATGAATCCTTAAAATCATTTAATTTTTCCACTTTTTAAATTTTATGCCATATTTGTCTTGGATTGACTTTCCCTACATAAGCACCATATCAATTGTCAAGGAAGGGAATTCACATTTGATATTCTAAACCAGCCTATCAACATATATGAACATGATGATGTGTATAAAAAAATAGAGATCCCATATACAACTTGGGTCTTAATTCTCATTCAGAATGAGTGTTTATCTCAAAAGGTTTGGAGAAATTCAATGTCGATGATATGCCTATAGTATAGGAATTTGTAATATGTATTTCTAGAATAATTTTCATACCTTCCCTAAAAATGTGACATTTTTTTCAATACAACACATACATTTTTTCTTAGAAATTCCAAGGAATCAATCTTCAGTTGTCCTGCTTGAGTTATAGTAAATAATGAAGAAACTCTATGAAACCCGTTACATTTGATTAATTCAAACAAATTTGACATCTTTGGGTGCACCTATTCACTTTTATAAAAAGAATTGTGGATTTATGGGACTCATTATTAATTATCAAGATTTGCATGAGATCATTATTTATAACAAGTGTCCTCTTACCCATAATTTACAATTGTTTGATCACCTATGTAAAGATCAATACTTTTCTGAGATTGAAATTTATTCTAGATATCAACAATTGTGGGTTATAAAGGTCGATATTCCCAATAGGAATTTTTTTTCATCGTATGGAAACCATGAATATATTGTAATGACTTTTGATCTTATTAATTCCCATTCCATCATCCTATAATTAATTAATATAGCCTTTAGAGGTTATCTTTACTTGATTGGGGTAATATTTACAGATTATATATTTATCAATTCAAAAACCAAGGAAGATTAGGAAGACCACATTATAATTTTACTAATGAAGATAATAAATGATAATATATATACAAATGTTATAATATATTAATGTTGTTCACAAAAGGATTAAATTCTTAGTAATTTAATTTCAAGAGTTGGTAAATTATTAGATACATTAAGGGTGGAGGATATTAAATGGTTTCCCATATCATCCACGTTGATTGAGATCCGGATTTTTTTTGATTATCTACATATTATCAATGGTTTATGGATAATTTGTCATGACTATCCAGTCCTATGAAAATATAATATTTTAGGGGATCCATGATTCAATGGAAAGATGAATTGTAGAAAAATATAAAGGAACTAAAGAGAATATTTGTTAAGTAACGTGTTCCCACATTAAAATATAGTAGATAAGGGTCTATAATCATTATTGATGGATCAAATAAATAATTTTTATGTTTACTCAAGACTAATGACATGTTTTTAGCATATGGATCATTAAAATTGAATATTCATGAGAAAAATTACCCAAATAATTTTTTGAGTCAGCTGTTGTAATTTTATCACTGAAGATATAGAGGCATTATATTTATGTGAAAAAGCTGATATATATAATGATGTTAAATGTTTTATGTTTATGTTGAAAAATATAATTTAAAATATTTTCCAAAAGATAATTGAAAGAATTGATTAATGATTGTGATTACTCAATACATTAAAAGTATGGGAAAGGGACTATGGTGGTTAATGTTTTGATTTTAAAGGATCTTTCTACCTGATACATGGATAGGAGCACAAAAGATCCAATATATCATTATTTTCAATATATATATATATTTAAATCTTATCTAAAGGATAAAAATCATTTCTTCCTCGATTTAATGTTCAGACATCAATCGATGTGGCTATATAATAGGTTTTGAATGAAAAAGTGGAGCTACAAAAGAAGGTTATAAATGATCCTATTTTTAAAATTGAACATGATGGAATGAGAAAGATAAAAAGGTATGAATTCATTCTATCTATATGTTGTTTTACTACATAGTTGTTTTAGAAAGATCATAGTTACTCATTCTTGATTCATACTACAACTATAAATATGTGTGATGTAATAAAAAGAGATATCACATATTTAGTATCCCGGTGCATGGTATGAAAAAAAATTTAAGGATGTAAGAAAAAGTTATTAGGGGATGTAACATACATTACCCATAAGTGAATAGATATGGGAAAAATACATAATAGATTTTTTTGTTGGACACCCAAAAAAATCTAAAGGATGTAACACTCTATTTGTTATTGTCGATCTCTATACTCATATAGTACACTTCCTCATAATTACATAAGACTTCCCTTTAGATCTTGTTTTGAAGAAATAAAATATCTATGCGGTATGGTTTCATATAGTACCCCATTCCATTGTATTTGATCCAAATCAATGTTTTACAACAATTTTTTTGATTTTTCTTCCATAATCTATTGATATGTACTTGGGTTTACACACTATGTATCATCCTCAAATAGATTGTTAGTCTAAAAAAAATTCAAACCATATAGGATATGTTGAGAACTTTTTTTAATTTTAAAGGTAGCTATGATAAAAACCTTCCCCAAGTTGAGCGTATTAACAAAATATAGTTAACTCAAGTATTTAGATGAATCTTTATGAATCTCTATATGAAAATAAATAAAGATAAAAAATGAGATGGAATTAAATTAGAGATTAAAATCTATTGGGACGTAAGATAAATGATGAATTGATTTAGAATTATAGGGCCATTTAAAATCAAATCATGGAAGCTCAAAACCATTAGAAATGTTCTATTAATAAAGGATAACATGATCTGGAATTTAAATTCAGTGATGAAGTGTTTTATGAATTCCTTAATATAGGAATGATATTAGATTCCAAAAAAATGGAAAAAATCCCCAGGATTGTGGATCACTTTAAAATTATTGATCATACCAGTTAGGCGACTTACCACTTCTACCTAATATCTCTCAATTCCATGACGTGTTTCATTTACCTCTTTTTAGGATTTACTTACTTGACCCTAAAAATTTAGTTACCATTGAGATCTCTTCACTATATATGGAACACTGTTTCGAGGAATAATTAGTTGATATTATGTATCATAAAATTAATGTTCTACCAAATAGACCAATCAACTAAAAAATGTTAAGTGGATAAAAACAATTTTCAAGAAGAAACATAGAATATTGAGGATATGATGATCCATATTTATCATCATTTATGTGTACTAGAATGGAGTCTATAGAGGGAAAATTCCTTTTATGGGGTGGGTAGATTATAACAACATGAGTTTTTAGGAATTAAATTTATGTGAAATAAATTAAATTTCTATTATAAATTGTGTAACATGAAAACCCATGTCAATCATGGGTTATATGAAACTATATGCCCTATTTCACTACACTCAATGCTCGGTTATCTTCTGTAACACATTAAACATAGTTTTAACAAAACCCTAATATATAATTAGTATTATTAAATCCTTAAGATTATAAATTATATGAAATAATTAAAAAAATAAATACTATTATCTAATTTTTTAATATTAACTATAATGGTTTTTCATAAATAAAACATATTGGTAATAAAATACATAATTTTAGGTAGTGAATTTATGTGTTTGAAAATACTATTTTCTCAAAGAAATGAATTTATTTACTTTTTGAAAAATATAAAAAACATTAACACCTTTGAAAAATTACATTGTAAAAATTAATTTAATTTATCATTTTAAAATGTCAAAAATATTATAGGGTATATTTTTTGATCTTTTCTAAAAATATTCATTGTTAAATGAATAGATAAAAAAATGAGTTATAATTTATAAATCCATTATCATTTAATTTATTTATAATGTTAAATTGTATTTTAATTTTATTAAATATTATTTAAATCAATTATAAATATATTATTACATTTTAGACAATTGAACTCAATTTATTATTGAAATTAAATATATAAGCTTCATTAAATGTTTCTCGTATTCACTTTAAAAAACTGTATTCTCATCACATATATGTGATTAATTTTAATTAAAATTTTCTTATTTTGTGATTTTAATGCATAAAAATGGTCTCTTGATTTTGAAGTAGAATAATTTATAATTTATAATGAGGTTAAAATCATATTTTTCCAAAGTGGTTAGTGAAAACATTTTAAATTAATTACTGAGAGTAAGGTATAAACAAGATTACATAATGGATAAACATATAATATACATTATAAATATTACCCACCACTGTTCAAATAAAATTCTCAACATAAATAGACTTTATCATGTCTAAGGATAGAAATTTATCCATTTTGACCCATTTTCCACATTAAAAATGTGGTTAGAAATATCTCTTTCAAAATTTTACATGGGTGCTACTCACCTTGCTTATAAAAGGTCTCCCCCATCCCTTTATTCAATAAACATTTAACAATATTTTTTTTAGACACATCCATACCCAATAACATACCAATTTCCCAACACTAATCCATGAAACTGTCATTTGGACTGATATCCAACCTTGAATGGATTTTAGTTAAAACCTAATAAGGATACTCGAAGTAGAGGTAAAGTTCATCAATGAATGTTTTTCTCTAATAAATTATTAAAATACATTTCATTATATCTATATAAAATTATTATATTAAAATAAGTATCCACCATATATTTACCCATTTTTATGTTACTTTTTTGGGCTATAACTACACACACTTAAATCAAATAAGTTAAGAAATCATCATTCGTGTGTATGACAAACTATTTGCTCGTGAACCAATGTTGTTTCTTATTTAATTATCAACTATATCGGCTGATAATAATGATGTAAATACTGTATATATATGAAATTTATGATATTAATGATATTATTATTAGTCCATAATTTTTTCATCAATTATACCTTCATGGTTTCCCTTTTTTGGTATTATAATATCATGGTTTGTGTGTACGATGGACTAGTGCATCGCAAAGCAATGTGACTCATTCAACCTTTTCATTAAATGTATTATGTATGAGATTAAATAATTTATGTGATATATATTAAATAAATATTATTTGTTAAATTTAATATATTTCATTTATATTTCATTATTTCAGAATAACAAGAAAATTAGAAACATTATTCATCAATATGTATCTCTTACCGTCTACATGAAAAATGTACTTTAATTCCAATCAATAAATTTCATGGATTAATAAAAAATATATACTAAATATTTGTAATATTTATGTATTCTATTTCATTTTTGATATTTTTATATAATGATCAACGAAATAAGATGAAGATTATCAAGTCCAAACATGAATAAAAAAGGATGGTTGTGATTATTTGAAACATAACATTTAGAATTAATTGTTAATAAATGGGTAATATAATGTCATAATAAAATATTATATTTTATTATATATGTGAATATCTTTTTTTGGATGTATTTATAATAAAGTAATTATTATTATTTTTAAATTTCTAATGCATAAGAGAGAATCTAAGACATAATGTAAAGGGATTTCAAGTCTCTATTTTAGTTCTAAGAGACAAAATTCGTATTCATTAATCACTTATTTTATATGGTATGTAAAAAATTTCTATTAAATTATATATCACTAATATACCACATTAATTTATAATTAATTTTAATATTTATTTTATTTATTCCGTGGGATTATAATCCAAAAGTTACTAAAGCAGTAATGGGTTTTATTATCTCAAATTTTCTACTATGATATGTAGGTTTTTTATGAATCCATATTCATTCATGAGGTTAATATAATGGTCTATTAAAATTTAAAATCATAAATTTATCCATCCTCATGATGTTTTTTATTTCATTTTATGTTCTACCTTCATGGGTTTTACAGTTCATGTTTACTAATGTAGTAACGAGTGTATAATAAAATATCATTTTTATTGATATTTTTTGTGATCAAGTCTCCAATGCTTAAATCTCATGATCCAACTATTAAGAATTAACATTTACATTATTGTAATATTTTTAATCATTATAAATTAATGAAATAGTATCATTTTCCACTACTGTGTACTTAAATTGTTTTATCAATTTATTTATGAAAAACAATATTAAGTTATCTATTCATTGCAGATTATTTTTCATTCAAAGCCATATTTTATAAGGGAATAAGTTTTTGTATTACTCAATTTTCATTTTTAAAAGTTTTTTTACAATTTTTGGAATATTTAACAAATTATTTGAAAGTAAATTTCCTTTTTTCATCAAAACAACACCCAATTGGATTTTACTGAAAATGTCAATGGAGAATTCATATTAATGTGTATGATAGGATAATAATTATCCAATGTCCTGACCAATAACTTATTTAAATAATAAATTTTTTGATTTAAATTTAATATTGAATGAAAAACGTTTTAAAAATGTTTTTGTGGTTAATTGTTTTTAATGATGATAGGATATTTTCCTCAATAAATGTTATAAATTAGCTTTCCAAATTATTTTCCATCTAAAATGAAATATGATGGTGTTCTATATATATTAATGGAAATATGATCCAAGGATACAATACAAATTCATTTTTTATTGTCTTACGTTTTTACTAAATGATTATTATGAATCATATTTCTATTCGTTCTGTTATGTCGTGAATATACTCTTACAAAAATAACTTATTAAAATAGGTAATTATATTGTTAAATTACTACAAAACCTATATGAATTCCAATGATTATAAAATGATGAGACATTCATGATACCCATTTCTGTTCATGGAATATGATTTAAATAATTTTTATTACCTCTCATAACTTATAAACATGGTTTCATTATGAATTTAGGGGACCTATACATTCGTCCAATGAATTAGGTAAATATTTATATATCACATTAGATAAACATTTCTAGTATATGGAGTGAACCTGATATAATAAATCCTGGAACTAAAGGGGAGTAAACATATTACATTGAAATAGTGATGAAATGAGTAGAGAACATTGTATAACAAAAGATATTTAATTATATGTTTTCTATTTTGGTGATCCTTGAGCAATATAGAAATTAATTTTTGTGCTTCAGTGTATGAAAAAAAATTCATTCCTTATACCAATTTTATGATCTTATGGATCTTGAAATTTGATTATATTAATATTATTTATGTCTCATTAAAGGATAATATTTATTCGTTAACTCTTTATATGATCATAAATATTAACGGTACAGTTTTTAAATGTTATTATCATGTTCTCATACAATTATGTTCATGTTATACTTATATATAACACTTAATAACGCATACTGAGCATCTAATCTCACCCTTTCTTATATTTCATTTCTCCATGTTATAAATAACTAATTTATGTAATTTTTTAAAAAAATATGTAATTTTTAAAAAAATATATTGATAACCTAATTAATTAGATTATTTAATATTAAATGTATATTATTCAAAAATACAATATAATTCATTTTATTAAAAATTTGTGTAAATTTTCTTTGTGTTTTTTAATCATGATATTTATTTATTGTAATGATAATATATATTTTTACAAAAAATAATCATGATAAATATTATTTAAATTACATATGAGTTTTTTTTCAAATTGCTATTTTTGAAGTCTCAATAATATTCCTAACTATCATGTTACTATTCCCAATAATCTATATATGATTTCAAGAAACACAATATTATTTTAATGGTAACATTACCAATATTAAATACCTATACATTAGTTAATTAATTATTCAACATTATTCCACTTAGTGTTCTATATTTAAATTTTCAATAATTTTGATTTGATTAATTTTATTTATTTTTGATGGAGTCATTTGTGATTGGGATGATTCTAGAAGATTAGGTAGATCTATATTTTCCCACTTTAGTTTTTATATATTATATTTTCCCCTTGTAATATTCTTCATTTTAATGGTCTTATTATTTTAATATAATAATAATTACAATTAATGAAATAAATTTTATTATGTTTATGATATTATTAGTAGAATATAATACTGTATAATATAGTATAATACACATTTATTTGAAGAAAAACAGTATCATTTATGACTATAGGTTGTTACATTAAAAAATATAATATAATATTTTAGAGTAATCTATATATGATAAAAATGAGCTGGTGGTTAATATTTTAATGTATGGGATAAGCTGTAATGATTTTTGAGTTACCACATTATCTCATAAAATATAACCCATATATCAGTGGTCATGTACATTCTGTTGGTGTTATTAATTTTTACATGCATCATACATAATATTTTTAATGTTTTTTAGTATAATGATATTCTGACCAAGGTATAATATATTGAATAAGAAATAAACAGGATAGAGGAGTAGTGACAAGATGAACAAAATAGGGGTGATGATTAAATACTTTAGTCAGTTGCAAAAATTAAAGAAACCATACTGTAGTGTGAAATATACCAGCAAATTGAACAAAGTATCCTTTGACAATGATATTATATGGTGACAAATTATTAAGGTTTATTGGGTGAAAGAGATGTGTTGTGAGGCACAAAAAAATATAAATATAAATTATGACAAAAAGGAATACAAAACAAACTCTTTCTTGATGAATGGGATAGAAACATTTAAATTGAATTTTTAATAATATAATATATTTTTTTAACATTTTTATATTTTCTTATATGATTATAAAACATTATAACAGATGGGATTTAATAAACATTCAATTGGGAAATATAAAGACTCCAACTATATATGGAACTAATTGTATGAAATTCAATTCATTTTAAATATCCATGGAATTATGTTAGCTTCCATGTTAAATATGTATTCACCCACCCTAGTATAAATTTCTATAATTTTATTTCATATCATTACTTTATTAAATTTTTTACAATGTGCGGTGGATTTTTATAACATTGAGAAGGATTACAACTATTAAATTCTATTAGAGTTAATTCCACTGTGTGAATAAATTATAAAATAACACCACTAATTTTACCCCTCTTCCAAGTGGTTCTCAGATATATAAGAACATCAATAGGAATTAGAGAATATAAGCACACTCTATAATATCCTTAATTTTTGATATTATGTAAAATCTAAAATTAGTTACTTTTATCAGTATTCCTACACTAAATTTAAAGAATTATCAATGATGGGAAAAATAATGTGCGACCTATGATTTTGTGGAATGGATATAATTTATAAAGATACAATTTAGTTTCCACCCTTTGAGACTGATTCTCCTATGACATTTTCAAATAAGAAAAATCTTGAGTTTTATCATTAATATTGAAATTCTATTATAATTTAATTAAATAAATATGTCTATATGAAGGCAATGTATCTTTATAGCAATAATTAAACATGGTAAAAAATAAAATATTTCATTGATGGAAATATAAATTTTATAGAATAAAAGTAAAAAATTTGTAAAAGAAATCACACTGATATCAAAATTCCACATGATGCATCTATTGAGGAGTACCTCACTAGAGAAAAATATTTTCATAATCATTATATGATTCAATGATGTATATAATGATATTACCATTGTTAAAAACTCTGGATAAATATATTATATCACATTGATCCTAACAATTCTTCGTTTGATGATAATTATGATAATTAACTTGAATAAATCAAAATCAATTTTTTCTTATCATAATTAATTCTCCATCCTTCAAAAATAAGATATAGGATGAAATTGATTTTCTATCTAAGATAAATCTTAGTTTTCATAATGCGAAACATTAGATGATGGATACTAATGAATCGTATGATAATTTATTTTATGTTGAATAAAATGATCGAATCAAGTCTCTTATTCCAATAAATGTTTGGAAATGTAGATGAATGTACATATGGAGCCATGAATTAAAATATTATGCATTTATAGGCATTAGAAATTTCATATGAATTTTTATATGTAAAAATTTATAGAATATAATGATGATATATAAAATACTAATTTAAAAATGTGGACTATAAATTCTATAGAATATAATATAATACCCTATAAGTAAAAAATGGTTTACAAGAAATAATTGTGAATTATGTAAATTAAGATATTTTTTATGGATATAGTTACAACACTTATTCCTAAGTCAAAAAACTGAAGTGGTTAATCATTGTCTCAACTAAGGTTGATTGAAATTAATTTACCTCAAATAGGGAAGTATAAAAACTTTAGGATACCTACATGGAGTATCGAATGAGATTGTAACATGTGGTACCTCATGATAATATTATAGATCCTAAGAAATAGATCAAATTTTAATTAAATGGAGAGAAATGAGAATTTTAGTAAAACAATTTTTCCTTGAAACAAATGAAATGTAAATTTAGTAGAATAAGAACCCCAAGAAGAATGTTGATGAATTGGTGACGGTGGTTGATGATCTATGTATAAATGTTAAATATGGAACTGAAGACATTGTTATCTTGTCCATAAATCTTGATCCCATATAATCCAATATTTTTCATCGAATAATACATAAATAAAATATTGTGATTTATACATTGTTACATTCAATGATGAAATAAATAATATAACCAAAAAAATATTTTCAATAGTAACTCATATGTTTTATAGATTTTGAAAATATTCAGAAGGGATATTGAGAAATAATAGCTTGTTTATATTTTAAACATGACGACTGATATTGGAAAGGATTATGAAATTAACTCTTCTAAGCCCTACCAGAAGAAATGTTAAATTAAACACCAATACAATGATCCCTATTCTACATAAATAGTATTATAGTGTAAAGTTATAAATTCTTTTTTAGATTATAGTTATTAATTTATTTTATAAATAAAACATTTCTTAGTTATTATATAGAGAGTCTTAAAGTATATCAATTTTATAAAAATCATTATCTATAATAATCAGAATAAAAAATTAATTCCTATGAAATTTTCCATAAGAATAAGAAAAATATTTAATAGAATTATTTTTTTAGGGGTCCATTTATTCTAATGAAAAAAAACTATGTGATGGAATGATTTATGAACAATGTGGAGAATGAATTTTACATGGATATTCATGTGATGGAAGAACATATTAGTGTTTGAATAAATTTAAAAAATAGGGTTAATTACTTTATTGACATGATAATTAAAAATGAAAAAACCAAAACCTATATTATCAAAATTGAATGGGAAGGTGTTTTGGATAATATATTGATAACATCAAATGGCTAAAATTGAATTGTTGATTAAATAATACCAAATACATGGATGATTATTATTATTAGTCTTGTGTTGATGAAAGAGAAACTAGAAAAAATCAATCATGTTTTTGATAACAAAAAAATGTGTGGGATGTGAAAACCACAATGGAAATCATAATTATTTAGTTCATTACAGAAAGAAACTAACATTTGATAACATATAACACTTATCTTATATGTGGAACCATACTATATTTTTGAGGTGGTTGAACATAAATTGTTGTCAATGTTATGAATTGTGTGTTACATCAGAATTCGAAAAATGATTCATGGGAACATCCTCCAAGACTAAAAGAAAGGAATTTTATATGAACACTTTGTGTGTTAGAAAATAATCTTAATTAACACATTTAGTTTTTTTTGAAATAATGATAGAATTGTCTTTAAAAGATACACACTCTTTAATTTTGTTGATTTTAAAGAAACTTCTTCCACTATTTCATAATTTAAATATAATCTTACATTGTAGTAAATTTTACACATTATATATACAAATTAGATCATATGGATGGTAAGTCATATTTTATTAATGTAAAATTAAAGAAAATTATATTTACAAACCTAGTGGGTTAATACTTGATAATAGAGGAACTGTTGAGTGTTAGGTGAAGAAATATTTGTATATGTAGATATAATCAACTAGTGAATGAAACTCTATGCTAAATTTTTTTTCTAAAATAAATTAACATTTACAATTGATGAGGTGATAACAACTTCTATATTGTATATATGAGCATTTTTATTCTAATTTTCATTATTTATAATAATGATATTTTTTTGTTGAAAAGTATAAAATGTTGGATGATTTTTCATTGAATATAAAAAAGAACATTGAAATGTTTCTTTATGAATATTTATAACTATTTTTTGGAATAAAAGTTCAGAAAATGGATGTTATATAATCATATCTCAAGAAAATTATTCCAACATAATATTATAAATGTTTTTACTAAAACATTCATAATATGTTTCAACGACAATGTCTATTATTTGTAGACGGGTGACAATGATGTGGGGAAAATTTTTTTTTCGGAAGACATATGAATGTTGATTTGAAAAAAAAATTTATCTTATTTATTCTATAATGGATACTTTATATGTGAATACATTATATGAAATATATCATATTAATACAAAGGAGTTATATAAAATTGGTTGAAAAATAAATTCTCAGGCATGTAAATGGAACACCAAATTATGTTTTGATGTACAAAAAACAATTAGATTAATATTATTGGGTACACATAATAAAATTAGACTGGAAATTGTAAATATATAGCATCAAACTCTAGATGAACATTATTATTAGGTGAATTTTTTCAGAGATTGTATAGTAATTAAAAAAATCTAATAATTTAATCGTATAGGATGTATAATATGTTTTCACTAGCCATTGATCTAAAAAATATATATTTATAAATGTTTAGTTGGAAGAATAAAGAGTGATTTATTGTAACAATTGAATTATATTATGATAATAAATGTGTCATAGATATTTTCTAAAAGCCATGAAAAATATTCTATTTTTATGCTCATTGATAATATGTAATATTTCATCAATTATAACCTTCATGTGGAGATTTTATAGTTTAGTATATTTCTATAATGTATAAATTTTACTTTTTTCACCAAATATATTATAAGATAATGATATGATGAATTGAGATAATAATGAAATGTTCATCCTCCACCATTGAATTTATAATATTTATAATAAATTCCAACTCATTTCATAGGATTATGTTAACAATAGGGGATAGTTTGTAAAACAATATATGAATAATTACAATGCTTTATTTAGTGAATATAAATTTGACATTTTCATTTGATAGAGGTGAAGTAATCATTGGATTGATTTTTTTCATATCATCTATAAGAAATTTCTATTCACTAGTGGATGTAATTTTATAAAAATATTATTTATCCTATAGTTTAATTTATATAAATTATAAATGGAAAAGAATGTGGTTTTATAAATAGATTATAAATGATATTCCTAAAAAACATTTGTTGAGTAGTTATGAGTGCTTCTAAAATCCAATTGGGGTGATTGAATATCATTTAGGTTTGAAGTGACCTCGATTCCAGTAACATAGTGAAATTGTTTTCAATATTATATTGGCATAATATACTTACAATTGTATCCAAATGGACCAAAATGGCTAGTACACAATAGTAAAATAGATACACACATGATACCCATTTTACATTTTAAAAAAGAAAAAAAAATTAGTCATTAATAACAATATTACCTATACTATATAATTCCAAATAATTCATAGTATACATCATGGTTTCCCTGGAAAAGAAAAAAAATAATGGTGAGCTCGAATGTTATGTATGGGTTATGTTTAAAATAATCTTTCATCAACAAATTATAATAATGAACATGTAATGGTAAAAAATAAAACACAAAAGAAATTTATATAACGTGACTATCATGATAAGATAAAAAAAATATGTCAATGTATATAATTAATCAAATGAAATATAATTAAAAACATAAATATCATCATTATATAAGGAAAAAAATATACCTTGCTAAATAATTGAATACAAATGCCATTTAATCAACAACGATGAATAAAACTGATGCATATATAATATCATTGTTAAAATATCATGGACCAAAAAATGATTTTTAATGATGAAAACTCATAATCATTGGAAGTTGGGTTCTCAATAACCTGATTCATATACAATCAACAGTATTGAAAAAATGTTTAAAACATCAGGTAAAAAATGCTTTACAGTAAGTTTAATGATTCACATCATAAGATTAGCTCATCGTGAAGGGGATATAATATTCGAGATTCCGCCTTTCACTGATAGTATATATAATTTTATATATATCAAACAGTTGGCTAAAATCATGAACAATATTCATTATCATTAAATATCCATGTTTAGTAATTAATATGGGAATATATATTTTCCATGATAGAAATATATATTTCAATATAGAACACTATATCTAGAAATGATATTCATTCTATGTTATAAACATATCTATGATAAATAAAATTATTATTTTGTTGAAAATTAATCACCATAGATCAAGAGAAAATAAATATTTAAAGATATTGTTAATTACTAGAAAAATGAATATGAATTTTAATTTAAATGAATTCCTTGGTTAAAATGATCATAAACCATACAAAAAATGAATGAGGATGGTATTAATACAATAAAAACATTGTGGATTATAAGTATAATAATTTTCATTTTAGCTCAATTAATATAAATGAAATAAATAAATCATTAAAAATTTATTGAGGAAAACGTCTGTTCATTTTGAAAATACCCCTTTTAAAATAAAATATCTAAATAATTATTAAGTAATTTTTAAAAAAAAACAATTGTAACACATAAATGAATAATTAAAACATTGATTGGTCATGAGGAATTAAATTTTTTGTATGTTGTTCATGTAAAACAAATATTCATTCCACGATTCATATAAAATCAAAATAGAAATTTTCTAGAAAAAATTAATTTTCCATTTATTTGTTTTTGTAAAATTTAAATCATAAGTTAAATTTTTTAAAATAAATTTAGAACATTATAAAATATAATTGTTTTATATATAATATACTTTTATCGATATGGGAAATGAATTCAGATTAAAAAACATTTTATCGATCATTTTATGTACCATAGAGAGGAAGAAATATATTAATACTTGAAAACATCATGAATAACCATATGAGTATAAAATAAAATGGGTTTATTATAAAATGATAAAATAATTTCATATAACGTAATCTCACGTATTAATGATCTCTATAAAAATAAAATTACAAAATAAACTCATTAAAATATCCGAATGTTTATGTGAAAATTAATCAAAAAATTAATTATGTGTCTCAAATGTGAATCCACTAAATACGAGTTTAAATTAATCACAATATATTAAAAATTAATTAAAAACTTAATCAATGAATATAAATGGAAAAAAAATAAGTAATATAACCCAATTAAAAATAAATTAATTATGAAAATCCATTATACTATATAATTTTCATGTAAAATACTATTAAATGACACAATTAAAATTGAAACATTAAATTCTATTAAGTATGAGTGATTCAATATCATACATGTAAAAGGTTTATTATATACACTATAGAAGTTAAATTAGGTGAAATAAATTAATATATTCCTCAATAAATAGAAATTTAGATGATGTCCATTAGCGATTTGGTAATAATGTTAATTATAAGCACCAATATTGAATAAAAAAAATAGAAAATAAAATTCACAAAATAAAGAATAATAATGATATAATGTTTCAATTAATAAATAAATAAACCACATAATAAATAGCTAATGAATATAGAATACATCTCCCCAAAATTAATGAAATACTAAAAATAACCTAGCATAAGTCTAACTCTTCACAAACATTATTTATATTCCTGAATAACAATAAAAAAATTTAATCACTTAAGAATATTCTTCACGTTTATTATTAATTTTATTATAATTATTATGGTGTTATATACCATTAAATAATTAATTAAAATTACATTATGATTCTGGATGTCAATTGAGTTATGTGTCAAAAATGACTTATGTAGGTTGACTATTGTACTATGATATCATTATTTCAACATATCCTAAATAATAATACAGAAATAATTATCATTTTTATAGTCCAATTAAACCATAAATACTAATCATCAACGATGTAATTGAAAAATGGTTTATATTATGATAATAGAGATGGTGAAACATATGTATGCCTAAGTAAGATTCCCATTGTTCAATGATCATTATTTCATTTAAATAAGTAATATTTATATATAAGGATTGATCAAAATATCATAAACAAAATTTTATTTATTTAAATATATAAAAATATCTATATCATCCATATTATGTGGTGATGAAAATATAGTCACACCGCTTCCCGAAGGTGGTAGTCCACAGATACACGAATGACATTATCATCATTCAGTGAGATAAAATATAATAAACATAATGATATATTCTGATATAATAATTATAAATAGGTTATTAATATAATAATTATCTAACATATTTCACATTTATTTAACCAATAGAGAATAATAACGTTTCAGTTAAATTGTTTGTATAAGTCCCCATCCTTAAATGTTACATAATCTTGAATTAAGTTAATAATTCACATTGAGGATCCTTTCAGGTTTAGAGTTTCAGATAAATAAGCCATAAATATTACATTACATCTCAAATATTACAAAGTATAAACTTCTACTTAGAATCCTTTTTCATAAAATAAAAACACTTAAAGGAAAAAAAAAATTACATTCTTGCAATAAATCTTCTTGAATTCTTCCTTTCTCTAACACCGCGTTTTATCCGGTGAAAAACATTTCAAAAACCTGGGATGATAATAAAAAAGCATAGTAAGTGTTATAAGATAAGGAATGAAAACATTAGTCCATAAATACATAAAATTCAATGAAATATAATATTTATTCATTAAACCATAAAAGATCATAATATTTATGAATAAAAAAAGGAAATCATAAATCATAAAGGTTACTTATGGCATTCATAACATACATACATAGCATTCACAACTACGTTGGGAGTTTAGTTTTGAATATACATCACAATATATTCCAAAAATATATTAGGAGAAACTTTAAAATTTACCACTATAATGTTATCCAGTGGATTGGAGAGCTTTCTCTTGCTCACCCACCCATGTTTTACCACAAGACAACCTTTATACGGAATCCATTACCAAGAACCATAACTTAATCATAGCACATGAAAAGAGCAATGGAATGATAATATTTTCACATTCCCATCACATTATAAAATATCATTTTGTAAACATAATAAATTTGTTATCAAAACAATTTTCAATACCAAAATATTTAAAAAGAGTATATGGTATTTATTTTCCTTTACAAAACATTACATCTTGTTAATGAATCCAAATATCTAATAAATCTTGTTGCGGTGGAAAGGTCGTTATCACTGGGTTTGATAAAAATAAAAATTCCATTTTCCATTTAGTAAAATTCTATGTAAACATAGATTCCCTTTCAATGAAATTAAATTTATAAGGGTTTTATACACCATATAAAATAAAGACATGTATAAATCAAAATATGCTTCAAGGAAAGAAGATTGAGACGAAGTCCCTAACCTCGTATCCGACATGACTTGTTCTTTCTTTAAACTTTTGAATAATAAAATAAAGTCAATTTATAATTTATAATTAAAATATTTAATGCTTATTATTCATTTTATATCACTTATTACAATATTTTAATCATTAAAAAATATTTTAAGTTGATAACAGTCATTTTCTCGATATTTGGTACGTGAGTAAAAAATGAACTTCTTATAATTACATGGTTTCTATATGGTCAAAAGTAAATTATCTCCATAATGATATTAATGATTTATATATCATATATATCACATATATCACGTATATATATATATATGTATTTATAATAGTACATAACATTTGGAGATATGAAATGAAATGCACCGTTCATGGAGACGATAAGCCGTACGTACGTATGAACTCTAATTTCATTTATATTACATATTAAATGGAATGAAAATGTAATTGTTGACACTCCATTCTGTCACAGAGTCTAACGACTGAAAAAAGGGAAATACCTTAGTCCAAAGTGATTCATCCTTTGAAGAAACATCGAAAATTGACAAAGGGATGAACAAGGAGAACATTGCACATAGGTCGCGCAAGTTCCCTCATGGTCACGCAAGTACACTTGTGTGCCGCCTAGTGGTTGTGAATGTCTACTTGTGTGATGCCTTATGGTTGTGCAAATGACTTGCGCGACCTAAGTGATAACCGCCCGGTAACCGCCCATGGTATTCTCTTGCCTATAAATAGACCCTATGGGCCCCCCATTATGGGAGGATCTTTTTTTAGAAACTCGAATTGAAGCTCCCGATGCCCAAGTCTCTTCTCAAAGCTTCCGGAACACTTCTAAGGTAATTTCTTACCTAGAACGGAAGATCTAAAGAGAGGGAATAAGGACTAAGTGTTGAAACTCATCAACACTTGCGCGCCTGAGTGGCCAGCCCTTAAGGGAAGTGGTCACACTTGCGCGCTGCCTTATTCCTTCGATAGAACTTGCACGTCCCTTTTCTGGAATAACCTCAAGAGGATTCTAAAGGCTTTAATAAAGAGTCGCTCAAATATTTCAATTCTGGTTGACCATCGTGCAAATACACCATGTGTCATGCAGGTATACCTGCGAGACCAATACATGCGCGCCCACGCAGTACTTGCGCGTCTTCCAAGACTTGCGCGCCCCATTCTTTTTGGGTTCCCATCTTGCCCATTTTACCCCTCTTAAGCCATTACTCCTTTCCTATTTAAGATTCAGTCTTCAAGACACTCTTTAAAACCATTTATGGCATGCTTTATTGATTTTACTTCCTTATCTGAAAGGAATTCTATGGAATATCTCCGAAAACCTAGTGATTTAAATATCCTTATGTCACTAAATATGGAGAGTTCATTCATTCAACCTCATCCTTTAAGATGAGAGTATCCTTAACCTGGGTCTCCTTTTCAGGAATAATCCACATTCATAAGTCCACTAATTTGGTCATCCTTCTTAGGAGTAAGCACCAATCCTTAATCCTCAACCTGGGCCTCCTTATCAGGAATAAGTCCTAGTCATAATCCCTTAACCTGGGTCTTCTTTTCAGGAATAAGTCCTAGTCATAATTTTGGGCATCCTTTTCAGGAGTAAGCCCCAGGTCCCCTAACCTGGGCCTCCTTTTTAGGAATAAGTCCCTGTCATAAATTTTGGGATTCCTTTTCAGGATTAAGCCCCAAATCCCTTAATTTCTCTTTAACCAGTCCTAATTTACGTTTGATCTGGGATTCCTTCTTAGGAGTAAAACCCAGTTATCAATCTTCTCTTAATTTGGGTTTCCTTTTCAGGAATAAGTCCCATGTTATTGTATTCAAATCTCCATGAAGCACATATACCTTTATAGACCATGTTCCTAGATTTTCTCCCTAAAGTAAATCCTAACCTTCATTTATCTGGGCAGTCATACATACATAAGCCCCAAACCATTTCTTATGATTACATCTTTCATGGCCCAATTGTCTATTTTATTACCAATACCTCTTGATTCTCACACCGAGCATGACTCACGTGATCTTAGAGGGTAAAAGTAATTATGACATCCTACTTTGAGCCATCAATCATAAACATCATACTCCCTCATTCGAACTACGTGGGTTCTGATTCCTTTTCCAAAACAAAGGATACGTAGGTAGCCCATCTACGGGTTCGATCCCATCTCTGAAATAATTCATGTCCTTCTGAATGACAATAAACTTCAAGTGCCCCACTGTGTGGCTTTAAAACCATCCTGGTCATCATAATGACCAAGAGACTTTTATACAAATGTTTTGAAGGATACCATTGACCAAGAATCTCTAAATAGATATAGATGAATCTTTATTGATGAAGAACCTAAAATACATATAAAAGATTCTCTAAATTTATTACATGTTTAATCATTGATTGTCGAAACTAAAGGAAAGCTCATTTTATACTTGGTAATGTAATAAGGATTCACGAACATAACTTAAATCTATAATGAGAGTCCCTGAATAGACAATAATTCCCATAAAAAAGGTGTGATGAGTCCGACCTCCCATCCTCTCGACCAATGAAAATTCCTAAGTATCATCAGTTCACAAGCTAATGAGCACCAACCTTTGGAATGTAGGTCCAAATGGACGTGGAATAATTGGATGTTTCCGGTTCTACGAACAAACCCGTTAGAAACCAATCGAAACGTTTGAATCTCCCATCCAGGAGGTCATCCCCGAATTCTGAGGGAAACAAAAAATGGTGAACCCGACGTGAATCCTTAACCAAGTTAAAATGATATTTTACCTATTTGTTAAGACCCTATTTAAAACTCAATAAGAGGGCTAACAAAAACAATCATTGACATGTGTGCTCATCCAAAGGATGAAGTAGCTGAATTTATCTTGATTACGTCTGTTATATCAAACAGGCACTCTTTTCCAAGATCTTCTGTATTTCCATAATGGCTGCTCTCAAAATCACACCTGTGAATACTGCTGCTGCAAATACCACTACTGCTATTCCTACTGGATCGTCATTCACTCTGAGGATGACATCACCTACTCAGCATCTTCAACGCTGGGTATCAAATGTGCTGGTTAAGGAATACCGTCAACATGGTACCATCCCAACTCTGGAGGCTGCCCGACAGGACCTCTATGTGAATAACTCACACAGGTCATCCGGACAACGACGACTAGTGATCAAGAGGCATGCGGTGTTGACTACCGTCTCCAACCGTTTCGGGTCGTTATCCCCAGAACGCAATTTCATTCGCTCCCTTACTCTGAGGATGTGAATGAGTAGGTCCCTTAGGGCCTTAATTCAAAAAGACAAGAGTCCTTCCCAGGGGCTCCCATCAACAATCGCTGCCAGACTCGTGCGGCAGTGTGACCTCAATATGATGAGGGTACCGACTCCAGGCATTCGGCTCAGGTTCCTCGAACCCGAGCAGGCAAGACGAACCACCAGAGACAAAATCTGGTTAACAATGGGAAGGTTTTCATCCCTTCCATCTCCGGAGAAGTCCCCCAACCTAACTTGGTGGCGAACAACGAGCAGGCACACACACCTGTCCGGTTTAATTCTGTTGTCCAGCAGACTCGTCTGGCAGCATAAAGTCAATCCCGCCAGGCAATTCTGGCAGAGTACTATAGGCAGGAACATACACCTGCTTATACATCACCAGTTTGTCAGCAGGCTCTCCTGACTACATATGATGGATCTCGTCAAACGTGTTTGGCGAAGTGTAATCAGCAGGCACATACACCTGCTAGTACTAATCAAGCCTACCAACAGTCTCGCTTGGTAGCACACTGAGAAGTTATTCGGAATTCTCCAACGACAAACAGGAGGCAGACTCAAATCTCTACCTCCACACTTGAGTACTGTCAGGATTCACTGAAAGGAAAAGGAGGATAGGAGCAGGCACATACACCTACTCCAAGCCCAGAATGGACGTATATCACCGTTCCGGAAGATGAAGTCACCAAGAATATTTTGTCAATGGTGAAAGAGGAGAAGAATATTCCTGCTCATATTCTGGATGCTTTCCAGGATATCATAACAGCTTCAACATCATCTCAGGGAAAGACACATAAATCTATCCCTAGCGGTGGAGTGACACATCAACGATTCACTCCGGAACAGACACACACATCTGTTCCAGTCCAAGACGGTTATGGGGCATACTCCCCCATATCATATGGACAACCAATTCAGGCACATACACCTGATTTGCGTGGAGATCGTTAGCCTAACCTGACCATCTTTCCTGATCAGGCACATACACCTGCTCAGAGCAACAACTTTCGTCAACAAGTGGTTTCCAAAGCGAGTAAGAAGGCATCTAAGAAAAGGATCCGCCCAGCACAGTCAGGAGATCAAAGGCCAATCTGTAACAAGGCCTTGCTCGATGCTGGAGTTCTTGAAGCCCTCAGACATTTATCTATTGGAATTCAAGATTCTACTCCCTCAGTTCCCAATAACGGTAACATTAATTCAGAAGGTCTTCCACAGACACTTACTCATGAAGGCTTGCTTCGTGAAAATTCGGTCAATCTTGAAGTTTCATCTTTAGATGAGAGCCACAGGAACCCTCTGTGTGGTCAGAAGACTAAGGAGAAAGAGATATCATCTTTTGTCGTAACCCATTATGTTGGTCCTCCCCATGATGATAAATTTCGCTGCGAAAGTCCTCTCCGCAATAGTGATTCACATTGCCTGGAAAATACTCCAGTGGACAATGTAGTGCCGATAAAGCCCTCTTATCTTGAGGCACTTGAAAATGCGAAACTAGTCATGTCTGATGTCGCTAGCAAGTGAAATACTTTCTCAATCAGAAGATAGACCAGGGTGTAGGTCATTCTCCGAACCACCCCTAAGTCATGAATATTCTAGTTTGATCAATGATTTCTCTACCAATCTTGTTGAATCCGATGAAGCCACAAGGAAAGACCAACTCTGGTCAAAATAGGTAGAATAATTTTCATTTAATAATGAAGATGAAATGCTGAACATAAGGAAAAAACTGGCGAAAAATGAGGTACCGGTCATGTTTTGGCCTTTGGCTGACTCTCAGTATGATGTTCCAAAGATGTTGAGGGAAGGTGGAATCCATGATATTCGTCTCAACATATGGAAAACTCTTTTTCAATTGAAGAAGAAGGTATTATCTTATGATGAATATGAAAATCATCTTATGATAATAGAAGGGCTACAATGTCAGATTGATTTGGCATCTCTATCAGTATCTCGGTATCCGAAGGCTAAAAAGCAACAGAGAACCCTTCAACATTCATGCCTTGGCGCACTAAGAAAATTGCGTCAGTTAATTTCCAATGCTCCACCTGGTGTTCATATCAGAGGATGGGGTGTTCACGGAGCACTACATTTCACAGTGCTTTCCAGTCAGCAAAGCCCACCAAAAATGGTCTGATGCAATGTTATTGCCCATGGCCGGCCACAGTCAGTGGACTTTGTTCGTAATCAAAAGTGTGCTCAAGAACATTTTTCCACTAGTTACTCTCAAAATCAATCATCGAAAGAACAAGTTGTTGAATTTCTCCTACACCAAGCAGGCGAGAATATTGCACAAGCCTCTCGTATGGAGCAAACACATCATCAAATGACAGAAGTTTCGGAAATCATCCAACGGTCTGTTAAACCAGGTGATAAAAGTAGATACAGGTTAATGCATCCAGCTAATTTCCAAACTAAGATTCGCAAGATCAAGAGAGATTTTAAGAAGGTCTCAGACATAGTATGTCAAGAGCCACCCCATCTTGTCAGACTGGGGACTCCATTAACCCATCCCTTAGAGTCAACAAATGTGATTCGAGGAGTTGAGCGAAAGCAGCAGGAACATCCCCAGTTTACGAGACTGGGGACTCTTTCAAATCATCAATCCCCTTCTCAAAGAATATCGGTCTTTTCTCAATTGGGAAAGAATCCCCAAGAGGAACGAAGAGCCAAATTATCAGGAGATTCCCTCCAAGTTATAGCTCGTCAAGAAGTTCCTAAAGGATTAAATCAAAAAAAGGAAATGTCTCATCAAAGACATGAAAGAAGTCAATATCATAGAAATGTTGATGGAAGTGATGTGATGCATTATGCATAAATCAATGTCATCAATGCCATTTTTGCTAATCCACCAGGGGATACTCACTTAGTGGACTCAGATGAAGAGTGTCATTCTTACGAAAATGTATGCTCCGATACAAATGAAGAAGATTTGCGTACACGAAGTCAAAGGATTACTCAGAACCTAGGTAATCCACTTCCTTCTCTCCAAAAATTATCCAAAAAAGGGAGGGGAGAGAATCAGGTTACATATCCTTCCTCTGGAGAAGGTCAATCGCTCTCATTAGAGCAATGGTTTGCACAACAGGAGGACGAAATTGAAGAATTAAGAAGGTTGAATGTAGAACTACTTCAGAGTAGTATTCTTCTTAAAAATGCTGAAGTCCGACAGCCGAAGGAATTTGTTGCAGCTACTGAGATGGATTAGGAATATCCTCCTTTATCAGTACACCCTCAGAGGTCTAATCTTATGGGTCAAACACAACAACGGTTGGCAGTGCTACCATCAGTTGCAGCACCAATCACCACGTATGTCCAAGATCCATTCATTGCACATACCCAAGACCAAATTCAACCTGATGTTTCTCAAAATTTAATAACTACTATTGAGTCATTAATAGCTCGGTTAGAAACTATGGAAGGGAAATGGGTGCATGTTCAACCAGAAAAAAAAAATGTTTACCCTGAATGGGTAGATTCAATTTCTCCTCCATCTAGTTTTGGAAACCCTGTTTTCCCTATATTCAATGGATCAGGCGACCCTGAACAACATTTGACGCATTACGTATCTGGTTGTGATCCTATGATGGGAACTCCAGAGTAGCAAGAAGCAGTGAAACTCAGATGCTTCGTGCGAACCTTGCAAGGACCAGCTTTTGTCTTGTATATAAGCTTGCAATCCCGGTCAATTATCGGATGGGAGGATCTTCGCCAAACATTCCTTCTTCAGTTTAGCTCATCTTTTCCAAAAACAACAGTTTTCGATCCTAAAAACTGAAAGCAAAGGGATAATGAAAGTGTCTCTAATTTCATTGCTCGCTGGAAGGGATTAACATATTCGATGAGTTTAGAACTCTCTCAGGAAGAGCTATTTCCAATCTGTGTGGCAACTTTGCGTGATGAATTACGCATGCTATTGATCCCTGTGAAATATACAGGAGGTTTTCGAGACCTTACTTCAATCGGTTAGCAGATTGAAGATTCCCTTATGCAGGCTAAGGCTAAATCTCATGTAATTCCATCAGCTCTAGGAAGGAGAATGAGTAATGAGGAAACTGCTACATTTATGCTTAAACAAGCGCTTGTACCTATTTCTACTTCAAAACCTTCATTTTCTCAAAGGGCTCTGCCTCCTGAACGCCAACAACAAAAGTTGTTTCGTCCAATTAATCAATGAGATCAACGATGAAAACAAATTGAGGATTTGAAGAGTAAAACATACTCTTTCCAAAATGAGCAAGTTCCTGGATACTTTATTTCATCTCTGGAAAAAAATTTGGTTCAATTACCAATGCCCAAGAGGCCAAACAAATAAGGAGATGAAGACCATCCCAATTATTATCCCTTTCATCAAATGTTGGGGCATCCCATCCTGGAGTGTTTTGTCTTCAAAGACCTCCTGCAAGAGATGGTCGAATTGGGACAAGTCAAGTTGAAACGTTCTTCAACTCAGGTATCATGTGTTACTGCTACAGTTCCAGAGGAGGAGGGTGAATGGGAAGAAGTCAAAAGCAAAAATGCACAGAAATATGATGATTGGATGGTCATAAAGACAATCAATCGAACTCATGCCATTTTTCAAACACAATTAAAGAAACCAATTGTGTCTTCTGCAATGAATATTGCGGTAAAACCCTCTTCGTCAAAGGGAAATTTCTCAAAGAAATGGCTTGATTCAAAGAAGTAAAAAGAATCATAAGAAGATGAGTATGTGTCAAAGCCTAAATTGTCTTTGACTCTGGCAGACATTATGCCATCTACTTCAAAGACACGGGCACCGCCCCATCAAACGGCATAGCCTAAAGAGGCTAGTCAGGAAGAGTCTTTATTAGACGAAGAGTTAATCTTTGGTTCTTTTAACATGATTCAATTAACAGATCCGTATTCCAGTTGTAATTTCAATTTTGATGACCCTGAATTCCTTGTATCAAATAAGGGAATCCGAGGAAGTTCTCGAGGTTCAGGATACAGGGGAAGACGTGGATCTTTTTGAATCCACTACTCCAATTCTACCTCTTCTAGCACGGTGTATGCAGTAGAAACTCGTGGTAGAGCCCTTCAGCGAGCTCAAAAAGAACAAGAATGTTCTTCTGCTAATAGCCAACTTAGTCTTGGCACAGTTATTTTAGAAGACCGATTGAAGGTTCCATATTCTTTATCTCAGCAAGTAAATGGATCTAATCGGTCTAATCTTCCAAAACAAAGGATGTTTCCAACTTCTATCCCAATACAAGATGCATCAACTTCCAAAGCATCTGCTTCCAAGGTACCTGTTAAACCATATATTCCTGTTGGGAAATGTAGACCTCTTGATCAAAAGTATGATATATTGAAACACTTGGCCCAAGTACCAGCCAAGTTATCAATTTTGGATGCTTTGAATCTGACAAAAGATCTTCGGGAAGCACTCATCGAAGCTTTGTCAAGTCCTCAGGAATTTGAAGCTGAAATAACTGCAGTTGAAGTCTATCACATAGAGAATAATCCTGCAGAATGCTATGCAGTGATATCTTTTACTGATAAAGATAAAGATGATGTTGTGCATGGGAACATAAAACCTCTGTACGTATATGGAAAAGTTAATGGTTTAGATATCCGAAGAGTTTTCATTGATAATGGTTCAGGAGTCAAGCTCATGCCCATTCGTACACTTCGTCGATTGGGCCTTACAAAATCTGATTTATCTCCTTCTACCATGATGTTACAAGGATATGATAAAAATGAACAAGAACCACTGGGCGAAGTTACACTCAGAACTCAGTTTGGAGATCTTGTATCCAATTCGGATTTCATGATTGTTGATCAAGACTCAGCTTTCAACGCCTTGCTTGGAAAACCCTGGCTAGATCAGCATGCGGCTATCCCTTAATCATACCATGAATGTCTCAAATACTGTTTCAATGGTCAAGTTAGAACATTGTATGGTGATAAGGCCCCGTTCAAGACATGTGAGTCTCAATACATTGAGGCAGAATTTTATCACATGAAGGGAAGAGAGAAATCTACAATAAAAGAATTTACCAAAGTTAATGCTCCATATGGTTTAGAGAAGATTCCAATAAATCCATTTACACATGTGAGTACAGATTATGTGTTACATATCAGTCAAATTGACAAAATAGGCCCAAATCAAAATACTCTTATGGAAAGATCCATAATGTCAATTACGATAATCGAGCCAGACAACATGGGAGAAATTGGTAACCTAACAAACAGTGATGAAAACTCAAGTAGTGACGTTTTCATTTCATCTGCTAAAATCCAAAAGTTATATACTTCGCCAATCAGGCTAGAAGAAGTTATAGCAACATCAGAGGTGAATAATGATGTCAATTCTCATTCCATAATCTCCTCTTTATTTCCCAAAGAAGCCCCTTTATCATCAATAGGGTCAGAAATGGAAGCTTCTTCTTCAAAATGTGCAAATTTTGACATCTCTTATGATCATGGAAATTTCCTTTTTTCATCTACTGTGCAAGTAGAAATGGAAGAAATAGCACATGATGAAGAGGAAGATGAAGATCTTTGAGATGCTCCTCCAGCATTTGAAGAGGGTATCTCTACCACTGTGGATGAACTTAGAGAAATAAATTTGGGTATAGAAAAAGATCCACAACCCACTTTAATTAGTGCAGCCATGACCCTTGAAGAGTAGGATATGTATAATTATTTTCTTATGAAAAATAAAGATATTTTTTCTTGGAACTATATGGAAATGCCTGGGCTTGATCCTGAGGTTGCTACTTGTCATTTGGTTTTACCAAAAAAACATCGAGGATTTAAGCAAGCCGCGAGAAGAACACACCCAACTTATGCTTCCAAAATTGAAGCTGAAGTGGATAAGCTATTAAAAGCTGACTTCGTAAGAGAAGTTCAATTTCCCAAGTGGTTGGATAATATTGTCCCTGTAAAGAAGAAGAATGGACAAATTAGGGTTTGCATCGATTTCAGATATCTTAATTGGTATTGCCCTAAAGATGATTTCCCAGTTTCGATTACAGAACTCCTAATTGATGTGACGCTTGGCTATAAAGTACTTTCATTCATGGATGGATATTCCAGATATAATCAGATCTGAATGGCCCTAGAAGATGAGGAATCTACTGCCTTAAGAGCCCCTCAAGGTGTGTTTTGTTACCGGGTGATGCCCTTTGGTTTAAAGAATGCAGGTGCAACATATCAACGCGCCATGCATCATATCTTCAAACCATTCTTAGGGAAGATTGTTGAATGCTATGTAGATGATTTGGTGGTTAAATACAAACAATGTTCTAATCACTTGGCTGATTTGGAAGTCATATTCCACATGCTTCGACAACATAATTTTAAGATGAACCCCTTAAAATGTGCTTTTGGGGTAACCTCAGGAAAATTCCTCAGCTTTTTTTGAATGCCATCGTGGTATTGAAGTCGATCTTGAGAAGACCAAGTCAATCCTTGGTATGTCACCTCCTCAGAATTTGAAATAATTAAGAGGAATTCAAGGACACTTAGCCTATATTCGGCGTTTCATCGCTAATTTGGCAGGAAAAAGTTTACCCTTTACCAAATTATTGAAAAAAGGAGTCACTTACCAGTGGACTGAAGAATGTCAAGAAGAGTTTGATGTTCTCAAGAAATACCTCTTGAGTCCACCAGTACTCATGCCACCTATTGGAGGAAGACCACTTATCCTCTATGTGACAGCTCTAGAGCAATCATTGGGTGCCATTCTTGCTCAAAAGAATGATGTTGGGAATGCAAATAGTCTCTACTATCTCATTAGAACTATGCTTGAAGCAGAAACCTGGTATTCAAGTATTGAGAAGTGCTGGCTGGCATTAATCTTTGCCGTTCAGAAATTGAGACTCTACCAGCAACATCATGAGGTCCAATTGGTATCTCGCAACAATCCGCTCAAATTCATCCTTAGTCGTCCAATGCTTACATGACGTTTATCAAGGTGGGTAGTTATTTTGCAGTAGTTCGACATTCAGTATGTATCTCAAAAGGCAATAAAGGGCCAAGCCTTGGCTGATTTCCTGGCTGAACATCCTTCAGTGGAAGACACGTCTTCAGATATTGAACTCCCTGATGAGGAAGTTTTCTCTATTCAAGAGAGTCCTCAAACATGGGAAATGTATTTTGATGGTGCTTCTAGAAGTCCAACAGGGAAGAAAATGGAAAATCTTAAATTCAACAAAGTTGGTTTAGGAACTGTACTCATTTCTCCAGATAAGGCATTGTTACCTTATTCCTTTTTATTGTGGGAAGGTGGTACCAATAATGAAGCTGAATACCAAGATCTTATCACAGGCTTGGAGTTGGTGCTTCAAGCACAAGTGAATCACTTAACGGTGAAAGGTGATTTAGACCTGGTAATCAAACAAGTCAATGGGGATTATGCCATCAGAAAAGAAGAATTAATCCCTTTGTATGATTACGTCAGAGAGTTAATGGCGGAATTCCCTTCAGAACCGACATTATCTTATGTCCCAAGATCACAAAATGCTCAAGCTGATACGCTGGCTAATATATCCACAGCTCTAGTAGATCCAAATCAGGACAAGACAACCATTAGTATTTCCCACCGTCATGCAATTTCACCTTATGTTCAAGCCAGAATAGAGGAAATTAATGAAATTAGCCCCATTCCTGAACCGTATGGTCATACTACAGGATAGATGTCACCTATCAGGGAATACCTTCAAAATGGAACACTTCCACCTGATAGAGCCGAGAAAGAACAAATCCGGCGACGTGTGGTCAATTTTACTCTTTATGATAGCCCAAACCACCTAGAGAAAATTCTCTAAAAACGTGGTTTTGATGGAGTTCTCTTCAGATGCATTGATGGTGAAGAGACAATGGCGGTCATGAAAGAAGTGAATGCAAGAGTTTGTGGTGCCCACCAGTCTGTACATAGATTGTCTGATCAAATTCGAAGGCTTGGATTCTTTTGGCCTTCAATGATATAAGATTGTGTTAATTTCACAAAGATGTGTCATTCATGTCGAGTACATGCCAACTTCATTCATCAACCTCCAGAGTTGCTTCATACAGCTAAATACTCGTGGCCATTTGCCACATGGGAAATGGATGTGGTGGGACCTTACCCTTCAGCTATGGCCAAGATGTTTAAGAACATTTTTACTGCTACTAATTTCTTTTCCAAATGGGCAGAGGTAGTACCTCTCAAAGAAGTCAGTTCTAAATGCATCGTTAGCTTCATCAAGTCTATCATCATTACTAGATTTGGTGTCCCTCATACCATATTGATGGACAATGACACCAACTTCTGTTCTTCTGAGGTGAAGAAATTGTATCAAGAATACAACATTAAATCCAACCATTCATCTCAGTATCATGCGGCTGCCAATGGCCAAATAGAAGCCTTTAACAATACTCTTTCAAATATACAGCAAAAGATGGTGGATAAATATAAGAGGTCATGGCCTAATAAACTCTTTCATGCTTTATGGGCTTATCGGACTACCACCTGCAATGCAACGCGGTCGACTCCATATTCGTTGGTATATGGAACAGAAGCAGTCTTGCCAATTGAAGTTCAATTTCCCTCACTCAGTGTAGCCATTTGTGATCAGTTATCTATAGATGAGCAATCCCAAAAGCGATTTAATGAATTGGAACGGTTAGATGAGAAACGATTGTGCACTTTGCACCACTTGGAAATCTATCAGATCGAATAGCATGAGCTTTTAACAAAAAAGTTCGTCTTCGTTCATTCATTCAGGGAGAATTGGTATTAGTTCTCAGAACTCCCATGATACCAGGAAATAAACCTCCCAATCATGAGCGACAATGGGAAGGACCTTATTCAATACATTGGGTCTACTCCAATGGAGCTTATTCATTAATTTTGATGGATGGAGAACTCATTACTACTCCAACTAATGCCAGATTTTTGAAGAAATATTTTGAATAAACTACAAAAAATTCACAAGTTGTCCCTGCAACATGACACTAAACTGTGCAACAGCAGTTCGTCCTTGCTATATGACGTTAAACTATACAGCAGTGGTCCAGTATGACCTTAAACTCCTCCTTCATCCAATATGACCTTAAACTATTCACAAGATGTCCCTGCAACATGACACTAAACTGTGCAGCACCAGTTCGTCCTTGCTATATGACGTTAAAATATAAATCAATGGTCCAGTATGACCTTAAACTCCTCCTTGGTCCAATATGACCTTAAACTATTCATAAGATGTCCCTGCAACATGACACTAAACTGTGCAGCACCAGTTCGTCCTTGCTATATGACGTTAAACTATACAGAAACGGTCCAGTACGACCTTAAACTCCTCCTTGGTCCAATATGACCTTAAAGTATTCACAAGATGTCCCTGCAACATGACATTAAACTGTGCAGCACCAGTTCGTCCTTGCTATATGACGTTAAACTATACAGCAATGGTCCAGTACGACATTAAACTGCATCTTCGTCCCACACGACGTTTAAACTATGAAAAAAGTTCCCTAAATGGTCCAGTATGACCTTAAACTACAACTAGGTCCTGTATGACCTTAAACTGCATCTTCAACAGTCTATGCATATGACCCTAAACAGTATAAAAGTCCCTCATGTCCGGAAAGATGTTAAACTACATAAGAATCAAAGGTCATGTATGACCTTAAACTGCACCATCCACAGTCTATGCATATGACCTTTAACTATTCGCACTTTCGTCCAACATGACGCTAAACTGTATCGTCCCTTTTTCGTCCAACAAGACGTTAAATTGTGGAAAAAATCACCAATGCGTCCAACATGACGTTAAAATGGTGAACTCTTTTGTCCTCACTACATGACATTAAACTGCACAGTCCCCCCCCCCCCCTTTTCGTCGAACATGACGTCAAACTTTATTGTCCCCATTGTCCTAACTACATGACGCTAAACTGTACAGAAAGTTCGTAATACTTCTTACATGACATTAAACTGTACTTTGTCCCTACTACATGACACTAAACTGTGCAGCACCAATAGTCCTAACTGCAAGACTTTAAACTGCATAGTCCCTACATATTGTCCCTGCTACATGACATTAAACTGTGTAGCGTTAAGGTTGTTTCTACCTCTTGTTTCTCACAACGAGTATGACTCACGTGAGCTTAGAGAAAACCTCAACCATAACACTCTCTTTGGGCCGCTAACCATGTGTAAGTCCCAACAACATTTTTTAGGTCATTGTCCCCAAGAAAAACTTGATCATTAATTCATTATTTAATTGAACTACACGGACATTGATCCTTGCCTTCCAGGCTAGGTATATAGGAAACCTCCCATGGTTCAAGCCCAAAACCAATCTCTTCACATCGGTTCACCACCATCCCATATGATGTTGATTCGTGAAACCTCCCCTATAATCAATATCTTTACAATGGTTCACATTTGTCCTTGTTATACGACGTTAAACTATACAACACTTTTGTCCGGTACGACAATAAACTACAATACTCTTTGATTTCCTCATTTGAGAGGGAACCATTATTTACATTGATTTTTCAATCATGTTTCATTTCAAAAGACTACGTGCATACATGGTAATGCCTAAAATTTTTATCTAAGTTTAAACCATCATTGCACTAAAGTCCCCTTTCACCCTTCACATGTACGAACCAAATTTGTAAAAAGGGTAGTTCTAGAACTACGTAGGCTTGATTCTAATCCTTATGGGATACGTAGGAACGTTCGAGTATCCCTCGAATCCAGCCCCAAGTCTTTTAGGCCTAACCCCAAATTTCACTTTCTGTCCCTTGGCTGAAAATTCCTCATGAAAACACACACTGTGTATTCATTATTATGGTCCGAACTCTATGACCTTAAACTAATATCTCTCATACTTTCGTCCTGCATGACGTTAAACTGCATTTCAAGAACTACGTATGGCTTGATTCTCATTCTTATGAGATACGTAGTGAAGTCCAAAATTTCAATTCAGGGCCCAGCCACAACATGATTATGGTTATCATTGACCTATGTATCTCTATATACATTGGAAAATACCCATATTTATGTGTTGTAATACTAAACTTAAATATTTTCAGATCTTCATAACCCTTTTCATGATTTTAGTCACAAAAATGTCAAACTTCTAAGAATTCTTTTGCCTAACTATGCAATACGTGCCCATAGGTGGCCTTGCATAAACAGTCCACATGACGGACTTATCAGCCGATGGATACTATTTATTTTACTATGCAGCCAATTCCCTTAGGTGACCCTGCATAATTCAACCCCCTAACGGGTTTGTTAAATGATAGCAACTTCATTCTTGGGAAGAATGACTCTTTTGTCCTTATTTGTCTTAAATGGCGGTATGTAGGGATCTGAAAAAAATAGCCATCCTTAACATATTTGTCCCTTGTCTTTTTTCATGATCTGAAAGTATTCAAGTTTATGGTTTATACTCTCCATGTTCTCTTTCCCTACGTTTGGGTAAGACCTTCGTAGGAGGGATATTCATCAAGTTCTTCGATAATCTTGTTTGGAAATATCTTCTCCATATTCAAGTACCTATTTCTATACAAAAAACTCTATACTTTGGGAAATTTGAATCTCCATAAACTTTCACTGGATTTTAGCACTAGGAAAGTAAATTTCTGAGAGTTTTTTTGCCTGACTATGCATCACATGCCCATATGTGGCCTTGCATACACAGTCCACATAACAGACCTGTCAGCCGAAAGATGCTATTTATTTGGCCATGCAGCCAATGCCCTTAGGTGGCCCTGCATAATTCAACCCCCTAACGGGTTTTGTTAAATTATAGTAACTTCATTCATGGAAACTACTTCTTCTAATGCCTTTTAGCTCTCTTTCATATCATTCCTCAGATTCAAATATTTTTAAGTCATAGCTTACATATTTTCCCTCATACTTGAGTATGGTACTGTGTTTTCAGATGAGTTGTCAAGGAATTGAGTCAATTCTAATACATTTCGGTCATAGCTATTTCGACCTTAAAACATTAGCCTTTGTATGTCCAACATGCATGACTTTAAACTGCCAGATTTCTTGTTTTTCTTTTCACCTCAGAGTCAAATCCTATTTTCTCTCCGGATCCAACTCTGAGGGGGGACTTTTGATGACGCTCCATTCCGTCACAGAGTCTAACGACTCAAAAAAGGGATATACCTTAGTCCAAAGTGATTCATCCTTTGAAGAAACATCAAAAATTGACAAAGGGATGAACAAAGAGAACATTGCCCATAGGTCACACAAGTTCCCTCATGGTCGCGCAAGTACACTTGTGCGCCGCCTAGTGGTCATGCAAGTCTACTTGTGCGACGCCTTATGGTCGTGCAAGTGACTTGCACGACCTAAGTGATAACCGCCCGGTAACCGCCCAGGGTCTTCTCCTTCCTATAAATAGACCCTGTGGGCCCCCCATTATGGGTGGATCTTTTTCTAGAATCTCGGATTGAAGCTCCCGATGCCCAAGTCTCTTCTCAGAGCTTCCAGAACACTTCTAAGATAATTTCGTACCTATAACGGAAGATCTAAAGAGAGGGAGGAATGCCTAAGTGTTGAAACTCATCAACACTTGCGCGCCTGAGTGGCCAGCCCTTAACAGAAGTGGTCACACTTGCGGGCCACCTTGCTCCTTCGATAGAACTTACGCGTCCCTTTTCTGGAATAACCTCAAGAGGATTCTAAAGGCTTTAATAAAGAGTCTCTCAAGTATTTCAATACGTGTTGACCATCATGCAAATACCCCATGTGTCGCGTAGGTATACCTGCGTGACCAATACTTGCGCGCCCACGCAGTATTTGCACGTCTTCCAAGACTTGTGAGACCCTTTCTTTTTGGGTGCCCATCTTGCCCATTTTACCCCTCTTAAGCCATTACTCCATTCCTATTTAAGATTCAGTCTTCAAGACACTCTTTAATGCCATTTATGGCATGATTTATTGATTTTACTTTCTTATCTGAAAGGAATTCTGTGGAATATCTCTCAAAACCTAGTGATTTAAATATCCTTATGTCACTAAATATGGAGAGTTCATTCATTCAACCTCATCCTTTAAGATGAGATAATCCTTAACCTGGGTCTCCTTTTCAGGAATAATCCCCAGTCATAAGTCATCTAATTTGGGCATCCTTCTTAAGAGTAAGCCCCAAACCTTAATCCTTAACCTGGGCCTCCTTTTCAGGAATAAGTCCTAGTCATAATCCCTTAACCTGGAGCATCTTTTCAGGAATAAGTCCCAGTCATAATTTTGGGCTTCCTTTTCAGGAGTAAGTCCCAAGTCCCAAAACCTGGGCCTCCTTTTTATGAATAAGTCCCAGTCATAAATTTTGGGCTTCCTTTTCAGAAGTAAGCCCCAAATCTTTTAATTTCTCTTTAACCAGTCCTAATTTACTTTTGATCTGGGATTCCTTCTCAGGAGTAAAACCCAGTTATCAATCATCTCCTAATTTGGGTTTCCTTTTCAGGAATAACTCCCAAGTTAGAGTATTCAAATATCCATGAAGCACATATACCTTTATGGACCCTGTTCCTGTATTTTCTCCCTAAACTAAATCCTAACCTTCATTTATCTGGGCAGTCATACATACATAAGCCCCAAACCATTTCTTATGATTACATCTATCATGGCCCAATTGTCTATTTTATTACCAATAACTCTTGTTTCTCACACCGAGCATGACTCACATGAGCTTAGAGGGTAAAAGTAATTATGACATCCTGCTTTGAGCCATCAATCATAAACATCATACTCCCTCATTCGAACTACGTGGGTTCTGATTCCTTTTCCAAAATAAAGGATACGTATGTAGCCCATCTACGGGTTCGATCCCAACTATGAAATAATTCATGTCCTTCTAAATGACAATAAACTTCAAGTACCCCACTGAGTGGCTTTAATACCAGCCTGGTCATCATAATGACCAAGATACTTTTGTACAAATGTTTTGAAGGATACCATTGACCAAGAATATCTAAATAGATATAGATGATTATATATTGATGTAGAACCTCAAATACAAATAAATGATTCTCTGAATTTCTTACATGTTTAATCATTGATTGTCAAAACTGAAGGAAAGATCATTTTATACTTGGTAATGTAATAAGTATTCACGAACATAACTTAAATCTATAAAGAGAGTCCCGGAATAGACAATAATTTCCCTAAAAAAGGTGTGATGAGTCCGACCTCCCATCCTCTCGACCAATGAAAATTCCTAATTCTCATCCGTTCACAAGCTAATGAGCTCCTAACTTTGGAAGGTAGGTCCAAATGGATGTGGAATCATTGGATGTTTCTAGTTCTACGAACAAACATGTTAAAAACCGATCAGAACGTTTGAATCTCCCATCCAGGAGGTCATCCCTGAATTTCGAGGGAAACTGTAATGATACATATTTATAAAATAACTAAAATATAATATTATATATAATTTCATTAACTCCATCTTTTTTATGTTTCGGTGTATGGATTGAATGAGTCATATAACATTGAGGATATGGTAGTATGCACATCCTCAAATGAAATTATCATATTTATAAATTATGGAAACCAGAAAGGTATTATATAAATAAAAAATAAAAAATCATAGATACAATATAAATATAATATATATCAAATATAGATAATGTTTCATCGTAATGGCCACCATTAGTGGCGATAGGAGATAACTTAACCATCATCATTTCGTGAGGCAATTGTTCGTCATCCACAGAAATAGTATGTCTATATCCATTATATGAAGGTGAGTGGATGTTTGTCATAATAATCCTCATAAAAACCATCCATTGTATTGAAGATACTGTTTTTGTTTTAAAATAATGGACTAAAGAGAGTTTATGGGGTTGTAGAATGAAAATGAAAGAAAAGAACTTGAGACAATATATTACCTTTGCATCGGGTAACTCTCTTTGTTTTGAACCAAAAGGCTTTCATGATGTTTTTATGCATAATTTAAGTATTACAAGTGGAAGAGAGGGATGTTGGAAGCTTCATGGAGCAGATTTTGGATGAACCAAGGAGCTTTAGATAAGTGTGTAATGGGTTAGAGGTGGTGTCTTTTTATAAGAGATGGGCGGGGCACATTGGAAATTCTAAATGAATTATTTTATAATAAAATTATTTTCAGTTTCAAAAGGACCAAAACATATTTATTTCAAAGATAAGGTAAATATAAGTCGAAATAAAATTATCCAATAATAATTGGATAGGTTTAGAATATTTTTTAAAACTTAAATTTTTTATATATCCCTTTATTAACTTATTTATCTTTTATCGTGTCATCTTATATAATCATATTATGTGGTTAATATATTTAATATAAAATTCAAAGAAACCCTAAATGGACCATTTATGAAATTTGTAACATTATTTATATTATTTTCCCAAATCGTAGATTTTTATGATTGTTTTATCATTTAAAATTATTATTAATTTTTTTAAAACTCATTTATGTCAATTTATAAATTATTCATATCTAGAATTTAAAAAAATATATAATAACATGATTATTTTGTAAAAAATTTATTAATTCAAAGATAAAAAGTAATTATGAACTATTATATTTGGGGATATAATAAAAAGTTTCAAAATAAATTTATTTTAATATTTATAATATAATTATTTTGTATCCTTTATTAATGAAGCTATTACAGCATCACAATTGTGTAATTATTAAATTTATCTATATAATGACTTAAAATAAAAAAAATAACCTAAGGTAGGAAATATTATTAGCTTTCAAATGAATATTCATAGTCGAAGAGACCACTTATATAACCAAATATACAATTGTTTTACTAAATGATGGATGTTTATATTATTTCTGTTCTTACATTAAATTAATTAATACAAAATGTCATTATCACTCCCATGTGGCTCCATGGGGTCCCAAAATCGACTCAAGGATGCCCATGGTCGGATATGTATCAGCCAATAGGATGATGACAGATGTTAGGGTAATTTAATATTATAAATAATGTTATTTTTTACCCTTATTTTTCATATTTACCCTTTAACCATGGTAAATGAAATATTTGCTATACTTACTATTCATAATTTCTATAAATAAAAGTAACATATTTACACAATTTGGACCTCTTGATTAAAAATATGTAATTCATTTATCCAAATTCAAAACACAGATATTTCTGAAATTAATTTAAAATTAATTTTCATTGTCAAAAAAATGTGTGTTTTTAAAAAATAATAACTATCAAAATATTTACACTAGTTTTTTCTAATTTATAATTGAAAATACATATAATGACTAAAAAGGATTGAATGGTATAAATTTAATCTTAATAAACATTAAAACCAAATAATAATATTATCTAACCATATAATAAAATTATATTAAAAGTTAGTTTTGAATTAGAATGAAGTATTTTTCACAATTCATTAAAAATAATTAGCTTTATCAAAAAATTTCTAAAATTTCATCCAAAGTAATTTTTCTTGTACTGATTCTAAAGTTTTTTTTGTCAAATAGAACATATAACTATAAAAAACAATATTTAAAAAGGGTTCTCCATTAAAATGCGGTATGTTGACCTTTTAAAGAATAATATAGTATTTGTTTTTAAAATTGGATTCTTTCACATTTTAAGCCTCTAACTTGTATTTGATAAATATAAAAACATTTAACGAACAATTATAATCATATTGAAGCTAGTTCTATTCATTCCCACCAATAAAAAATCTAGGGGTTGACTTTTATATAAATAATATTATATTACTATTTTTCAGTATGACGCAGCCTTGTGTGCAACTAGAGATTTCAGAGAAACCCACTATTGTGTGTCGGGTACTCCATAAAACATAGAATTCCCTTTAAAGTAAAATTAACAATTAATTAAAAAATATTAATAAATATGAAAATATTATATTCTTTATTTACCATGGATGTTACATCCTTCACACCTTTTGATAATTAAGTCCTGACAATTCTATTATCTTATCAAATAAGTGGGGGTATTTTCCTTCATAGATTTTTCAGATTCCCACATTGCCTCTTCAACGATATGATTTTTTCACAATACTTTTTCCTTATGGATTAACTTATTCCACAATGCGTATTCTCTCTGTTAAAGAATCTGGGCTTGTTGTTCTTCATAAAATAGATTCTCTTCCAACTTAACTACATCTAAACTGAAAACATAAGAAGGATGCAGCATATACATTCTCAATAATAGAACAAGATAAACATTCTTTACAATGGATAAACATGGAGGAAAATCCAATCTGTAGGCAACTTATCCAACTTTCTACAGGATTTCATAGGGTCCATTGAACCTCAAACTCAACATTCCTTTCTTACCAAAATTCATCACTCTTTTCCATGGAGAATCATTGAGAAAGACATGATCACCGACCTAGTATGAATTACCAATCCATTCGTTATCTGTATAACTTTTCTGCATGCTCTGAGCTGTTCTTTGGTTCTTATGAATCAATTGGAATTTTTCTACAATCTATTCTACCAATTCTAGTCCCATCAACTTTCTTTCCCATAAATAATCTATAAAATATGGAGTTCGACACTTCATTCCATATAATGCCTCAAATGGATCCATTTTTATACTAAAACAAGAACAATTATTATACAAAAATTCAACCAATGAAAGATGTTGGTCCCAACATCCCTGTCAATCCATTGTGAAAGTACATAGCATATCATCCAATGACAGAATTGTTTTTTATTGACTTCCCATCTGATTGTGGATGAAAAATTTTACTATAATTTTATTCAGTTCCAAATGCATTTTAAAGTACATTACAAATGTTATAAGTAAACCTGGGATCATGATAAAATATAATGAAGATAGATAATTCAACCAACCTGACTATCTCTTTGACATACAACCATGAATGTTGATCTAGAGTCAATTTATCATGAATAGGATGGAAATGAGAATATTTAGTAAATTGGTCAACAATAACCCAGATTGCATTATTACCTACATATTTTTTTGAAATCCCCCAACAATGTCAATGGATATATTTTCCCATTTCCACTCTGGCACTTGTAATGTATGAAGCATTCCTTTTATTAACTTCCACTCCGCTTTAACCTGTTGAAAAGTCAAACGCTTCTTATTAAATTCCACTATGTCTCTTTTCATTATATCACACAAGTAATACTCCTGAAGATCATTGTACATATTAGGACTAATAGGATGAACTAAAAACAGAGAACTATAAGCTTTACATAACAACTCATTCTTCATCTGTGAATCACAAGGCACACATGATCTCTTCCCAAATCTCAAAATATAATCATTTTCAATGTTAAAATCAAGAAACATACCAAAATGGACCAACTATATCTTTTTATACAACTCATTGTCTTCCCTCTACGCTTCCATAATTTGGTCTGATAGATACGATTTCACAAAAACCTGAAATTAAACTGAGGAATTTACTTTACCAAAAACTTCTATGTCAATGTTCAACAGATCATTGATCACAGTATCTTGTTCCAAGCATAACATGGTTAATCTAGCATTACATTGCTGACTCAAAGCATCAGCCAGTTTATTTTGATTTTCCATATGGTAATGAATTGTTCTATCATAATCCTTGATAAATTCCAACTTTATTTTATGGATCATGTTCAATTATTTCTATGTAAATATATATTTCAATTTTTTTTAGTATATATTTCACATTTTACTCCATACATATTATTTCTCCAATTTTCTAAAACAAAAACTATAGTAGATAATTCCAAATCAGGTGTAGTGTAATTTAATAGATGAGGTTTCAACTAATGTGAAACATAAGCAATTACCTGATCGTTTTTCATTAGGACACAACTATGTCCTTTAAACGATGCATCACTATAGATAACAAATTAACCATTTCTAGAAGGTATTTCCAAAACTAGATCATTCTCCAATATTCTTTTCAATTCCTGATAAAAATCGTCACATTCATTTATCCAAATGAACATAAAAATTTCTCTAGTTTATTTAGTCAGTAGGTGAGATAAATATGAACATTTTATGAAAAAAATCCTTTAATAACCTGGTAAACAAAGAAAACTATGTGTCATAGTTATATGTGGGGGTTTTATCCATTTTTTACATCTTTTGTTTTAGCAGGATCAACAATTATTCCATTTTCAAAATAATGTGACCAAGGAATGAATTTTTTTATTACCAAAACACTCACAACCTAAATTTACCATACAGTTTCTTTTAGTTTATGGTTTAAAATACCACCCTTAAATGAATTTAATGTTCCTATTTACTTTTGGAATATTCCCAAATATCATCCATAAACATAACCACAATCTTATCCAAGAACTCAAAAAAAATTATATTCATAAGATCCTCGAATATAGGATGTGAATTGGTTAACCCCAAAGGCCTAACCACAAAACCATAGTAGCCATATCATGTACAAAACATGGTCATTAGAATGTCTTCTTCATTTAATTTCAACTGATGAAACCCCAACCCTAATTCAATCTATAAAAAACACTTTGCTCCCTAGCGATGATCAAACAAATCATCTAAATGATGCAAAGGATACTTGGTCTTATAAGTGTTGTTATTTTATGCTATATAATCAAGGAAAATTATCATTGATACATATTTCATATTAACAAACAAGACAGGAGAAACACATGGAGATGATCTAGGTCGAATGATGCCTTTATCTAATAACTCATGCAAATTGCTTCTTTAACTCTAAAAGTTCAATTATAGCCATTTGATAAGGGGGTTTTCAAATAGTCCTTAAATCAGGAACTAATGCAACATTAAATTCAACTTCCTGATCAAGTATTATACCATTAAAGTCATTAATAGAAAACATAAAGAAACTCATTTACCGCGGGAACATCATTAATATGAAATGTTCCTTTGTTTTCCGTAATGTGATCAAGGTAACATTCATTTCCATATTTTACTAGTTTCTCATCTTCCTGATATTTAAACAAAATTAAAGGTTCATTATTATACACATACTGAAATTATTTCTAAAAATAACCCTCTTTAGCCATGCAGTAAATCTTATAATGATAAATAGAAAGCCAATACATACACAAAATAACACCAAACTCTACAAGAGAAAAAAGTAAGGATTTAGGTTGATTATTTCCGCACACAAGTCCAGCAAGGTTCTTGTAATTTCTTTTTGTCTCAAAATTTCTTCCTGGTTTTTTTACCATAAGTTCAGGAGTCATATCATGAGATGGAATTCCCAATTTACTAGAAAACATCTCAGAAATGAATGACTGTGTTGACCCAGAATTAAACAACATATCGGTATAATCTGAATAAACAAATAGTGTAAATGATACTACTTCATTCGATGGACAAACATATGCTGATGTAGTTGCAAAAGATTTCACTACCCATTTATGCTTGTATTTTGGATGCATTCAGTCATTTGACTTCTTCGTTGGACACTCATTGGCATAATGAACCATTTTATTACTCTTAAAAATTTTTACTGACTATAAATCATATTTTGTCTTAGCATTACCCTGATATTTTTCATTAAAATTACGAGTGTTTTTTCCCATATTACCACATCAGTTGCACTTACCCGAATTTAAAATGAATTCCCCCAAAATTCTTTTTTACTCAATTTTCACAAACAATACGCTTAATTTTCTTACCATCAGTATTTTTTGAATAGTTCTTCCAATTCAGCTTCCACATCAACCTCTTATTCTGTTATTTTTTTCAAAGGACACATGCTCATTAAAAGACTCCATTTACACCTTCTTTGCACATCAAACAAGTTTTTTGTAACTTTTGAACTCACTATAAGCTAAATCACTTACATAATTTGGCTTTAATCCTGAGTAAAAATGACTAATTTTACTATCATGAAGTCGTATGAAATTTGAAGCATACCATTCCAGTTGAGTGAATTTTGTTTCCTAAGAATCTAATGAGTCATTCTCCTACTTCAATTTTAGTAATTGTTTTTCCATTAAAAGATTAATCACCTTAGGAAAATATTTCTCAAGAAACATACCATTGAATTCATCCCAATCAAGAGACTCAATATCCTCAAAAACTCTAATATTTTTAACCATCAACCACAACTAATAGGCTTCACCTTCAAAATGGTAAACATTGAGACTAACCTTTTGATGATCTGAAGACCCCATGAAATCAAAAATATTTTCATGTTCATTAATCAACCATTAATCTAGAATAGGTTCAGATGATCCTCTGAATGAGGAGGGATGTTGAATCAAGAAATTCGCCACTACTAGCATGTTCCTTTTTGGTTGATATGGCTAATATATTTCATTGATACCACTACAAATTATAGCCTAATTCAACTATGCCATCAATGAAAGGATCTTCTCATTTCTAATTGTGACCATCTCAAGTTGCTGGTTTTGAAGGCTGTCTTCCTCCTGATGTCGTCCCATCATAGCTGCAATGTTTTCTCTGTAGAGAACTATTATGAAAACAAAAATATCTTAGATGAAGAAACATGGTAATCTGTAAATGCTATATCATTTCAATCTTACCATAAATTAATTTATTGAGCTTAATTTAACAATATTATAAATCCTAATGTTATCTAAACTGACCTTTGATACCGACTACTAGATCCAATATTAAACATTACAAAATCATGAATTAAGTTTACAATTCACATTGAGGATCATTTTAGATTTACAATTTTAGATAATTATTCCATAGTTATTAAATTATAATAGAAATATTACAATATAGACATTTCTACTCACTGTTTATTGTTTCATAAAATAAATACTCTTAATAGAAAACAAGAATTATATTCATGATATAAATCTTCTTGAATTCGTCATTTCTCATACCCTTCATTATATTATGTGAAAAAAATTTCCATAACTTTGGATGAGCATAGAAATCTCTGTAATGGATATAAAAAAAAGAAAAAATTACTCCATTGATTCAAACCTGTAAATGAATTCATACTTTTCAATCTTTAGTATACCACATAAGATCATAAGATTTATGAATAACACATTGAAATCATAAATTATAAATGTAACTTGTGGCATCTATAACATACTTACGTAGTAGCTTTCCTAACTATGTAGGGAGTTACGTTTAAAATACCCATCACAGTATATTCCATAAATCATTTAGGATAAAAATTAACATTTACCTTCGTCACGTTACCAAATTAATTAGAGAGCTATCTCTAGCTCACCCGCCCTACGATTATCATGGAACAACTCGTATATTCAAACAATACCAAAGAACCATAACATAATCATAACACATGAACAGGAATAAAGGAAAGATAATATTTCCAAATTGTAATCACAATAAAACATTTCAATATAATGAAATAATAAATCCATTCTAAAAACCATTTTCAATACTAATATACATTAATAGTTTATATTTTACTTATTTTCCTTTTAAAACAGTACAACTTATTAAGGAAACCAAATATCAAAAAACGCTCGTGGTGGTGGAATGCTCTTTGTCACCACGTATGTTAAAAAGAAACATTCCATTTGTTGTTTAGTAATACGCTACGTAGAAAAATATTCCCTTTGAATGAAATGAAAATTCAAAGGGGTTTATACACCATGTTAGAAAAAGTCTTGTATAAATCGAAATATGCCTCAAGAAAAGGAGATTGAGACAAAGTCACTTACCTTGTGACAAAATTGACTCGTTCATTCTTTAAACTCCTGAAAATAAACTAATGATAATTTCCACCTGCTTAAGATTTTTTTTATTGTTTATTATTTCATTTATTCCCCATATTAACATGTTATACACATTACAAAATAATTTTATTTAATAGTTGTCATTTTGTCGATATTTGGTACTTGAGTCAAAAATGAACTTCTAATAATTACAAGTTGTCTATGTGGTCAAAATTAAATTATCTCAAGAATTATATAAATGATTTATATACCATATATATCTATTATATCTATTATATATATGTATTTATAATAATAGATATCATTTGGAGATTAGAAATGAAATGCACCATTAATGGAGACGGTAAGTCATACGTATACATGAATGCTACTTTCATTTATATTTAATATTATATAGTTTGAAAACATAATGATACCTATGTATATTATAATGTAGTATAATATAATATATAATTTCATTAACTCCATCTTTTATATGTTCCATTAAAGTCATGAATGGGTCATATAGCTTTGAGGAGGTGGTAGTCCACACATCCTCAAATCAAATTATTGTATTTATCCAACATAGAAACAATCATGGTATTCTCTAAATGAAAAAAAATCATAGAAACAATAAAAATATAATATATATAAAATATAAAAACAGTTCCATAATAATTTCCACCATGATAGGTGGTAGGTTATAACTAATCAATCATCGTTTTGTGAGGCAGTAGTTTGCCGTCCACAGAAATAGTATGTTCACATCTATTTGAGAGAGGTGTGTGGAAGTGTGCATCAAATACTACTATTAAAAAAACCTATTATATTGAAGATATTGGTTTTGTTATAAAATAATGGAATAAATAGATTTTATGGGGTTGGAGAAGGAAAATAAAAGAAAAGAACTTGAGAGAAGATGTTACCTTTAAAGCAGGCAACTCTCTACAGTTTGAACCAAAAAGAATTATTGATGCTATATCTACAAAATATAGGGATTCTAGATGGATTAGAGGGATATTTGGGGATTCATGTAGTAGAATCTGGATGATCCAATGGGCTAGAGAGGTGTGTTTAATGGGTTAGATGTGGTGGCTTCTTATAAGAGGGATAATGGGCTCTTTAGGAAAATTTGAATGTATTATTTTATTATAAAATTATTTTCAGATTAAAAAGTTGAAAAACTTATTTTATTTGATGATAATGTACATATAAGTCTAAATAAAATTAACCACTAATAATATGACATGTTTTTTATATTTATATTTCTTATTTTTTTATTTAAGACATTATTAACTTATTTAACATTTTCCATGTCCTCTTATATATTCACACTACATGGTTAATATGTTGACAATAAAAAATCAAGATACCCAAAATAGATGATTTATAATATTTATAACATTATTTAACTCATTATGCCGAATCTTATATTTTTCGGATCATTTTATCATTTTAAAAAATATTATTTGTTTAAAAAATTCATTATGTAAATTTATAAATCATTAATATTAGAACATTAAAAAAATCTATAAAAACATTATTCTTTCAAAAAACCTTCATAAACTCAAATAAAATAACTCATTATAACCCCTAAAATTCTTGGATGGCATAAAAACATGCAAAATAATTTTATTATAATATTTTTAATATAATTTAATTGAATCTTTTATTACTAAAGAAATTACTACATCACAATAGTGTCATAATTAAATTTAGTTATTTAATGTATAAAAATTATAAATAGAAAAACATGATGTAAGAATCTTTTTTAGATCCCAACTAAATATTTATATCTGAATATATCTCTTATAAAACCCCATATAAAATTATTTTACTAAATGGTATATGTTTTTGTTATTTTTGTCCTTTAAATTAATTAATATAAAATGTCATTATTACTCCCAAGTGGATCCATGGGGTCCCAAAAACGACCGAAGGATTCCCATGGGCAGAAATTTATCGTCCATTAGGATTGGGACACATGTTAGGGTAATTTAATTCAATTATGATATAATTTTTTAATCTTATTTACCAGATTTACCCTTTAAGCATGGTATATAAAATATGTATTGAACTTACTATTCATAATGTCTAAAAATAAAAGTTAAATATTTAAAAAATCTTGACCTTCTGATTCCAAATATGAAATCCATTATTCCAAATTCTAACCATAGAAGTTGCAGAAATTAATTTAAAAATAATTCATGTTTCAGAACAAAAAAGTGTGTTTTTAAAAAATTATAACTATCAAAAGATGGGAATTTTTTATGTCTGATTTCAAAGTAAAATTATATCTAATAACCAAAATGGGATAAAATGGTAAAATTATAATCTAATTTCAGTTTAAAACCAAATAAAAAAAATCTAACTGCAAAAATAAATTAAATTAAAATGTAGTTTTGAATAAAATGCACTATTTTTCGAGATTCATTAAAAAATAAACGGTATCAAAAAAATACCAAAATTTATTTTGAAGTCAATTTTGATATCATGGTTCTAAAGCTAAATTTTATTCGGTCAAATAAGACTTATAAATGTGACAAGAACTAGATTTTAAAAGTTTTCTCCATTAAAAGGTTTTAGATCATCCTTTTAATGAATAATAATGTATTTGTGCATAAAATTTCAAACATTCACAATTTTTGTTTCAAAAATTTATTGGATATATCTAAAAAAAATTAAAAACATGTATAATAATAATGTAGTCAGTTATATTCATTCCCTCTAATACAATAGCTAGGTGTTAACAACCATATAAAATAATATTATATTAATATTTTTCTATATGACTCATCCTTGGGTGCAACTAGAGATTTCATAGAAACCCATTGTTGTGTGTCAGGTATGCCATCAAACATAGAATCCACTTTAAATTAAAATTATTATTTAATTATATAATACTAAAAAATATGAATATATAATATTCATTATTTACCATTGATGTTATAGTAAATAAGAAAAGATTCCCATTACTTTGCAAAGCGGTGGTCCGTCGTAAAACATGTGATGTTATTTTATCCCCAATAGAGTAAAATGTAAACATTTTTATAATATATAATTAATAAATAGGTATAATTGCATTATAAATATCATACATATATTTTAGATATATAATCATACTCAAATGTGATATTTTTATTGAAATCAGGTCACATCGGTTAACCAGACATATGTCCTAGGTAAACACAAGCCACATTATCTTATCTCATGAGAGGCAAGTGTCGATAAATATAGTTCATTAAAATAAAATACCTTCATAAAATTATATGGGATATTTCTTTGTATTATGTAAAGATACAATTGTAATATTGTATGGGGTAAAACTATTAATGAAAAAATGAATAGTTATGAATTTTACCACTTTTCTAAAAAAACATTAGGATTATACATAAAGTATTTATAGAATTGATTTCAGACCAAAAAAATATTTTTATGATGAGGGGAATGAATATTGGAATTTGTTTTGGATGTGATTTCATGATCTAAAAGATTTTGAAGGTGTGAAGAACTATTTTGGTTGGGTGGCCTTTTATAGGTGAGGTGTGTGGTAATCATGTAATTTTTTAAAAGAAAATTATGTAACCGCATTTTTGATATTCGAAATTTGGTAAAAATGATAGTATTATCCTTGTTAATACTTGATTAGGATTAAATATTTTAATAAAATTGATTTTATACATGTTTTTTCATTCATTTTAATAGTTATCTTTTTAGTTTAACCTCCAGTAAATCCATTAATTCCCCAACCATGATAATTAATTATTACAGGATGACTATTTTTTAGGAAAAAGTTAATTTTACCATATTAGATAATATAAATTATGATGAAGATAAATTTTTAAAACATTTTTTAAATAAATTTAATAAAACATGAATAATAAAATTTATAATAAAACACCAAGATGTGTCAAAAAATCGAGGTTTCAAGAAGAAAATTCACATAAGTATGAAAGGTGTTAATATATAAATTCAATATTAAATTGATTTAAATGATCTAAATTTTATTCATAATAATATTATTTAACAAATATTATAATATAAATAATTTATAATATTATTTAACATTTTATATAATTTAAATGAAAATGAAATTTCCAAATATAAATCATTTTTAACTATTCATCAAAAAATAATACATGTGAAAAAATCCAAACAATCCAACCTATGATAAATTTGACATGATTATTTAAAATAATAAGTTCATTTTATAGAATAAATTTTCTAAGTTTTGGTAAAATTATTTTTAAATTTTGTGTGCGAAGAACGGGTAGCCCATCTTTTAGAAGAATACATTTTTTCAGAAATCATGAATTTTTAATTTAAATTAAAATATATATATTTATATATAATTGATAACCATAATTTTTATAATTTAGACATTTATCCTCATATATAAAATTTTATCATATAGGTTATAACAATATTCTATCATAATAATCATTTAGAATCAGGGTTGCATGTTCTATATGCTATCTAATAGATTAATTTTTAAAACAGTACATTCCATGGTTTGTTTATTCTCAGTTTTGTGTGTGACATACGATATTAAATAAAATACAATTATTTTACAATATTGTGGTAAAAAATTATACCCCCCAAGTAAATTGTGTCCTCACAATATGGTAATACAATGATAAATAAAGGAATAGATATTTCAAAATTACCTGGTTTAAAACCCACATTTTAAATAGGGACAATAAAATGACCTCTTGACAATAAAGAAAGTTATGTATGCAGTTCACCTAGAAAAAAATACTATGTTTCTATACAGGAGAAGATTAGTGGGAATGACAATATTTACAAGAAAGAGAATTCTAGCACCCAATTTCATATCAATGTCAATAGAGATTATTTATCACATGAAATTGGGTGATCCTCCAAAGGCTAACCACCAAAAACCATATATCTATGATGAGTTAATAGACCATATGATTCATTGGATATGAAGGTAATTTGATTAACAAAAAGGAATATCCTTTTCATAATGTTGAGGAATTAAATTTCTACCTATGAGTATAATGTAATATAATTACCTGATATGTTTTTATTTTATATGAATATTTTCATCATTTGGTTTTTCTTTGATGCATTTCAATTTAATCCATGTCACTAAAAAATTAAAAAAAATGAATTTATTTAATTGAATCACTGAAAAATAATTTTAATTGGTCATATGATCAATATAATTCATTAATGTCTTTACATATGTCTCCAACTATTTTCCAAATGTGATATGGCCAGAACAGGATGTCCAATACAATAATTTAATATCTAAACCTCAACAGAAACACAATATTTTAATAATTAATATACATTTGTCAAATATTTTAACAAAAAATAATAACATATCATCTAAAATATATTGTTGTCTAGTGGTAGGTGAAACATCCTTATAATCATTCAATTCTAGGTTCAATCCATATTACCTTCCCCAGATGAAATGAGATATCGTTCACGACTCCCTCCCTCCATCAGTAAACCTCCTAGTCTAGAAAAGATGAATGAGAGAAAATGAACCCTAAGCCCCACCTCATTTAGTGACCGGGTTGGTGAATATCACCGATGATATAAAATTGTCACAATATTAGAAGAATTACCCTCTATATAAAACATTACCAGAAGATAAAATAAATATACTATAAACAACTCCATGATATAATATTAATAATACACAAATCATCCCAAAATTTGTGTATAAGTAAAATAGATAAAATAAACCACTCCCTAATAATTCCTATAAAAATAAAACAACTGAGTTGACACAAAAGCAATATAATGGTCTATGATTTCAATTTCAACTTAGTCCATGAATTTCGCTGGGAAACCGGAAATATGTTTTAGATATGTATTGTAGAAATATATGTATACCCAGTAGTAAAACCAAAGTCTTTTATTTACTTGTGAAACAGAATAATAATGCATCTATAAGGATCTTATATAACAAGAACCCCTAATGAAGTTTATTAACCAAAACCCAAAATCATACTAGGGATCACTCACAAAATGAATCATCCAAGCATAATAGTATAATATCAACCATAAAAATATAAATACACCGAAATTCTTTACCGCCAATTTTCTCCTCTCACACCCCAATGTCGTACGTCATTGTTATACCACTCATTCTATATAACACCACATTACATTACACCCCATCCATATACAACATGTACATCACATCACATAACACCTTTCATGTATAATCCTATATCATCACATCATATCACATCTAAAAACCAGAGCAGTGGGGTATCATGACCATAAAAGATATCAACCTTATTCCCCATCTTACTATACATGACCCCAAAATAATTTATCACAACACATCTTTCTCAATGTGCTACAATTCATCACATATAATCACATCATATATAGATAGTTATACATTTTTCATCTATCCATCACATCTTGTTCATATCACAAACACATTGAATATGTAAAGGGGAAGAGCGGACATGCTTCCCCCCCCCCGATGATGGGAAAAACATCCCAAAATCAATTTCTATTAGAACATGGGACTTAAAATTTGATGGTGCACATTGAAAATCATAGGAAAATAGTATTTATGTATAAAGAGTAACATAACACAAGCCCCATCCTATGAGTTCACCACCAACACGTAATCCATCTCAAATGTTTCTTAACATCCTCTGCCAATGCTACTGGTATAGAACCCAACAAGAAAAACTCATGCCAGATTTCAAATTTCATTCATCAATTACCATTAATCCATTTTATAGATATTATACTACCATCCCACTCTATTAACACATGCACTTTATTTTGTTTTTTCATCCCATAATTCATATATAAACATTTACAATTTGATCCTCACAACCATTCATCAATTAATTCATAAAACATGACCATTATAACTATTCATTTCACCATCCATTACTAACAGGGTAACTAAAACAACACAACACATAGAAAGAAGCACCGAAAAACTGATCGAAAACCACTTCCACTTCCACCTTACACCTTCCACCAAAACCCCAACACACTACCATATCCCAACCTTCATCATGTTGATACTACACCAAGGCACCACAAAAATCATCACATTTCTTTTAAACAACCACGTCTGATCCACTACCCCTATATACATCAAAACAAAGGCACTAAAAATCACATCATCCCCATGTACTCATATCAAAACAATAACACATATCACATCACATACCATAACACAATGCATTTTTAGATTTATCAAATGGAATATTATTCAATTACACATCATTAATTAATAGTTTTATTACACAACACATAAGATCTAACAGAATCCATTTAATTAAAAGTGTATAAATAATAATCAAAATATGTTTTAAGTTTCTTCAACAACCACAAAACATGCATTCCACAGTTTGGATCATAACACCTTTATAAAGACTGAAAAATGAAAAAAATAGTGGGTATTTTTTCCATATAATTCAAAACACAAAAATAATGAAAAAAATCTCATAAGAACAAATATCTCATACACCTTCCAAATTAGACATGAAATATTATAATTAAATTATGTATCTTAAAAATCATGGAACCATTCAATAAGAAAAAATAATTAATAACCTAGTAGCATGATGTATATATATAATAACTTAAAGAATTATTACCTAGAAGAAGGAATATTTACACAAACTCATTGCACCAAAAAAATGGGGTTGTGTGTACAAGGGGAAACAAACTACAACATGAACATGAACCACCACTGGTTATATGGATCCACAACTCCAACAAGAAATAGCCTTTTATGCCTCTCATCTCAAGGGAATGGAATACATAAAGAGAAAAATAAATATCATTTTTAGAAAGAATAAATAAAAAAATTCATAATTTCATACGGTTTAGTTGTCCATTAATGGAGGAACTCATGAAAACCACATGGATAATTCATTTAAAAGATATTTTGACATTAATGAAATCGAGGATAAAATTATCATCGATTATAATGTAATTAATAAACATTTATTAATGCAATAATCCCATTTTCATCACAAAATACATAAAAATGGTAAATATATACATTTTGGAAACAATAGAAACATTATTCAATGCCACCACTAGAAGGACCGAACACCAGAAATGCCTAATTGATAGAATGTACATTTTCTAGAATGACCTACCCCAAGTATTTCCTACCACTAGAAATGATAATACTGCCAGAATGATCTACCTCAAGAATTAATTATCACTCGAATTACCTAACAAAAGAAATGGCATAAATCCCAAAATGACCGACCTCTAGAATGTCCTTCCATCATAAACAACCTTCCATAAGAAATGAACCATTACAAGAATTTCTTACTTTCTGAATGACCTACATCTAGATTGTATGATCACCATAATGAACTACCAAGATAATAAGTTACTACCAGAAATGACCTACTACTAGAAATGATGCACCGTAAGAATGAACTACCACCAGAAATGACCAATCTCTAGAGATGACCTACATCTAGAATGTCTTATAGCCAAAATTTATTACCTTTAGAATAACCTACTAACAAAAATTATGTACAACATTAAAGGACTCACTTCAAGAATTTTCTTTTACCCCATGAAACTCTTATACTCCTTTTAAACCACCTCAAAACATTTCTACTCTTTCTCCCAACACCTCTAGACAATCCATATACATATCTACATCCAGATATTCCATAATGTAATGGGATGAGAGGTCTGAGCCATAATATTAGAAACCTGTCAAAAAATTAGTTCCCATGACAATTCAAATCAAGCTTGAATAGAAATGGAATGGTGGTCCTAACAACAAACCTATGAGATTCCACTCATGTTTTTCACAATATATGGAACACAATAACCTCTAAGTAATAGAATTGTAAAAATACACAATACATTAAAATAATATCTTGGGGAGGAAACATCTCAAACATTACAACTGAAAATATATTGTCATAATAAACAAATCAGAACATACATATTATCCAAATTTTTTCAAACTTTATTCTAAAATCAATTCCACATTCACTAATTAAAAAAGTACATGATTTTAAAAATCACACTTTATTTAAAGGAATATTCTTCTACAAATGAAACACTTTATAGAATCAAATTTCATTTTAACCAATTATTTTTTCTCTAAATATTATTTTATGTTTTTTAAAATGTTATATTTAAAAATTCATTGCCATTCATTTAAAAAACATTAAATTTTTTGTTTAAACCCATCACTATTATTTCAAGTAATTTTTTTTCAATGGTCCCAAATTATAAATACAAAATGAAATATAAAAAATCAAAACGTTGGAACACTACATTTTTGATTGAATTAATGCTTTTCCCATATTTTCTAATTGATCCTTATTTATAGGGATCATACCCATTGTAAAATTTAATATAGAAATTCCCAATAAAAATCATAACTTATTAAACATAGGAAGAGTTTCCACATGTATACAATTTAATGGAACCCATAAAATCCACCATGATATTATCCACATTGGGTGGAGCATAATCACCTACACAGTTTTAGAAAGGGTCTTAATATAAAACACATTGATGTTGGAATGAGATACCATCTCCTTTAATGTTTTATATCAAAACAAATTTCATCAAAATATGATACATCTCAACAAACCCAATCATCTATATATTAGTCTAATATATTCTTCACCTCCTTTATAATAATATTTAGACATGTGTGGAAAGTACATCATCAAATGTGTCATGATTTTAAATGAATATTTGTTACATTTATTACCAAATTTAAGTGATTAACCTTTTTAGGGGAGGTGGGTTTTTCCATCAATACAATCATACTAGAACACTTCACATGCCACTCGCCTCAAAAAACACATGTATCATCCACCACACATAACCACTAGTTCACTACACAACCTCTTTCCAGTCATAAATTACAATGAAAACATCCACTAGACATTTCACATAAGTACATCACCTTACCACATACTATACACAAGAAACTACCATTTTCAAATAACCCCATTCTCCATCTCATCCACCATACATTCCCAACCAATGATCACCACTATCATTAGAAATCAGTTCCCCAATAAAACATATTAATGAATTTCCTCAATAATTTCTATATATTATTCACATTAGGCAGCATAGACATGCATGTGCAGTTTTAATCTTGTAAAAGTATAACATGTATTAATTAAAAATATGGTTTTCACCACTCTCAACGGTGGAATTTTCCTATCACACATTATAAGAAGACACACAATAAGAACAAAAACACATACTAAAAATTAAATCTCAATTCCATTATTATTAGGGGATTAAATTTAATCACCTAATTATTTTTTGTGGCTGTTTATACACATTTCTATTTTTAGCATGTAAAAATAGTTCATTATCTATATATCTGTCATTAAAATTTTCATACATAGTGATATAAATCAAGTATTGTTGTTATGGTTTACATGATTCATATTAATCATAGTGAAATCAATGTTTCTGAAAACCGTTATTTTCATCAAGATGTTTCAACACATCAATTGAACAATAATTATACAACCACAAACTAAACTCAATAATTCCATGATATTTCTAGTGAAACAACATTACATTATTTTAAAAAATTATGATATGTGGGAATATTAATTATGAAACTACACATATGTCTTATCATAAAGAATTTATAATTTTCTTAAAATGATATATTCTTGATTTATTTCGTTATCATGGAAACAAAACATTGTACAATATGTGAAATTTTTACTTGCTAGTTTCATTCACACAATATAAACAACCCATTTCATATAAAATATTTTTTATAATAATAAAAATAAAACATGTTTTTTCACAAATATTTATTGTTCACATTATGTTGTACAAATTTTCATTCTCTATCTTGTTTATACTAAGAAATATTTAATAACATTATTTTTGAGGAAAATTCAATTATATACTACAGTATGGATAACATGATCCAACATCAAAATTCAAATTCAACATATAAATCATGACACATGCTCAAGTCTCATATAATAGCTTTCTGTAATTGCAACACATATGTTTTTACCTTCATGAATGCTTCCCATAAAAACAACTCTTAACATAACATGTGTGGAAATTCCATTTTAGCAACAAATATTTTATTGAATGTCAATGAAATAATGTTTTTACTCATTTAATTCTTTAAATGATCAAAAGTTTACCATAATGAATATATGTTTTTTAATAAATATTGGAATATAATTTATAAGAATTTTAATTTTATCACCTTTAAAGAACATCAGGTTATTTCCATATTACAGAACTGCAATAATTCTAAAATAAATATAAACTTATTCTTTTCTTGGTTTCAAAATAAAAAATTAATTAACCATTTTAAAGATGTTCATTTTCTAAAAAATCCAAAATAAAATATCCAAAACAATGTTCAAAAACAACTTAATGACATATGATCGTGTCAAACAGACAGAAAGAAACACAAGGAATATTAAATCACATGGTATGCAAAATATTACTAAATATTGTTTCAAAATATATTATTTTATCAGGCTAGTGTGAAATCCACTAGAGCTAGCATGCTTCATAATGATTTTCTAAATTAAATAGATGATCATAATAAAGTACATGGGGTATTTTACTATAATGATTTCAACTATTCAAAAAACATGATGGAACATTATATTATTTAAGGTAATAAATGAAATTAAATTCAATATGAATCGTGCTATAAATGTAATGGAAAAACACATTCAATTTTCATCATGAATTCAAACAATCAAGTTGAGTAGTTAACCATCACTTTACTATTTTCATCAATGTTATATGAATAATCATGGAAACAATAATATTTCAATAGGAACAATAGGCTGTGAATAGTTATAGAAACACATATAGAATCCCATGGTTTACGTAATTTATTTCTGTAAAATCCTAAAACAACATCATTCCATCAAAATTACAGCCAATCATCATTAATTTTCCTCTCCTAGGTATCACCATGCTAATGGTTCAACCTCAATTAGTAATTTAATAAGACTATAGTTCATTCACTAGGTCAAAGGGGGGATGAAATCATGTTTCCCTGCCAATATCGCTGACCTATATCCTTCACCAAGTTCAACTTTCTCTATTTCTATATAAACCCAAAAAATCTTCATTTTTCCTAACTCTAAATCCCATCCAATCTCTAAACATTCAACATTGATACCCATCTTTCATGTCCTCCTTTTTCAAAAGTCAACCCTCCTGGTATGGAAAAGAAAAAATATAGATGTTGACCACTATGTTCTGCCTCTAGAATGTCTCGAGTTGGTGACTAGCACCAAGGGAATAAAACTATCATAATATTGGACGTATTTCCCCCTATAAGAAAACAATATCAGAAGATAGAATTAATAAATTGAAAATACCTCTATGAAAAAATATAAATAAACCCAAATTCATCCCACAATAAATTAATTTTTAATAAAGATATGAATAAAATTCTCAATATGATAGACATAAAAATTAAACTAAAGTAGGGATGTAACAACTGTCCAATAGTCTAATTTAGTTATTCCTAAAATTTATAATAAGTCTTCCTAGAAGCATGACAAGAGTTTTACATAATTAGGTTAATCATATTATAATAATAATTTGGAAAATAATTCTCTCCTAAACATTTAGAAAAGAATTAAAAAGAATAAGTGATGAAATAATAAGGCCAACAACACGTATTAAGGTATTCTAACCAAATCCTCAAACCTCAACAGGCCCACTCAAAAATCAATGCATCCATGATTAATAATATAATATCAATCATTCCAAATTTGAATACACTACACCAATTTCCCACTCATTTTACATGCTTGCAACCCAATGTCGTACATCATAGTGCTCCCACCCCATTTGAATAACAAGACATAACATCACAACCCACCCATAAAATCTTGGTCAATCACATCACATCACATATATCTCATTGACACATGGTAAATCACATCCTATTACATATCATAACCATTGTGGTATGGTAGCATAAACATGACATACATAAACATCATGCCCTTATCCTACCATGCGTGACCCCCATCATAATCCAACTCATCGCATCTTTCCTAAAGACACATGGTCTATAACTTATCGTCACACCACATGAATATAATGACACTTTTGACTTCTATCGATCACATTATGTGTATATCACCAATTAATTGAAGAGGGAAAAACAATGAGAGGGTATTAAGACATCCATCCTCCCACCTGGATATTGGGATGAACACCCCCAAAACAATCGGTTTAGAGACATGGTTCTCAATATGGGTGAAATGGATATATAATATCACATGAAAATAATATTTATATTTATTGGGAGTCACAAATGACAGGACCAATACTAAAGCTTCAAAACCAAGGCATAATCCTTCCCATTACGTTCTCCACTTCCATTTCAAAAACATAATGCAGAAAACCAATATTGAAAAAGAAAATACATAATTCTTGTTCATGTGTTTAATTGTAATTAATCGATTTATAGACTCTCCAATACCCAAAATTTCCCATAATACTTGCATATATAATAATATTTTATACCCATTGATCATATAGAAAGTTTGACATTCCAATCCATAAAACTCTTTATAAATAAAAGTTCATAATTTTATATTATTATCATTATTTTCCCCATCTTATACAGACCATGAAACTGACACCACACAGCAAACAATAGGAATCACATTAAAACATCCCAACTACCAAATGAACATCCACCATCAATCACAATCCCATTGTAAAACCATATCACAACCTCCATCAAATTCCCACTACAACACCACATTAAAAAAATCATCACATCCTCCCAAAAGGAACACATATCGTCCACCACCCCCACACATAATAACATATCCACTATGAATCACATCATCCCCACTTAAAAATAATTAAACCATTCCACACATCACATAACATTCCACAAAAAAAACTATAATTAGGAAAAAATAACTTATTCAATTCCCCTTTTTATATAAGGGTTTTATTATAAAATCCATACGATATTTGGTAATCTATTTCCCAAACTATGTATACATAATTTTCCAATTGCATTTCAAGTGTTGTAGAATACCACAAAACATGTGTTCCACATTCTGCATCATAAAATCACAATCATGGACCCCCAATTTATTCAATTTTCAATGTCTATTTATCCCATAAAATAAAAAATATAACAATAATAAAAATAAATATGTAATATAATTCATTACATTACCCCATCACATTACATTTAATTTAAATTTATTCATTTATCTTTCATAAATTGGATACAACCATTCTACAATGATAAATATTAATTTACCCAACACATATGATACACATAAAAAAACTGAATTAAATAATATATAGAAGTATATAGCTTTAAAAAACCATGGTGCACTAAAAATTGGGGGTGCATGTACTGGAGGGAATAACATAAAGGGTGAACTCAAACCAACATAATAAAAATGGATCGATGATTATAATCAGATAAAAAAACATCTGAATCAATCATGTCCATAAAAATAAATTCATAAAAGATAAGGAGTAATCTTTACTTTAGATATATCTAATATGATAATAAGTGATTTTTTGTCATTTAATTGACCATTAAAGGAAGATCTAATAAAAACAACATGGTTTTCAAATTGAAAATTTATTTGACATTGATTAAATATAGGATATAATTATCCACCATTTAAATGACTTTAAATTAATTAATTAATAAATTAGACCCATTTTCACCCCAAAATATTTCATCATGTAAAATCTATAAATTTTTAAAAAACTATAAATATTTTTCATTAAAACCACCAAAATGTCCCATCATGTCACGACCCGTCCTCGGGACCCATGTTGTGACTACCCCAAAGCCCACCTCCCATAGGCCAGTGGCTGGAGACTAGAACCAAAGCATAAATCCCGACAAAAGGGGAAGGCATTTCCTTTATAAAGTAAACAAACACCAAAGGGTAAGTAAGAAGAAGTAAACACTAAGTAAATCTAGGTACAAAAGTAGTGCGGAAATGTAAGAGGGCCAGAATACAAACCCAAACTGAAAGTAAAGTACAACTGGAAAGAAAGTACAACAACTGAAAGTAAAGTAGCAACGCCGAGCCGTCCACTAGAAGTCCCACATGAAGGGTGGGTACAGATAGCCTCCTCTTTCCTTGGGTCCATCCATCCGCTCCGATTACATCCTGCCCACTTGTCCACCCCCAGGTACCGACTTTCTCCACAAGCCTCAACCACGATCAGCACTGTCCATCGTCTGCAACCAACACAACGTAGTGCGGGCATAGACCGTGTAGGGGTGAGTATACAAAACTCAGTAGGGACCCCGAGACCCCCGAAGGTCTCCCAAAATCCACCAAGGATAATCCACAATGGAAAGAGACAATCACGAAGTAACATCCAACACTACTTAGGTATATGCCCATACATATACCTAAGTCATCAATTCACGTTCGGCTCCAGAATCCATGCCATGTTCGATCACGCCCGCATAATATTTCAACCCAATCCACATAGGATAACACAACTCAATTCACATAGGAAAGAAAATCAATCATATCAAAGATATTGATTGAAGTCAAGATTTAGCTCACTCATGTATACTTCTTCATAAGACGATAGAGATGATCAGATGTAGCTACTGATTCATCTATGACGTCGGACCCACAAAGGATCGATAGGTACTAACCCCCGCAATGACCCACACAGGATTGATAGGTAATAACCCCCACAATGACCCACACAAGATCTGAACCACACAGGATCGGTAAGCACTGATCCACACAGGATCGCTGAGTGTTGTAGTCATCGTTGTCAAACCCACTGAGGATTTCTGTACAGTTTTCAATGTTGTCGTAGTTGCAGCCAGCTCTTGGGTTCCTGCACACAGCAAGCTCGATTCGGGAGATTTCGCGCCACAAGCTGAGGGGATGATACATCAACTGACACGATGTCCGGATTTGATGTATCCTAAAGTTCCGTATCTTCAAAAGGAAGTCAACGCCACTGACGGCACGTCAATTGGACGCTCGGTCTGAGAGTTATTGGGTTTTTCATTTCAGGGGACCGATTGGTTTTTATGTCCAAACCAACCCGACCGAACTCCATCTGCATCCAAACCTTGAGCGGAGTAAGCCAAAAGGTTTGTCTCACTAAGAGGAAACCAACAAAGTCGACGGCACGTCAATCAGAAATCCGGAGGCCCGTAACCAATGCTATGGGAATTTGAACGGATCTGTCCGAAAGTAGGTGGTTCGGGCCCGGTCCGACCCGGCCCGATCCCCCCTAGGTCAGCTTGAACTAGGGAGACCTGACCCAGTTCTTGGTCCGGCCCAATAGGGAGTGGCGCGGCGCGGCCAGGCCCGGCCTGGGCGGCCCGGCCCGGCTTTGGCGGGCACGTCCCATGTCCCCCGAAAGGTCGGCTCAGCCGAGCTCTCTCGGAAAGGGGGGGGGGTGTTGCACCCCTGATTGAAAAATTGTGCCCCCCCCCCACATGGGGACCGCTCTTCCTTCCAGCCGGGGGTTATGACCCCCAGTCTCCCCCGGGTCCCACGTGGCCGTGGGACCGAACGCCTGCCGCCGCGGCTGAAGCCACGGCGGTCCCTCTTGGCGGCACGCTGGAACGCCGCCTCCTCCGGGTGGCCGGCGCCGCCGTGCGGGTGTCCCGCGCCAGTAGGGTGTTCCACGGACCACCTGACGCACTCCGGTGGTCCTTTTTGCCTACTGTTTTCTCCAACAGTCCTCCAGGGACCTACTCTTCACTTCGAAGTCTTCGAAATTCATATGCGTCCCGTTCCATCGTCGCTCATTGATCCGCACTTTAAAAAAACAAACTGCAGCCTCTTCATGGTTTTCTGGCACCGCACGGTGCGACGGCGTTGTGGCTTTGTTCGACCTCCATGGGGTGGCGCGACGGTGTCGCGCTTCTTCGTCCATTATTCTTTGTTTCCGCACATTGTGATGGCACCGCATCACCTTCGTTCGAGCCTCAACGAGTATAAAAGTAAGGGGGGAGGAGGGTCTTCCATTTTTGTGCGGTCCGACCTCCTCCCGTTATAATGATAGCAAGCGGCCAACAATTATCAATGACGTTCGGTAAATAAAACATGAGCGAAGATTAAACCCCTACCTCGATAACTAGTTGACGATCGAAGAGCGTCGCTGAAATGGCGTCATGAGGTAAAGCTCTGTATGCGCTTGACGGAGATCGTCCATGGTGGAGCGGCATCTCACACTGGATGCAGAGAGGAGTAGAAAGGCACGTCGTCCTTCTTTGGTGTCTGCGTTCTTCGTCAGAGAGTGGCATTCTTCATGTTCTTCAACGAGGAAGATGACCTTCTTCAGAGGAAAGATCGCCCCCTCTCTCAAAAACCCAACACAACAAGACAACCCCCAAAATAAAATAAGTGTTATTCTTATTTTATTATAACATTCCATGAATTTAAATTTTTAAAATTCAAACACATAACTCTCAATTAATTTAAGCATTGACATGATTTAATGTGAAAGGAATTCACATAATTTAATACAGGGGGGTTTTAAGGGGAAGAGTTAATGGGGTTAGGGAATTTGAAGGGGTGGGGTTCGTGTGGGCCCCACCTCACCTTTATTCCACTTAAGGGAAGTTAGAACATCAGTGGGTCCCACACCAACTACCTATCTTTGGTTATACTACTTAAAAAAATTAAAAAAAAATTGGTTGCACCATTTTATTTTATTCAATACTTAACACATTATTTTAATAACCTCACCTGAGTAAACGCAACTCCGAAAAAGGTGTTCCTAAGCAATTACCGGCGTTGTGATTCCATCGATGTCCTCAGATTTTGATTCCGAGCATTGGTTTGAAAGTTAGAAAAACCTGCTCATTCGTTCAATAAATGTACCCGAGATAAACTTCGGAAATTGATTCCGGGAACACCGGGCCTCGGAATCTGGTGCCGTCAGAAACTGCGTTCTTGTAAAATCCCTAAGAAAATTAAAAAAAATTCATTGAATTTTATGGGTCTTTAAATTACTCCCACCTAAAAGATTTACATCCCCGTAATGTTACACCACAAACCTGGGGAACCAATGTGGGTACAGAGCACGCATCTGAGCCTCTCACTCCCAAGTGCTCTCTTGGAGGTTCCTGTGCTACCATCGGATGCACACAAGAGGTATCGACCATCCACGTAGAACCTGCACCTGTCGATCCTCAATCTCCACTGGGTCCCCCGCAAAATTTTCCCCATCTTCAATGTCCAACTCCCCATGGTCGATGATATGCATCGGGTCATGCACGTATGTCCTCAACTGAGATATATGGAAGACGCCGTGAACCCAGTGAAACTGAGGCGGTAGAGCCAGATGATAAGCCACCTCGCCTATCCTGCTGAGGACTTGGAATGGTATTATGAAGCACAAAGATAACTTGCCGCCCTGGCCAAATCTCTGTAATCCACGTCGAGGTGAGACCCGCAAGAAGATGTGGTCGCCACCCTCAAACTCCAGTGGCCTCCGTCACCTGTCAGCATAGGACTTCTACTGGCTCTGAGCTATCCTCATCCCCTCCTGGATGACCTGGACCTTCTCTATCGTGGCCTGAACCATCTCTGGTCCCACAAGTGTTGAGTCCCTAGAGTCTATCCATCACAGAGGTGACCTACATGGTCGGCCTTACAATGCCTTGTATGGTTCCATCCCGATGGTGGAGTGGTTGCTGTTGTTGTACGCGAACTCCACCAAGGGTAGGTGGTCCTCCCAGCTACGACCAAAGTCGAGGACACATGGACGGAGCATGTCCTCGAGAGTCTGTATGGTCCTCTCTGTCTGACCAACCGTCCGAGGGTGAAAGGTGGTGCTCAGACATAGCTGTGTCCCGAATGCCTCCTACAACCCCTTCCAAATCCGGGAAGTAAAGAGAACATCTCGATCGGAGACGATAGACGACAGCACACCATGAAGTTGTATGATCTCCTGAACGTAGAGGAATCCCATGATCTCCAATGAGCACTGCTCTCTGATGGGTAATAAGTGATCCGACTTGGTGAGTCGGTCGACAATCACCCAAATGGAGTCGTCACCTCTGGAAGTACGTGGAAGTCCAGTCACGAAGACCATAGATATCTCATCCCACTTCCACCTCGGGACCTCCAAAGGTTGTACCAAGCCTACTAGTACCCGGTGCTCTTCCTTCACATGCTGGCAGGTGAGGCATCGAGAAACAAAATCTGCCACAACCTTCTTCATACCCAGCCACCAGTGTTGTCGTCTAATATCCTGGTACATCTTCACCACTCCTGGATGTACCGCTAAAGGGTAAGTGTGAAACTCTCTCAACACCTCCTCCTGTAAAGCTGCTAGAACCATGGTACGTCCTCTGAAGAGGAAAGACGTGCTCTCCTCCTACAGGGAATCCATCAGGTGCCTACCCTGAGGATATCTGCACACGCCACGTCTCACAGTCAACATCCCCACGTTGTGCCACTATGACCCACTGTAGTAGTGGAGGAGTGACTGTGAGTGACTAAAGAAAGGATGCACCATCTCTATCCACGAAGGATATCTGAAAAGAAGCTAGCTGCTCCGTCGCCTCCCCAAGTAGCCGAATCCCCATCCTCCTGCTGAGAGCATCTGCTACTAAGTTTCCCCTTCTAGGAGTATAAAATATCTCAAAGTCATAGTCCGGGAGGAACTCGAGTCATCGCCACTATCTCAGATTCAGGTCTTTCTACGAGAAGATTTACCTGAGACTCTGGTGGTCAGAGTAGACTGTAAAGCGCTCACCCATCAGAGAGTGTTGCCACATCTTCTTAGCGAAGACCACTGCTGCTAACTCCAGTTAATGGGTAGCGTATTTCTTCTCATGCTGCCTCATCTGATGTGATCCATAGGCGATCACGGCCCGCTTTTGCATTAGCAGACATCTGAGTCCATCCCCTGATGCATCGCAGTAGACTATGTACCCTACTCCCTATTCTGGTATCCTAAAGATAGGTGCGCTGGTCAATCTCTATCTCAGCTCCTAGAAGCTCTGATGACATCTGTCTCACCACACGATGGGTTTCCCATTCTTTTTCAAAGATGAGTGTGGTGCCTCAACTCTGGAGAAGTTTGGAAAAAAACTCTGGTAGTACCCAGCTAGACCCAAGAAACTCTGCACCTCTGTCACGCTCATGGGTGGCTCCCAAACAAGCACTACCTCAATCTTCACATGATCCACTGCAACTCCTGCCTCAGAGATGACGATTCCCAAGAAGTGGACCTCATGTAACTAGAACTGACACTTCTAGAGCTTACCATAATGTCGGTGCTCTCGGAGTTTGTCAAGTACAAACCGCAAGTGGTAGGCGTGCTCCTCCTCAGTGGTCTAGTATAACAATATATCGTCGATGAAGACCACGACAAATCGATTGAGGTATGTATGAAAGATCATGTTCATGAGACCCATGAACACTACTGGAGTGTTGGTTACGCTGAAAGTAATAACCAAGAACTCATCGTGGCCATACCGACATCTGAAGGCCGTCTTCTGCACTTCCTCGTCTCGAACTCTGAGCTGATGAGTGGCTGATCTATGGTCTATCTTCGAGAACCAACATACTCCCTTGAGCTAATTGAAGAAGTTTCCAATCCTTGGTAGAGGATACTTGTTCCTCACAGTCACCAGGTTCAGGCGACGACAGTCAACACAAAGTCACAAGCTCCCGTCCTCTTTCTTGATGAACAATATCGGGGAATCCCAGGGTGAAACACTTGGACGGATGAATCCCTTGCCCTGCAAGTCCTCCAACTGTACCCATCGCTCTCGAAGCTCAGTGAGGGCCATCCAATATGCTGGAGTGGATATTAGGGATGTACCGGGGTACAGGTCAATATATAAGTCTACCTCTTTGTGAGGAGGTAGTCCTGGAACGTCGTCAGGGAAAACGTCTGCATACTGATCCACCACTATAGGAAAGCTAGGACTCTGCACATCAACTGCTTCTAGGATGAGGCTAGCCAATTGATTAGTGATGAGTTGTTCTCTCCTCTTCGCGAGTCCATCCTATGTTGCAAAGGCTCCCTTACCACCGTTGAAGGTGAACCTGCTCCCGTCGGTGCGTACACACCGCACCTTGCGCCTAATACAGTCGATCTGGGCATGGACTGTAGATAACCAATCCATGTCCAATATGACATTGTAAGGACTCGACGCCGCTACAAGAAGATCCTAGATGAAGATCTCGCCTCCTAGAGTAATCTCACGCTACCTGCACCAGTGCGTAATCATCAAGCCTTCTCTCGTAGGAGTCTCTTGCCCTAATGATCGATCCAACGACTCCGTCGGAATCTCCGAGCTCCAAACAAGGGTAGCGATAATAAAGGAATGACTCACTCCTATGTCTATCAGAACTACTGCAAGGGTGGAGTAGACACAGATAGTACCTCTAATCATCTCTGGTGTGCCATGGTCGTAGGCCTCTCCTGCCTGAAGATGAGCCTGTCTCTGCCTGCCAGCTCCCTGTGGTAGGGGTGAACCTCCTTGTGGTGGTGGTGGTAAGGCCTCAAAGGATCACCCACCTCCCGCTGCTCGGCTAGCTCCTCTACCTCATCTGCCTGATCCCTGCGGACTTCCACAGTCGACCCTATACCTTTGCCTGGGTGGTCCCTCAACCATATACTGCTCCTCTACACGGCGGGTCGGGCAGTCACGAGCCATGTGGCCCTACCCGCAAAATGCGTAGCAATGTCTGCCCCTAATAAGACTGGATTTGTGATGTGTTCCCCGCACCTCTAAGATAGTATCCTCAGTTAGTATTCCTGATGGTCCAGTCCGCCTGGACACCTGTGACATCTGTCGACTGCCAGCTGCAGATGACTCTGCTACCTGCCGCCCTGCGGTAGGTCACGCTGCCAGAGTAGGCTCAGCAAGAAATCTCTCTATGAGAAGAGCTCTCTCTAGTACTCCTTCCTGTGTCGGTATGCTAAGGGAGATCATTGACGCCCTGATCTAATGCCTCAGTCCATGTTCGAAGGTCCAGGATCGGAAGAATGGGTCTCGTACCATGTCCGTCGAATAGCACAAGAGATCAGTAAATATCGCAGTGTACTGGCGACCGTCATGCTGCCCTGCTGCAGCTGTAGAAGCTCCTGGAAACACACCACACGGAGGGTGGCTATGATAAACTCAGAGTGAAAGAGGCTCTCAAAGTCTTTCTAGAGGAGTGATGGCTCGTCGTGCACCTAGAGCATCAAGCTCCACCATCTTCCTGCTACCGCGTGTAGGAGGCTCGCTGTGAGGATCACCATGAGGTCAGCTGGTATCCCCACTAACCTGAAAACTCAAACAACTGCCCCCAGCCAATCCTCGGCTGCCTGAGGGTCCATCTCCCCGTGGAACCTGGGTCTTCTCTGATGCTGAAACTCGTGTACTGCACTAAGGCGACGTGCACTCTCAGCAGATGGGGCTGGTGGCATCGGTGGCTTGGTGGGTAGTGGTACCACCGGTGCCTCCGCTGAAAAAGGTCCCTAAACCGAGGCCTCGTCGCTCGTTGGGCTATCGGGTCGCACAAAACTCATAAACCTAGCTGGCTGCCATCGTGGGGACATCCTGAAAAGAAACAAGTGCGCCATGATGAAAACAATATACGTGGTGATCTGACACAAAGTAATCCCATAGAAAACTTTTGAAACAAACATGCAATCAATGTTTTCGTTCATTAAGTTAGAAATTAGAATTCAGAGTCCTGGTGTATGGATACGTCAGTCGCTGCACCAACACTGGACTACCTGGACTGATAACAACACTAAATACTCTTAACACTATTGCTTCATAAAGAAGAAAGATCAGAGTCCTCAGTTCTGCGGTATAACCGAACTCCTCTGATACGAATTTGTCACGACCCGTCCTCGGGACCCATGTCGTGACTACCCCAAACCCGCCTCCCATAGTCCAAGGGCTGGAGACTAGCACCAAGGTGTAATCCTGACAAAAGGGGAAGGCACTGCTTGTATAAAGTAAAAAAACACCACAGGGTAAGAAAAAAGAAGTAAACACTAAGTAAATCTTGGTACAGAAGTAGTACGGAAAAGTAAGAGGGCCAGAATACAAACCCAAACTGAAAGTAAAGTACAACTGGAAAGAAAGTACATCAAATGAATGTAATGCAGCAACGTCAAGCAGTACACTGGAAGTCCCACCTGAAGGGTGGGTACAGATAGCCTCCTCAGCTCCTCGGGTCCAGCCGTCCGCTCAGAGTACATCCCGCCCAGTGGTCCACCTCCAAGTACCGACTTGCTCCACAAGCCTCAACCATGATCAGCGCTGTCCGTCATCTGCAACCAACACAACATTGTGAGGGCATAGCTCGTGTATGGGTGAGTATAAGTTACTCAGTAGGGACCTCGAGACCCCCTAAGTTCTCCCAAAATCCACAAAGGATAATCCACAACGGAAAGATACAATCACGATGTAACATCCAACACTACTTAGGTATATGCCCATATATATACCTAAGTCATCAATTCCCTTTCAGCTCCAGTATCCATGCCAAGTTCGATCATGTCCACATAAGAGTACAACCCAATCCACATAGGATAACATAACTCAATCCACATAGGAAAGAAAGTCAATCATATCGAAGATATTAATGGAAGTTAGGACTCAGCTTACACAAGTATACTTCTTCGTAAGATGATAGAGATGATCAGATGTATCCACTGATTCATCTATGTTGACGGACCCACACAGGATCGATAGGTACTAACCCCCACAATCACCCACACAGGATCGATAGGTACTAACCCCCACAATGACGCACACAGGATCTGACCCACACAGGATCGGTATGCACTGGCCCATACAGGACCGCTGAGCGCTGACCCACATAGGATCGGTAAGCACTGATCCACACCTGATCGCAGAGAGATGTAGTCATCACTGTAGAATCCTCGGAGGATTTCTGTACAGTCGTTATCATCATCATAGTCGCAGCCAGCTCTAGGGTTCCCACACACAACAAGCTCATTTAGGGAGGGTCCGCTCAACGAGCCAAGGGGTTGATACATCAACTGACATGATGGCCAGATTTGATGTATCCCAATGTTCCGTATTGTCAAAAGGAACTCAACGTGACAGACGGCGCGTCAATCAGACACTCGGTCTGAGAGTTATTGGCTTTTTCGGTCGAGGTGCCCGTTTGGTTTTTATGTCAAAACCAACCCGACTGAACTCCATCTGCGTCCAAACCTTGAGCGGAGTAAGACAAAAGGTCCGTCTCACTAAGAGGAAACCATGAAAGTCGACGTCACATCAATCGGAAGTCCGAAACTCAAGTTATAAGCGTTTCCGCTCCGAGGGCCCGATTGGTTTCGTGTTCAAACCACCTCAGTCGAACAAAAAGTTCTCTAAAACCTTGAGTGTAATATACCGAAACAGCTGTATCGATCCATGAATTGCTTCTCAACTGGCGGTGTGTTGATCGGAGGTTCGTATCCCATGTTATGGGTGTTTGAACGGATCTGTCCGAAAGTGGGGGTTTGGGCCTGGTCCTACCCGGCCCCATACCCCCCCAGGTCGGCCTGAACCAGGTCGACCCGACCCAGGTCTGGGTCCGGACCAATAGGGCGCGGCCCGACCCGGCCTGGGTGGTCGCGGCCTGCGTGGCCAGACAGCTCGGCTCGGCCGAGCTGTCGCGGAAAGGGGGGTGGGGTGGTTCTGCCCCCCTGATTGATATACCACCCCCCGCCCACGTGGGGGCCGCTGTTCCTTCCTGCTGGGGGTTACGACCCCCGGTCTCCCCCTGGTCCTGCGCGGCCGCGGGACCGGACGCCTGCCGCCGCGGCTGAAGCCGCGGTGGTCCCTCTTAGTGGCGCGCTGGGACGCCACCACATCCAGGCGGCTTTCCAGTGCTAGCCGCCACCTCCGGCCGCCGCCGCCACTGCGCCGGCGCCCCCCGCTGGCAGGGTCTTCCATGGACCACCGGATGCGCTCCGGTGGTCCGTTTTTCCTGCCGTCTTCGCAAACGGTCCTCTCGAGACCTGATCTTCACTACGAAGTCTTGAAAACCCCTCTATGGACCATTCTGTCATCACCAGTCGATCCATACGTCAAATAAATAAACCGCAGCCTCTTCGCAGTTTTCCAGCGCGGCGCGATGTCGTCGCGACATTGTTCGGCCTCCACAGCATGACGCAACGGCACCACACATGATTCCCATATGATTCCCATAATATATTTCTAAACGTGAGTTGAAATAGATTTTTTTGAAAATAACATCATTCTCTATAGATTAACTTTCTTATCCCTCATATTACATTTTATGGTTTCTGGGGAAAGGTGAAAAAATAAGGGCGAGGTAAATTGTATATATAGTTTATCTAAAGTGGATCCTATGATGAATCAATAAGTATAATATTCTTTGGATAGGTATGAAACTGAAAACACATTCCAGCTCAATAACACAAGTATCCTGAGAAAATAATTAAAAATATATTTGATATTGTAAAGAAATGAAAAAAAATAAATTTAATCTATATATCGACTATTATAATTAAATGCGGAATAATAAATAATTCACAATATGTAAATAATAATAATTTCCAATTATTCAAAAACATAAACTGAAATGCATCCATATATATCATAATTGTGAAAATATCGTTGGATGTCATGTTATCCGAAACTTGATACCTCTAACATTAATAAATTTCATATAAATGATTAAAATTACAGGTAGAATAATTCCATTTACTAGATTGCTGATATTCCTCAAGAGAATATCATGTCATAGATGGGAAATATTATTCGGTGCAGCACCCATCACTACATTTCCAATGAATTATTTTTATATAGAATAATCAAATTATGTCATGAATAGTGTAACGTATCATAAAATATTGAAATTTAGTAAGGACTGGATTTGAGAATATATAACTAGATAAATAAATTTAAATCAATGTAGAACATTGTATATATAAATGATATATGTTTTAAATAATTAAAATACCAGGGGTATATAATTTGGATATTTAGGGGGAGAATAATATCAAATTATTCAATGCAGTTGAATATATCAAGGGACTGTGGTTTTCTATAAAAATTGTATCATTAAAGTTATTTTAAATACTAATATTGGTATACATTATCATAGTCGATCCATAAAATGAATGTAGATGGTATCAATAAAATATATCCCATGTTGTGTATATATAAAATAATGGGTTTTCATTGATAAGTTTAAATACCAAAAAATATCATTAGAAATTCTTGAGGAAGATAACTTTTTCAATTTTAAAAATCACCTTATAATACTAATAGTTCACAAAAAATTAAAATAATTTTATTTCTAAATTATATTTAAAACTCATAAATAAATCAATAAAAATTTGAGTTTCCCTGATGGTCGAATATTTCAAAAATGTCGTTCAAATAAAAAATTATTACTTGTTTGGTTAAAATCCAAAACTGCATTATTTGGAAAATGAAATTAATATTATTTCAAATATATTTTTTCAAAATAAGAACATGGATTAATATTTATTTAATGAAAAAATATGATGATTTTAAAAAAAATCAGAAAAATAGTTTTATAAAACATGGGTTTGGTTGAAAAATGATATTCAAAATAATAGATAAATGAAGTCAGATTATAAGAATAAAAAAATTTGTCAATATTAAAAACAACAGAATTGAATATGGATCTATTACTAAAAAACCACATGAATATCCAGAGGAGAATAAATGTATTGGGGTTTATTATAAAAATATCATGTAATTTCCATTAATGGAAACTCAACTATAAGCAATCATTATTAAACTTATATTGTAAAAATAACCCTTAAAAATATCATAAAATTGAATTGATAGTTAACTATATGTGTAAAATGTGATTCCATCTAAAGAAAATGGAAATAAAACATAACATAATAAAAACAAATTACACACATAATCTTAGAATATAAAATACAACGACTAAGTTATATAACCCAATGAAAAGAAAATTAGTAATGAAATTCCTTACCACTAAGATATATTCAACAAAAAAATCCTTGAATGAAATACCTAAAATTAAATATTAAATATAAAATTATTTTTGAATTATCCTTGATATTACATGTAAAATACTTTTTATATACAATATATAATATAAATTAGGTGCATTACCATACAATATTCCTCAATTATGGGAAAATGAGATGAATACCCAAACATCATTGGTAATTTTTTTTGAATCATAATACCCAATAAAAAATAATATTCAATGAAACATTAAATAAAATTAAAATAAATATATTCGTGAAATAAAATTTCAATGTTGTAGTGAAAATATAGAAAAAAATAAACAAATTGTGAATATGGCAGTTGTCTTCCAGAAATAAAAGAGAGATTACAAATCCTTTATCTTGAGTCTTACTCATCATGTATGTTATTTATCATACTGAATAAAAAAAAAAAAAAATTAAATACATAATTTTTTTTTAAAATATTATTATTAATTTTATTTAACAGAATACACTAATATATAATATTAATTATTTAATTCATTATAAGTTGGGTGTTTCATCTATATTTGAGTTTTTTGTCCATAATAATTTATGGGGGGTGACAATTATTCTAAGAGATCATTATTTAATCATATCTATAATAATTATAAGGAAATAATTTTAATTTTAATTCATAAATTATTATTTAATGAATAATCATGAATTAGGGTTTTGACAAATTAATTGTGTTACAATCATGGATTTGGTATTTCATATGTACTCATATTTAATGCTTTAATATTTCAATGACCAAAATAGAACTGATTTATAGAACATTTTATCATTAAAAATTATAATAATATAATAAATAAAATAATATTTATTTAAAAATACTTATATATATATATATATCTTGTGTATTTTGGTGATGAAAATATAGTCATGTCACTTCTGAGACGTGGTTATATGAACATACAAGAATGATATTGTCTTCATTTAGTGAATTAAAAGGTAACAATGAAAATAAATTATTTTAATTTAATAATGATAAATAAATAATTAATATAATAATAATTTCATGTATATCACATATATTAATTATGTTTATAATTATTACCTTCTTTGTAAGGAATTAGTGAAAATTAATCACATCACTTTGTGAGGCCATAGTCCGTCTTACATGGAAAAAAAGTTATAGAATCATGTTCTAAATGGAATGTAAAAATGTTATATACGATATAATTAATAAATGTATATAATTATTTTATAATTTTTATATATATACATTGATACATTATAATTCCCAACTATGAGATGTTTTGATACAAAACCAGTTGTATCGGGTCTTGAGGTGGAAGTCCACCATACACAGAAGAGATGTTATCATTTCCCATGTGAGCGAAGGGGATATTGATATAGGTAATGACCATAACATAATATCATCTCAGTAACAGGCATTTTTTATTATCATATCAATATAAATTAATAATGTTGTTATTATGTAGAAGAAAAAATAAATCAATCAACCCATTATTATGCATTTTTCATCTTCTCAGACTACCTCATTATTATTAATCCTAAAATATTCCTAGAATTTATTTCATAAAAAAATAAATGCTACTTGTATAATGGGATGTATTTTATAATGTTTTTTGTGTAGTTTTTTTCAGATCCAAAATGGGTTAAATATTTGAAGATGATAAGAGATGGGGTGGCCTTTTATATGTGAGGTGAGTGGCATAGTTGTAATTTGGAAGACCAAAAATTCGGAACCATATTTTGAAATGGGAAAAAGTGCCCCCCCCCAAGTAGAGTATTCTCTATAATTATACATGATAAAATTTAAATATTTCCATTAAATATAATTTAGATATGTTTTTTTAAGATTTCAAACCTTATCATTTTAGTTTAACCCCATACTAAACATATTTTTACCTTGAATATTGTAATTAAAATTTTCCAAATATTAATATTAATGATGGTCTTAAATTTAGTCATACATAATAGATAATTAATATTATTCAATTATAATAAATTTATTCCATTTACTAAAATTAAATTCATTCAATTGATAAATTTAAATTTCCAAGAAGACCCTCAAAATCAATGAAAAAATAGGTGTTCAAGAAGAAAATTCCCATTAGTATTGAAGGGATTAACATAAAAATAAGATATGAAATTTATTCAAATTAAATAAATTTTATTTATTATAATTTAATTGATGTAATTTTAATATCAAATTGTTTAAAATATAATTTATCTTTGTAAATAATTTAAATGAAAAAGTATATTTCAATTAAAATTGGCATTTTTCAGTATTCATCAAATAATGAATCATTTGAAAAATATCACAATGATTCAATCTACGTTAATTTTGATATTATTATTTCAATAATGAAGTTCATTTCTTAAAAAATCATAAAATTGGATAAAGTAATATTTAATGTATGAGCATAAATCATAACTAAATACTAATTTATAAAAAAAATACAGTTATTCAAAAAAAATTGTTTTATTTTTATTATTCATATTTTATTTCTAATCGACACAAAACCGAAATTTTAATTTTTTAGGTTATAATGATAATTTTTATTATAGTTCAATTAGACTTTGGGGTGCGTGTTCTGCAAGCTATCGAAATGATTCAAATTATATAAGATATTTGGTGTGTTGTTTTAGATCAGAGATGCATGCATCATCTTCTATTGAATATAAAATTGTTTTATAATAATTTCATGCTGATAGATTTTTTTTTGGAGGAATAATTTTTTAATTAATTTTCTACATAACGTTTTTTGTGTGTTTTTTCTATTTCAAGGGAAAATTGGTTTGATGATATTTTTGATAATGATTTCATACCATGTGTAGGACGCATTCCTTTGTCAAAATTTTCTATGATTATTTTTAATTCCTAACATAATGATGCAACTCATGATCCACACTCAGTTTCTATAATTTTATACAGTGGGAGGGATATAAATAAGATTTTATTATACTATATTACCCGCTGGACCAAGAATGGTTCTAACAGATAGATAATTACAAGAAGAATGTTCTATGTATTTTATAAAATTATGTACAAAAGGGAATAATGTACATAGGGGGTAAGTATATAGTGTAAAAAATGAAGGTTTTATAATCACTAAATATTTAAAATTGGTTTTCCCAAATAAAAAGGTGTATAATGTTGATGTTTCACAATATATATAGTTAAATTTAGAAGACAATGAATGATGCTATTGTATGATGCGAATCAGATCAATTTCATAAGATGAATGAGTTTAAGGGTGAAAATATAATGGTTAATATTATTTATCAGATATAAATAATCTATTTTAGATGGGAAATACTTGACTAACTATTAATTCCAATAGGTTTTTTGGATTTATGTATAGAACGTTTACATTTTATATTTTGTTAATATTCTACACAATGTTCAACAACATAATATTATGATGCGTGTTTCAATGTAAATGATATCATATTGAATGAATCATTATAATTCCATTAGTTGAGTTGGGTGATCATTTTGAGATTTTTGAAATATCTAATGTAAGGATGAGAATATAAAAATGAAATAATATTTATTGGATGTAGAGTTAAATTATGTTAGTGTTGACGTTCAATACATTTATAGAAAAATATTATATTCTATCATTCAGAGGTTTCATGAGAAGTGCGCTATCCAAAGTCAGACTATGTTTCCAGAAGCAAGTCCGTTAAAAAAAATATCATCCATATGTGAATATTGGGTTTTTAGTTTTTTTATTTATCATAAAATGAAACAATTCACTTGTCCAATTAGTTTTTATAAATTTTTCAGGAAAACATTTATCTAACAAAGTTTTGAGGTGCTTCAAAAAAACAATTCAAATTTACTCTTAATATTTAATAGGTTATTACATTTTTTAAATAATTAATATTCATCTGAGATTAATTATGTTTGATGAAGTTACATAATATCAATTTAAATACACTCAATCAATGTTGCATACAGTGAGTTTCAAAGAATACTTAATAAGGTTTTACAATATTATAGAGGTATATAGTGATTTTGAAAATGTGTGGTGGTCAAATGAAAGGTTTTTTTTGAGTGGAAAATTATTTCATGGTTCCCTGTTTACCTATCATGAACAACTATTAATGGTGTGAATTGTTAGGTATGTGTGCGAGAGTATTGTTTGTATTTGGGTGAGGTGATGTTCAGAAATTTTATGATAATTTCGAGTTTATAATCATGGAATCACATGGTTAATGAATAATTACCACATACAATAGGTTTTAATAAGATGTTCAAGAAGGAGGTGCGTATATTTTGCATATGATAATGTTAATAGTTAGTGATATGATATACAGAGGTATATTATACCTATACACAAGACATAGGTTCATCCATTAGAGCTTCTTCTTAAAGAGGAAATGAGATGGAACATTGTATAAAAGAATTATGTATTGGTCCGCATTAGTCAATGTTAAAATGGATTTAAAAAAAATTGAGAAGACTCTTACTATATAATCAAAATTAGAATTAATGTTTAATGATGTATTTATTCTAGGATATTTCTACATATGAAAATTCTCAAATTAATTCATAAGAAAATCTGTATTTAAAATTAATAGGGGTAGTGTAATTTCTATTTTAAATATAGAGAAATAGTATGTCGAGATAGATAAAATTTTATTCTCATTATTTCATTTTAGATCATGATGAATTTATGGGAGTGTCATGAGAAATTATTATGTTACCCATTATAGGGGAAGTTTGTCTAAATATTCAATTCATTGTTTTATATTCCAGGTGTTTCATACAATATAGAGATGGGTTTTATAAAATTGAAAACTATAGAAACTATAAAATGATGAAATATAAAATTTAGGGGATTGATGAAATTGAAAATTATCAATATGGATTTAACACCATAATTTTATTTTTTTTCACACTCTTGGGAGCATCACATTGTTATATAGTCTATAAACCATTGTTATTTAATGTTCATACACATAACATCTTCAAATCATAAAATTTGATGATTACCATCTTTTAACTATATAAACAAATTTATAAAGTAAGTAAAGAGAACAATTATAATGAAATGAAAAAGAATTATTTTATTTAAAAATTATAAAACCAATATAATTTTTTTACTCTTTAGCATATACATAAAATTGAAATGAGTTATGACTCAAAATATTGAATTTTTATTTGAAATGTTGATATAAATGTTTTTCACGGCAACTATGTATCCATGTACTTTTAATTGTTTCATGAAATTTCAAATTCATGCATCCAAGGTTGATAAATATTATTTTTTAATATATATTACATTATATAAAAATAATTAATACAGTATTCATTTCAATGTTCTCCAAATGGGTTATCATTTATTTTTGACAAAATAGAAAAGAGAATTTATTTTTATTGAATATGGATTTGCCATATTTTTCCACCATTAAATAAATTATTCATTACTATTAATCATCCATGGTTTAGAATTTTATTAAAATATAGAATTTTTTTGTGTTCTATAAATTTTCTATTTTTCTAAATTTTCAAGAAAGCTGATATTTCGACTTATCACTTCAAGATAATGGAAACTGATTTTTGTATGTTTTCAAATGCGTTTTTCAAGGGTTTTATTATAAAAAATTGAAAGGATACAATTTGTTAGTTCATTATGTTATAAATTATCATTATAAATGATGATATTTGTGCCTGATATAGCTGAGTATGATTGGGGAGAATATTATAGAATTCAGATTCACTGGGTAATGATTTATTATCTGGAGGGGATAAATGGGGGTGATTAAAAGTTTCATTATTACTATTGAATTAACTTGCCATTATTTATTCTAAAAATTTTTAAATATAAATGGACATTTTTTAGGAATATATTGATGTATGAAAATATTATAATTCTTATAGAAGAATGGATTTTATAGATATAATTTGTTTTCATGAGGTATAAAATTTTATGAACATCTAATGGTGAATGGTTTTGAAATATTCACATGAGATCCCACGTGCTTCAATATACCACAATTATCTTCAATTAATTAATAATTGTTTTTTAAAATATTTCATTCATCAAAATATAATATCAAAAATTGAATGTTTTTTATTAAATGTTTTATATGAAAAATGATAATCATTTTTGTGTGCTTTCATGTTTTCACTAGATAAATGGGATTAAATTTATTTCACTTATTAATATTTTTGTTCTCATCCCAAATTTGTATGTATTTTTCAATTTATTGATTGTTGTGTAATAACTATATCATTATAAGGCCCCAGCCTTAAACCTTAATCTTGAGTTATTACAAGATTACACATTGAGGATCTTTTCGGTTTTAGAGTTTTAGAGAATTATATCATAAAACTTGCATTACATTCCACATATAAACAAAGTGGTTACATAAAGATAGTATTCTTCATTCCCATCAATGGAAACACCTTTAAAATAAAACATGGATTATTTCTTGACACTTCCTTGACACTATCATCATATCATGTACCTTTCCCTTGACCTGTGAAAAACATTTCAAAAAAACTTGGGATGAGCATAAACAGCTCAGTATGGGTTATAAAAACATGGAAAGGAAACATGGGTACATATATACATAAGAATGAAATCATACTTTACCCATAAAACATAGGCACTTTAACATACCTCATAAAATCATGAATAAATCATAGAAATCATAAGACATAAAGGTAACTTGAGGCATTCATAACATTCTTACGTAGGGAGTAACCCTCTTGGTTACGTTTGGAATACCCATCACAGTATATTCCCTAAATCTCTTTGGATAAACCTTAACGTTTCACTCCTTCGCATTACCCAATGCATTGGAGAGCTATATCGGGCTCACCCGCCCTTAGTTTATCACGGAACCACCCGTCTTCATAATAATGCCCAAGAACCATAACATAATTCATATCACATAAAACATGCATAAAGGAAACATAACATATCCACCTTTCAATCACAAGATATCAATACAACACATTGATATAAAAACATTATGAAAATCATTTTCAATACCAAAGTAAAACATGGTATTTATTTTTCTTTTAAAAAGAAGGTATGGCTTGTAGAGGAAGCCGAAACTCAAATAACGGTCACGACGGCGGAGAAGTCGTTGTCGCCGCATACGTACGACAGAAACATTCCCTTTTTTCATTTAGTAAACGCTTCATATAAAAATGATTCATTTTGAATAAATGTAAAAGTCAAAGGGGTTTATACACCGTATAAAAGAAATTTGTGTATAAAATAAAATATGCCTCAATGAAAGGAGATTGAGACGAAGTCCCATACCTCGTATCCGACTTGACCCGACCGTTCTTTATTCTCCTGAATAATAAACTTGAGTTAATCTCTACTTTCTTATGAATCTTTTTCAAGTTCATTATTCCTTTTATACCATGTTATGAACATCATGTAATCAGTTAAGTTAATAATGTTCATTTTGTCGGTATTTGGTTCTTAAGTCAAAAATAGACTTCTTACACTTACATGTTGTTAATTTGGTCAAAGGATCATTATATCCAGAATGATATTAATGATTTAGATAACATATATATCATATATATTAATCATATACATGTATTTATAATATTACATCACATTTAGAGGTAAGAAATGAAATGCACCGTTCATGGAGACGGTAAGCCGTACGTACGCATGAACGCTACTTCCATTTCTATTTCGTATTTCTGGAATGGAATCATAATGATATAAGAGTATATTGTAATTCCAGTATAATAACATAGATAATATCATAGTTCCATCCTTTATATGTCCCACATATGGTATTTAACGAATCAAATCACTTTCAGGGGGCGGTAGTCCGCACTTCCTAAAATGAAGATATCGTGTTTACCCATAATGGAAAACATAACGGTATGCCCAAAATGAAAAAAAACAGCATCTTAAGGAAGACATAAACATATTATATTTCATATATAAAAATAGTGACATCATAATGGCCACCTTTGAAGGTGTTAAATGAGTATTGAACAATCATCGTTTCGGGAGGCAGAATTTCGCCATCCACGGAAACCGTATGTTCTTTAACCATTTGATGTAGTTGTGTGAGTGTGTAGCTCAAATATATCTTATAACAACATCCTAGTATATTTAAGATACTGGTGTTGTTACAAAATAAGTAAATAAAAAGAGTTAAGGGGTTGGAGAAGCAAAATAAAACAAATGAACATGAGAGAATGAATTACCTTAAAAAGTGTAACTCCTTTTGATTTGATCCTAAAGGCTTCCTTTGAAAGGATTCTGCCCAAAGTGAATCCTCTAGGATGAGTAGAGGGATGTGGAGAGAGTAAATGGGCAGGGTTTGGCCGAGCCAAAGGCTTGAGGAGTGTGTGAAATGAGGTAGAGGTGGGGGCCTTTTATAAGAGGAGAGGAGGGGCACTTTTGGAAAGTAAAGAAATATTACATTATTTGAAAATGTGTTTCGGTTTTAAAAGGTCCCACATTGATATAATTCGTGGATAAGGTGATAAGGGTTCGAAATCAACTCATACAATTGGTATTTTCCACGTGTAGTTCATAGATTTTACATTGTCTTTCCATTTTATTTAAATCGTCAAATAATGATGTCATCGCTGCATCATTATTATGTCATAAATAATTTAATTTATTTAATGTCTAAAAATCATAAAAAAAATACTATGATGTTGGAAATATTTTTAGCTTTCCAATTACTATTTATAATCAAATATCTGATCTTTATATCCCCATGTAAAAATTGTTTTCGTGAAACATATTATGTTTGTGTCATTTTTACTTTTACATTAAGTAAAAAGTTATTTATGTCATTTCCCAACCAAAATGTCTCCATGGGGTCCCCAAGTTGACCCATGGCTTGTCTTGGTCGGCCATGACACAACCAATAAGGTTGGGACATGTGTCTAGGTCATTTCATATTATTAATGCCTTATTTATACCTTAAACTACCCTAATTACCACTAATCGCGATTAAGAACTTAATAAGTTACTATTCACCAAAAAAAAATTATAATCTCATTGAACCACATTTTACTTCTTAATGACAACCATGTATGTCGGATTTTTGAAATTCAAAACACAATGATGGAAAAATTTCATTTAAACGGAAAATCAGTCTTTATAAGTACCACTTAGTGGTTTCACTATTCAGCAAAAATTGGAGTTTTTCAGAAAATTACCAAAAATTCACCCTAAGCTATATTTGATATTCCGAATTCAAAAATGATGTCTGTTTTACAAAATTCAATACATATAAGTCAAATTAATTAATTTAATAATTAATTCCCGCTGCCAGAGCAAATAACGTGTTTTTACAAAACAATAAGTATCAAAAGATTGACACCGGTTTAAGTCTAATATCAAAGTGAAATTGATTCCAATGACCACCATTGGATAAAATGGTAAAAATATATTCATATTACACTTTAAGAACAAATCAAAAGATAATCTAATCATATAAATAAATTAGATTAAAAAGCAGTTTTAATGTAAAATGCAGTATTTTTCACTATTCATTAAAAAATGAACATTGTCAGAAAAATACCAAAAATTCAAACAAAGTAAATTTTGATGTCCCAATCATAAAGAATAAGTTTATATTGACAAACATAGTTTATAAAGTTGTCAAAATATAGATTCAAAAATGGTTTTCCATCAAAAGGAAGTAAAACAATCTTTTAAGAATATTAGTGTATTCCATGCATATGATTGTATTTATTTTCATTTTAAGCCTCTATAACACTATCTTAATAATTAATAGACATAGATAAAAATATCTATTATTCATTACTTAATTGAGATGTTACAACCTTCCCCCCTTTAGAAAACTGTGTCCCCGCAATTTATTTACTTATCAAATAAATGGGGGTACTTATCCCTCATTGCATTTTCAGATTCCCATGATGTCTCTTCAATCATGTGGTTTTCCACAAAACCTTTACCTGCTTAATCACCTTATTCCGTAACACTTGCTCCCTATGGTCATGAATCTGGACCGGTTGTTCCTCATAAGATAGGTTCTCTTCCAGCTCAACTATCTCTGGACTCAAAACATGAGATGGATCTGGCATATATTTTCTCAACATCGAAATGTGAAAAACATTGTGTACCTGAGATAAACTCGGAGGTAAAGCCACTCGGTATGCAGCTGATCCAACTCTCTCCAGAATTTCGTATGGTCCAATGAACCTTGGACTCAAATTTCCTTTCTTACCAAATCTCATCACACTTTTCCAAGGAGAAACCTTGATAAAAACATGATCACCTACCTCAAAAGATAGATCCTTCCTCCGGTTATCCACAGAACTCTTCTTCCTGCTCTGAGCTGTTCTCATGTGTTTCTGAATCAGCTGAACTTTTTCTGCCATCTCTTCTACCAATTCTGGTCCCATCAACTTTCTTTCACCCACTTCATCCTAGAAAGTTGGAGTTCGACACCGCTTCCCATATAATGCCTGAAACGGTGCCATCTGTATACTGGAATGAAAACTGTTATTATATGAAAACTCAACCAAAGAAAGATGTTGGTCCCAACTTCCCTGATAATCCATAGAACAAGCTCGTAGCATATCCTCCAATGTCTGAATTGTTCGTTCTGACTGCCCATCTTGTAGAGACCCGAAGCCTAACGTACATGAACATTACATTACTTTTTCGGAATACTTAATACATAACAAAAATATACACACAAGGATCGTAATAGTTTAGTGTCTTTGGAAACTCGGAACGTAATCTTCTAATCCTGGTGAAAGATCTTCAAAATCTCCCACAAAGATCTTCCTTTTGTTTACCTAAAACCTTTCTTTATATCCTGGGGAAAAGAAAACATAAAAGGGTGAGCTCAAATGCTAAGTAAGGGTAAACAAAAGAAATATCAATCACATAATTTTCATAAGAACATAACATTTTTGGAAATCTTAACCTGCAAAAGAGCGCATAATTTCATAACATGGGATAAATCATAGTAGTGAAAATGAAACCCTTACATAAAACATTACTCATTGTGGCATACACACATAATCATAGAGAATCATTTCTTGTTAGTCAAGACTCATTTCCAAGACTATCTTAGTGGACAAAGTCCCTTTCTGAATCGAGTAATCCTCGTTTCAGTCCTGTTTCACTGAACCGGTATAACCTACCATTCCAGCCATGTCTATCTCATGAGATATGAAATCTTTACCCAATGCATTGGAGGGAGATATAGGTCCCACCCATCTCTTAATGATACCATTCTTATGTGTGCCACAAAATCATAAATCATACATCATTTCATAACCCATGTAATAAAAATGGGATTCTTAAACAACATGACATCATAAAACCATTCATATAAGATAAAGGAATTCATAAACATAATTCCATCACAACATAGTCAAATCAATGTAAAAATATGGATAGAAACAGAACCCTTTATTATCTTAGATGGAAAATACTTTTGATAAAACACTTGAAATGAATTCTTGAGGAAAATATCCTTTCTTCTTCAAAATCAATTTCTTTTCACAAAACATCATGCAATTTTAAAAGAAAGAGATTTTATTGAAAATAGTCATGAAATATTTTAGAGGAAGCTTCATTAAAATAAGTCTTTATAAAATAGTAGAAATCCGTTCGTGCCGTATAAGTTAAAAAAAACATTCTTCGTACTTTTGTCGGAAAAGTCAAAAAGTACCTCGTACGAAAAACGACAAACGATTCCTTTCATACGTATTACTAAAAACTCACCGAAGGGTAAAAATGGACTTAAACAATTTTAGGTGGATGGAAATAATATTACATATTGAGTAAACATGGATGTGGATGATAAAATACACCCCAGTAAATACTTACGAATAAACAATCTCGGATAAAAATGAGATTGTGATATTTCCATTACCTTAGGTCCGACTTGCTTTGAAAGTGTCCGAACCTCCTGTATAATGATTTAAATCATGTTATTGACTTATTACAGAATCATATTCATTGTTATGATATCATATATGGTTCACTTATGACATTATATTACCCGTTCATTTGTAAATTCCATGTTAAAGAAGCGTTTTGGGTAAAATCGTTTCATTTATCGTAGGTGTTTTGACTTGTTGTTCTTGACATCATTATTACTTATATCATGATTTACTTACTTCCAGAATATAAAATATGATTTATATATCATATATATTCAGTATATATATATATATATAATAGGTAGATAAATGAAAAACACCGTTCATGGAGACGGTAGTCCGTACGTACGCATGAACGCTGTTTTCCTTTCCTTATTGTCTTGAAATGGAAGTAAGTAGATGACATACATATGTATATATATACATAAATCCAGTAGCTTTATAATGTCATATATTTCATTATTATTTCTTATATATACATTATAATCATTCTTAAATGGTTAACATGGAGAATGAATCTCATCGCGTCGTGGAGACGGTATTCCGTACGTACGCACGAGCGATGATATCATTTCTATAAATATTGAATTGAATTGGAGTGGATTATACAATATATCAGAATCAATATGATGTTGTAATAACTATGTATAGTTATTCTTTACACCATTATACCCATCCATGTAAGGTGGTGGTGTAAAATAGATTACACCACGGCGTGGAGACGGTATTCCGTACGTACGCACGCGCGGTGATTTCTTTTTCCGTAGGATGGATAGATGGTGAAATAGGGTTGTTTCATACTTATAATAACATATCAGTATATGAGTGATACTGATGTTATTACTTCATAATGAAACAACCTAAGAAGAAGAAGTGGAAGAAGAAATAAAGATGAAAGAATTGATAACGGTAATTACCTCTTCTTTGAAGTGCCTCTTTGAGACCTCCTCTTAGGGCACTAAAATTGGACTTTGAGGAAGACCAGAACCTCTAGGATGTTTCTAGGGAAGTGGAGAGGAGAAATTGGCAGGGGTTGGCCGAGCTTGAGTGCTCAAATTGGTGTGAGGAGGAGGGGGAGGAGGTGTCCTTTTATAGGGGAGGAGAGGGGCACCTTAGGAATATCTCAAAATATTATTTTATATTAAAGTCAAAATCGGTTTATAATGGTTCCAAAGGGTCTTATTTCGAAGCTAAAGTGGGGATGGGTCGAAATCCTATCAACCAATAAGATTTAGACAAGTTTAGGTTCTTATTTTAACCTTATCAATTAGATTTAACTCTAAGTTAAATAATTTAACTTTTACCGTGTCTTTTTGTTTTCTTTCACTATATGGTTAATACACATACTATAACATGCCAAACGAACCCCAAATTGTATATTATTAATACATATATCCTTATCTAAGTCATTTGGCCGAACCTTAGATTTTTAGGAATAAAATAACAATTAATAATATAATATTTGATTTAAAAACTCTTTTGTGTCAATTTTGACACTATTTGATATATGATTTTTGTGAAAGTCATAACAGAATTATATGTTCGAACCAAGTTGATTAAATCAACAATAATATATCATAGTAACCTAGAAAATTAGTGTAATTCATAAAAAGTCTTAAATTACATTTATTTTGGTATTTATATTATCAATTATGTCAATATTTCATTAATAAGATAATTACTGCATCATCTTTGTGTCATAAATAAATTATATTATTTGATGTCTAAAAATTACAAATAAAATACCATCATGTAGGAAATATTTTTAGCTTTCTAATGAATATTTATAGTCGAATTTATCTTATGTATAACCCCATATTAAAAATGATTTACTTATTAAACTTTGATTTTAACTATTTTAACCTTTCTTTAAATAAATTAATAATAAATGTCCTAATCTAATCCAAGTGGGCCTAAATGGTCATATTTTATTCCTAAGTTTGTTTTTGGTCGAATTACACTTGTCCAAGAGAATTAGGACATGTGTTAGGGTAATATTAATATCATATTTACCCATAGTTACCGTATTTACTATTTACCGTGGTAAAAAAAAGTAAAAAGTTACTATTCACCAAAAAATTATTTTCATCTCATTGAATCACATTTTAGTCCTTGATATTAACCGTGTCTCTCGGATTTTCGAAATTCCATTCACAGAAGCGGTAAAATTAAGTTTTATGCAAAATTCAGTTTTTAACCTACCACTTAGTAGTTTCACTATTCATCAAAAATTGATGTTTTTCAGAACAATGCCAAAATTTCATCCCAAGCTATATTTCATATTCCGAATTCAAAAATGAAGTCTATCTTACCAAATTCATAACATAAAAGTTGCATTAATTAATTTTATAATTAAATCCCGCTGTTAAAACAAATAGCGTGTTTTTAAGAAACAATATCTATCAAAAGATTGACACTTGTTTATGTCTAGTTTAAATGTGAAATTACATCCAATGACCAACATTGTATTAAATTGTAAAAATATATTCTAAATATACTTTAAAACTACTCAAATTAATAATTTATCACTATTAATTATTTCTATTAAAAAAGTTGTTTTTTAATTATAATTTAGTAATTTTCACTATTCATCAGAATATGAAAGTTATCCGAAATGTACCAAAATTTCACCATAGGCTAAATTCGATACTCCGAATCCAAAAATGAAGTTCATTTTGAAATATAAGATTTACAGAATTTTAAAAAGTGGTTATTACTATTCATAACGGCTAGTTTTAATAATATTTTAATAGCATATCATTGTTTCGTGAAACTCAGGATTACGTACCACACACGCTATCGAGGAAGGTTGCGATTGCATGTAATGCAAGGCAAGTCAAGGATGCGTGTTGTGCAAGCTCCTTTTGGTGTAGCGTATAACACAAGACATTAGTAAAATAAAAAAGAATATTTTTCATAAAATCTTGGGCTGTTACATTCTACCCCCCTTAAAATGAATTTCGCCCTCGAAATTCGTCGGGGTTATAAATGGTTTACTATTCGAAAGTTTCTTTAATAGAAACCCACATCGTAAAAGGGAATACCAAAACTTGGCTTTAAAAACTAAAGTATGAAATGTAACGATTACCCAAATAAACTAATCACTGGGTTTCCACATAGGTGAAAATATGGATATGGAAGAGAAATCTAACCATCATGTTCTGATGGAGAGTGGTAGAGAACATGGCTATGGAAAAGCCAGTAATCACAAATCCATAGATTTGTGATGATATAAGGTACCATCTGATTCATTAGGTATAAGATCACTAGGACAACATTTTTTTGGTTTTCAAGATCATTTCCCTAAAGTTGAAAATTTTCTTAGAATAAATACTTACTTTATTTTGGTACAATCTCACTTTTGTTCGTGCCTTGAACAATTTCTACTTCATCTCTTAAATAAATGATGTTGAATTTGTTATTCGTGAAGTGTTAGCAGATCATGTGATAGAATGACGAGTCATTCCATCTGTCTCAAACAAAAGGTTAGTAAAAATTATATTCATAAGTCGATCTATAGTGAGATTAATCACATATGGTTTCTAAAATGGACTTATACTTCATATATCATACTACTTAATATAATAAAACTAGTTTCTACTAAACAGGGACTTCCTGTAGGCCAGTGGTAGGCGATAAAGGCCAGTCGCACTTCGGTTGTGGGTTTGATTCCTACAGCCTTGTCCGAAGCGATGGGCAGTCGCCCGTCCTGCAGGTTGTCCTTTTTCTAAAACTACGTTACTATAACATCTCATCAATAATATCGAAAATCTTTTATCCTTAAACAATACTAACTTATGTCCAACATAATCCAGTCTAATCTTTAGGCTTATACATAATACTGCCGTCCACTCTCATAATATAGTGACATCGATTACCAGAGATTTAATACTGTCGTTGATCCCCACATATCATAAGATATGTCTTGTTGGTCACATTCCAAACATTCAAAGTCCTTAATCGTGTATTCTCTTGAATACCTTAGTGAAAACATGAGTGCAGTTAAAAGTTAACACTTTCCACATACCAAAATCCTCAAAATTCTATATACTCAAACCATGATAACACTTAGTCCTTATATCAATCATGAGCTCATGAATACTATTAAACATTTCATTTTCTCGTCTTCAATATGCGCATATCATCTTATTTCCAAAAAATATCTCAACCACTTTGAATACCACATCAATAAATATTGCAATACTCAATGATACAACATTATCCCATTACATAAACACTTAATCATTCCACCACATCATTGTCATATTCAACATTGCCAATAGTGATCGCATGTGATTTCCCTTTGTCCTTTGCCTTCAGTGGTTGCTCATGTTGATCATCACTAACCCTTGGATTAGGTCAATTATTAGCATAATGCCCCATTTCCTTTCACTTGAAGCATTGAAGTGTTGGCGGTGCGTTCTCTGCAGTGTTTGATTTGTTCACATCATTAGAAACCCTTTTTCCATTACTTCGACACTCAGCTGCTCGATGACCTTCTTTTCCACACTTAAAACATTTTCTAGTCCCTTTAAGACAATCTCCACCATGCTTCTTTCCACACTTTGTGCATAAGGAAACATTCATCTTCTTTTCACCATTATTCTGAGATTTCTCCTTGAACTCCATCTTTCGTTTCTTGTCAAAACCATGAGATGGATATGTAACACCAACTTCCATTTCTACCTTGATAGCACAACGCACAATTTCTTCATAGCTACTGAAGTCTCTTATAGATAATTCCCTTCGAAGACTTGGTTTTAAGCCACTGAAAAATCGATCAACTTTACTTTCAGGTTGGATGATAATTCCAGAAGCATACCTTGCAAGTCTTGTAAAATTTGCTTCATAGGTACCAACAGATTCATCGTCCCTTTGCTTCAGTTCAAGAAACTCTTTCTCCATCTTTGTTCGAAGAATACGAGGGAATTACTTACTGAAAAACAAGTTCTTGAACTCGTCCCATTCCATGGACTCAATTTCATCTCTTGGCCTCATATTCTTGATAAGATTCCACCATTGATCAGCTTCACCTTCCAAACGATATACTGCTAAGATGACTTTATCATGTTCAGAACATTGAAGAACTGAAAATATCTTTTCAGTAGTACTGATCCATTGTTCAGCCACAAGTGGATCAGAAGACCCACTGAAAGAAGGTGGACGTTGCCTCATGAAGGACTCAATAGAATATTGTTCCCTTCTCTGCTCATTTGGAAGTCCAGAATGATTCATAGCTTGTGTAAGTATAGCAATAAGATTTTTCACTCCATCTCCCATAACATTTGTTTGTTCAGGAGGGAAATCATTGCATTGTCCATTGCATTGATCAACACGGTTCCTTCGGGTTCCAGCCATCGTCTAAAACCCAAAAAGAATAGTGTGAGAGGCAAAAATCATGCTAGGGAAAACAACATAATAAAGGGGGAGTACCTTCAATATCCAACATCTTAGGTTTAATTCTATGATCGTTAGCGTAATTCTATTCCTATAACCTATACGTATACTTATCCCTAGGGACATCCCTAGACATACCTTAGAAATATCTCTAGGGATCTCACTAACGTTTTCGCATCCTAGTTTCCAAAGGTTGACTAAACCTTTCCTCTGATACCAACTGTAGAGACCCGAAGCTTATCGTACATGGACATTACATTACTTTAGCGGAATACTTAATACATAACAAAAATATACACACAAGGATCGTAATAGTTTAGTGTCTTTGGAAACTCGGAACGTAATCTTCTAATCCTGGTGAAAGATCTTCAAAATCTCCCACAAAGATCTTCCTTTTTTTACCTAAAACCTTTCATTATATCCTGGGGAAAAGAAAACATAAAAGGGTGAGCTCAAATGCTCAGTAAGGGTAAACAAAAGAAATATCAATCACATAATTTTCATAAGAACATAACATTTTTGGAAATCTTAACCTGCAAAAGAGCGCATAATTTCATAACATGGGATAAATCATAGTAGTGAAAATGAAACCCTTACATAAAACATTACTCATTGTGGCATACACACATAATCATAGAGAATCATTTCTTGTTAGTCAAGACTCATTGCCAAGACTATCTTAGTGGACAAAGTCCATTTCTGAATCGAGTAATCCTCGTTTCAGTCCTGTTTCACTGAACCGGTATAATCTACCATTCCAGCCATGTCTATCTCATGAGATATGAAATCTTTACCCAATGCATTGGAGGGAGATATAGGTCCCACCCATCTCTTAATGATACCATTCTTATGTGTGCCACAAAATCATAAATCATACATCATTTCATAACCCATGTAATAAAAATGGGATTCTTAAACAACATGACATCATAAAACCATTCATATAAGATAAAGGAATTCATAAACATAATTCCATCACAACATAGTCAAATCAATGTAAAAATATGGATAGAAACAGAACCCTTTATTATCTTATATGGAAAATACTTTTGATAAAACACTTGAAATGAATTCTTGAGGAAAATATCCTTTCTTCTTCAAAATCAATTTCTTTTCACAAAACATCATGCAATTTTAAAAGAAAGAGATTTTATTGAAAATAGTCATGAAATCTTTTAGAGGAAGCTTCATTAAAAGAAGGCTTTATAAAACAGTAGAAATCCGTTCGTGCCGTATAAGTTAAAAAAACATTCTTCGTACTTTTGTCGGAAAAGTCAAAAAGTACCTCGTACGAAAAACGACAAAAGATTCCTTTCATACGTATCACTAAAAACTCACCGAAGGGTAAAAATGGACTTAAACAATTTTAGGTGGATGGAAATAATATTACATATTGACTAAACATGGATGTGGATGATAAAATACACCCCAGTAAATACTTACGAATAAACAATCTCGGATAAAAATGAGATTGTGATATTTCCCTTACCTTAGGTCCGACTTGCTTTGTAAGTGTCCGAACCTCCTGTATAATGATTTAAATCATGTTATTGACTTATTACAGAATCATATTCATTGTTATGATATCATATATGGTTCACTTATGACATTATATTACCTGTTCTTTTGTAAATTCCATGTTAAAAAAGCGTTTTGGGTAAAATCGTTTCATTTATCGTAGGTGTTTTGACTTGTTGTTCTTGACATCATTATTACTTATATCATGATTTACTTACTTCCAGAATATAAAATATGATTTATATATCATATATATTCAGTATATATATATATATAATAGGTAGATAAATGAAAAACACCGTTCATGGAGACGGTAGTCCGTACGTACGCATGAACGCTGTTTTCCTTTCCTTATTGTCTTGAAATGGAAGTAAGTAGATGACATACATATGTATATATATACATAAATCCATTAGCTTTATAATGTCATATATTTCATTATTATTTCTTATATATACATTATAATCATTCTTAAATGGTTAACATGGAGAATGAATCTCATCGCGTCGTGGAGACGGTATTCCGTACGTACGCACGAGCGATGATATCATTTCTATAAATATTGAATTGAATTGGAGTGGATTATACAATATATCAGAATCAATATGATGTTGTAATAACTATGTATAGTTATTCTTTACACCATTATACCCATCCATGTAAGGTGGTGGTGGAAAATAGATTACACCACGGCGTGGAGACGGTATTCCGTACGTACGCACGCGCGGTGATTTCATTTTCCGTAGGATGGATAGATGGTGAAATAGGGTTGTTTCATACTTATAATAACATATCAGTATATGAGTGATACTGATGTTATTACTTCATATTGAAACAACCTAAGAAGAAGAAGTGGAAGAAGAAATAAAGATGAAAGAATTGATAACGGTAATTACCTCTTCTTTGAAGTGCCTCTTTGAGACCTCCTCTTAGGGCACTAAAATTGGACTTTGAGGAAGACCAGAACCTCTAGGATGTTTCTAGGGAAGTGGAGAGGAGAAATTGGCAGGGGTTGGCCGAGCTTGAGTGCTCAAATTGGTGTGAGGAGGAGGGGGAGGAGGTGTCCTTTTATAGGGGAGGAGAGGGGCACCTTAGGAATATCTCAAAATATTATTTTATATTAAAGTCAAAATCGGTTTATAATGGTTCCAAAGGGTCTTATTTCGAAGCTAAAGTGGGGATGGGTCGAAATCCTATCAACCAATAAGATTTATACAAGTTTAGGGTCTTATTTTAACCTTATCAATTAGATTTAACTCTAAGTTAAATAATTTAACTTTTACCGTGTCTTTTTGTTTTCTTTCACTATATGGTTAATACACATACTATAACATGCCAAACGAACCCCAAATTGTATATTATTAATACATATATCCTTATCTAAGTCATTTGGACGAACCTTAGATTTTTAGGAATAAAATAACAATTAATAATATAATATTTGATTTAAAAACTCTTTTGTGTCAATTTTGACACTATTTGATATATGATTTTTGTGAAAGTCATAACAGAATTATATGTTCGAACCAAGTTGATTAAATCAACAATAATATATCATAGTAACCTAGAAAATTAGTGTAATTCATAAAAAGTCTTAAATTACATTTATTTTGGTATTTATATTATCAATTATGTCAATATTTCATTAATAAGATAATTACTGCATCATCTTTGTGTCATAAATAAATTATATTATTTGATGTCTAAAAATTACAAATAAAATACCATCATGTAGGAAATATTTTTAGCTTTCTAATGAATATTTATAGTCGAATTTATCTTATTTATAACCCCATATTAAAAATGATTTACTTATTAAACTTTGATTTTAACTATTTTAACCCTTCTTTAAATAAATTAATAATAAATGTCCTAATCTAATCCAAGTGGGCCTAAATGGTCATATTTTATTCCTAAGTTTTTTTTTGGTCGAATTACACTTGTCCAATAGAATTAGGACATGTGTTAGGGTAATATTAATATCATATTTACCCATAGTTACCCTATTTACTATTTACCGTGGTAAAAAAAAAGTAAAAAGTTACTATTCACCAAAAAATTATTTTCATCTCATTGAATCACATTTTAGTCCTTGATATTAACCGTGTGTCTCGGATTTTCGAAATTCCATTCACAGAAGCGGTAAAATTAAGTTTTATGCAAAATTCAGTTTTTAACCTACCACTTAGTAGTTTCACTATTCATCAAAAATTGATGTTTTTCAGAACAATGCCAAAATTTCATCCCAAGCTATATTTCTTATTCCGAATTCAAAAATGAAGTCTATCTTACCAAATTCATAACATAAAAGTTGCATTAATTAATTTTATAATTAAATCCCGCTGTTAAAACAAATAGCGTGTTTTTAAGAAACAATATCTATCAAAAGATTGACACTTGTTTATGTCTAGTTTAAATGAGAAATTACATCCAATGACCAACATTGTATTAAATTGTAAAAATATATTCTAAATATACTTTAAAACTACTCAAATTAATAATTTATCACTATTAATTATTTCTATTAAAAAAGTTGTTTTTTAATTATAGTTTAGTAATTTTCAATATTCATCAGAATATGAAAGTTATCCGAAATGTACCAAAATTTCACCATAGGCTAAATTCGATACTCCGAATCCAAAAATGAAGTTCATTTTGAAATATAAGATTTACAGAATTTTAAAAAGTGGTTATTACTATTCATAACGGCTAGTTTTAATAATATTTTAATAGCATATCATTGTTTCGTGAAACTCAGGATTACGTACCACACACGCTATCGAGGAAGGTTGCGATTGCGTGTAATGCAAGGCAAGTCAAGGATGCGTGTTGTGCAAGCTCCTTTTGGTGTAGCGTATAACACAAGACATTAGTAAAATAAAAAAGAATATTTTTCATAAAATCTTGGGCTGTTACATTCTACCCCCCTTAAAATGAATTTCGCCCTCGAAATTCGTCGGGGTTATAAATGGTTTACTATTCGAAAGTTTCTTTAATAGAAACCCACATCGTAAAAGGGAATACCAAAACTTGGCTTTAAAAACTAATGTATGAAATGTAACGATTACCCAAATAAACTAATCACTGGGTTTCCACATAGGTGAAAATATGGATATGGAAGAGAAATCTAACCATCATGTTCTGATGGAGAGTGGTAGAGAACATGGCTATGGAAAAGCCAGTAATCACAAATCCATAGATTTGTGATGATATAAGGTACCATCTGATTCATCAGGTATAAGATCACTAGGACAACATTTTTTTGGTTTTCAAGATCATTTCCCTAAAGTTGAAAATTTGCTTAGAATAAATACTTACTTTATTTTGGTACAATCTCACTTTTGTTCGTGCCTTGAACAATTTCTACTTCATCTCTTAAATAAATGATGTTGAATTTGTTATTCGTGAAGTGTTAGCAGATCATGTGATAGAATGACGGGTCATTCCATCTGTCTCAAACAAAAGGTTAGTAAAAATTATATACATAAGTCGATCTATAGTGAGATTAATCACATATGGTTTCTAAAATGGACTTATACTTCATATATCATACTACTTAATATAATAAAACTAGTTTCTACTAAACAGGGACTTCCTGTAGGCCAGTGGTAGGCGATAAAGGCCAGTCGCACTTCGGTTGTGGGTTTGATTCCTACAGCCTTGTCCGAAGCGATGGGCTGTCGCCCGTCCTGCAGGTTGTCCTTTTTCTAAAACTACGTTACTATAACATCTCATCAATAATATCGAAAATCTTCTATCCTTAAACAATACTAACTTATGTCCAACATAATCCAGTCTAATCTTTAGGCTTATACATAATACTGCCGTCCACTCTCATAATATAGTGACATCGATTACCAGAGATTTAATACTGTCGTTGATCCCCACATATCATAAGATATGTCTTGTTGGTCACATTCCAAACATTCAAAGTCCTTAATCGTGTATTCTCTTGAATACCTTAGTGAAAACATGAGTGCAGTTAAAAGTTAACACTTTCCACATACCAAAATCCTCAAAATTCTATATACTCAAACCATGATATCACTTAGTCCTTATATCAATCATGAGCTCATGAATACTATTAAAAATTTCATTTTCTCGTCTTCATTATGCGCATATCATCTTATTTCCAAAAAATATCTCAACCACTTTGAATACCACATCAATAAATATTGCAATACTCAATGATACAACATTATCCCATTACATAAACACTTAATCATTCCACCACATCATTGTCATATTCAACATTGCCAATAGTGATCGCATGTGATTTCCCTTTGTCCTTTGCCTTCAGTGGTTGCTCATGTTGATCATCACTAACCCTTGGATTAGGGCAATTATTAGCATAATGCCCCATTTCCTTTCACTTGAAGCATTGAAGTGTTGGCGGTGCGTTCTCTGCAGTGTTTGCTTTATTCACATCATTAGAAACCCTTTTTCCATTACTTCGACACTCAGCTGCTCGATGACCTTCTTTTCCACACTTAAAACATTTTCTAGTCCCTTTAAGACAATCTCCACCATGCTTCTTTCCACACTTTGTGCATAAGGAAACATTCATCTTCTTTTCACCATTATTCTGAGATTTCTCCTTGAACTCCATCTTTCGTTTCTTGTCAAAACCATGAGATGGATATGTAACACCAACTTCCATTTCTACCTTGATAGCACAACGCACAATTTCTTCATAGCTACTGAAGTCTCTTATAGCTAATTCCCTTCGAAGACTTGGTTTTAAGCCACTGAAAAATCGATCAACTTTACTTTCAGGTTGGATGATAATTCCAGAAGCATACCTTGCAAGTCTTGTAAAATTTGCTTCATAGGTACCAACAGATTCATCGTCCCTTTGCTTCAGTTCAAGAAACTCTTTCTCCATCTTTGTTCGAAGAATACGAGGGAAGTACTTACTGAAAAACAAGTTCTTGAACTCGTCCCATTCCATGGACTCAATTTCATCTCTTGGCCTCATATTCTTGATAAGATTCCACCATTGATCAGCTTCACCTTCCAAACGATATACTGCTAAGATGACTTTATCATGTTCAGAACATTGAAGAACTGAAAATATCTTTTCAGTAGTACTGATCCATTGTTCAGCCACAAGTGGATCAGAAGACCCACTGAAAGAAGGTGGACGTTGCCTCATGAAGGACTCAATAGAATATTGTTCCCTTCTCTGCTCATTTGGAAGTCCAGAATGATTCATAGCTTGTGTAAGTATAACAATAAGATTTTGCACTCCATCTCCCATAACATTTGTTTGTTCAGGAGGGAAATCATTGCATTGTCCATTGCATTGATCAACACGGTTCCTTCGGGTTCCAGCCATCGTCTAAAACCCAAAAAGAATAGTGTGAGAGGCAAAAATCATGCTAGGGAAAACAACATAATAAAGGGGGAGTACCTTCAATATCCAACATCTTAGGTTTAATTCTATGATCGTTAGCGTAATTCTATTACTATAACCTATACGTATACTTATCCCTAGGGACATCCCTAGACATACCTTAGAAATATCTCTAGGGATCTCACTAACGTTTTCGCATCCTAGTTTCCAAAGGTTGACTAAACCTTTCCTCTGATACCAACTGTAGAGACCCGAAGCTTATCGTACATGGACATTACATTACTTTAGCGGAATACTTAATACATAACAAAAATATACACACAAGGATCGTAATAGTTTAGTGTCTTTGGAAACTCGGAACGTAATCTTCTAATCCTGGTGAAAGATCTTCAAAATCTCCCACAAAGATCTTCCTTTTTTTACCTAAAACCTTTCTTTATATCCTGGGGAAAAGAAAACATAAAAGGGTGAGCTCAAATGCTCAGTAAGGGTAAACAAAAGAAATATCAATCACATAATTTTCATAAGAACATAACATTTTTGGAAATCTTAACCTGCAAAAGAGCGCATAATTTCATAACATGGGATAAATCATTGTAGTGAAAATGAAACCCTTACATAAAACATTACTCATTGTGGCATACACACATAATCATAGAGAATCATTTCTTGTTAGTCAAGACTCATTGCCAAGACTATCTTAGTGGACAAAGTCCATTTCTGAATCGAGTAATCCTCGTTTCAGTCCTGTTTCACTGAACCGGTATAATCTACCATTCCAGCCATGTCTATCTCATGAGATATGAAATCTTTACCCAATGCATTGGAGGGAGATATAGGTCCCACCCATCTCTTAATGATACCATTCTTATGTGTGCCACAAAATCATAAATCATACATCATTTCATAACCCATGTAATAAAAATGGGATTCTTAAACAACATGACATCATAAAACCATTCATATAAGATAAAGGAATTCATAAACATAATTCCATCACAACATAGTCAAATCAATGTAAAAATATGGATAGAAACAGAACCCTTTATTATCTTATATGGAAAATACTTTTGATAAAACACTTGAAATGAATTCTTGAGGAAAATATCCTTTCTTCTTCAAAATCAATTTCTTTTCACAAAACATCATGCAATTTTAAAAGAAAGAGATTTTATTGAAAATAGTCATGAAATCTTTTAGAGGAAGCTTCATTAAAATAAGGCTTTATAAAACAGTAGAAATCCGTTCGTGCCGTATAAGTTAAAAAAAACATTCTTCGTACTTTTGTCGGAAAAGTCAAAAAGTACCTCGTACGAAAAACGACAAAAGATTCCTTTCATACGTATCACTAAAAACTCACCGAAGGGTAAAAATGGACTTAAACAATTTTAGGTGGATGGAAATAATATTACATATTGACTAAACATGGATGTGGATGATAAAATACACCCCAGTAAATACTTACGAATAAACAATCTCGGATAAAAATGAGATTGTGATATTTCCCTTACCTTAGGTCCGACTTGCTTTGTAAGTGTCCGAACCTCCTGTATAATGATTTAAATCATGTTATTGACTTATTACAGAATCATATTCATTGTTATGATATCATATATGGTTCACTTATGACATTATATTACCCGTTCTTTTGTAAATTCCATGTTAAAGAAGCGTTTTGGGTAAAATCGTTTCATTTATCGTAGGTGTTTTGACTTGTTGTTCTTGACATCATTATTACTTATATCATGATTTACTTACTTCCAGAATATAAAATATGATTTATATATCATATATATTCAGTATATATATATATATAATAGGTAGATAAATGAAAAACACCGTTCATGGAGACGGTAGTCCGTACGTACGCATGAACGCTGTTTTCCTTTCCTTATTGTCTTGAAATGGAAGTAAGTAGATGACATACATATGTATATATATACATAAATCCAGTAGCTTTATAATGTCATATATTTCATTATTATTTCTTATATATACATTATAATCATTCTTAAATGGTTAACATGCAGAATGAATCTCATCGCGTCGTGGAGACGGTATTCCGTACGTACGCACGAGCGATGATATCATTTCTATAAATATTGAATTGAATTGGAGTGGATTATACAATATATCAGAATCAATATGATGTTGTAATAACTATGTATAGTTATTCTTTACACCATTATACCCATCCATGTAAGGTGGTGGTGGAAAATAGATTACACCACGGCGTGGAGACGGTATTCCGTACGTACGCACGCGCGGTGATTTCATTTTCCGTAGGATGGATAGATGGTGAAATAGGGTTGTTTCATACTTATAATAACATATCAGTATATGAGTGATACTGATGTTATTACTTCATAATGAAACAACCTAAGAAGAAGAAGTGGAAGAAGAAATAAAGATGAAAGAATTGATAACGGTAATTACCTCTTCTTTGAAGTGCCTCTTTGAGAACTCCTCTTAGGGCACTAAAATTGGACTTTGAGGAAGACCAGAACCTCTAGGATGTTGCTAGGGAAGTGGAGAGGAGAAATTGGCAGGGGTTGGCCGAGCTTGAGTGCTCAAATTGGTGTGAGGAGGAGGGGGAGGAGGTGTCCTTTTATAGGGGAGGAGAGGGGCACCTTAGGAATATCTCAAAATATTATTTTATATTAAAGTCAAAAACGGTTTATAATGGTTCCAAAGGGTCTTATTTAGAAGCTAAAGTGGTGATGGGTCGAAATCCTATCAACCAATAAGATTTAGACAAGTTTAGGTTCTTATTTTAACCTTATCAATTAGATTTAACTCTAAGTTAAATAATTTAACTTTTACCGTGTCTTTTTGTTTTCTTTCACTATATGGTTAATACACATAATATAACATGCCAAAAGAACCCCAAATTGTATATTATTAATACATATATCCGTATCTAAGTCATTTGGCCGAACCTTAGATTTTTAGGAATAAAATAACAATTAATAATATAATATTTGATTTAAAAACTCTTTTGTGTCAATTTTGACACTATTTGATATATGATTTTTGTGAAAGTCATAACAGAATTATATGTTCGAACCAAGTTGATTAAATCAACAATAATATATCATAGTAACCTAGAAAATTAGTGGAATTCATAAAAAGTCTTAAATTACATTTATTTTGGTATTTATATTATCAATTATGTCAATATTTCATTAATAAGATAATTACTGCATCATCTTTGTGTCATAAATAAATTATATTATTTGATGTCTAAAAATTACAAATAAAATACCATCATGTAGGAAATCTTTTTAGCTTTCCAATGAATATTTATAGTCGAATTTATCTTATGTATAACCCCATATTAAAAATGATTTACTTATTAAACTTTGATTTTAACTATTTTAACCCTTCTTTAAATAAATTAATAATAAATGTCCTAATCTAATCCAAGTGGTCCTAAATGGTCATATTTTATTCCTAAGTTTGTTTTTGGTCGAATTACACTTGTCCAATAGAATTAGGACATGTTTTAGGGTAATATTAATATCATATTTACCCTTAGTTACCCTATTTACTATTTACCGTGGTAAAAAAAAGTAAAAAGTTACTATTCACCAAAAAATTATTTTCATCTCATTGAATCACATTTTAGTCCTTGATATTAACCGTGTTTCTCGGATTTTCGAAATTCCATTCACAGAAGCGGTAAAATTAAGTTTTATGCAAAATTCAGTTTTTAACCTACCACTTAGTAGTTTCACTATTCATCAAAAATTGATGTTTTTCAGAACAATGCCAAAATTTCATCCCAAGCTATATTTCATATTCCGAATTCAAAAATGAAGTCTATCTTACCAAATTCATAACATAAAAGTTGCATTAATTAATTTTATAATTAAATCCCGCTGTTAAAACAAATAGCGTGTTTTTAAGAAACAATATCTATCAAAAGATTGACACTTGTTTATGTCTAGTTTAAATGTGAAATTACATCCAATGACCAACATTGTATTAAATTGTAAAAATATATTCTAAATATACTTTAAAACTACTCAAATTAATAATTTATCACTATTAATTATTTCGATTAAAAAAGTTGTTTTTTAATTATAATTTAGTAATTTTCACTATTCATCAGAATATGAAAGTTATCCGAAATGTACCAAAATTTCACCATAGGGTAAATTCGATACTCCGAATCCAAAAATGAAGTTCATTTTGAAATATAAGATTTACAGAATTTTAAAAAGTGGTTATTACTATTCATAACGGCTAGTTTTAATAATATTTTAATAGCATATCATTGTTTCGTGAAACTCAGGATTACGTACCACACACGCTATCGAGGAAGGTTGCGATTGCGTGTAATGCAAGGCAAGTCAAGGATGCGTGTTGTGCAAGATCCTTTTGGTGTAGCATATAACACAAGACATTAGTAAAATAAAAAAGAATATTTTTCATAAAATCTTGGGCTGTTACACATCTGATTGAGGATGAAAAGCTGTACTAAAATTTAATTCAGTACCCAATGACTTCTGAAGGCCTTTCAAAAAGTTAGAAGTGATACTAGTATCACGATCAGATACAATAGAGAGGGTAACTCCATGCAACCTGACTATCTCTTTAAGATACAAATGGGAAAGTTTATCTTGGGAAAAGTATCTCGTATAGCAAGGAAATGAGCAGATTTGGTCAAGCGATCAACAATAACCCAGATTGCATTATTACTTCGAGATGTCTTCGGTAATCCAACAACAAAGTCCATGGATATATTCTCCCATTTCCACTCAGGCACTGGTAAAGGCTGAAGCATCCCTTTCGGTAACTGTCGCTCTGCTTTAACCTGCTGACAAGTCAAACACTTCACAGTAAAATCAGCAATGTCTATTTTCATTCCATCCCACCAGTAATACTCCCGCAGATCTCTATACATCTTAGTACTTCCCGGATGAACTGAAAACGGAGAACTATGAGCTTCACATAACAACTATCTCTTCAACTGTGAATCACAAGGCACACACAATCTCTTCCCAAATCTCAAAACACAATCATTATCAATGTTGAATTCAGGAAACTTACCTTTTCTGAACCAGCTCTACCTTTTTCTGCAACTCACTGTCTTGCTTCTGTGCTTTCTTGATTCTATCTGATAGAGAAGATCTCACTGATACCTAAAACAAAACAGAAGGTCTTCCTGCACCAACAACTTCTATGCCAAATTTCATCAAATCCTTCACCAAAGGATCACGTTCCAAACACAACATTCCTAATGAAGCATTACTTTTTCGACTCAAAGCATCAGCCACTTTATTTTCTTTTCCCGGATGGTAATGAATTGTACAATCATAATCCTTGATTAATTCTAGCCATCTCCTCTGTCTCATGTTTAACTCTTTCTGAGTGAATATATACTTTAAACTTTTGTGATCGGTATATATTTCACACTTTACTCCATTCAAATGATGCCTCCAAATTTTTTAAGAAAAAACAACAGCAGCTAATTCCAAATCATGTGTAGGGTAATTTACCTCATGAGTTTTCAACTGTCGTGAAGCGTAAGCAATTACCTGATCATTCTGCATTAGGACGCAGCCAAGTCCTTTCAATGAAGCATCACTGTATATAACAAACTCACCATTCCTGGAAGTTAGTGCCAAAACTGGAGCATTCACCAATCTTCTTTTCAATTCCTGAAAACAATCATCACATTCTTTTGTCTAGATAAACTTAACACCCTTCCGAGTTAGCTTAGTCATTGGACTAGATAATCGTGAAAAATTTCTAACAAACCTTCAGTAATAGCCCGCCAAACCAATGAAGCTATGAATATCGGTTACATTTGTGGGTCTTGGCCATTCTTCCACAACTTTTGTTTTTGCAGGATCAACAGTTATTCCATCTTTAGAAACAATGTGACCAAGGAAGGAAATTTGTTGCAACCAAAACTCACACTTGATGAATTTCCCATACAGTTTCTTTTCTTTTAAGGTTTGCAAGATAACCCTTAATTGTTTTTCATGCTCTTATTTACTTTTAGAAAACACCAAAATATCATCAATGAAAACCACCACAAAATTATCCAAGAACTCATGGAAAATTCTATTCATTAAGTCCATGAATACAGCAGGTGCATTGGTTAGCCCAAAAGGCATTACTACAAATTCATAATGGCCATATCTCGTACGGAACGCGGTCTTCAGAATATCTGCCTATTTTACCTTCAGCTGATGGTACCCCGATCTCAAGTCAATCTTTGAAAAAAATGAGCTCCCTAGAGCTGATCAAACAAATCATCGATATGAGGCAAAGGATATTTGTTCTTAACAGTGATATTATTCAAGGCTCTATAATCAATGCAAAGTCTCATAGAACCATCTTTCTTTTTAACAAATAAAACAGGAGCACCCCATGGTGATGTGATAGGTCTAATGAAACCTTTCTCTAATAAATCTTGCAATTCCTCCTTCAACTCTAAAAGTTCAATTTGTGCCATTCGATTAGGGGGTTTTGAAAATGGCTTAGCATCAGGAACTAAGTCAACAGTAAACTCAACTTCCCGATCTGGTTTTATTCCAGGCAACTCATCAGGAAAAACATCAGGATAGTCATTTACCACTGGCACATCATTAATCTGAACAGTTCCTTTATTTTCAACTACGTGTGCAAGGTAACATTCATTTCCATCTTTTACAAGTTTCTCGGCCTCTTGATATTTTATCAAAAGTAAGGGTTAGTTCTTGTAAACAAACTGAAAGTATTTCTGAAAAGAAACTTCTTTAGCTCTACAGTCAATCTTAGCATGGTAAATAGAGAGCCAATCCATACCTAGGATAACATCAAACTCTACTAGAGGTAGAACAATAAGGTTTGCAAGTAGGTTCTTTCCACAGATAAGGATAAAAAGATTCTTATAAATTCTTTTTGCCTCAACATTCCCCCCAGGTTTTCTTACCAAAAGTTCAGGAGTCATTTCTTGAGATGGTATTCCAATTTTACATGAAAAGGTTTCAGAGATGAAAGAATGTGTAGACCCCGAATCGAACAACACACTGGCATAATCTGAAAAAACAAACAATGTACCTGATACAACTTCATTTGATGGCCCGACATCTGCTGAAGTAGTTGCAAAGGATTTCACCACCCCTTTCTGCTTGTAGTCTAACTGCTTCCCATCACTCAAGATCTTTGTCGGACACTCGTTTGCATAGTGACCCATCTCATTTCACTTATAACATTTCACTAACTGTAAATCAAATTTGTTCTTACCTTCACCTTGATCCTTTTCAGTGCAATCACGAGCCTTATGTCCCATCCTACCACATCGGTAGCACTTTCCAGAATTCAGAAGACATTCCCCAGCATGCCTTTTGCCACATTTATCACAAACTGGAAACTTAGTTCTCTTACCATCAGACTTTTTTGAAGAATTCTTACCTTTCTCCTGCCACCTCAGTCTCTTCTTCTGTTGGTTGTTATAGAAAACTTGGTCATCGGAAAACTCCATTTCCACCTTCTCAGCACATCGAACAAGCTTTTCATAACTTTTAAACTCACGAGAAGCTAATGCCCTTCGATATTTTGGCTTTAATCCTGAGTAAAAATGATTGATTTTACTATCAAGGTCCCGGATAAAATTTGGAGCATACCTTGCCAATCGAGTGAACCTTTCTTCATAGGCAGCCACTGAGTCTTCATCTTGCCTCAATTCCAAAAATTTCTTTTCCATCCTAAGTCGAACAGCCTTAGGAAAATACTTCTCAAGAAACATACATTTTAATTCATCCCAGTCAAGAGCATCATTCTCATCGGCGTCCCTGATATTTTTAACCATAGACCACCACTGATCTGCTTCACCCTCCAAACGGTAAATAGAAAGACTAACCTTTTGATTGTCTGAACACCCCATGACATCAAAAATCTTCTCCAGTGCTTTAATCCACCCTTCAGCTAGCACAGGGTCAGATGATCCTCTGAATGATGTAGGATGTTACCTCATGAAATGTTCCACCACTGACATGTTCCTCTGCGGTTGATCTGGCTGATCTCGTGCATGGATACCACCACCATTTATCGCTTGAGTCAACTGCGCCATTACTGCAACAAACGGTTCAGTTCCAATTCCGACCATTTCTGGATGCTGATTCGGAAGGTTATTTCCTTCTGTATGCCTTCCTAGCACTACTTCCCTGTTTCCTCTGCGGAAAACCATTCTGAACAAACATGTCTTAGATGAAGCAACATGGTAATCTTTAAATGCTATATCATTTCAAAAAAAAAATTGGATAATCATTTAATAGAATTCTAACTCCTAAAGTTATCTAAACCGACCTTTGATACCAACTATAAGGCCCCAGCCTTAAACCTTACTTATTCTTGAGTTATTACAAGATTACACATTGAGGATCTTTTTGGGTTTAGAGTTTTAGAGAATTAGATCATAAAACTTGCATTACATTCCACATATAAACAAAGTGGTTACATAAAGATAGTATTATTCATTCCCATCAATGGAAACTCATTTAAAATAAAACATGGATTATTTATTGACACTTCCTTGACACTATCATCATATCATGTACCTTTCCCTTGACCTGTGAAAAACATTTCAAAAAAACTTGGGATGAGCATAAAAAGCTCAGTATGGGTTATAAAAACATGGAAAGCAAACATGGGTACATATATACATAAGAATGAAATCATACTTTACCCATAAAACATAGGCACATTAACATACCTCATAAAATCATGAATAAATCATAGAAATCATAAGACATAAAGGTAACTTGAGGCATTCATAACATTCTTACGTAGGGAGTAACCCTCTTGGTTACGTTTGGAATACCCATCACAGTATATTCCCTAAATCTATTCGGAGAAACCTTAACGTTTCACTCCTTCGCGTTACCCAATGCATTGGAGAGCTATATCGGGCTCACCCGCCCTTAGTTTATCACGGAACCACCCGTCTTCATAATAATGCCCAAGAACCATAACATAATTCATATCACATAAAACATGCATAAAGGAAACATAACATATCCACCTTTGAATCACAAGATATCAATACAACACATTGATATAAAAACATTATGAAAACCATTTTCAATACCAAAGTAAAACATGGTATTTATTTTTCTTTTAAGAAGAAGGTATGGCATGTAGAGGAAGCCGAAACTCAAATAACGGTCACGACGACGGAGAAGCCGTTGTCGCCACATACGTACGACAGAAACATTCCCTTTTGTCGTTTAGTAAACGCTTCGTATAAAAAAGATTCCTTTTGAATAAACATAAAATTCAAAGGGGTTTATACACTGTATAAAAGAAAGTTGTTTATAAAATAAAATATGCCTCAATGAAAGGAGATTGAGACGAAGTCACATACCTCGTATCCGACTTGACCCGACCGTTCTTTAATCTCCTGAATAATAAACTTGAGTTAATCTCTACTTGCTTATGAATCTTTTTCAAGTTCATTATTCCTTTTATACCATGTTATGAACATCATGTAATCAGTTAAGTTAATAATGTTCATTTTGCCGGTATTTGGTTCTTAAGTCAAAAATAGACTTCTTACACTTACATGTTGTTAATTTGGAAAAAGGTTCATTATATCCAGAATGATATTAAAGATTTGGATAACATATATATCATATATATTCATCATATACATGTATTTATAATATTACATAACATTTAGAGGTAAGAAATGAAATGCACCGTTCATGGAGACGGTAAGCCGTACGTACGCATGAACGCTACTTCCATTTCTATTTCGTATTTCTGGAATGGAATAATAATGATATAAGAGTATATTGTAATTCCAGTATAATAACATATATAATATCATAGTTCCATCCTTTATATGTCCCACATATGGTATTTGAAGAATCAAATCACTTTCAGGGGCGGTAGTCCGAACTTCCTAAAAAGAAGATATCGTGTTTACACATAATGGAAACCATAAAGGTATGCCCAAAATAAAAAAAACAGCAGCTTAAGGAAAACATAAACATATTATATATCATATATAAAAATAGTGACATCATAATGGCCACCTTTGAAGGTGTTAAATGAGTATTAAACAATCATCGTTTCGGGAGGCAGAATTTCTCCATCCACGGAAACCGTATGTTCTTTAACCATTTGATGTAGTTGTGTGAGTGTGTAGCTCAAATATATCTTATACAAACATCCTAGTATATTGAAGATACTGTTGTTGTTACAAAATAAGTAAATAAAAAGAGTTTAGGGGGTTGGAGAAGCAAAATAAAACAAATGAACATGAGAGAATGAATTACCTTAAAAAGTGTAACTCCTTTTTATTTGAGCCTAAAGGCTTCCTTTGAAAGGATTCTGCCCAAAGGGAATCCTCTAGGATGAGTAGAGGGATGTGGAGAGAGTAAATGGGCAGGGGTTGGCCGAGAAAAAGGCCTGAGGAGTGTGTGAAATGAGGTAGATGTGGGGGCCTTTTATAAGAGGAGAGGAGGGGCACTTTTGGAAAGTAAAGAAATATTACATTATTTGAAAATGTGTTTCGGTTTTAAAAGGTCCCACACTGATATAATTCGTGGATAAGATGATAAGGGTTCGAAATCCACTCATCCAATTGGTTTTGGCCATGTGTAGTTCATAGATTTTACATTGTCTTTCCATTTTATTTAAATCTTCAAATAGTGATGTCATCGCTGCATCATTATTATGTCATAAATAATTTAATTTATTTAATGTCTAAAAATCATTAAAAAAATACTATGATGTAGGAAATATTTTTAGCTTTCCAATTACTATTTATAATCAAATATCTGATCTTTATAGCCCCATGGAAAAATTGTTTTCGTAAAACATATTATGTTTGTGTCATTTTTACTTTTACATTAAATAAAAAGTTATTTATGTCATTTCCCAACCAAAATGTCTCCATTGGGTCCCCAAGTTGACCCATGGCTTGTATTGGTCGGCCATGACACAACCAATAAGGTTGGGACATGTGTCTAGGTCATTTCATATTATTAAAGCATTATTTATACCTTAAACTACCCTAATTACCACTAATCGCGATTAAGAACTTAATAAGTTACTATTCACCAAAAAATTATTATAATCTCATTGAACCACATTTTACTTATTAATGACAACCATGTATGTCGGATTTTTGAAATTCAAAAAACAATGATGGCAAAATTTCATTTAAACGTAAAATCAGTCTTTATAAGTACCACTTAGTGGTTTCACTATTAATCAAAAATTGGATTTTTTCATAAAATTACCAAAAATTCACCCTAAGCTATATTTGATATTCCGAATTCAAAAATGAAGTCTATTTTACAATATTCAATACATATAAGTCAAATTAATTAATTTAATAATTAATTCCCGCTGCCAGAGCAAATAACGTGTTTTTACAAAACAATAAGTATCAAAAGATTGACACCAGTTTAAGTCTAATTTCAAAGTGAAATTGATTCCAACGACCACCATTGGATAAAATGGTAAAAATATATTCATATTACACATTAAGAACAATTAAAAAGCTAATCTAATCATAAAAATAAATTAGATTAAAAAGCAGTTTTAATGTAAAATGCAATATTTTTCACTATTCATTAAAAAATGAACATTGTCAGAAAAATTCCAAAAATTCACACAAAGTAAATTTTGATGTCCCAATCAAAAAGAATAAGTTTATTTTGACAAAAATAGTTTATAAAATTGTCAAAATATAGATTCAAAAATGGTTTTCCATCAAAAGGCAGTAAAACAATCTTTTAAGAATATTGGTGTATTCCATGCATAAGATTGTATTTATTTTCATTTTAAGCCTCTATAACACTATCTTAATCATTAATAGACATAGATAAAAAAATATATTATTCATTACTTACTTGGGATGTTACAATCATGGTCAAACCATCATCATTCTATTCACCTTTAAAGAAGCAATATGTTGGTGAATGAAATTTGTGTATTCCCATAACTTCAAATTATTATTTAGTATAAATATAAATTCTATGGACGTGATTTAACAATTATGTAATATTTTTTATAATTATATAAATCTAAAAACATAACATTACGTGGGATTTAAAATATGATAATGACATCGTATTAAACTCTTATTAGTTATTATTTAATTAGGTAGTTTGTCGTACTTGGTAACATATCCTTGTATTCGATATGATTAATGGTTTTGAGAATGAAAAAACATACTATAATATGATTTAAAATTAATTTTTAATATCTTTAGATAGATTTTTATGATTTCCAAAATTCATCGTCTAAAAAATTTCTATTTAGATTTTGTTATCTGAGATGAAACGTAGATGATATAAGTGTATGTAATAAAGGAAATGATAACCATTTAAATCAACAATATCCAATACTTATAAGATATCATTCTATAGTAGTGTAAAATAATTTTTCATGGATTTTTAATGGTAGATCAAATGAATGGGAATAAAAAAATCCTCATAGAAGAACATGTAAATAGTAGATGATGTTGTGAAATAAAGCCATCTAACATTCAATGTTTCATCACACATGGTAAAACTAGAAGGATTTATAGATTCATTGGTGGTGATTTTCAATGTTTTGGAATATATTTAAAATGAAAACATAATTATTTATATATTTTCTTTTTTTAAGGTCATGTCGATCAAAAGTGGAATCTAATTATGAATTTAAATGAAAAGGATGATATTATTTCCCTGAAATTTATATTAATTGATGTTATTTTTCATGAGTGGTATTTTAAAATTTATTCATCGATGTAGAATGTAAATCCCATTTCTGAAGCTGAAATAAAAAACAATACTAATCAATGGGTTCAAACATAGATGATTTCACTTATTATTCCACATAAGATAAGAATTTTTTCTAGACTATGAGAATAAAATTGATAGATTTTATAATGTTTTAAACCTGTGTATAAAAATTGAATTTTCATATTAGGGATTTAAAGGTTATGAGGTGGATGTATGGTGTGATGAAATATCTGATTTTGGTTTTCTTACATATTTTTACATTATGATAAAAAAGTATGAAATTGTGTAAGATTAATGAAATAAATAATTATCCATGAATCAAATCATGGGGAAATCTACCATAAATATTGAAATTTGGTAATAAAATTTTCAATAATTATTTATAGGACTAGGATGGTGTTGGCAATGAGGTTTTCTTAGTCTTTTGTCCCATGAAGGTAAGGGGAAATATTTATTATAAAAATAAATGGAAAACATGTAGTCATCCAATACTAATATTTTATAATGTTAATGAAAAGGTAAATTCGGTTACCTCATGTCCATTTTTTGTTACAAAAGGTGTGATTCCTCATGAAATAAAAACAAATTATAAAATAATGAATTTTTTATTTTATTATAGTGGATAACTGGTCCTAAAATTATGTGATAACATATACATTACATAAATATTCACAATATTTCAATGTCATGATTTCTTTGAGATCCATGGATGAATATATATCTCTGTAACATTCTTGTAAAATTGAATTACGACCTCATTAATTGAATCCATATATTTTGGTAAAAAATACTAGGTATAGTATAAAGGAAATATAAATATTAATAAAACAATCATGTCTAATAATTTGAGAGGGTTTTCCTATAAATCTTATTATGTTTCACATCATCATGACTAATTTTATATTTGGTATCAAATGGATTTTAATTTATCATGATAATAGATATCACAATGCCAAAATCGTTATATTTTCAAATGACTCATAATTTTTATAAATGAATTAATTCATAACATTTGTAACATATGTAGCCGTTGAAAAACTGATAATATATGGAATTGACTATTATCATGAAAATATTATCAAAAGGAACTAAACGATTAAAATTTTTTGTCATCCAATAGATAAAAAATATGTAGATGAATTTATTAATTAATATTACTTTATTCCAAATAGGGAAGATGAATTTACTATTGAATTTTTTTGATACGAGGATAATTTTGATTCCATCTTATAGAATGGTGGAGGTATAAACATTGTAATCGGAAATATTAGATACATGAGATTATTTATAAGGGTTTAATTCTACCTTGATCTTCACCCTTGGTAGAACGAATTTTCGTTTTAATAATTATGTGTGTATTGATGAGAGGTTTCAATTATTTTTTATCAAGAATTTGAAAATATTTGATGAAAAAATATACACTGCCTCAAATCAATGACAAGATTGTTCAAAACAATGGATCTTCATAAATTTTATTGATTATTAATATGTTTAGGTATTTCATGAATAATTTTCATTAAGATGAAATCAGGAGATTGTTTCCCACTCTAGGTATATCCATTATGAGTTTTTGGTTATGAACTATGAGTTGAAAAGTACTATAATTGTTCTTTTAGATATTTTAAAAATATATTTAATAAATATTATGTCTATTTTTCATTTTTTTACAAAATTATACTTTACACTATATATATGTGTAATAGAAGTAACACATATTATTTGTTTCCCATATTTTAAAATAAATGGTGTTATATGAAAAAAATATCAAATGTAAATTTTGGTTATAGAATATTTAATTATATGGAAATGTTATTTCCAATTATGATATAAATACTGATCCAGCAAAAACTAATGTGGTGTAAATTTTACCAAAAACTATATATCCCTAAAAAATTTAATTTTTTTATATTATGTGAATACATTTGATTTAATTTTGAAATATTTCTTTAGTTATCTTTCCAAATATCTATATTAACTTGATATTGATTAAAATTAATCTATATAAAGGAATGTTAAGAATGATTTAAAAAATTCAAAATAAATTTTTATAATGTTGTAGGGGTATCCTTTCCAATATAAAATTGATAATTTTCCATTTGTAGTTATTTTTTAGGGACTTTATAAATTCTGGATTGAATAAGAACACTTAATTTCATATGTTTCAGGTAAATTAATAATATTGAGATATATTATCCTTCAAAGGATCTTGAAATTAAAATTATTTGTTGTTCTTTTATAATCAATAAGTATCATTTATATCATGAAAATGTGAAAATTATATTTACCTTAAATTCTTAAAGAATATATTTAATGAAAATAATGGATAAAATGAGTTAAAGAAGGTAGTTATAACTTCTAAAAATTTGTGACTTCACAATTAACTATTATCTAAGTAAATAAATCAAGCTATTCGATGAATTGAAAAAAATATAATGTACCATTAACAATGTTTGGTTCGGAACACGATCCGTTTATTATTGATTTTATGAATGTTTTCATAGAAACTATGTATGCAGGAACTTAATCCATTTTGGTTCTATTTTCAGTGAATTCATCATTAACAAATAAAATTATGAATTATTAAAAACAAGTTCATGATTCTCACTAAAAGGTACATTTGGTCATGTAGTGTAAGTTTATATGACTTAGGATTGAAAACCATACTTTTTTCATATTTTTAATTATGAAATGTCTTACATGTGACCCTATAATATAATATTTTTTTGAAGATTATAAATCTAAATTTTAATTATATTTAGAATATACTAATATGTATGTAAAAATTCAATAATAATATTGGTGTGGTGGAATAATGAATAAATATGATGAATATTAAAGGAAATCATTGTAGGGTATTTAGAAACTCAACTACCTTTGTTATGTTATAATGCTTCCTCTTGATCTTTTTTCTTCCATGATTGGTTTTATTCACCAAATTAATTTATTTTAGCTTAAAGAATCGTCCACCACTTAATGAAAAATTTTCGATTCAATGATTTTATTTTTATAAATTTATTTCTCAATAACTATATCATTTTTGTGAAACACTTCCATCCACATTAATGATGGTTTCACATCATTTTCCAAATTTATGAATTCCACTAATGTTTACCTTTTATATTTGGAATCTAATATATCTTTTATCTCATGTGACTATTACATTTTACCTTGATTGTATTAAAAATTATGTTTATTTATCCATTTTTATGATGTTGAAATTCTATAAAATTATTAATATAGTAATAAAAATATTTTCTTGTCCAATTCAAAAATATCATATGGCACACAAAAATTTTTCATAAAAAAATTACATACTTATAGATTCTCTATTATAAAAGATATGTTTTAAAAGTAAAAATATTCATAAGGTTTAAATTAAACATTTTTCAAAATGGCTATTGATTTTGACCCAAAACATAATATTTTTTTTGATTATGGTAAACTCATATTATAAAATCTCTTTTACATTTTATGTCATCATATGATAATTCTTAATTATAATGAAATTTTTCCATCTAATGAAATGGAATTAAAAATGATTTTAACATATGATTAACTGTAAATTGAGATGAAATATTACTATATTTTTCAATTGATAATAATTTTATTAAATGAATTCATGTTTTTATATAGATTTTTAAGGCTTCTATTTTTTAGAAAAGATTATTTATTTGATTAATGTCCCCCAATATTATTTTTAATTGCATAAATAATTTATCAATTTTGTTTGAAATATTTTTTGGTTTTAAAGAGTTAATACTAAAATTATTACAATGCTGAATGTATTTATTTTTAAATATTATATTTTGAAAGAGTTTTCAACTATGTCACAAATGTTATTTCCTCTTTTTTTAAATTGATTTATAAGAAAATTATTGATCAATTATTTATAACAATACAAACAAGCATTATTGTTATTTATATTATAGTTAGTATATTTTATTATGCTATATTCCACCTTCATCCATTGAAATTATTATGATATTTTATATAATCCACTTTATGAGAACAATCTCTTCTCCATATGATAATTCAATACTACATGGTATACTAATTATTGATTTCATGTTTAACACATAGGTATCGATGATTAGTAATCGGGATCATATATATATGTGTTTAATACATTTGTTAGGTTCCCAATATCTCATGAGAAAAATATGTTCTGTGTGGACATGATCATGTTGATAATTTTTTATCTAATTATTTGTAAAGACCGGTAATTTACAAGGATTTTTTTTAAATAAATGATAATATTTACGAGTACGCAGTTTCTTACAGCACTTGATTACGATGCACGGTGTGCCCGGAATCAATTTATGAATTTTTTTTTCTCGGGTACGTTCAGTAAACGTATGTACGAGATTTTATATCTTTTGTACTGATGCTGAGAACTAAAATCTGAGGGCACCATTGATCTCGCAGCGTCGGTGAATTCTTAGTGAGACCTACACTGCAGTTGCATTCTGAAGAGACTAGAAGTTTGTTTTGGGGGGTTTTTAATCAAATTAAAAAAAATAAGGTGTTCACCTTATTTTTATTTTATGGTGGTTAAAACCTCCAAGTGGAGGACAGTGGTGGGAGACAACTTCACATAACCTCCCTTGGGAGGATTTTATTTAGTGGGGCCCACACAAGTTTCTTAACTCTTCTAACTCCCCATTAATTTTGGAACACCTCTAAACCCCCAATTATGTGGTTTAAACTCTTCACCTTCCCCCCTTACAATATTGTGCCAACGCACATGATTTAATTGGGAGGAGCCGGGTTATTATTTCATCCTTTTGAATTACATGAAAATACATAATATAAAAGGAAGATTATTATTTTATTTGGGGTTGGAATTCCTCTTCCTATGAGGTTGTTGGAAAAATCTCTCAATGGAGTACCGTTCTTCCAATTAAGAACGTGAAGAACGTGAATAATTTCGATGAAAATATACTTACTTCTTCGACCGAACCTAAAGAGAAGGATTCAACCGCAAAGAATGCCAACAACGCTTCTTCCTGGATCTCCTACCCCAGACACTTCCCGACGTCAACGAATCGACGCTGCCTTTTCCCGTGACTTTGTCAACGTACAATCATCAAGAAAGGTAGGGGTTATTTTACAATTGAATATTCCCCTCCATACCATATCGTATGTTTTGTTCTTTGAGCACCTAATTATATCACCATAATGAGGAGGGTTCAGACCACACAATCATGGCCTGACCCTCCACTTATATTGGTTCTTGTTTGATGACGATGGAGGCGGAACACGCGACGACAAACAACGAGCCGGCTATGATGAAATCCAGAAGCTCAAGGCTGTCAGGTCACCACAAGATCACAACACCGCAATTCCATGTAGTTTACCAAGCCACGGCCAAGCGAGTCGCGACAGTGCGGGAGGGGTGTGGTGTCGTCGCACAGTGCTAGAAGAAAGGGGCCGCAGCCATGAGGGTCACGGCGGTCGGACCGTGGCGCGGCGCCGCGCAGAGAAACTCGGAGACGCGGCCAGGGTGGGCCATAGTAGAGGGGTGTTGCGTCGTCGCACCATGCCAGGGGTGCAGGACCATGGCCTTAGGCAATGGTGGATAGGAGAGGGCGGCTGGCTGAGTCAGCCGCCGGTGTGGGCAGGGCGGGATCCTTCAGTTCCCACGGTTAGCAGGGGTCGGATCCTCGTGCCTTCCGTTTCAGTCAAAGGGTGTCGCAAACCCCCCCCCCCCCACCCTCCCACGAGTGGCCAGCCAGGCCATGTGGGCCAGCCGGACAGCTAGCCCATGTGGGCCACCACTGGCCAGGCCACATGGGTTGCCATCTGGCCACGTGGGGCCCCACAAGGCCACGCAGGTCACCAGGTCGGGCCACCCTTCAGGCCGGGCCACTTTCGGGCTGGGTTGCCCCCATGGGCCGGGTCGTACCTTCGGGGTAGGCCTCCCCTTTGGTTTGGGCCGCCCCTTCATGTCGGGTCAGATTCACGGACCGGGTCGGGTCGGTCCAACTTGGTCGGACCGGAACCGAACCCGTGAGACCCGTTGACACCTTTCTGCCCGTATCATTGGCACAAGACATCCGTTTCAAGAACAGTCACCGGAAATGGTAATCTCGATGAGAGATGGTCCCTTTGAGAATATCCCCCATGATGTTCTGGGTATGGTTGAGATACAGTTGGGTTGGTTCGTACACAAATCAAACCGGGCCCTCGAGTCTAAAAGGCTAATAACTCACAGACCAGGCGTCTGATTGACTCGCCGTCAGTTGCTTTGAGACCCCTATAACATGGAAGTCCTTTGAAATACATCCACGCGATACATTGTGACACTTTTAGTATAGAACAATTGATCGTGGAGCAGATCCTCCCCGAGATGAGTAGACAGAGTGTGGAGACCAAGTAGTTGATAAACCTGACGACTGCTTGACCGATTCGACTCGAAGTGATTAGAGGATCCCAATGGGTAGTGCCTATTATTTTGTTGTAGACCCAAGGTAGACGGAAGGCCTTGTAGTTGGAATCACACCTGTGGTACTCCATAGGAGGAGTACCTCTATAGTCTATTAGGGTGAGGGCCCGATATTTGGCTGCAGACCCACAGCGGACGGAGGGCCTGGTATTTTGCAGTTGACCCGTGGTACTCGACCGAAGGAGTACCTCAGAAGTATAAGGTTAGTGAGAAGTACCTTGGTGTCGCAACATTCCCACTATACTTGACAGAGGAAGCGTTCTCCAGCAGCCATGGTTTGGATAATGAAAATCCTGTTTTGAGCTGAGTCAATGTCTTTTGTGTTTACCTCATGATTGATATGGGTACATGATAACATATGTATTTTTATGGGCATATACCTATGTAATGACTATCCATTGAAAAAATCATTTTTGGTTTATCCATGTTGATTTTGTGAGCCCATGAGGGTCTCAGGGTCCCTACTAAGCATCTTTATACTCACCCATGCATGAGCTATTCCCGCACCTCGTTGTGTTGGATGCAGAAGACAGAAAGCGCTGACCGTGGTGGAGTGTACAAGGACTAGACAGTACTTGAAGGTGGACCTAACGACGAGTTTGTACCAAGAGGAGACGAATGGATGTGGAGCATTGAGGATGATATCTGTACTTACCCTTCATGTAGGATACGTGGTGGATGATCCATGAGCAGCTGGACACCTTCATGTTGTTTGTATTTTTAGTTGTACTTGTTTGTCCTTTCCTTGTACTTTACTGTTGGTCTTGTATTTCCTGCCCCTTTTACTTTTAGTACACTTTTTATATAGCTTTTACTTAGTGTTTTATTCATTTTTTACTTTGGTTGTGTGTGTTTATGGTTTATCAAGGCAATTCCTTCCCAGTTTTAGGAAATTACACTTTTTGTGCTAGTCGCCGGCCCCTGGCCTATGGAAGGCGGGCTCAGGGTAGTCATGATACATGCCCTGGGGGAAGGGTCATGATAAATTGGTATCAGAGGATTCAGTTCTACTACAGAACATATGACTCTGATAATTTTTTTCTTTGATGCAATAGTGTTAAGGGTAATGTGGGTGGTTTTCATTTCATGGAATCCAGTGTTGGTGTGGTGGATGACGTATCCCTACACCAGGACTATGACTACTAATTTCCGATTTACTACACAAAAACACTTATTTTTTGTGTGTTTCAAAAGTTTTTTCATTATTTCAACTCAAACCAGGTCAGCTCACCAGTTATAGTCTTTTGACTGTGTCAAATATGTTTTTTCCTGATGCCCCCCTACGGACGACCAGCAAGAGCCCTGAGATTTGTACGTACTGACATCCCATCGAGCGATGAGGCCTCCATACAGGGCCCTCTTTTAGTTGAGCCACCATTGGTACAATATCCTGATGGGTCACCAATGCCACCAGCCCCAGTAGCAGAGAGTGCGCACTGCTTGAGCGCACAACATGAGTTCCAGTGCTAGAGTCCACACCAATTCATGGGAGATACGGGCCCGCAGGTCGATAAGAATTGGCTGGAGGCTATAGTGAGAGTTTTTAGACTAGTAGAAACATCATCCGACTTCATGGAGATCCTTGCATCCATCCTCCTTTAGGAAGTAGCAGGCAGATGGTGGAGTCTGATTCTACAGGTACATGATGAGGTGACACTTTTATGGGCAGACTTCGAGAGCCTATTTCAGGCAGAGTTTGTGTCATCCACCCTTCGAGCGGTGCAAATACATGAGTTACTTCTTCTGCTACAGGGCCGCATGAGTGTAGCTGAGTACTCAATGAGGTTCACCGACCCGTCATGATACTCAACTGGTTTGGTATAAGACCTGTTATTCTGGGCCCGGACCGTTGAGCAGGGACTCAGGTGAGAGATCAGAGCTTCAGTTATCTACCATAGCATCCTGACTCGGATGGAGGTGTTGGAGCGAACCCTCCTAGTGTAGAGTTTCCTTGCTGAGCAGTCTCCAGCTGCGAGACCCACAAGTAGTCAACTTGGAGAGGAGTCTTCTGTAGCTAGTAGTAGACAGATGATGTAGAGGTCCAGTAGGAATAGACAGATAGGTGTTCAACATCATGAATCAGGATCGGTTGTGCGGGGCACCCAGAGTGGAGACAGATCCAGACATGCCACGAGCAGACCGTGTTACTCATGCAGAGGGCATGGTCACATGGAACGTGACTGTCTGACCCACCGTACTGATGATCAGTAGTAAGTTGAAGGACCTCCTAGGCATAGGATGAGGTTAGATCAAGGCGGTCCGTAGGGAGTAGGTAGACGTGGAAGAGGAGCTGGTCGAGCATCTGGGAGCGGTCGACGATACGAGGTGCTACTGCCACCACCAGCAGGAGGTCCACCCCGACTGCAGGGTGCAGGTTGATAGTTGAGAGCATAGGTTAAGGTAGAATAAGTGTATGACCGTGGAACTCCAGAGATGATTTGAGATACGATCTGTGTCTACCCCACCTTAGTTATAGTTCTTATAGACACATGTGACAGTCACTATTTAATAGCCACTGCCGTTGTTCGGATATCGAAGATTCCGACAGAGCCGTTGGATCAATCCATTTGGATAGAGACTCCTACGGAAGCAGAAGCGATGATTATGTATTGGTGTCGGCAATGAGTGATTACTCTTGGAGGTGAGAGCTTCGGCTGGGATCAACTCATAGCGGTCGAGGCCTTATGACATCATCATGGGTATTAACTGGTTATCTATAGTCCTTGATCAGACCGAATTTATTAGGCACATAGTGCGGTGTGTCTGCATGTATGGGACCAGGTTCACCTTCACCAGGGATAAAGGATCATTTGTAGCATAGGACAGACTATCTTAGAGGAGGGTACCGACGGTCACTCACAAGTTGGCTTGCCTTACCATCGGAGCAGTTGATGTGAAGAGTCTGACTTATCCTGTAGTGGTGGACCAGTACGCAGATGTTTTCCCTGATGATGTTACAGAACTACCTTCTCATAGATATGTGGACTTCAACATTGACATGTACCCTTGGATGACACCAATACCTACACCATAATATCGGATGGCTCTTGCTAAGCTTCGTGAGCTGTGGGTACAACTTGAGGACTTACAGGGAAAGGGATTCATCCAGCCCTGTGTTTCTCCTTGGTAATCCTCAATTCTAATTGCCAAGAAGGATGATGGAAGCTTGTGGATTTATTTCTACTACGATCACCTCAACCAAGTGACCGTGAAGAACAAGTACCCACTCCCGATGATTGACAACTTCATTGATCTGCTCAAGGGACCACGATGGTTATTGAAGATAGACCTCAGATCATGCTATCACTAGCTCGTAGTTAGAGACGAGGATGTGCAGAAGATGGCCTTTAGGTGTAGGTATGGCAATTAGGAGTTCTTGGTTGTAGTCTTCAGCGTAACCAATGCTCCAGTAGTGTTCATGAGTCTCATGAATAGGATCTTCCAGCCTTACCTCGATTGCTTTTTCATAGTCTTCATTGATGACATACTGATCTACTCGGCTACTAAGGAGGAGCATGCCTACCATTTTCAGGTATTATTGGAAACACTCTGAGAGAACTAGCTTTATGGTAAGTTAACGAAGTGCCCGTTTTGGATTCATGAGGTTCACATCATGAAACACGTTATCTCAGAGGATGGAGTGTTAGTAGATCCTGCGGAGATTGAAGTGATACTTGCTAGGGAGCCACCTAGGAGTGTGATAGAGGTACAGAGTCTCCTGGGTTTGGCTGGATACTATAGTAGATTCATTCCAGACCACTCCAGGGTTGCAGCAACACTACCATTCATGACGAAAAAGGGCAACCCTTCGTGTGGTTTGAGAGATGTCTTCAATGCTTTCAGAAGCTAAGGAAGAGGCTGAATAGTGCCCCCATCTTTAGGATTATAGAGGAGGGAGTATGGTATGTTGTTTTCTGCAACACGTCAAAGACCAGATATGGGTGTTTCCAGATTCATGATTGAGCAGTGTTCACTTATGGTTCTCAACAGTTGGGAAAGAATGAGCAAAACTACTCTACCCATGACCTAGAGTTAGCAATAGTGGTCTTCGCCTTGACGATGTGGCGGAACTATCTAATTAGAAACCATTTTACCGTGTACTCTGATCATAATAGTCTCTGATATATTATTTCTCAGAAGGAGCTGAACTTGAGATAGTGGCGTTGTCTTGTGTTCTTCTAGGACTATGACTTCGACAAAGTCTATACTCCTGGGAAGGTGAACGATGTTCCGGATGCTCTCAGCAGGAGATCTGGTATTCAGCTTCTAGGAGAAGCGACATAGAAGCTGGCTACCTTACATATATCATTTGTGGATGGGTATGGAGCATCCTATCTTTAGACTCTTATAGTCACACCTCCAGTTATTCAAAGAGTTAGGGAGGCGTGGTGTGGAGACACTGACTGTGAGACGTGACATGCACAAATATCCATAGGGTAGGCACCTGATGGATTTTCTGAAGGTGGAGAGCATGTCATCCTCATCATAGGACGTACCATGGTACCAGGTGCACTTCAGTAGGAGGTGTTGAATGAGTTCCACACTTCCCCTCTAATGGTACATCCATGTGTGGTGAAGAAGTACCAGGACCATCGACAACAACATTGGTGGCCAGGTATGAAGGGGGTTATAGCAGAGTTTGTCTAATGATTCCTCACTTGTCAACAATTGAAGGAAGAGAACCAGGTTCCAGCAGGCATGGTTCAACCCTTAGAGTTCCCATAGCGAATTTGGTATGAGATATCCATGCACTTCATTCCAGTTCTTCCATGTACCTCCTGGGTCATGAATCGATTTGGGTGATCGTCGACCGACTCACAAAGTCGTCCCACTTCCTACCGATCAAAGAGCAGGGATCAGTAATGATCTTGAGGAACCTATATATGTAGAATATAGTGCATTTACATGGACTACCTTCTTCTATTGTATCCGACAGTGACACATGGTTTACATCTCGGGTATGGAAGGGGTTTCAGGAAGCATTCGGGACACAGCTTCGCTTGAGCACCACCTTCTATCCTGAGACTGATGGTCAGACTGAGTGGACTATTCAGACCCTCGAGGACTTGCTCTGTTCATGTTTTTTCAACTTCGGTTGCATATGAGAGGATCACATGCATTTTGTGGAGTTTTCCTACAACAACAAATTACACTCCACTATCGGTATGGCACCCATTGAGGCATTGTATGGTTGACCATGCAGATCACCACATTGCTGGACATACCCTGGAGAGTTGGCACTAGTGGGACCATAGATGGTACATGCTACAATGGAAAAGGTGCAGATCATCTAGGAGTGGATGAAGACATCACATAGTAGATAGAAGTCATATGCTAACCGGAGACGGAGACCCAGAGAGTTCGAGGATGGAGACCATGTATTCTTACGGGTCTCACCTCGATGAGGTCTACAGAGATTTGATAGAGGAAGAAATTTGTCACTGCGATTCATCGGACCATTCCAGGTCCTCGGCAGAGTAGCTAAGGTGGATTACCGCTTCAAACATCCACTTTAGTTGCACCGGGTGCACGACGTCTTCCACGTATCTCAGCTTAGGAGATACGTGCACAACCCATCCCACATCATCGACCACAGGGAGCTGGATATTGATGATAGGGCGAATTTCAAGGAGGTTCCAGTAGAGATTGAGGATTGACAGGATCAGTTCCTACATGGGAATCGATACCTCTAGTGCGCGTTCGTTGGCATTACGAGAACCTCCAGGAGAGAAAATGGGAGCGGGAGGCTCAGATGCAAGTTAAGTACCCTCACTTGTTTCCATAGAATGAGTTGTAGCTTATGGGGATGTAAATCCCAGAGGTGGGGAGAGACTGAGAATTTCTATGGAATTGTTTTTAAAAGACATGGGAATTTTAACGAGTCCGCTGTTTTTGACAGCCATTGATTACGAGGTCAAGTGTGCCTGGAATCAATTTCGGATGTTTTGCTCGAGTACGTTTAGTAAACGTACTTATGGGATTTTATTACTTTTGAACCGGTGCTCGGAACTGAAAACTTATGGCACCGTTGAACTCAAAGCGTCGGTGAATATATAGTGAGACCTACACCATATTTGCGTTCTGATGATAATAGATGTTAGTTTTGGGGGTTTTTAAATTAAATTAAATAAAAATAATATGTTCATCTTATTTTTATTTTATGGTGGTTAAAATCTATAAGTGGAGGTTAGTGGTGTGGGCCACCCGCACATAACCTCCCTTGGAAGGATTTTATTTAGTGGGGAACACACGAGTTTCTTAACTCTTCTAACACCCCATTATTTTTGGAACACCTCTAACCCCCCATTTATGTTGGTCAAAGTCTCCACCTTCCCTCATTATTTTATTGCGCCAATGCACGTGATTTAATTGGCTGGAGCCGGTTTATTAATTCACCCTTTTGAATTACATGCCAACACATAAAATAATAGGTAGACTCTTATTTTATTTGGGGTTGGCATGTCTCTTCCTGTGAGATTGTTGGAAAAAGAGCTCAACAGAGAACCGTTCTTCCAACGAAGAATGTGAAGAATGCGAAGAACATTGACGAACTTCTTCTACATTCATTAAAGGAACCTATGGAGAAGGAGCCGACCGTGACGAACGCAAACAATGCTTCTACATCAGTCTCCTATCTCGGAATCTTCCCAACATCATCGAATCAATGCCGCCTTTTCCTGTGACTTCGTCAAGGAAAAATAGTCAAGCACGGAATGGGTTATTTTACGATTGAATATTACCCTCTGTACCTCGTCGTATGTTGTGTGCTTTGAGAACCAAATGATATCACCGTAATGAGGATGGTTTGGACCGCACAAACATGGCCTGACCATACCCTTATATTTGTTCTTGATTGATGATGATGGAGGTGGTACACGTGGCGACCAACAATGAGCTGGCCGTGAAGAATGCCGGTGATGCAAGGTTTTCGGGTTGCCAAAAGGGTGTGGCACCACAATACTGCATAATGAACCGAGCCATGACCAAGTGGGCTGTGTTGGTGCCGGAGGGGCGCGGTGCCTTCGCAACGCGCTAGAAGAAAGGGGTCGTGGCCATGAGGGCCACAACGAGAAGACGACGGAGCGGCACCGCCACGCCGTGCGGAGCAGCAAGAAGCTGCGACCTGGGTGGCTAGCGGCGGAGGGGCGTGACACCGTCACGCCGTGGTGGAGGGGAGCGACACCGTCACGCCGCGCCGGTGGTGATGGATAGTGGCCTTAGGCCACGGTGGATAGGAGAGGGTAGCCGGCAGAGCCGGCCACCGGTACGTGCCAGGTGGGACCCTTGGGGTACCACAGTTACTAGGGGATGGTGCCTCGCACTGGCAGTTTCGGTCAATGTGGGGCGCGACACCCCCTCCCAGGAGTGGCCAGCCAGGCCACGCGGGCTACCACCTGGACATTCGGGCCGCCACTAGGCCACGCGGGCCATCGGGGCAGGCCTCCCCCATGGTCCGGGCCATAGCTTCGGGTCAGGCCTCCCCTTCGTGCCAGGTCAGATTCACAGACTGGGTCGGGTTGGTCCAATTGGGTAGGACCGGACCCGAATCAATCAGACCCGTTTACACCATTCCACCCATATCTTTGGCACCAGATTTCCATTTGATAAACCGTCAGTGTTGCTGGTAATCTCAATGACCGATGGTACCTTTTAGAATACCCCACTGATGTTTGGGGTATAGTTGAGATACAGTCCTGTTGGTTCGTACACGAATCAAACCGAGCCCCTGGGCCTAAAAGAATAATAACTCACAGACCGGGTGTCCGATTGAAGCGCCTTTAGTTGCATTGTGACCTGTATGACTTGGTGGTACACTGAGATACATCCACGTGAGACTTCATGAAACTTGGAGTATCGACGATTAGCTCAAAGAGAGGATCCTTCCAGAGACGAGCATACAGAGTGCAGAGACCTAGTAGCTGACAGACCTGACAACTGCTTGACTGATTCGACTCGGAGTGATTTGACTAGCCCAGTGGGGGGCGCCCAGTATTTGGTGGCAGACCCATGGCGGATGGAGCACTTGTTAGTTGGTAGCAGTCCCACGATACTCGATAGGAGGAGTACCTCTGTAGGCTATTAGGGGGAGCATCCAATATTTAGAGGCAGACCCATAGCGGACAGAGCGCCGGTTATTTGGTATCAGACCCGCAGTACTCGACAGGAGGAGTACCTCAGCAGTCTATTGTTTGTGAGAAGTGCCTCAGTGTCGCGACATGCCCAATGTGCTCAATAGAGGAGGAGTTCTCATGTATCCATGGTTTTAGTAATGAAAATACTGGTTTGAGCTGAGTCAATGACTTTTGTTTTTACCTCATGATTGAGATGGGTACATGATGACATAGGTATATATAATGGAATATAACAAAGTAATGGATATACATTGAAATCATCCTTTTTGGTTAATCATTGTTGTATTTCCTGAGACCATGAGGGTCTCGGGGTCCCTACTGAGTATTGTTATACTCACCCTTGCATGGGCTATGCCCGCACCTCATTGTGTTGGATGCAGATGACAGACATCACTAACCAAGTTGGAGTGTATGAGGACTGGACGGTACCTAGAGGTGGACCTCACGATGAGTTGATACCCGGAGGTGATGAACAGATGTAGAGCATTGAGGAGGCAATTTGTACCTACCCTTCAGGTAAGAGCTGTGGTGGACGATCCAGAAGCTGCTAGACACCTTCCCGCTGTTTTCTTTTTTAGTTGCACATGTTTGTCTTTTCCTTGTACTTTACTGTTGTGCTTAATTTCCGGCCCCTTTTACTTTTAGTACAGTTGTTATACATTTTTTACATAGTGTTTTCTCCCACTTGTACTCTGGTTGTGTGTGTTTATGATTTATAAAGGCAATTCCTTCCCAGTTTTAGGGAATTACGCTTTTGGTGCTAGTCGCCAGCCCCTGGCATTTGGAAGGTGGGCTTGGGGTAGTTATGATATGGACCCCAGGGGACGGGTAGTGACATTATTGGTGTAGATTATCTTGTTATACCTTATTCCAATGATTGTGGGTAGACATGGTTTGGTAAATAATTGATTAAATGATTGGGAATATATCTGATCAAGTTATGATTTGTTCACATGGTTGTGTGGTAATATGATCATAAGATTCCTTGTAAACATTTTGGTGTTTTTTCATGATTACATAGAGATTTATACACATGATAATTCATGTACATGATCATGGTATTCTATTTTCATTAGTCTATTCCTAGAAATGATTTATCTTAACTCTATTAAAAAAAGTATTATTTCATATACCTATGATTATGCCATATTTTTATTTCATATACAAATGGATATACTATATATCTCATTTTGTCATCTCATACTCTAATTTCTGTGCGAATGTTTGTTTATATGATACTTTTGTCCCTTATATAATGACATATGGAATTGGAAGAGTTGTTCCATGTTATATTTGATATGATATTTATCTCCTACTATTGTATTCAAAAATTCATTTGATCTATCCATTGATGACAGCTTGATGCCTTTTTTAGTAATTAGTATTTGACCTATAGCCATTATTATATTTCATTTTCATAGGATATAATGATATGTATTACCTATTATGTGTCTAGAAGTGAATATTTTCATTGATCAGTTATAAAATAATGTTCTAAAGATTCATAAAATGTAACACCCCAAGCTTCCATGATAAGTTTCCCTTTGAATAATGCAATGGTGTGCATTGTACGCAACTTCGAGATTCTAACACACCACAAACAATCAAACTAGCCATTATGAATAGTAATACCTAATTTTTTAGATTTTATAAATTCTATATCTCAAAATGGACTTCATTTTTGGATTTGGAATATCGAAATTAGCCCAGGGTTAAATTTTGGTACATTTCGGATAACATTCATATTTTGATGAATAGTGAAAATTATTAATTTTAATTAAAAACAACTTTTTTAATCAAAATAATTAATAGTGATAAATTACGAATTTGAGTGGTTTTAAATTATATTTACAATATATTTTTACCATGTAATACAATGTGGATCATTGAACATAATTTAACATTTAAACCAGACATAAACAAGTGGAAATCTTTTGATAGTTATTATCTCATAAAAACACGATTTTTGTTTTAACAACGGGAATTAATTTTAAATTAATTTCTGCCACTTCTATGTTTTGAATTTGAAAAAATGTATTCCATATTTTAAATCATGATGTTCAATTTGTGTAAATAGGTAACTTTAATTTTTATACATTTTGGATAATTACTTCGGTAAATATTTTATTTACCATGGTTAAAGGGTAAATCTGGTAAACAAGGGTTAAAAAATTAATATTATAATAATAATAAATTTCCCTAAAAAGTGTCTTAACCCTATTGGTTAATACATGGTCGACCATGGGCATCTTTGGGTCGATTTTGGGACCCCATGGATCCACTTGTAAGTGACAATGACACTTTAGTTTAATTAAGTTAAAATAAATACAAAAATGCCACAAGCATATATCTTTTAGAAAAACAATTGTTACATAGGGTAATATATGTTGGATTTTAGACTATAAATATTAATTATAAAGATAAAAATATTTCCTACATAATGATATTTTATTTATAATTTTTATACATTAAATAAGTTAATTTATTTATGAGACAATGGTGATGTAGTAATTACAATAATAGTGAAAAATTATAATAATTAATATTATAAATACCCAAATAAATATAATTTGAGACTTTTATTGAATTAAACTAATTTTATAGGTTAATATGACATATTAGGATTTATGTAAATAACTTTTTTCTAAGTAATCATTCTGTTATGTGTTTCAGAAAAATCAACTATTGAATAGCATCAAAATTGACATAAAAGAGTTTTCAAAAACAATATTATATTATTAATTGATATTAAATTACTAAAAATCTAAGGATCGGCCAAGAGACTTATATCATGATAGTTATATCATTAATGGACCACTTGGGGGTCGCTTGGATGTATATAGTATGTTTATTAACTATATAATATAAAAATACAAAGTGACATGGTAAATGTCAAACTAATTAACTAAGAGTTAAAACTAAATGATAAAGTTAATATAGTGACCCAAACCTGTAAAATTTATATTTTCTGAATGTTCTTCGACCTATACCCACCTTAACCCTTGAATAATCAACTTTGGATCCATTAGAATCCGAATATGAATTTATTATAAAATAATATTTCTTACTTTTCCAAAGGTGCCCCTCAACCCTCTTATAAAAGGGCACTCCTCCTTCTCATTTATTCACACCTTCAAAGCCTTTTGGTTCGGCCAAACCCTGCCCAAATACTCTATAACATCCCTCACTACATCCAAGAGACCTTATATTGATCATAAAGCCATCCAATGGAGCCCTTTTGATCAAATCAAAAGAAAGAACCCGAAGAAGAGGTAATGTTTTTACCACACCTTTTCTAGTTCCTTTCTTCTTCCACTTCTTATTTCTTTGTTATTACCATTATAAAATAATAACTATAGTATCATATATATTATGTGATGTTATTATAAATATGGTACAACAATATTTATTATTCTATCCATCCTTTGAATAACATGTCACCACACGTGCGTACGTACGGCTTACCGTCTCCACGTCATGGTGTAATTATTATTCAATATATTATTATTTGGATGGGTGTAATAATAATGTGTAACTCATCTAAATAATAATTATAACATGATAATTATTCTGTATATATGATATACCACCCAATTATATATTATTTTAATATCAAAAGAATGATATTGTCGCTCGTGCGTATGTACTGACTACCATCTCCACAAACGCGATGATATTCATTTTCCATCGTATCCATTCAAGTATAATTCTCATTTGATGATTAAAAATAATATTTAAGGACTTGATATCATTCTGGATATGAATAATGTAAAACCCATTAATAAAAAATATGGCTCACATAATAAAGAATATAAAGTAAAATGAACCCGTTAACACCCGAAATGACGATAATTCTAAGATATTATTAAAAAATCAATGTTAAAAGATCATATATGATATCATATTAATACATTTGATTCTTTTATAATTAAATAAAAATTATCTAACCATTATAAAGTCGGATAACCTACCGTCAACCAAGGAAAAAGTACAAATTAAGGGGTTTCTTATCTCACTCTTAATTTCGTGAGAATTTCATTTGTCACCACTTATTTATTGCATGTGGTGTATGTGTACTGCCCATGATTGTATTCATTGTGTAATATACTTTAATTTATGGGTATTTACATCATTATTTTATGATCCTTCTTTCATGGGTGCATTTTTCACATGTTATCAAATCGATAAGGGAATTTGATATTTCAATTTCCACTCATTCGGCTTTACGCATATTTCATTGATTATATTACTCCAAGATTATGAGTGGAATCACTATTCATTTGATTATGTCATAATTTCCAGTCCCCTTCCTGTGGATATAATTTTGATAAACATAATCAATCCATTGATAATTTCTCAAATCATCGATATGAATTTGATAAGAGTAATTTTAACTCATTCTCCATTAGTTGAGTTAAACATCCAATTAATTGGTGTTGTTTTTACAAGATTATGTGTGAATGTCCTTTGATTGTTTTACACTAAATATCCAATAATATTTAGTGTATTTATATTCATCACACATAACTATGTCGTTGATTTATCCTTAACCTAATGATACGACCTTTATGATAGATTTCATCTCAATTTACAAGCCATTGGGACTTCTTTGTTGATATACACCAAATCACTTTTATGTGGTGCATATAATGTACTTTGACATAGTATATCATGAATCCCTTTATTCTCATGATATTACAAAGTTTCGATTACATCAATTATTTTTATTCAAGTGTCTCTCTTTTGGTTAGAATCTCTAACTAAAATACCATTTTTAAATGTTTTAAAGAGTTATTCATATAAATATTTCTCATTAATGTCCATGTTTTAAGAAAGGTTTTAAGGATTTATTTATATGGACATTAAAGTTTAGAAATTAAAACTCCTTTTAAAATGTTTCAAAGTGGTATGGGACACTTTTATTCAAAAATCTATTTTTAAATGGCTTCTTGACAAATAGTGTGACGTTTAAATGATTTCAAGAAAAAGGGGGATATTTATCTCAAATAGTTTTGATGATTATTTTCATCTATGTCAACATCCATCATTATTCTTGATTGAGGTTAATGTGATACAATACAATCTTCCATATTGTATCGAATGTGTTATGTTTGACTGTGGATGTGCTATTTTTATACCATTCATGGTTTGTGGTTAATGTATTGACATTTCGTATGCTAGTTTTAATAAGAATGATTATGTTATGTTTAAACCTGTTCAAATGAGAAATGCATTGGACTTAATAAGTGACGGGTGGAGCCCTCTATAGCTCCTCGATGCATCGGTAGGTCTCATGAGACAAACTAGTGTTTTGGCACAAGGCCTTTGCAAAATTTTATTTGTAGTCTTGGCACGTGGCATTGGCTATGTGGTTATGATAGTCTTGCATTATGAATTCCATCATTATGAAAGTGGTTATTGATATTTCATGTGATCATTCAACTAGTAGAATATCCATGTGATTAAGTAAATGGAATTATTTTATTTTATCATTTCCATTTTATGTTTAAGTTAAAGTTTAAAAGGATTTCGTTTTAGATATAAATGGCCTTAAGTGTTTATGTTTATCTATGAAAGATTCTACTATAATGTTATCCTTACTGAGAATCTGAGCTCACCCCTTTCAATGTTTTATTTTTTTCCCAGGATTATGATGAAGTAATTTATAAATGACCTACAGGGATAGTATGAGGTGATATGAAGACAAGATATTGTTGTAGTTTTTTTACCTTATGATGTAATGTAAGACTTATGAATATATCTACTGTTTCCAAGACTACTAAACTAATCGGTTTTTTGAGACTTGATCATTTGTGATCATGCCAATGTTATGTAAAAAAGCACCGATTCTGGGTATCTAGGGTCGGGGCGTTACAGTTGGTATCAGAGGAAGTTTAGTACAAACCATGTAAGAAAGATTTAGATAAACTCTGATTAAAGCACGTAGACCTAAGATTAACATTGAGGATTAGTATAGAATAACTTCCTAGAATTTTGGTATAATAGATATTTTGTGAGTTTTCCAAGCAATACATCCCTGTCTGGATACAAGCAGGTAGAGGCGGCTCTGGCACAGATGTACCTAGGGGTAAAACCCGAAAACTCTGCTCTGAGCTAGACTCGAACAGGAACTAGTGCACGACAACGGGCCTTGCTGGACTCTTGGTTATGACACTCCTGAGGGATATGCTTAGAATAATTTACATTTTCTTTACAAACTGATTTAAAGTATTATATATATAAGATGAGAGTAAATGACCTTGGTCAATCCAAATGTGCTTCAAATTGGGAACATGGTGTCATGTTAATCTATAAATGATGGTATGACTATTATTACTCACACAATGATTTCTTGGTTTAGTCAATGGCTAGATTCCAAGGAAGTCATAGTGACTTTGAGAATGATGTACAAGGTGAGAATGGAGGTGGCAATGAGAAAAAATGGAATTTTTATAGGCATAAAAGATATCGTCTTTATGCCAAATCAATTTTCTAAAAATATGATCAACAATATATCTATTAAACAATTACCAGACTCAACAAAGAAGAGAAAGGTGATGAATGATAAGAGATCCAACAATGGAGACCATGGAGAAAAGAACCCTCAATTTCCATCATGTAGGAAATGTGGAAGGAGACACCTAGGAAAGTGTCTCAATGGGACAAGGAAATGCTTTACATGAGGGAAGGCAGGACATAAAGTGAAGAATTACCGAAGAAAAATGAAGAGTACTTTGGAAGAAGATAAAAATGGTCCCAAGAGTCCATTTACAGTCATTTGCTGTAAATTTAGGGGACCTGGCCATTACCCGAGTGAATGTCCTATTCTATAGGATATTTTATTGGTCAAAGAAGAAGCTATGTAGAAATAAATGGTTGGAGAAATTTTGAAAAAGTATTAGCGCTCCGTGATGATGGGTTTACTTTGGAATAAATTTCTCTTGTATTTGTAACCCTGCAGTTTTCCATGTGAGAATGATATTTGAGGAAGAATTGTCTCTTCTCTTGTGGATATAGGTATAAATAACCATTTGGTTTTATATAATCATTGGGGTTTGAGATAATTATAAGTTATTATAATTTGGGAAGAAAATTCAAGGTTGGATATAACATTTGTGGTTAAATTATGTTATGGTATTTTGATGAATTTATCTCATTTTGGTAATATTATAAAATATATTTTTTGAAAAAGGACATCACGTAGGCCGTGTGACAACCCGTCGCGTCGGAAAAAGCTGTGGGAATCGAACACACAACCAAAGTATGATTTGGATTTATCACCTACCACTGGACTACGTGAAGTCCCTGGTTAGTGTGACTATTATTTTTAGTTAAGTGATTTTATTGATCAATAATAAGTTGATTTGGGTACTTATGTCTTATCAAATGAATACCCTTGGTATAGGAAAATGATTTGGTGATTAAGTGATAAATGTTATTTTGGAAGATGTTTTCTTTTTTGGGAACACTATATGCCCAAGAAAAATAGAATACTATGAGATTTCATTAGAGGAGTAATGATGAATTTTTATCTATGTTTTTATTGTGGATTTATAGTGATTTGGGTTGTTTATGGAAATGATTAGGTTAATTACTTTTAAGTATGTGACTTTAAGAGTATTTCATGTAATTTAGAGATACAATTTAACGTGGAATACTACATTCTTCTATGTTTTGGGTTTCAATATTAGTTTGGATTATATTGAAGGATTTTAAGGACAATTGATTATTGAATGGTATTTATTTAACTTTGGGGTGTTTTTGGTTTAATTTTAGAAATTAACATTAGTGTTTATTTCTATCAAGGAATATCCTTTTGGGGGATCAATAGATATTGTACTAACCATTTTGGTTTTGATTAATCTCTAAAGACAATTTAAATATATAGTTCATCCTACATGGATTATGTGATTCTATAGAAGTTTATTCTAGCTCTTCCAGTGTGACCAAGTCTTCTTGAATACTCATCGTTTAAAAAAATGAGTTAGTTGTGGAAATTTATTAAAGAATAAAACTCTACATAAAATTTAAGTATATATCTTTATATTCTTAGTCAATATCATAAATGAATTCCTCATCCTTATGTAATGTAACTTAAAACAAAAAAATGTGGTCCGTTTACTTTCCTACTAGGAGACTAATGGTCGTTTGTCCCAACACAAGTTTGTGGTTTTCTTATTGTTAACTTTTTCCTGATCATGATTTCTATCCCTCTCCATCAGAAATTGACAATTAGTTTATCATCTATATCCATGTTTTCCTACATGGAATCCGAGTATGGGTTATCTTGGTTGACCTTTATACCACTCTTTCTTTCTTTTAAAGTGATAGTTTTATTGACTCTTTTTCCGATGTGGGACATTCCATTATATTCCCAAGTACAATTTTAAAAATTTAGAGGATGCAATTTATTGAAGGAGGGGAGAATGTAACACCCCAAGCTTCCATGATACGTTTCCCTTTGAATAATGCATTGGTGTGCATTGTACGCAACTTCGAGATTCTAACACACCACAACAAATCAAACCGGCCGTTTTGAATAGTAATACCTAATTTTTTAGATTTTAGAAATTCTATCTCTCAAAATGGACTTCATTTTTGAATTTGGAATATCAAAATTATCCTAGGGTGAAATTTTGGTACTTTTCAGACAACTTTCATATTTTGATGAATAGTGAAAATTACTAAATTTTAATTAAAAACAACTTTTTTAATCAAAATAATTAATAGTGATAAATTATGAATTTGAGTGGTTTTAAAGTATATTTAGAATATATTTTTACCATGTAAAACAATATGGGTCATTGAACATAATTTCACATTTAAACCAGATATGAACAAGTGCCAATCTTTTGATAGTTATTATCTCTTAAAAACACGCTTTTTGTTTTAACAATGGGAATTAATTTTAATTTAATTTCTGCCACTTCTATGTTTTGAATTTGTAAAAATGGATTCCATATTTGGAATCAGGATGTTCAAATTGTGTAAATAGGTAACTTTTATTTTTATAAATTTTAGATAATTACTTCGGTAAATATTTTATTTACCATGGTTAAAGGGTAAATCCGGTAAACAAGGGTTAAAAAAATAATATTATAATAATACTAAATTACCCTAAAACGTGTCTTAAACATACTGGATAATACATGGTCTACCATGGGAATATTTGGGTCGATTTTGGGACCCCATGGATCCACTTGTAAGTGACAATGACACTTTAGTTTAATTAAGTTAAAATAAATACAAAAATGACACAAGCGTAAAACTTTTAGAAAAACAATTGTTACATAGGGTTATATATGTAGGCTTTTAGACTATAAATATTCATTAGAAAGATAAAAATATTTCCTACATAATGATATTTTATTTATAATTTTAATACATTAAATAAGTTAATTTATTTATGACACAATGGTGATGAAATAATTACCATAATAGTGAAACATTATAATAATTGATATTATAAATACACAAATAAATATAATTTGAGACTTTTATTTAATTAAACTAATTTTATAGGTTAATATGACATATTAGGATTGATTTAATTAACGTTTCTCGAAATAATCATTCTGTTATGTGTTTCAAAAAAATCAACAATTGAATAGCATCAAAATAGACATAAATGAGTTTTTAAAACAAATATTATATTATTAATTGATATTAAATTCCTAAAAATCTAAGGTTCGTCCAAGAGACTTATATCATGATAGGTATATCATTAATCCTCCTCTTGGGGGTCGATTGGATGTATATAGTATGTTTATTAACTATATTATATAAAAATACAAAGTGACGTGGTAAATGTCAAACTAATTAACTATGAGTTAAAACTAAAAGATAAGGTTAATATAGTGACCCAAACCTGTCAGAATTATATTTTCTGAATGGTTTACGAACTATTACCACCTTAAACTTTGAATAATCAACTTTGGAGCCATTATAAAACGAATATGAATTTATTATAAAATAATATTTCTATCATTTCAAAAGGTGCCCCTCACCCCTCTTGTAAAAGGGCACTCCTCCTTCTCATTTCATCACACCTTCAAAGACTTTTTGATCGGCCAAAACCTACCCAAATACTCTCTAAACATCCCTCAATACATCCTAGAGACCTTAGTTTGATCATAAAGCCATCCTAAATAGCCCTTTTGATCAAATCAAAAGGAAGAACCTGAAGAAGAGATAATGTTTTCACCACCCCTTTTCAAGTTCCTTTTTTTCTTCCACTTCTTATTTCTTTGTTATTACCATTATAAAATAATAAATTCAGTATCATATATATGATGTGATGTTATTATAAATATGATACAACCATATTCAGTATTTTATCCACCCTTTGAATAACATGTCACCACACGTGCGTACGTACGGCTTACCATCTCCACGCCGTGGTGTAATTGTTATTCAATATATTATTATTTGTATGGGTGTAATAATAATTTGTAACTCATGTAAATAATAAGTATAACATGATAATTATTCTGTATATACGATATACCACCCCATTATATATTATTTTAATATCAAAAGAATGATATTGTCGCACGTGCGTACGTACGGACTACCGTCTCCACAAACGCGATGAGATTTATTTTCCATCGTATCCATTCAAGTATAATTTTCATTTGATGATTAAAAATAATATTTAAGGACTAGATATCATTCTGGATATGAATAATATACATTCCATTAATAACAAATATGGTTCACATAATAATGAATATAAAGTAAAATGAACCCGTTAACACCTGAAATGACGATAATTCTAAGATATTATTAACAAATCAATGTTAAAAGATCATATATGATATCATATTAATGCATGTCATTCTTTTATAATTAAATAACAATTTTTTAACCATTATACAGGAGGTTAACCTACCGTCGACCAAGGAAAAAGTACAAAGTAAGGGGTTTTTGATCTCACTCTTAAATTCATGAGATTTCCATTTGCCACCATTTATTTATTGCATGTGGTGTATGTGTACTGCCCATGATTGTATTTATTGTGTAATATACTTTAATTTATGGGTATTTACATCATCATTTTATGATCCTTCTTTCATGGGTGATTGTTTCATAAGTTAGAAAATCGATAAGGGAATTTGAGATTACAATTTCCACTCATTCGGCTTTACGCGTATTTCATTGATTATATTACTCCAAGATTATGTGTGGAATCACTATTCATTTGATTATGTCATAACATCCACTCCCCTTCCTATGGACATACTTTCTATACACATAATCACTCCATTGATAATTTCTCAAATCATCGATATGAATTTGATAAGAGTAATTTTAACTCATTCTCCATTTGTTGAGTTAAACATCCAATTAATTGGTGTTGTTTTTTCAAGATTATGTGCGAATGTCCTTTTATTGTTTTACACTAAATATCCAATCATATTTAGTGTATTTTTATTCATCACACATAACTATGTCGTCGATTTATCCTTAACCTATGGATAAGGCCTTTATGATAGATTTCATCTCAATTTACATTCCATTGAGACTTCTTTGTTGATATACACCAAATCACTTTTATGTGGTGTATATAATGTACTTTGACATTGTATATCATGACTCTCTTTATTTTTAACATCCCAAGCTTCCACGATACGTTTCCCATTGAATAATGCAATGGCGTCCATTATACGCAACTTTGAGATTCTAACACACCACAACCAATCAAACTAGCCGTTATGAATATTAATACCAACTTTTATAGATTTTATAAAATCTATCTCTCAAAATGGACTTCATTTTTGGATTCGGAATATTGAAATTAGCCTAGGGTGAAATTTTGGAACTTTTCAGATAACTTTCATATTTTGATGAATAGTGAAAATTAATAAATTTTAATTAAAAACAACTTTTTAAATAAAAATAATTAGTAGTGATAAATTATTAATTTGAGTGGTTTTAAATTATATTTAGAATATAATTTTACCATGTAATAAAATGTGGGTCATTGAACATAATTTCACATTTAAACCAGACATAAACAAGTGCCAATCTTTTGATAGTTATTATCTCTTAAAAACACGCTTTTTGTTTTAACAACGGGAATTAATTTTAAATTAATTTGTGCCACTTATATGTTTTGAATTTGTAAAAATGGATTCCATATTTGGAATCAGGAATTTCAAATTTTGTAAATAGGTAACTTTTATTTTTATATATTTGGATAATTATTTCGGTAAATATTTTATTTACCATGGTTAAAGGGTAAATCCCGTAAACAAGGGTTAAACAAATAATATTATAATAATACTAAATTAACCTAAAACGTGTCTTAACCCTATTGGTTAATACATGGTCGACCATGGGCATATTTGGGTCGATTTTTGGACCCCATGGATCCACTTGTAAGTGACAATGACACTTTAGTTTAATTGAGTTAAAATAAATACAAAAATGACACAAGCATATATCTTTTAGAAAAACGTCTGTTACATAGGGTTATATATGTTGGATTTTAGGCTATAAATATTCATTAGAAAGATAAAAAGATTTCCTACATAATTATATTTTATTTATAATTTTTATACATTAAATAAGTTAATTTATTAATGACACAATGGTGATGAAGTAATTAACATAATAGTAAAAAATTAGAATAATTGATATTATTAATACCCAAATAAATATAATTTGAGACTTTTATTGAATTAAAATAATTTTATAAGTTAATATGACATATTCGGATTGATTAAATTAAGTTTTTTCTAAGTAATCATTCTGTTATGTGTTTCAAAAAAATAAACTATTGAATAGTGTCAAAATTGACATAAAAGAGTTTTTAAAACAAATATTATATTATTAATTGATATTAAATTCCTAAAAATCTAAGGTTCGGCCAAGAGAATTATATCAAGATAGATATATCATTAATGGACCACTTGGGGGTCTCTTGGATGCATATAGTTAGTTTATTAACTATATAATATAAAAATACAAAGTGACATGGTAAATGTCAAACTAATTAACTAAGAGTTAAAACTAAAAGATAAGGTTAATATAGTGACCCAAACCTGTCAAAATTATATTTTCTGAATGTGTTTCGACCTATCCCCACCTTAACCTTTGAATAATCAACTTTTTAGCCATTATAAACCGAATATGATTTTATTATAAAATAATATATCTAGATTTTCCAAAGGTGCCCCTCACCACTTTTATAAAAGGGCACTCCTCCTTCTCATTTCTTCACACCTTCAAAGCCTTTTGGTTCGGCCAAACCCTACCCAAATACTATTTCAACTTCCCTCACTACATCCTAGAGACATTATTTGGATCATAAATCCATCCTAAAGAGTTCTTTTGATCAAATCAAAAGGAAGAACCCGAAGAAGAGGTAATGTTTTCACCACCCCTTTTCATGTTCCTCTCTTCTTCCATTTCTTCTTTCTTTGTTATTACCATTATAAAATAATAAATACAGTATAATATATATTATATGATGTTATTATAAATATGGTACATCCATATTTAGTATTCTATCCTCCCTTTGAATAACATGTCACCAAACGTGCGTACGTACAGCTTACCGTCTCCACGTCGTGGTGTAATTGGTAGTCAATATATTATTATTTGGATGGTTGTAATAATGATGTGTAAATCATGTAAATAATAAGTATAACATGATAATTATTCTTTATATATGATATAACACCCAATTATATATTATCTTAATATCAAAAGAATGATATTGTCGCTCATGCGTACGTACGGACTACTGTCTCCACGAACACGATGAGATTCATTTTCCATCATATCCATTCAAGTATAATTATCATTTGATGATTAAAAATAATATTTAAGGACTTGATATCATTCTGGATATGAATAATATAAATTCCATTAACAACAAATATGGCTCACATAATAATGAATATAAAGTAAAATGAATCTGTTAACACCCGAAATGATGATAATTCTAAGATATTATTAACAAATCAATGTTAAAAGATCATATATGATATCATATTAATGCATGTGATTATTGTATAATTAAATAACAATTATTTCACCATTATACAGGAGGTTAACCTACCGTAGACCAAGGAAAAGGTACAAATTAAGGGGTTTCTTATCTCACTCTTAATTTCATGAGAATTCCATTTGTCAGCACTTATTTATTTCATGTGGTGTATGTGTATAGCACTTGATTTTATTCATTGTGTAATATACTTTAATTTATGGGTATTTACATCATCACTTTATGATCCTTCTTTCATGGGTGCATGTTTCATAAGTTAGAAAATCGATAAGGGAATTTGAGATTTCAATTTCCACTCATTAGGGTTTACACATATTTCATTGATTATATTACTCCAAGATTATGTGTGGAATCACGATTCATTTGATTATGTCATAATTTCCACTCCCTTTCCTATGGATATACATTTTATACACATAATCACTCAATTTATAATTTCTCAAATCATCGATATGAATTTGATAAGAGTAATTTTAACTCATTCTCCATTTGTTGAGTTAAACATCCAATTAATTGGTGTTGCTATTACAAGATTATGTGTGAATGTCCTTTGATTGTTTTACACTAAATATACAATCATATTTAGTTTATTTATATTCGTCACACATAACAATGTCGTTGATTAATCCTTAACCTAAGGATACGGCCTTTATGATAGATTTCATCTCAATTTACATTCCATTGAGACTTCTATGTTGATATACACCAAATCACTTTTATGTGGTGTATATAATGTACTTTGACATATTATATCATGAATACCTTTATTCTCATGATATTACAAAGTTTTGATTACCTCAATTATTTGTATTCACTTGTCTCTCTTTTGGTTAGAATCTCTAACTAAAATACAACTTTTAAATGTTTTAAAGACTTATTCATCCAGATATTTATCATTAATGTCCATGTTTTAAAAATGGATTTAAGGATTTATTTATATGGACATTAAAGTTTATAAATTAAAACTCCTTTTAAATTGTTTCAAAGAGGTATGGGACACTTTGATTCAAAAATATATTTTTAAATGGCTTCTTGACAAATAGTGTGACTTTTAAATGAATTCAAGAAAAAGGGGGATATTTTTCTCAAATAGTTTTCATGATTATTTTCATCTATGTCAACATCCTTCATTATTCTCGATTGAGGTTATTGTGATACAATACAATCTTCCATATTGTATCGAATGAGTTATGTTTGAATGTAGATGTGCTATTTGTATACCATTCATGGTTTGTGGTTAAAGTATTGACATTTTATATGCTAGTTTTAATACGAATGTCTATGTTATGTTTAAACCTGTTCATATGGGGAATTCGTTGGACTTAATAAGTGACGGGTGGATCCCGCTATAGCTCCTCGACGCATCGTTAGGTCTCATGATGCAAACTAGTGTCTTGGAACAAGGCCTTGGAAAAATCTTATTTGTAGTCTTGGCACGAGGCCTTGGCTATGTGGTTATGATAGTCTAGAATTATGCATTCCATCATTATGAAAGTGGTTATTGATATTTCATGTGATCATTCAACTAGTAGAATATCCATGTGAGTAAGTAAATGGAATTATTTTATTTTATCTTTGCCATTTTATGCTGAAGTTTAAGTTTAAAAGGCTTTCATTTTAATTATAAACAGCCTTAAGTGTTTATTCTTATCTATGAAAGCTTCTGCTATAATGTTATCCTTACTGAGAATCTGAGCTCACCCCTTTCAATGTTTTATTTTTTTTCCCAGGATTATGAAGAAGTAATTTATGAATGACCTGTAGGGATAGTATGAGGGGATATGAAGACAAGATGTTGTTGTAGTTTTTTTACCTTATGATGTAATGTAAGACTTATGAATATAACTAGTGTTTCCAAGACTACTAAACTAATTGGTTTATCGATACTTTATCCTTTGTGATCATAACAATGTTATGTAATAACGCACCGAATTTGGGTATCTAGGTTCGGGGCGTTACAGTTGGTATCAGAGGAAGTTTAGTACAAACCTTGGAAGCTAGATTTAGATAAACTCTGATTAGAGCATGTAGACCTAAGATTAATATTGAGGATTAGTATACAATAACTTCCTAGAATTCTGGTATAGTAGATATTTTGTGAGTTTTCCCAGAAATACATCCCTGTTTGGATACGTGCATGTAGAGGCGGCTCTGGCAGAGATGTAACTAGGTGTAAAACCTGAAAAATCCTCTTTGAGCTAGACTCAAATGGGAACTGGTGCACGACAACGGGCCTTGCTGCACTCTTGGTTACGACACTCCCGGGGGATATGCTTAGGATAATTTAAATTTTCCTTACAAACCGATTTAAAATATTATATATATAAGATGAGAGTAAATGACCTTGGTTAATCCAAATGTATTTCAAAATGGGAACATGGTGACATGTTAATCTTTAAATGATGGTATGAATACTATTACTCACACAATGCTTTCTGGTTTTAGTTAATGGCCAGATTCCAAGGAAGTCATAGTGACTTTGAGAATGATGTACAAGGTGGGAACGGTGGTGGCAATGAGCAACAAAATGGAATTTTGATATGCGTAACAGATATCATCTTTATGCCAAATCAATTTTCCTAAAATATGATAAAAATATATATATTAAACAATTACCGGACTCAAAAAAGAAGAGAAAGGTGATGAATGATAAGAGCTCCAGCAATGGAGTCCATGGAGAAAAGAACCCTCAATTTCCATCATGCAGGAAATGTGGAAGGATACTCCCAGGAAAGTGTCTCAATGGGACAAAGAAATGCTTTACATGCGGGAAGGATGGACATAAAGTAAAGAATTGCCGACGAAAAATGAGGAGTACTATGGAAAAAGATAAAAATGGTCCCAATAGTCCATTTACAGTCATTTGCCGTAAATGTAGGGGACCTGGGCATTACCCGAGTGAATTTCCTATTCTATAGGATATTTTATTGGTCAAAGAAGAAGCTATGTAGAAATAAATGGTTGGAGAAATGTTTAAAAATTATTAGCGCTCCTTTTTGATGAATTTACTTTGGAATAATTTTCTCTTGTATTTGTAACCCCGCAGTTTTCCATGTGAGAATGATATTTGAGGAATAATTGTCTCTTCTCTTGTGGATATAGGTATAAATAACCATTTGGTTTTATATGATCATTGGGGTTTGAGAGAATTATAAGTTATTATAATTTGGGATGAAAATTCAAGGTTTGATATAACATTTGTGGTTAAATTATGTTATGGTATTTTGAGGAATTTATCTCATTTTGGTAATATTATAAAATATAGTTTTTGAAAAAGGACAACACGTAGGCCGTGTGACAACCTGTCGCGTCGGACAAAGCTGTGGGAATCAAACCCACAACCAAAGTATGATTGGGATTTATCGCCTACCACTGGACTAAGTGAAGTCCCTGGTTAGTGTGACTATTATTTTTAGTTTAAGGATTTTATTGATCAATAATATGTTGATGTGGGTACTTATGTCTTATCAAATGAATACCCTTGGTATAGGAAAATAATTTGGTGATTAAGTGATAAATGTTATTTTGGAAGATATCACTTTGTTGGTAACACTATATGCCCAAGGAAAATATAATACTATGGGATTTCATTAGTGGAGTAATTGTTGATTTTTATCTATGTTTTTATTGTGGATTTATAGTGATTTGGGTTGTTTATGGAAATGATTAGGTTAATTACTTTTATGTATGTGACTTTAAGAGTATTTCATGTCATTTGGAGATACAATTTAACGTGGAAGACTACATTATTCTATGTTTTGGGTTTCAATATTAGTTTGGATTATATTGAAGGATTTTAAGGACAATTGATTATTGAATGGTATTTATTTAACTTTGGGGTATTTTTGGTTTAATTTTAGAAATTAAGATTAGTGTTTATTTCTATCAAGGAATATCATTTTGGGGGATCATTAGATCTTGTAATAACCATTTTGGTTTTGATTAATCTCTAAAGACAATATAAATATATAGTTCATCCTGCATGGATCATGTGATTCTATAGAAGTTTATTCTAGCTCTTCCAGTGTGACCATGTCTTCTTGAATACTCATCGTTTAAAAAAAATGAGTTAGTGGTGGAAATTTATTAAAGAATGAAACTCTACTTAAAATGTAAGTATATATCTTTATATTCTTAGTCAATATCATAAATGAATTCCTCATCCTTATGTAATGTAACTTAAAACAAAAAAATTTTGTCCGTTTACTTTCCTGCTTGGAGACTAATGGTCGTTTGTCCCAACATGAGTTTGTGGTTTTCGTATTGTTATGTTCATTCTGATCATAATTTCTATCCCTCTCTATCAGAACATGACACTTAGTTTATCATACATATCCATGTTTTCCTACGTGGAATCTGAGTATGGGTTATCTTGGTTGAACATAATTTCACATTTTAACCAGACATAAAGAAGTGCCAATCTTTTGATAGTTATTATCTCTTAAAAACACGCTTTTTGTTTTAACAACGGGAATTAATTTTAAATTAATTTATGCCACTTCTATATTTTGAATTTGGAAAAATGGATTCCATATTTGGAATCTGGATGTTCAAATTGTGTAAATAGGTAACTTTTATTTTTAGACATTTTGGATAATTACTTCGGTAAATATTTTATTTACCATGGTTAAAGGGTAAATCTGGTAAACAAGGGTTAAAAAAATAATATTATAATAATACTAAATTACCCTAAAACATGTATTAACCCTATTTGTTAATACATTGTCAACCATGGGCATCTTTGGGTCAATTTTGGGACCCCATGGATCCACTTGTAAGTGACAATGACACTTTAGTTTAATTAAGTTAAAATAAATACAAAAATGACACAAGCATATATCTTTTAGAAAAACAATTGTTACGTAGGATTATATATGTTGGATTTTAGACTATAAATATTCATTAGAAATCAAAAAATATTTCCTACATAATGATATTTTATTTATAATTTTTATACATTATATAATTTAATTTATTTATGACACAATGGTGATGAAGTAATTACCATAATAGTGAAAAATTAGAATAATTGATATTATAAATACCCAAATAAATATAATTTGAGCCTTCTATTGAATTACACTGATTTTATAGGTTAATATGACATATTTGGATTGATTTAATTATCTTTGTTTTAAGTAATCATTCTTTTATGTGTTCCACAAAAATCAACTATTGAATAGCGTCAAAATTGACACAAAAGAGTTTTTAAAACAAATATTATATTATTAATTTATATTAAATTCCTAAAAATCTAAGGTTATTCCAAGAGACTTATATAATTAGAGGTATATAATTAATGGACCACTTGGGGTCGCTTGGATGTATATAGTAATTTTATTAACTATATAATATAAAAATACAAAGTGACATGGTAAATGTCAAACTAAATAACTAAGAGTTAAAACTAAAAGATAAGGTTAATATGGTGACCCAAACATGTAAAAATTATATTGTATGAATGGGTTTCGACCTATACCCACCTTAACCTTTGAATAATCAACTTTGGAGCCATTAGAACCCGAATATAAATTTATTATAAAATAATATTTCTATCTTTTCCAAAGGTGCCCCTCACCCCTCTTATAAAAGGGAACTCCTCCTTCTCATTTCTTCACATCATCAAAGCCTTTTGGTTCCGCCAAACCCTGACCAAATACTCTCTCAACATACCTCACTACACCCTAGAGACCTTAGTTTTATCAGAAAGCCATCCTAAGGAGCCCTTTTGATCAAATCAAAAGGAAGAACACGAAAAGAGGTAATGTTTTCACCACCCCTTTTCAAGTTCCTTTCTTCTTCCACTTCATCATTATTTGTTATTACCATTATAAAATAATAAATCCATTATCATATATATTATGTGATGTTATTATAAATATGGTACAACCATATTCATTATTCTATCCACCCTTTGAATAACATGTCACCACACGTGCGTACGTACGGCTTACCGTATCCACGTCGTGGTGTAATTGTTATTCAATATATTATTATTTGGATGGGTGTAATAATGATGTGTAACTCATGTAAATAATAAGTATAACATGATAATTATTCTGTATATATGATATACCACCCAATTATATATTATTTTAATATTAAAAGAATGATATTATCGCTCGTGCGTACGTACGGACTACCGTCTCCACGAACGCGATGAGATTCATTTTCCATCGTATCCATTCAAGTATAATTCCCATTTTATGATTAAAAATAATATTTAAGGACTTGATATAATTATGTATATGAATAATATAAATACCATTAATAAAAAATATGGTTCACATAATAAAGAATATAAAGTAAAATGAACCCGTTAACACCCAAAATGACGATAATTCTAAGATATTATTAACAAATCAATGTTAAAAGATCATATATGATATCATATTAATGCATGTGATTCTTGTATAATTAAATAACAATTATTTCACCATCATACTGGAGGTTAACTTACCGTCGACCAAGGAAAAAGTACAAAGTAAGGGGTTTCTTATCTCACTCTTAATTTCGTGAGAATTCCATTTGTCACCACTTATTTATTGCATGTGGTGTATGTGTACTGACCATGATAGTATTCATTGTGTAATATACTTTAATTTATTTTTATTTAAATCATCATTTTATGATCCTTCTTTCATGGTCGGATGTTTTATAAGTTATCAAATCGATAAGGGAATTTTAGATTTCAATTTCCACTCATTCGGCTTTACGCATATTTCATTGATTATATTACTCCAAGATTATGTGTGGAATCACAATTCATTTGATTATGTCACAATTTCCACTCCCCTTCCTGTGGATATACATTTTATACACATAATCACTCCATTGATAATTTCTCAAATCATCGATATGAATTTGATAAGAGCTATTTTAACTCATTCCCCATTTGTTGATTTAAACATCCAATTAATTGGTGTTGTTTTTGCAAGATTATGTGTGAATTACCTTTGATTGTTTTACACTAAATATCCAATCATATTTTGTGTATTTATATTCATCACACATAACTATGTCGTTGATTTATCCTTAACCTAAGGATACAGCGTTTATGATAGATTTCATCTCAATTTACATTCCATTGAGACTTCTTTATTGATATACACCAAATCACTTTTACGTGGTGTATATGATGTAATTTGAGATAGTATATCATGAATACCTTTATTTGTAACACCCCAAGATTCCATGATATGTTTCCTTTTGAATAATGAAATGGCGTGCATTGTACGCAACTTTGAGATTCTAACACACCACAACCAATCAAGCTAGCCGTTATGAATAGTAATACCTACTTGTTTGGATTTTATATATTCTATCTCTTAAAATGGACTTCATTTATGGATTCAGAATATCAAAATTAGCCTAGGGTAAAAATTTGGAACTTTTCGGACCACTTTCATATTTTGATGAATAGTGAAAATTACTAAATTTTAATTAAAAACAACTTTTTTAATCAAAATAATTAAAAGTGATAAATTATGAATTTGAGTGGTTTTAAAGTATATTTAGAATATATTTTTACCATGTAATAAAATGTGGGTCATTGAACATAATTTCACATATAAACCAAATATAAACAAGTGCCAATCTTTTGATAGTTATTATCTCTTAAAAACACGCTTTTTGTTTTAACAACTGGAATTATTTTAAATTAATTTCTGCCAGTTCTTTGTTTTGAATTTGGAAAAATGGATTCCATATTTGGAATCAGGATTTTCAAATTGTGTAAATAGATATCTTTTATTTTTATACATTTTGGATAATTATTTCGGTAAATATTTTATTTACCATGGTTAAAGGGTAAATCCAGTAAACACGGGTTAAGAAAATAATATTATAATAATAATAAATTACCCTAAAACGTGTCTTAACCCTATTGGTTAATACATGGTAGACCATGGGAATCTTTGGGTCGATTTTGGGACCCCATGGATCCACTTGTAAGTGAAAATGACACTTTAGTTTAATTAAGTTAAAATAAATACAAAAATGACACAAGCATATATCTTTTAGCAAAACAATTGTTACATAGGGTTATATATTTTGGATTTTAGACTATAAATATTCATTAGAAATCTAAAAATATTTCCTACATAATGATATTTTATTTATAATTTTTATACATTAAATAAGTTAATTTATTTATGACATAATGGTGATGCAGTAATTACCATAATAGTGAAAAATTAGAATAATTGATATTACAAATACACAAATAAATATAATTTGAGACTTTTATTGAATTATACTAATTTTATAGGTTAATTTGACATATTCAGATGGATTTAATTAACTTTGTTCGAAGAGATCATTCTGTTATGTGTTTCACAAAAATCAACTATTGAATAGTGTCAAAATTGACATATAAGAGTTTTTAAAACAAATATTATCTTATTAATTGATATTAAATTCATAAAAATCTAAAGTTTGGCCAAGAGACATATATCATGATAGGTATATCATTAATGAACCACTTGGGGGTCGCTTGGATGTATATAGTAAGTTTAATAACTAAATAATATAAAAATACAAAGTGACATGGTAAATGTCAAACTAATTAACTAAGAGTTAAAACTAAAATATAAGGTTAATATAGTGACCCAAACCTATAAACATTATATTTGATGAATGGTTTTATAACTCTCCCCACCTTAACCTTTGAATAATAAACTTTGGAGCCATTATAAACCGAATATGAATTTATTATAAAATAATATTTCTAGCTTTTCAAAAGGTGCCCCTCACCCCTCTTATAAAAGGGAACTCCTCCTTCTCATTTATTCACACCTTCAAAGCATTTTGGTTCGGCCAAACCCTGCCCATATACTCTCTCAACATCCCTCAATACATCGTAGAGACCTTATTTTGATCATAAAGCCATCCTAAGGATCCCTTTTGATCAAATCAAAAGGAAGAACCCGAAGAAGAGGTAATGTTTTCACCACCCCTTTTCAAGTTCCTTTCTTCTTCCACTTCTTCTTTCTTTGTTATTACCATTATAAAATAATAACTCCAGTATCATATATACTATGTGATGTTATTATAAATATTTTTCAACCATACTCATTATTCTATCCACCCTTTTAATAACATGTCACAACACGTACATACGTACGGCTTACCGTCTCCACGTCGTGGTGTAATTGTTATTCAATATATTATTATTTGGATGGGTGTAATAAAGATGTGTAACTCATGTAAATAATATGTATAACATGATAATTATTCTGTATATATGATATACCACCCAATTATATATTATTTTAATATCAAAAAAATGATATTTTCGCTCGTGCGTACGTACAGACTACCGTCTCCACGAACGCGATGAGAATCATTTTCCATCATATCCATTCAAGTATAATTCTCTTTTGATTATTAAAAATAATATTTATGGACTTGATATAATTCTGGATATGAATAATATACATTCCATTAATAACAAATATGGCTCACATAATAAATAATATAAAGTAAAATGAACCTGTTAACACCCGAAATGACGATAATTCTAAGATATTATTAACAAATCAATGTTAAAAGATCATATATTATATAATATTGATGAATTTGATTCTTTTATAATTAAATAACAATTATTTCACCATTATACAAGATGTTAACCTACCATCGACCAAGGAAAAAGTACAAAGTATGGGGTTTCTTTTCTCACTCTTAATTTCATGAGAATTCCATTTGTCACCACTTATTTATTGCATGTGGTGTATGTGTACTGCCCATGATTGTATTCATTGTGTAATATAATTTAATTTATGGGTATTTACATCATCATTTTATGATCTTTCATTCATGGGTGCATGTTTCATAGGTTAGAAAATCGATAAGGGAATTTGAGATTTCAATTTCCACTCATTCGGCTTTACGCATATTTCAATGATTATATAACTCCAAGATTATGTGTGGAATCACTATTCATTTGATTATGTCATAATTTACATTCCCCTTCCTGTGGATATACTTTTGATACACATAATCACTCCATAGATAATTTCTCAAATCATCGATATGAATTTGATAAGAGTAATTTTAACTCATTCTCCATTTCTTGAGTTAAACATCCAATTAATGGGTGTTGTATTTACAAGATTATGTGTGAATGTCCTTTGATTGTTTTACACTAAATATCCAATCATATTTAGTGTATTTATCTTCGTCACACATAACTATGTCGTTGATTTACCCTTAACCTAAGGATATGGCCTTTATGATAGATTTCATCTCAATTTACATTCCATTGAGACTTCTTTGTTGATATACACCAAATCACTTTTATGTGGTGTATATAATGTACTTTGACATAGTATATCATTAATCCCTTTATTCTCATGATATTACAATGTTTTTATTACCTCATTTATTTGTATTCAAGTCTCTCTCTTTTGGTTAGAATCTCTAACTAAAATACCATTTTTTAATATTTTAAAGACTTATTCATCTAAGTCTTTCTCATGAATGTCCATGTTTTAAAAATGGTTTAAAGGATTTATTTATATGGACATTAATGTTTAGAAATTAAAAATCCTTTTAAAATGTTTCAAAGTGGTATGTGACACTTTGATTAAAAAATCTATTTTTAAATGGCTTCTTGAAAATACTGTGACTTTTAAATGATTTCTAGAAATAGGGGGATATTTCTCTCAAATAGTTTTGATGATTATTTTCATCTATGTAAACATCCTTAATTATTCTTGAATGAGGTTAAGGTGATACAATACAATCTTCCATATTGTATCTAATGAGTTATGTTTGACTACGGATGTGCTATTTTTATACGATTCATGGTTTGTGGTTAAAGTATTGACATTTCGTATGCTAGTTTTAATAGGAATGTTTAGGTTATGTTTAAACATGTTCATATGAGGAATGCATCGGACTTAATAAGTGACGGGTGGAGCCCGCTATAGCTCCTCGATGCATCTGTCGGTCTCATGAGATAAACTAGTGTCTTGGCATAAGGCCTTGGCAAAATCTTGTTTGTAGTCTTGGCACGAGGCCTTGGCTATGTGGTTATGATAGTCTGGCATTATGAATTCCATCATTATGAAAGTGGTTATTTATATTGAATGTGATCATTCAACTAGTAGAATATCCATGTGAGTAAGTAAATGGCATTATTTTATTTTATCTTTGCCATTTTATGCTGAAGTTCATGTTTAAAAGGCTTTCGTTTTAGTTATAAACTACCTTAAGTGTTTATGCTTATCTATGGATGCTTCTGCTATAATGTTATCCTTACTGAGCATCTGAGCTCACCCCTTTCAATGTTTTATTTTTTTTCACTGGATTATGAAGAAGTAATTTATGAATGACCTGCAGGGATAGTATGAGGGGATATGAAGACAAGATGTTGTTGTAGTTTTTTTTACCATATGATGTAATGTAAGACTTATGAATATATCTAGTGTTTCCAAGACTACTAAACTAATCGGTCTTTCGAGACATGATCCTTTGTGATCATGCTAATGTTATGTAATAACGCACATACTCTGGGTATCTAGGGTCAGGGCGTTACAGTTGGTATCAGATGATGTTTAATACAAACCTTGGAAGCTAGATTTATATAAACTCTGATTAGAGAACGTAAACATAATATTAACCTTGAGGATTAGTATAGAATAACTTTCTAGAATTTTGGTATAGTAGAGATTTTGTGAGTTTTCCAAGCAATACATCCCTGTCTGGATACGGGCAGGTAGAGGCGGCTCTGGTACAGATGTACATAGGGGTAAAACCCGAAAACACCACATTGAGCAAGACTCGAATGGGAACTGGTGCACGACAAAGGGCCTTGCTGCACTCTTGGTTATGACACTCTCGGGGGATATGCTTAGGATAATTTACATTTTCTTTACAAACCAATTTAATGTATTATATATATAAGATGAGAGTAAATGACCTTGGTTAATCCAAATGTGTTTGAAATTGGGAATATGGTGACATGTTAGTCTCTAAATGATGGTATGACTACTACTACTCACACAATAATTTTTGGTTTTAGTCAATGGCTGGATTCCGAGGAAGTCATAGGGTCTTTGAGAATGATGTACAAGGTGGGAACGGTGGTGGCAATGATCAAAAAAATGGAATTTTGATAGGCGTAAAAGATATTGTCTTTATGGCAAATCAATTTTCCTAAAATATGATCAACAATATATATATTAAACAATTATCGGACTCAACAAAGAAGAGAAAGGTGATTAATGATAAGAGATCCAGCAATGGAGACCATGCAGAAAAGAACCCTCAATTTCCATCATGCAGGAAATGTGGAAGGAGACACCCAGAAAGTGTCTCAATGGGACAAAGAAATGATTTACATGCCGGAAGGAAGGACATAAAGTAAATAATTGCCGAATAAAAATGATGAGTACTATGGAAGAAGATAAAAATGGTCCCAGGAGTCCATTTACATTCATTTGCTGTAAATGTAGGGGACTTGGCCATTACCCGAGTAAATGTCCTATTCTATAGGATATTTTATAGGTCAAAGAAGAAGCTATGTAGAAATAAATGGTTGGAGAAATTTTTAAAAAGTATTAGCACTCCTTGTTTCTTGGTTTACATTGGAATAATTTTCTCTTTTATTTGTAACCCCGCAGTTTGCCATGTGAGAATGATATTTGAGGAAGAATTGTCTCTCTCTTGTGGATATAGGTATAAATAACCATTTGGGTTTATATGATCATTGGGGTTTGAGAGAATTATAAGTTATTATAATTGGTGATGAAAATGAAATGATTGATATAACATTTGTGGTTAAATTATGTTATGGTATTTTGAGGAATTTATCTCAATTTGGTAATATTATAAAATATAGTTTTTGGAAAAGGACAACACGTAGGTCGTGTGACAACCCGTTGCGTCGGACAAAGCAGTGGGAATCAAACACACAACCAAAGTACGATTGGGATTTATCGCCTACCACTAGACTACGTGAAGTCCCTGGTTAGTGTGACTATTATTTTTAGTTAAATGATTTTATTGATCAATAATAAGTTGATATGGATACTTATGTCTTATCAAATGAATACCCTTGTTATAGGAAAATGATTTGGTGATTAAGTGATAAATTTTATTTTGGAAGATGTTTGCTTTATTGGGAATACTATATGCCCAAGGAAAATAGAATACTATGAGATTTCATTAGAGGAGTAATGGTGGATTTTTATCTATGTTTTTATTGTGGATTTATAGTGATTTGGTTTGTTTATGGAAATGATTAGGTTAATTACTTTTAAGTATGTGACTTTAAGAGTATTTCATGACATTTTTAGATACAATTTAATGTGGAAGACTACATTCTTCTATGTTTTGGGTTTCAATATAAGTTTGGATTATATTGAAGGATTTTAAGGACAATTGATTATTGAATGGTATTTATTTAACTTTGGGGTATTGTTGGATTAATTTTAGAAATTAAGATTAGTGTTTATTTCTATCAAGGAATATCCTTTTGGGGATCATTAGATCTTGTACTAACCATTTTGGTTTTGATTAATCTCTAAAGACAATGTAAATATATATTTCATCCTTCATGGATCATGTGATTCTATAGAAGTTTATTCTAGCTCTTCAAGTGTGACCAAGTCTTCTTGAATACTCATCGTTTAAAAAAATGAGTTAGTGGTGGAAATTTATTAAAGAATGAAACTCTACTTAAAATTTAAGTATATATCTTTATATTCTTGGTCAATATCATAAATGAATTCCTCATCCTTATGTAATGTAACTTAAAAAAATGTTGTCCGTTTACTTTCCTACTAGGAGACTAATGGTCGTTTGTCTCAATACAAGTTTGTTGTTTTCTTATTGTTAACATTCTGCTGATCATGATTTCTATCTCTCTCCATCAGAACATGACACTTATTTTATCATCCATATCCATGTTTTCCTACATGGAATCCGAGTATGGGTTATCTTGGTTGACCTTTATACCTCTCTTTCTTTCATTTAAAGTGATAGTTTTATTGACTCTTTTTCCAATTGCGGGACATTCCATTATATTCCCATGTACAATTTTAAAAATTGAGAGGATGCAATTTATTGATGGAGGGGATAATGTAACACCCCAAGATTCCACGATACGTTTCCTTTTGAATAATGAAATGGCGTGCATTGTATGCAACTTCGAGATTCTAACACACCACAACCAATCAAACTAGCTGTTATGAATAGTAATACCTACTTTTTTAGATTTTATAAATTCTATCTCTCAAAATGGACTTCATTTTTGGATTTGGAATATCGAAATTAGTCTAGGGTGAAATTTTGGTACTTTTCGGACAACTTGCATATTTTGATAATAGTGAAAATTACTAAATTTTAATTAAAAACAACTTTTTTAATCAAAATAATTAATAGTGATAAATTATGAATTTGAGTGGTTTTAAAGTATATTTAGAATATATTTTTACCATGTATTACAATTTGGGTCATTGAACATAATTTCACATTTAAACCAGACATAAACAAGTGCCAATATTTTGATATTTATTATCTCTTAAAAACACTTTTTATTTCAACAACGGGAATTAATTTTAAATTAATTTCTGCCACTTATATGTTTCGAATTTGGAAAAATGGATACCATATTTGTAATCAAGATGTTCAAATTGTGTAAATAGGTAACTTTTATTTTTATACATTTTGGATAATTACTTTGGTAAATATTTTATTTACCATGGTTAAAGGGTAAATCCGGTAAACAAGGGTTAAAAAATAATATTATAATAATACTAAATAACCCTAAAACGTGTCTTACCCCTATTGGATAATACATGTTCGACCATGGGCATCTTTGGGTCTATTTTGAGACCCCATGGATCCACTTGTAAGTGACAATGACACTTTAGTTTAATTAAGTTAAAATAAATACAAAAATGACACAAGCATATATCTTTTAGCAAAACAATTGTTACATAGGGTTATATATGTTTGATTTTAGACTATAAATATTCATTAGAAATATAAAAATATTTCCTACATAATGATATTTTATTTATCATTTTTATACATTAAATAAGTCAATTTATTTATAACACAATGGTGATGCAGTAATTACCATAATAGTGAAAAATTATAATAATTGATATTATAAATACCCAAATAAATATAAATTGAGACTTTTATTGAATTACACTAATTTTATAGGTTAATATGACACATTAGGATTGATTTAATTAAATTTTTTCAAAGTAATCATTCTGTAATGTGTTTTACAAAAATCAACTATTGAATAGTGTCAAAATTGACATAAAAGAGTTTTTAAAAATATATTATATTTTTAATTGATATTAAATTCCTAAAAATTTAAGGTACGGCCAAGAGACTTATATCATGATAGGTATATAATTAATGGACCACTTGGGGGTCGCTTGGATGTATATAGTATGTTTATTAACTATATAATATAAAAATACAAAGTGACATGGTAAATGTCAAACTAATTAACTAAGAGTTAAAACTAAATGATAAGGTTAATATAGTGACCCAAACCTGTCAAAATTATATTTGATGAATGGTTTTCGACCTATCCCCACCTTAACCTTTGAATAATAATCTTTTTAGCCATTATAAACCGAATATGAATTTATTATAAAATAATATTTCTAGCTTTTCCGAAGGTGCCCCTCACCCCTCTTATTAAAGGGAACTCCTCCTTCTCATTTCTTCACACCTTCAAAGCCTTTTGGTTTGGCCAACCCCTGCCCAAATACTCTCTAAACTTCTTTAAATACATCTTAGAGACCTTATTTTGATCATAAAGCCATCCTAAGGATCCCTTGTGATCAAATCAAAAGGAAGAACCCGAAGAAGAGGTAATGTTTTCACCACCCCTTTTCAAGTTCATTTCTTCTTCCACTTCTTCTTTCTTTTTAATTATCATTATAAAATAATAACTCCAGTATCATATATATTATGTGATTTTATTATTAATATGGTACAACCATATTCAGTATTCTATCCACTCTTTGAATAACATGTCACCACACGTGTGTACGTACGGCTTACCGTCTCCACATCGTGGTGTAATTGTTATTAAATATATTATTATATGGATTGGTGTAATAATGATGTGTAAATCATGTAAATAATAAGTATAACATGATAATGATTCTTTATATATGATATACAACCCAATTATATATTATTTTAATATCAAAAGAATGATATTGTCGCTCGTGCGTACGTACGGACTACCGTCTCCACGAACGCGATGAGATTCATTTTCCATTGTATCAATTCAAGTATAATTCTCATTTAATGATTAAAAATAATATTTAAGGACTTTATATAATTCTGGATATGAATAATATACATTCCATTAATAAAATATATGGCTCACATAATAATGAATATAAAGTAAAATGAACCTGTTAACACCTGAAATTACGATAATTCTAAGATATTATAAACAAATCAATGTTAAAAGATCACATATGATATCATAGTAATGAATGTGATTCTTGTATAATTAAATAACAATTATTTCACCATTATACAGGAGTTTAACCTACCGTCGAACAAGGAAAAAGTACAAAGTAAGGGGTTTCTTATCTCACTCTTAATTTCATGAGAATTCCATTTCTCACCACTTATTTATTGCATGTGATGTATGTGTACTTCCAATGATTGTATTCATTTTGTAATATAATTTAATTTATGGGTATTTACATCATCGTTTTATGATCCTTCTTTCATGGGTGCATGTTTCATAAGTTAGCAAATCGATAAGGGAATTTGAGATTTCAATTTCCACTCATTTGGCTTTACGCATATTTCATTGATTATATTACTCCAAAATTATGTGTGGAATAACTATTAATTTTATTGCGTCAAGATTTCCACTCCCCTTCCTGGGGATATACTTTTTATTCACATAATCACTCCATTGATAATTTCTCAAATCATCGATATGAATTTGATAAGAGTAATTTTAACTCAATCTCCATTTGTTGAGTTAAACATCCAATTAATTGGTGTTGTTTTTACAAGATTATGTGTGAATTTCCTTTTATTGTTTTACACTAAACATCCAATCATATTTATTGTATTTATATTCGTCACACATAACTATGTCGTTGATTTATCCTTAACCTAAAGATATGGCCTTTATGATAGATTTCATCTCAGTTTACATTCCATTGAGACTTATTTGTTGATATACACCAAATCACATTTATGTGGTGTATATAATGTACTTTTTCATAGTATATCATGAATCCCTTTATTCTCATGATATTACAATGTTTTTATTAACTCAATTATTTGTATTCAAGTGTCTCTCTTTTGGTTAGAATCTCAAACTAAAATACCATTTTTAAATGTTTTAAAGACTTATTCATCTAAATTTTTCTCGTTAATATCCATGTTTTAAAAATTGTTTTATGGATTTATTTATATAGACATTAATGTTTAGAAATTAAAACTCCTTTTAAAAAGTTTCAAAGTGGTATGGGATACTTTGATTGAAAAAACTTATTTTTAAATGGCTTCTTTATAAATAGTGTGACTTTAAAATGATTTCAAGAAAAAGGGGGATATTTCTCTCAAATAGTTTTGATGATTATTTTCATCTATGTTAACATACTGTATTATTCTTGATTGAGGTTAATGTGATACAATACAATCTTCCATATTGTATCAAATGAGTTATGTTTGACTGTGGATGTGCTATTTTTATACCATTCATGGTTTGTGGTTAAAGTATTGACATTTCGTATGCTAGTTTTAATACGAATGTTTATGTTATGTTTAAACCTATTCATATGAGGAATGAATTGGACTTAATAAGTGAAGGGTGGAGCCTGCTATAGCTCCACGATGCATCCGTAGGCCTCATGAGACAAACTATTGTCTTGGCACAAGGCCTTGGAAAAATCTTGTTTGTAGTCTTGGCACAAGGCCTTGTCTATATGGTTATGATAGTCTGGCATTATGAAGTCCATCATTATGAAAGTGGTTATTGATATTGTATGTGATAATTAAACTAGTAGAATATCCATTTGAGTAAGTAAATGGCATTATTTTATTTTATCTTTTCCATTTTATGCTGAAGTTCAAGTTTAAAAGGCTTTCGTTTTAGTTATAAACTGCCTTAAGTGTTTATGCTTATCTATGAAAGCTTCTGCTATAATGTTATCCTTACTGAGCATCTGAGCTCACCCCTTTAAATGTTTTATTTTTTTCGAAGGATTTTGAAGAAGTAATTTATGAATGACTTGCAGGGATAGTATGAGGGGATATGAATACAAGATGTTGTTGTAGTTTTTTTACCTTATGATGTAATGTAAGACTTATGAATATATCTAGTGTTTCCAAGACTAATAAACTAATCGGTCGTTTGAGACTTGATCCTTTGTGATCATGCCAATGTTATGTAATAACGCACCGACTCTGGGTATCTAGGGTCGGGGCGTTACATTATTCTCAAGATATTACAATGTTTTGATTAACTCAATTATTTGTATTCAAGTGTCTCTCTTTTGGTTAGAATCTCTAACTAAAATACCATTTTTTAATGTTTTAAAGACTTATTCATCTAAATCATTCTCATTAATTTCCATTTTTTAAAAATGGTTTTAAGGATTTATTTATATGGACATTAATGTTTAGAAATTAAAACTCCTTTTAAAAAGTTTCAATGTGGTACGGGACACTTTGATTCAAAATTATATTTTTAAATGTCTTCTTGACAAATAGTGTGACTTTTAAATGATTTCATGAAAAAGGGGGATATTTCTCTCAAATAGGTTTGATTATTATTTTCATCTATGTCAACATCCTTCATTATTCTTGATTGAGGTTAATGTGATACAATATAATCTTCCATATTGTATCGAATGAGTTATGTTTGACTGTGGATGTGCTATTTTTATGCCATTCATGGTTTGTGGTTAAAGTATTGACATTTCATATGCTAGTTTTAATACGAATGTTTATGTTATGTTTAAACCTGTTCATATGAGGAATGCATTGGACTTAATAAGTTACGGGTGGAGCCCGCTATATCTCCTCGATGCATCGGTAGGTCTCATGAGACAAACTAGTGTCTTGGCACAACGCCTTGGCAAAATCGTGTTTGTAGTTTTGGCATGAGGCCTTGGCTATGTGGTTATGATAGTCTGGCATTATTAATTCCGTCATTATGAAAGTGGTTATTGATATTGCATGTGATCATTCAACTAGTATAATATCCATGTGAGTAAGTAAATTGAATTATTTTATTTTATCTTTTCCATTTTATGTTGAAGTTCAAGTTTAAAAGGCTTTCGTTTTTGTTATAAACAGCTTTAAGTGTTTATGCTTATCTATGAAAGCTTCTGCTATAATGTTATCCTTACTGATCATCTGAGCTCACCCCTTTCAATGTTTTATATTTTTCCCAGGATTATGAAGAAGTAATTTATGAATGACCTGCAGGGATAGTATGAGGGGATATGAAGACAAGATGTTGTTGTATTTTTTTTACCTTATGATGTAATGTAAGACTTATGAATATATATAGTGTTTCCAAGACTACAAAACTAATCGGTCTTTCAAGACTTGATCCTTTATGATCATGCCAATGTTATGTAATAATGCACCGACTCTGGTTATCTAGGGTCAGGGTGTTACATTATTCTCATGATATTACAATGTTTTGATTACCTCAATTATTTGTATTTAAGTGTCTCTATTTTGGTTAGAATCTCTAACAAAAATACCATTTTTAAATGTTTTAAAGACTTATTCATCTAAATATTTCTCATTAATGTCCATGTTTTAAATAAATTTAAGGATTTATTTATATGGACATTAATGTTTAGAAATTAAAAATCCTTTTAAAAAGTTTCAAAGTAGTATGGGACACTTTGATTCAAAAATCTAATTTTAAATGGATTATTGACAAATAGTGTGACTTTTTAATGATTTCAAGAAAAAGGTGGATATTTCTCTCAAATAGTTTTGATGATTATTTTATTCTATGTCAACATACTTCATTATTCTTGATTGAGGTTAATGTGATATAATACAACCTTCCATATTATATCGAATGAGTTATGTTTGACTGTGGATGTGCTATTTTTATACCATTCATGGTCTGTGGTTAATGTATTGACATTTCATATGCTATTTTTAATACGAATTTTTATGTTATGTTTAAACATGTTCATATGAGGAATGCATTGGACTTAAAAAGTGACGGGTGGAGCTCGATATAGATCTTCGATGCATCGGTAGGTCTCATGAGACAAACTAGTGTCTTCGCACAAGGCCTTGGAAAAATATTGTTTGTTGTCTTGGCACGAGGCCTTGGATACGTGGTAATGATAGTCTAGCATTATGCATTCCATCATTATGAAAGTGGTTATTGACATTGCATGTGATCATTCAACTAGTAGAATATCCATGTGAGTAAGTAAATGGAATTATTTTATTTTATGTTTTCCATTTTATGTTGAAGTTCAAGTTTAAAAGGCTTTCGTTTTAGTTATAAACTTCTTTAAGTGTTTATGCTTATCTATGAAAGCTTCTGTTATAATGTTATCCTTACAGAGCATCTGATCTCACCCCTTTCAATGTTTTAATTTTTTTTCTCAAAATTATGAAGAAGTAATTTATGAATGACATGTAGGGATAGTATGAGGGGATATGAAGACAAGATGTTGTTGTAGTTTTTTTTACCTTAAGATGTAATGTAAGACTTATGAATATATCTAGTGTTTCCAAGACTACTAAACTAATCGGTCTTTCGATACTTGATCCATTGTGATCATGCCAATGTTATGTAATAACGTCCTGACTCTAGGTATCTAGGGTTGGGGCGTTACATAAAATAAGTCCATTTGATGCTGATCCTCAAAGACACCAAATTTTCTATTATTGGGATTGTGGGGATATTATGATATTTAATATTTTACATTATAAAATGTTGAAATATAAATATTGTCTATCTAAATTTTTATCAAATACATTATTTAATGAACATTATTTACCCTAGATCTATGATTGAGGGTCTTAGGAAGTTAAATTAGTATTTTATTATAGTATATTTATTTGGGAGTATTATTATATCTTTTGTTTGGAATTATTATGAATGAATTTTTTTTAAAACCACAGTGATAGCTATTTTTGATAATTATATGTTTAGTAAAAAATTATAAAATTTAGGTAAAATTTTGAGTGTATGGTTTTATTAGAAATCACATCCTAGTATAAATACTAAAATGTGGTTAAAACTACACCACAGATTCACCTACGGTTAATTAAATTTTAAATGGTTGGTTGGGTATCAACTTGATATTCACTCACTAAACAATGAGGGGGTCTATAGATTTACACCTAGCTAGACACCCTAAGTAATATGGATTGTTTCATACTATTTTCATTATAAACCATTGTGATAGGTTTAACCAAATATTTATTATAGGATATAAAACATAACAAAAATATGATAATGGTAAACATAGTTTGAATTAATGAAGTTATAGTTTTAACCAATAATATCATAAATTAAATAAAGTATTACTAGTTGAAATGAATATTTCATTAGAGGATACATATTTATATTGATTTTTCATATTCAAATGACAATTTAATATTATTTTATTTTATATTAAAATAATAATTTTCAATTTATTATTTGGTTTAAAATAGGATCTTGGAAATTATGTTGTCAATGGTTTGCCTCTAGAAATCCATAAATAAAAATGTTTTGTAAAAAGGTTTACGATAATTTCTTATGATAGGAAGGTAAATATCTCATTCGAAATTACATCATCAGACATTTCTTTATTTTTTACATCATTAAATATTTAATTATTTATAGGTAATTAAAACTATGGGAACTCTGTTTCTTCAACGTGGTAGAATGTATCACTTTGAGATTTTAGAATATATATTAATATAAATAATCATTTTTTTAATAGAATATTTCTAAGGAAAACTTAATTGACAACCATAAATGAAGCTTTGGGGGAGCATAATATGAAAAATTATGAATTATAAAACCTCTAGTGAATGAAATAATTGTAATCAATTGGTGAATGTGTATTTTTCAAGGATTTTTTTATTAATACATTGAATATTTTCGACGATATTTGAAAATAGCATATATTAAAAATATAATCTAATGTATTTTTACAAATATAAATCTATATATTATCACTTATTTAATTGGTAATTAATTCAATATATGGTTAAGAACACATAATGGTGAAAATTACTATTTTTATTCCACACATTATTCCAATATATTAAATGATTTAATTTTAAATATATTCATCCTTTATTTAGAAAATTAGTTATATTTAATGTAAATTGAATTTATATTCACAATATCAGAATATGGGGGGATGGATTACCAAATGTTATTAATAGAATCTAATTATATTGGTTAAAATCTTTTTGTTATGGTAAATTAAGATTTTTTTAATGTAAAAAATATGAGGAAAAAGACATTATTTATGATGGAAACAAGGGTAACAATTAATATTATAATATCTTTATACCATATTTATCCCCAAACTGTGTTACTATGCACATTTGGATACATTTACCCATTCCATCATTGGTAAAATAATGGGTATTTACTAAAAATAGATTTTAATCACATGAAATCGGAGATCACGTCTGCTTTTTTTTATCCAACCATAATAATCCCTTGTCCAAACCAAATAACTACCAATGTCTCGTATAAAATAAATAATTATTTCCAAGAATCCTTTTCGTGAAAAAATTGTACTATTGAGAGCCTTAACATGTGGCAGAAGGGAGAACATCTAAACGGAGAGGTAATTCTATTAACCATGATCCCACAATTATTTTTTTATTTAACCATATAAAATATTTTATTATCAATGAATGAATTTATAATGTTCCGTGTTTTGAATTAGATGAAAGGGCAAACAAATTAAATTATTAATGTTATTTCAGCAGACCGATCTTATAAACTATGCGTCAGAATATTTTGTTCTGATATTCAACACTACAACATTGATTTGATAGAGATATTAAATTTATTTTATTCATAAACGTGTTAGTTTCTTATAAAAAAATTGAAATAACTCTCAAACGGTTTGTCGTACGAGAAATCAGTGACCACTGTTAGGTTAAGAACACCAGTTTAACCCTTCGTAGTGTATAAACTTGATTCACATCAGGTGTTTGGAACCCTCACACATGATAATTCCATATTTATTTTTAAATAATCAATAATTTCATTTCATTATATTAAATAATTATCTTCAAAATAATGGTGCGTCGAATGAGAAATCAGACATCACTAATAGTTCTGGAATGTGGGGTTTACCCTAGGTAGAGAATAACCTTTGCGAGCGGTGGGCGTTAGATCATATCACACCAAAGAAAATTTAATTGGCTTGAATATTTTTGTTGGACGACACAAATAATTATAATAATTTTATTGTTAATATTTTAATTTTCCTTGATGTCAATAAATAGAAATTCACTACCACAATTAACAAATTGTGTCGAGGTGTAAATAATAACTGGGCAATGTAATAAATGTTATATTATTAATTGTTCAATATAAATACAGATCCAAAATCAATAATAATTAACTAATTATTATCTTTTTTAATGGTTATTGTTTTAAAATATTAATGGTGTCATTGATGGGTTGAATTTAATAATGATTATTTTTAATTGTTGTTAATATTATTATATTAGTACAAAAATATGAAGATTTATGTATATGATGTATATATATATGATTAAATATATCTATATAATTATATATATATATATGTGTGTGTGGTTGTATATATATGAATATATAGATGTGTGTCTATATATATACATAGCCAGTGTGTATTTGTTTTGGTGAATATATTTTTTTGGTTAGATAAAAAATTATTAATTACCCACATAAAGGCACGTAACCTCTCTACCTAAATCAAAGTATTGATAGTTAAATTTTCGTCGAAATCATTAAGAAACCCAGGTTGCGTGCCTGCGCAGGCGGTTGCGGGTCCTGGATAGCTATTAAAATTAATTAAATGATTCCTCAGGATTTAGGTTAAATATTACGTCACGCCATAGCGCAAAATTCTGGATAAAAATAATTAAAAATAAATAAAAGAAATTTATTTTATTTAAATATGGATAAAAATAAATAATAAAATAGATAATGTTGGAAAAAAAATTAAAAAAAATTAAATAAACAGAAAATCATTTTAATTATTTATTTCATTATTCCACCATTTTATTTTGATTATTTTTCTTTATGAAATTTTTATTTATTTTTTCCTTTTTCCATTATTTCCTTTCATTTTTATTCCTTTTCTCTTCTATCTCTCTTCCCTCTCATGGGTGTGGCGCACCACCTCTACTTATGTGGCGCACCACCTCCTTCCATCATCTGATGATCGCCGCACCTCTGTTCTTTGTCCTTTTCTTCTTCACCAATTGCATTGTGAATCTCTCAGTAAGGCTTTTCAAATGCACCAAGAATGATGCAATCTCATTCCAAATCCTTTTCATAGTTTGTTGCGGAAAGATTTTACCCTATTTTGGGGGGTTTTTAAAATCTTTTTTTTCATCCGTTTTAGGTCAACTCAAAGCCAACCACAAATCATAGGATCATCTATGACAGAAAGGTAGGGTGTCTAATCTCATTCCCTTCATTTAGTTGTGATTTATATAAATTCAATGTTGTGCCATTAGTCAATGCCTATTGACTTTCTTCAAATTCGCCTAATTTCTTTAAAATTGTTTTTTCGCCTAATTTTTGTAGCTTTATTGATCATGAATTAAATTGTTCGAATTTTTTCAATGTGATCGAAGCACCTATAGGGCATGCCAATGTGGTCGGTATAATTTTAGTTAACTGAGTAGTTGATCATATTAACTTCATGTGTTGTACTGCGTATTTGTGTTGAGTTTTATTTAAATAATTAATTTAGATTAATTATAAAGACACGAATTGTTGGATATTTGGTGGTTGTTTGTGATGATTTTTGTATTATTAAAATGTTCCTTTATATACAAGTGTTGTGCATCCTATTTTTGTTGTGTTTAATTTAAATTAATAATTTAAATTAACTATGAACCATGCATTTTTGAATAATTGGTAGTTGTTTATGCTGATTTATTTTTTTATTAAAAAGTGGATTTTTTGGTAAGTGTTTCACATCCTATTTTGGTTGTCTTTAATTTAAATAATTAATTTAGATTAATTACGAAATTGTAAGTTTGGATATTTGGTAGGTTTTTGTGTTGAATTATTTATTTTATAAAAGATTCATTTATCTGCTTATTTGATGTGGTATCTTACCATGATAAAATTGTTACACTAAAATATTTAATTTATACCTTGTGATGCACAAGTGTATCTTTTTAGTTTCAATCATCAATTACATATGTTGATGTCATATCTGCTGTTGTGAATATTTTAATTAAATTCTGGGTGGGGAAAGAAGGTGGATCCCATATTTAGGGCCACGCTTAGACCATCCGTTCTTGATTGGTAACCTCTATGTGTCGATGGGTAGTGTTTTTTGCTATGTCGGACCAAGACTTCCCCGGGCTTTCTGATACTTGTGAGTGATACTGGTTCCAAAAGGGCCCATCGGGACAGATCCTTTGGAAATGTGGATAAGCCAGCCACATATAGTGATCTACCACTTTTTGATAGATCAGGACAGATGCAAGGTAAATTCATGACTCAAGCGATACCTGGTCTTTCAAAACATTGCCTTGTACGGGATTGGTGGAATTGGATTATTTGATGGATGTTCTGTAGTGGTACCTTTAGGATGGGCTCAGACTCTAACTCTCAACTTAATCCATAAAAATAATGATGCACTAAATGATTATTTTAATGCTTCTTGAGCCTCTTCAGATTTTCAATATTCTTATGGTATGTTGAAGCACACAATGATGACACTTGACTGAGACCCCACGTAAAAGCACAAGCTTTGGGTATGCCTCTCCCTTGTTTACCTTGATTTTCTAGGATGTATATATATGTGTATGTGCATTATGCTTACATGAGATCTTTTCCATCAACTGGCTTATGAGGAAGTAAGTGATTAGGAACAAGTTCCACATGGTACCCAGGCCGAGTTATTTATTCCATTGAACATACTAAATTAACCAAAATTGATATATATTTTCACACTGTATTTTATAACTGCAAGAAATGGAACAGTTTAGAATCATTGGGTTCCATGCTAATAGTATTTAATCTCACACCCTACTCAGGCATTGTTGACACCCATGTAGATTATATGCTTGTAGGTATTGACAGGGGGAAGCGTGCTACTTCTGATGACAGATTGTTTCATGGAGATTAAGATGGAGACTAGAGGAAGATGACTGAGACTTTCTCATGATATAGTTTCCAAACATTGTGTCTTTTCATTTCAGTTGATTGGATGATTGAGTTTATGTTTTTTGTGGTTTCAGTTTAGAATGACATCATGGCATGAAATTGTTTTGTGAGATTACGCACATGATTATTATTCAGTTAGATTATTCCTATTACTTATGTTTCGGTTTAATAATTTATATGCTTCCACTGTTTATTATTAATTGTTGATTACTTCTGCTAAAATATTACCTTTTACCTATGAGGGAATAATCTCCTCATCAGACACAAAATGTCCCTCATTGCAAGATGGTAGTGTCTGGAATTCGGGGAGATGCGTTTCAGGTCATGTAACCCACCAGTCCGACCACTATCTTATAGGTGAGCCAGTTCGAGACGTTACAAAATGGTTTTAGAGGGGTTATTTTTCCTTTATGTCACTGTTTTGGGTTGGTAGACATGTGACTAGGAATGTGTCGGCACTTGGTTAATAATTGTTCCTGGGAATGATCACCCCATGTACAGGAAATGACCAAGAGGCCAGGGTTTCGATTGATGATCATTCTTTTCTATGTTACAATTGACATGATTACACCTTGAGTGATTGGTGTAATTTCTACTGCTTATGAATTTATGAAATTTAGGATATTTTACCATTGGCTTGTTAAGGTAATTAAGATGCATTGCATGCATCATAATAGGTACATTAGAATTCACATTCCATGCGTAGTGCCAGGACATGTAGCTGAATTTTAGGATTCTTTTGGATTCAAATTATGTGCCTTGAATGTCTTACATGTCTTGTAATTATTTAGCGTTTCTTTCTATAAACCATGTTTTGGTGATATATTTAGCATGCTAGACTATTTCCATGTTTCCTATTTAATACCATATTTTCCTTGCGTCATGATTCTATGACCATTAGCTTTTATTTTTGACTAAAATTTTTTGCTTCTAGGATTACAACATGTCTCTCTCTATTTTTTTTGGTAGTGACCTACTTTCTTGTTTGTTATGTAATTGGTGGTTTTGCTAAAATGTATTTGTTTCCTTTGAATGGGAGACAAATTCCGAAAACAAAAATGTGTATATTCACTTCATTGGTTGACATCCACCCATATATCTAGGCTGCAATGTGTTGGAACAAGTTCTAATTTCAAATGAGTTGGTTAACTACCAAAATGCACAACGAGAGCAATGTAGGCTAATTGGTGCATGTTCCTCATGAGATAACCCGATACGGGTGTTGTGACACATAATGATGAAACAAATATTTTTTTGATGCATTCTAATGAACTGAGGTCATCTTAGTGGGACCCTTTTAGGCCACCTTATCCACGTAAATGGAAATTATTTGATAGATTTTCCAAATTAATGACGATATTTCAATTAAAATAAAATTTTTTAAATTTGATTTTTATATTATTTTCATATTTTACCTTGAGGAATGGTTTATGATCAATTACCTAGTGTTTTATTTTGAAAAATGATACTTCATATTTTGATTAAATATTTTGATGATAAATATTAACTATGATTAAATAGAAAGGGCTAGGATATGAAACTTGTAGAAATTTCCTATGTTTAAGACCCTTGTATAAGGGTAGTCTGAGGTTCCCCATGAGATTCTTTGAAATAGAACCATTCACGTGTCATTGTCCCTAGTCGGACCACCTTGTATAAAATGACACCCTTATTCTAATTGGTGGTCATAATTTCCTAGACTTTTGTTTTGGTCTTGAGCATAAGAAAATGGGAATTTCAACCAGGATAGGAATGCCTTGGGAATGGTTAGTTCCTTCATAGGTTGTTCGACCCAATCTTCTCCATAGTGATGGATGACTCAATATGTCGTCCTTTGAGATAAAAGTAAAAATTCTTCTATATCACCACTGGGAAGTATGCGTTCACATACATGGTACCATCGAGTGATTAACGCTGTGATAAACCTATTGAGTTCAGTTTAATCATCATGTCTTATGCGGTTAAAAGAGATTTGCGTCATCTATGTAGTGTAATAACTTCTGTGTTAAAAGAAACAAGTCCTTCCCAATTCTCGGTATAACTTCAAGAGACTTAGGTTTTTTGACACACCACCAATTTTGGTTGGGATTTAATGCCAATTGTTTTAATGTTTTCCAACTGTTAATCTCCAAATCCATTTAGTGTAATCTTTATTAAGTGACGAGCATTTCCCCTATCTTGCCTTCTTCCTTTATAAAATAAGAAAACATTGGTCATACGCCATCATAAAGATTTAAATTTTGTTGGGATTTTTAATGGCAGGTTTCTCAGTGTTTCATGATGATTCATCTCTCTTATCAAGGATTTGGTTACTCATGAGTGATCCTCATGTTCCCAAGTAAAAATTTTATGGATGAACACTTGTACACTGGTCAGTTCTTCTAACATGGCCACCAGTTTGATGTTGCTCTAGGCTTAGTTAGCAACCTGGTTTTGTCATCTTGTTCTTGTACCAATGTCTCACTTATAAAGATGGAGTATTGAGTACCTTGAATTAGTTACAATAACTAATGTCGTTCTGATACAAGGTTACCCAAGACTTGTTATTGGGCTTGGTGATGCCTAAATCAATGAACCTCACCAGAGGATAGGTATGAACTTTAGTGGATGAGCTCACGGTAAATGTGAGATACCTTTGAATAGGACATAACTATTTAATCTATAAGACTCCTGTAATCTAATCTGGACATCTTCTTAATTGGTCTAATGGAGTGGCCTGACTGGTTCTTACTCTTGATCAATAAAGAGATCAGTGAAGGACCTCTTTATGTCACATCGTATGGTGAGGTGAGTGCGGTTTGTGTCGACGGGGGTGTTTCACAAAAATCTTGCTGGACATGGGCTTTAAAGTGATGGGGAATCGACCATTTTATCTATTTAAGAAATAAAGTGAGAAATGTCGCTAGAATGATACAAGGCATGACTTGTATAATATTCTGACAGAGGAAGTTGTCGAGGCATAGAATTTTCTTCTTTTTACCTTTAAAAACTAAGGTGGGAAGTAACCATTTTCCATAAGTAAATGAGATGATCAAATGGTTGGGTCTCAAGCTAAATGTGTTTGAATAGGTATTGTCTCACTGTTTCAGTTGGAGAATGAGCATTGGATTATATCATAATGGATTTTGTGTCATTTCCCAAACTAATGCTTGAATGTTCATAGGGTGTTTGTGATACAACATGGCCTTTTGAGTGAAACTACATGACCCGATAATTTAGTAGAAGGTTACGTTGTTCCCAAAGGCTTATCGGGGATGAGAAGTTCTATGGTGAAAAGGTTGTAACGTTTCGTGTTTTGAACTGGATGAAAAATAATTGGAAATTAATTTTTTTCCATTAACCGGGAAAGAAGGTTTTATAAACTGATCTTCTGAACATTTTTTCTGATTTTCAACATTGCAGCATTGAAAGAATAAAAATATTAAATTTATTTTATTCATAGACATGTTTTTTTTATTTTCAAGAAATGGAAATAACTCTAAAATGATGCATCGTACGAGAAATATGAGACCACTATTAGGTCTACAACGCTGTGTTTACCTTAGGCAGGGTATATCCTTGATTTCCATCTTGAGTTTAGAACCATAGCACATGATAATTATATATTTTTTAATTAATTTATTATTCAAAATTTTATATAATAAATAATAATTTTCTCCAAAAGGTTGTATTGAAAGAGAAATATGACATCACCAATAGTTCCTGTATGTGGGCTTTACCCTAGGTAAGGTATAACCATTGGGAGCGGCATCCTTGTGGTCATGTCACACAAGAAGATAATTTTATTGGGTTAAATATTTTTGTTGGAAGTTAGAAATAATAATAATATTATTATTATTAATATTATTATTTGTCTTTATGTCAACAAATGGAAACCACTACCACAATTAATAAATTGTGTCATATTGTTAAAAATAACTGGGCAATGTAATAAATTTTATTTTATTAATTGTTCCAACTAAATACATATTCGTAATCAATATTTATTTAATAACATTAATATTTTTTTAATGGTTATTTTTTAAAAATATAAATGGTTTCATTGGTGGGTTGAATTAAATAATTATTATTTAAATTGTTGTTAATATTATTATATTGGGACAAAAACATGAAGATAAATTTTTATTATGTATATATATTTTTATGGGATTAAATATATCTATATAGTTATATATATACATGTGTGGTTGTATATATATGAATATATAGATGTGTGTGTATATATATACAAAACATGAGTATATATATATGGGTGAATATTTATTATTGGGTTTGATAAAATATTATTAATTACCCACATAAATTCATGTAACGCCTCAACTTAAATCAAAGTATGGATCATTAATATTTTAGTCCATATCATTAAAGCAACACGGGGTGCGCACGTGCGCACTTGGTTGCTAGTCCCAAATAGCTATTAAAATTAATTAAATGATTTCTCATGATCTAGGTAAAATAATATATCGCACCATAGTACAGCATTTGGGTGAAAAATAATTAAAAGGATTAAATAAAATTAATGGAATTTAAATAGTGTTGAAAATACATAATAAAATAGATATGGTTGGAGAGAAAATTAAAAATAATTAAATTGATGTAAACCCATTTTGATTATTTATTTCATTTTCCACCTTTTAATTTTAATTATTTTTCATTATATCCTTTTTATTCATTTTTTTCATTTTTCTTTTAATTCGTTTCCTTTTTATTTCATTTCTCTTACCTTCCTCTCCTTCCTCCCATGTGCGTGATGCACACCCTCTCCTAATGTGGCGCCCCACCTCTTTCCATCTTTAGAAGATCGTTGTGCCTCCATTCCAAATCTGTTTTCTTCTCTGTCAAGTGCTCTATGAACCTCTCAGTAAGGCTTATCCCACACATGAAGAATCGTGTGATCTCATTCCAAATCCTTTTCCCAGTTAGTCACATATGGATTTTACCATCTTTTGGGGTTTTTTAAATCTTATGTTTTCTTCTGTTTTTGGTCAAATCAAAGCCTACCATAGATCATAGAATCATCTACGACCATTAGGCAGGGTGTCTACTATATTTCCCTTCATTTTTTGTGATTTCTAAAAACACACAGTTCCGCTATTTGTCGGTGCCTACTGACTTTGTGAAAATTCAAAAAAATTTATTAAATTAGTTGTTTTTCCTAATTGTTGAAGCCTTGTTGATCATGAATTAAATTGTTTGAATTTTTGAAATGTGGTTGGACACCCCCGTTGGGACTTCCGATGTGGTCGGTATAATTTCAGTTAACCGGGTAGTTAATCTAATTAACTACATGTGTTGCACATCCTTTTTTGTGTGTTATTTAAATAATTAATTTAGATTAATTATGAACCTTGAATTTTTGGTTCTTTGGTGGTTTTTTGTGCTGATTTATTTATTATTAAAAAGATACATTATCTACATGTGTTTTGAATCCTACTTTTGTTGTGTTCAATTTAAATAATTAATTTATATTAATTATGAACCATGAATTGTTGAATCATTGGTTGTTGGCTGTGCTGATTTATTTATTACTAAAAGTGGCATTATTTGAAATTTTTTTGAAACCTATTTTGTTTTGTTTAATATTAATTATTAAAATTTATTAATTATTGACTTTTAAATTTTTGATCATTTGTAGTTTTTTATGTAGAATTATTTATTTATTAAAATGTGCTTTATCTGCTTATGTGGATGTAGTATCTTTCCTTGTTAAGATTGTAATGTTGTAATATATAATTTAAACCTTGTGATGCACAGGTGTATCTTTTTAGTTTCAAGACGAAATTACATATGTTGATGCCATATCTACTACTATGAAAATTTTAATTAAATTCTGGGTGGGGAACGAAGGTGGAACTCATATTATGGGCCAAACATAGACCCTCTGTTCCTAACTGGTTACCTATATGTGCTGGGGGTGGTGTCATTGGAATTTCCGAACCGAGACTTCCCCAGGATTTATGATACTTATGAGTGATACTGGTTCCAAAAGGTCCCATCAAGATGGATTTGTTGGAAATGTGGCTAAGCCAGCCCCAGATGGTGCTCGACCACTTTTTGGGAGATCGGGGCGGACTCAGGGAAAATCCATTCCTCGAGAGATACAAGATCATTCGAAAGATAGCCATGGAAAGGCTCGGTGGTATTAGATAATTTAATGCATGTTCAGAAGTGAAACCTTTGGGATGGGCTGAGACTCTAAGTCTCAACATGAACCTTAAAAACGATGCACTAATGGTTTATTTTAATTCCGCTTGAGCTTTTTGAGATATGAAATATTCTTCTTGTATGTTGAAGCATACCTTATTTACAATTGACTCAGACCACAAGATAATGAATATTCTTGGGGTATGCCTCTCCATTGTTTTACCTATCTTTTCTAGGATGCATATATATGTGTATGTAAATTCGAATTACATGTACTCTTTTTTGACTTCCATCTTAGGCTGAAGCAGGTGATTAGGCACAAGTGCCACTTAGAACTTGGGCCGAGTTATTTATTCCATTACACTAAATAAATTATCTGAAATTGTTATATAATGCCACACTGCATTTTATCATTACACAAAATGTAACAATTTATAATCCTTTGGTGTCAATGTACTGGGATTTTATCTCACACCAATCTTAGGCATCATTGACACCCAAGTAGATTATATGATTGCAGGTATTGACAAAGTGAAGAATGCAGCTTTTGATGCCTAATTTTTTTTTCCGCTTAGGATAGAGGCTGAGGGCAGAGGATAGAGCGTTTCTCTTGATGTTGTTTTCAAACTTTGTGACTTTTCATTTCAATTGATAGCATGCTTGAGTTTCTGTTTTCCATGCTTTTAGTTTTGACATACATCATGGCATGACATTGTTTTGTGAGCTCTCTCACATGATTATAATTCAGTTGGATTAAACATATTACTTCTGCTGTAGTTTAATCATTTATATGCTTCCACTATTTATTATTAATTGTTTTTTACTTTTGCAGTAATATTACTTATTACCTATGAGGGCATAGTCTCCCCCTTGGACACAAAAAGTCCCTTGCTAAAAGTCGACAGCCTCTGGAATTCGGGGAGATACGCTTGAGGTCATGTAACCCACAGATCTAGCCACCATATTAGAGGTGATAAGGGTTGGGACGTTACAAAATAATTACATATTTTACATTAATATTTTTATATTTTATTATTCTAATTAAATATCCACTTTATTCCATCTTATAAACGAATTGAAAAAAATGAAGATTACAATATATTTCTCTGTGGACTACTACATCGAATATTCACATGCATTATTTTTTGTCACCGCCACATATGGATGGTTCAAAAATCTTATTTCTATAATTAATACGAAACGTAAAAAATTGTAAATATTATTAAACTATAAACCATTCTATTTTTCATCATTATCTATAAAAAAATATCTCCATCTAGTGTATTTGTGTGGACTACCGACTCAATGAAATTGACATATTTCCTTTTTCATAATTATTTTAATCTCCGTAAAACATCTTATTATATGATTATGTAATATATAAAATATTAATAATATCATTATTCTTAAATAATGATGGCGTTACACCAAAATAGTTACTTTTTTAACTATATAGACCCACCCCATAATGATTATTATTGTCTTGATTGGTTTAACCACATCGATTAATAATGATATAAATTTATATAATTGATGACTATGGGAACATAAATTGTAACACCTCAAGCTTCAACGGTACGCTTCTCTTTGAATAATACTTGAGTGTGTGTTGTACGCAACTTCCAGTTCTAACACACACCACAACCAATCAAACTAGCCGTTATGAATAGTAATACCATCTGTTTTAAATTTTTTAAATATTATCTTTCAAAATGGACTTCATTTTAGGATTCGGAATATCTAAATTATCCTAGGGTGAAGTTTTGGTATTTTTCTGAAAACTTTCAATTTATGATGAATAGTGAAAAAACACGGATTATTGTTTAAAAAAGAATTTTTATTTAAATAACTATTTAATTCGTTTAAATTTAATTAAGGTCAAATTAGATACACAATACCTATATAATTTCAATGTAATTCATTGGAGTTAGTTTAGAATAATTTTAGGTATATAAAAATTTTATTGAACTTTTTACCGTCTTTTACCCAACTCATAGGAAAATTTGCAAATTCACATAAAACATAATTTTACCGCTTCTGTGAGTGGAATTTAAAAAATCCAAGCAACACTGTTAATATCATAGAGTAAAATTTGGTTCACTATGATAAAAATAATTTTTGGTGAATAGTAATTTTTTTACTTTTATTTACCATGGTTAAAAGTAAATAGGGTAATTAAGGGTAAAATTGATATTATTATTACCCTAAAACATGTCCTAATTCTATATGACAAGATTATCTTGACCAGAAAAACCATATGTATAATATATTATCATTTAGGTCCACTTGGATTAGATTAGGACATTTATTATTATTTAATTCAAAGAAGAGTCAAAAGAGTTAAAAGAGTTAAAATCAAATTTTAATTACTAAAACATTTTTAATATAGGGTTATACATAAGATAAATTCGATTATATATATTCATTAGAAATTTAATAATATTTCCTACATAATGGTATTTTGTTTATACTTTTTAGACATTGATAAAGTAAAAATATATGTGACACAATAATGATGCAGTATTTTCCTTATTAACGAAAGAATCAAATAATTGATATTATAAATGCCCAAATAAATATAATTTGAAACTTTTAATGAATTACACGAGTTTTATTGGTTAATATTACATGTTAGAGTTGATTATATGAATTAGTTTCGAAGTAATCAGGCTGTTATGATTTTCAGAAAAATAAAATACCAAATAATGTCAAAATTGACAAAAAAGAGTTTTTAAAACAAATTTTATATTATTAATTTATATTAAATTTTTAAAAATATAAGGTCGGCGAAATGACTTGTATCAATATAGTTGTATCATTAATGGACCACTTTGGGGTCTCTTGGAGGTATATAGTATATTTAGTAACTATATAATATAAAATTACAAAGTGACATGGTAAGTGTAAAACTAATTAACCAAGAGTTAAAATTAAAGGATAAGGTTAATATAATGACACAAACCTATCTAAAATATATTGGTTGAGATGATTTCGACCAATATTCACCTTATAATTTGAATAATCCACTTTGTAGACATTAGAAACCGAATATGAATTTATTAAAAAAAAATACTTTAAGTTTTTTCTAAAGAGCCCTTCACCCCTCTTATAAAAGGGCACTCCCCCTTATCATTATTTAACACCTTCAAAGCCATTTTTCTTGGCCAAACTCTTCCCAAATATCCTCCCAACTTCCCTCATTTCATCGTAGAGGACTTAGTTTGATCATAATTCTATCCTAAGGATCCATTTTGATCAAATCAAAATGAAGAACCCGAAGAAGAGGTAACGTCTTCACCACCCTCTCTAAAGTTCCTTTCTTCTTCAACTTATTATTTAATTGTTATTTCCATTCTAAAATAATAACTCCATTATATTCAATATAATGTGATGTTATTATAAATATTGAAAAAATAAATTCATTATTCTATCCATCCCTTGAATGACATGTCACCAAATGTGCGTACGTACGACCTACTGTCTCCATGTTGTGGTGTAATTGTTATTCAATATATTATTATTTATATGGGTATAATAATGATGTATAATTCATTTAAATAATAAATATTACATGATAATGATTCTGTCTATATGATATACCATCCAATTATACATTATTTTAATATCAAAAGAATGATATTGTCGCTCGTGCGTACGGACAGACTACCATCTCCACGAACGCGATGAGATTCATTCCCGATCGTATCCATTCAAGAATAATTTTCATTTGATGGTTAAAAATAATGTTTAAAGACTTTATATCATCTTGGATATTAATATCATACAACCAATCCATAACAAACACGGGTTATAAAAGAAAATTAGTAAGTCAACACCGGAGACGCCGATAATACTAAGATTTTATTGACAAAGCAATGTTAAAAGATAATATATGATATCATATTAATATATATGATTCTTGTATCATTTAATATTGATTAATTAACCATTATACAGAAGGTTAACCTACCATCAACCAAAGAAAATTACAATATAAGAGTTTATTTCACAATATCTTCGTTATCCAAGGTTGTTTATACATAATTATCTACTGAGACCTCTTTATCATCCACATCCATGTTTCATAAATATGTATTTCAAAACATTCTTACTATTTTACAGAATATGGGTTAATGTCATTTATACCCTTGTTTGAAATTTTATAAGGGGTTTTCATCTCACTCATTATTCTCGTGATATTCATGCCATATTTCCACTATTACCTTTTGTGTGGTGTATGTACTACCCATTATTGTATTCTTTATGTAATACACATTAATTTATGTGTATTTACATATTCATTGTATGATACCTCTTTCATGGGGTGTATGATTCATAAGTTACCAAATTGTTAAGGGTTAATTTCATAATCTTTTTATTATCAGAGTTTGTTTTTACATAAGTATCTAATGGGACATATTTATTATCCACGTCCATGTTTTATGAGAGTTTTCAAAGTGATTGTTTGAAGGGACCTTTTTACTAAAACATCATTTCAAATGTTTTAAATATTTATTTTTATAAATCATTTTCAATAATTTCCATGTCTTCAAAATAGTATTAAGGATTTATTTATATGGACATGAATGTTTTTAAAATGTTAATTCCTTTAAAAAGATTCAAAGTGGTATAAGAAACTTTGATTAAAAATGGCTTTAAATTACTTCTTTTCTAAATCGTGTGACTTTTAAATGTTTTCATGAAAAAGGGGTTATTTCTCTCAAAGAGTTTTTAAAATCATTTTCATTTTTGTCCAAATACATTAATGGATTTTAAAATTTTGTTGTTGTTGATTTATCATGATACAAATCATTCATATTGTGTTGATGGTTTTGTGATTTGGTTGAATGTGGATGTGTTATTTTTATACCATTCATGGTTTATGGTTAACGTATTGACATTTCATATTCTAGTTGTAATACCAATGTTTATGTTATGTTTATACCTTTTCATATGAGGAATGCATTAAACTTAGTAAGTGACGGGTGGAGCCTGCTATAGCTCCTCGATGCATCGGCATGTCTCCTGAGACAAACTAGTGTCTCGGGACGAGGCCTTGAAAAAATCTTATATGTAGTCTTGGCATGAGGCCTTGGCTACATGGTTAGGATAGTATGGAATTATGAATTCCATCATTATGAAAGTGGTTATTGATATTGCATGTGATTATTTGACTAGTAGAACATCCATGCGAGTAAGTAAATGGCATTATTTCATTTTTATCATTGCCATATTATCATGAAGTTCATGTTTAAAAGGATTTTGTTTTAGTAATACTTTTCCTTAAATGTTTATGTTTATTTATGAAAGTTTCCGCTATATTGTTATCCTTATAGAGCATTTGAGCTCACCCCTTTCAATGTTTTATTTATCACAGGATTTGAAAAAGTATTTTATAAATGACCCACTAGGATAATATGAGGGGATATGAAGACAATATATTTTTGTAGTTTTTCATTTTATGATGTAATGTAAGACTTATGAATATATCTTGTGTTTGCAAGGCTACTAAACTGATCGATCATTCGAGATTTGATCCCTTGTGATCATGCCAATATTATGTAATAATGCACCGACTCTGGGTAACTGGGGGCAGGGTGTTACAGTTGGTATTAGAGGAAGTTTAGTAATAAACCATGGAATCTAGATTTAGGTAAACTCTGATTAGAGAACATTTCCATAAGATAGACTTTGAGGAATAGTGTAGAAAAACATCCTAGAATTTTGGTATTTTATAGATTTTTTGAGTTTTCCGAGCAATACGTCCCTTTCTGGATATGATCATGTAGAGGCGGCTCTGGTACAGATGTACCTAGCGGTAAAACCCGAAAACACCGCTTTGAGCTAGACTCGAACGGGAACTGGTTCACGACAATGGGCCTTGCTGAAATCTTCGTTACGACACTCTCGGGGGATATTCATAGGAAAATTCTCATTTTATTTATGAACCATTATGAAGGGTTTATGAGTATATACTTCCTCAATGAAAACATTTTTATGATTATCGATTATATCCATATATAGTTCAATTTATGTTAAGTGTTTTATAAGTATGGAAGTATGTATTTTGATTCGTAAAATGATCTACTTTATGTCATTGTTTAGAAATAGTGCCTAGTGGAAGAAATGGAAACCATATCAATGCACACACTCCATGTAGGTATTTCCCTCCTGCTCAAGATAATTATAGTGGAGCTGGTGATGCAACTAGTACTGATCAGCTAATCACCATTCTGGGACAAGTCACTCAGGTTATGAATAATAACCATACCCGTATGGAGCACCCTGATCCGCTGTTAGATCATTTCATGTGGAAACAATGACCGACATTCAATAGGAATACAAATCCATTTGTAGATGAGAAATGGATAAGATTCATAGGGAAAATAATTCAGGCTTTGGGGAGCAGTGAAAGTGAAAAAGTTGTCATGGCCATTTATCGCCTCACTGGAGTTGCTGATCAATCGTGGTCATTGATTCATAAGATGAAATAAGATGATGAAGTATCTAATACGTAATGGAGGGAGTTCAATGAGATTTTCTTAGAAAAATACTTTCCTCGTGACCATCGAGCAGATATGGAAATGTAATTTTTGAGTTTGAGACAAAAGGAGGATGAGAATGTCACAAAGTATGAGGCTAAGATTACATGGTTAGCGCAGTATGTTGTGGATTATATAAAAAACCTTTGAAGTAAGATTGATTTTTTCTTTGATTGGTTAAAACCATTTCTCCATGGAGCATTAGTCTCACAAACCTTCTCATCGTAGGAAGATATTGTCTCGTGTGCTATCAAGAAAAAAAAGGAATTCTCTAAGTCTTATGACTTTAAAGAAAATGAAGAGAATAATAGATCTGGTGATCAATATGGAAATGGAAATAAGGGGAAAAAGGGAAAAGTCGAAAATCCATCATACAATAAATGTGGGAAGAAACACTGCGGTACTAGCCTAAAAGGAATGGGAGTCTGTTACAAGTGTGGTGTAAAAGGCCACAAAGCTCATGATTGCAAGGGAAAGAGAATTGATGTCAAAATGGATTGATATAATTGTAGAGAGATGGGACATTATGCAAATAAATGTCCTAATCTTCAGGGGAACATGCCTTAGAAAAGGTCAAGGGATCAAGGCCAAGCTTATGCTATCACTACTGCTGAGGTAGAAGCTCCAAAAGACATGGTGGGAGATAATTTATTGGTTTCCTCAAGTTTTGAAAATTCATTATTTGATTCTGGATCATCACATTGTTTCATATATTCCAAGTTTTCAATGAAAATTATATATTTCAAATTTGATTTAACAAGAGATTTTTCAGTAAAAACCCCTAAGGGAAGTATCATTGAAACAAAGTTCTGTGAATCAGTCCCCATTAGAGCACATAAATGTTCTTTATCTGCTGATATCATTGGCATACCAATTATTGAGTTTGATATAAACCTCAATATGGATTGTCTTTCAGACCATGATGTGATGATTTATTGTAAGAAGAAGGAGGTTACGATTTTTGATGATAATGATAAGGAACACCTTATCTTTAGTGCAGAATCGTTACAACCTAATTTTTATCTAGATCCACCCCCAGTAGCTCAAATAAATTCAATTATTGGGGAGGAATAGAATGAAATGACTATGGGTGAGGAAATTAATGTTCAAATAGAGTATGTACTTGTTATGAAAGAATACAAAGATGTGTTTCCAGAAGATTTGCCTGAACATCCTCAAGAACAAGAAATTGAGTTTTCCATTAATTTAATTCCTAGTTCAAGGACCATATCGAAAACCCCTTATAGAATGGCCACTGTGGAATTAGTTGTACTAAAGAAAAAAACGGAGGAATTGAGTAATAAAGTATTTATTCGCCCTAGTTTTTCTCCATGGGTTGCCCCTATCCTTTTTGTTAAGAATAAAGATGGATCTATAATGTTGTGCATTGACTACATGGAGATCGATGCTATAACAATAAAAAAAAGAATCCCCTACCTCACATTGATGATTTATTTGATCAACTGCATTGAGCTAAATACATTTCAATGAATGACCTTCGATCTGGATATTATCAGATGTGTGTGAAGAAGGAAGTCATTCCAAAGACAGCATTTCGAACCAGGTACGTGCATTGCGAGTTTACAGTAATGCCTTTTGGATTGACTAATGAATGCTCTGTATACATGGATCTAAGGAATAGAGTATTCAAGGAATATCTAGATGATTTTTGGGGGTATTTATTGATGATATCATGGTATAATCCAAAAGCTACGAAGATCATGAAAATCACTTGCGCATTATCCTGAAGACTCTTAGAAGACATGAATTATATGGGAAGTTTAGCAAGTGTGAATTATGGATTCAGGAGATTTCTTTTCGTGCCCATTTTGTCTCCAAAGATGGAATCTTTGTTGATCCTTCTAAGACCAAGGAAATCCATGAATGTCCAGCACCGGCGATTATAACTGAGGTACGCAGTTTTATTGTTTTGGCAGGTTATTATCGATGTTTTGTCCATAATTTTCCCCGATTATCTAACCCATTAACGAAGCTCACACTTGAAGGGGTTAAATTTATCTACACAAAAGAGTGTGAATAATTTTTTGAATAACTGAAGAGAAGATTAGTCAATTCTATTATATTGACTCTACCATCAGGGAATGATGAGTTCGTTATTTATAGTGATGCATCAATAAATGGACTTGGTTGTGTCCTTATGAAGAATGATAGGGTTACTACATATGTATCACAACAGCTAAAAAATCATGATCCAAAATATCCTACACATGATCTCTAGTTGGCTGCTGTAATATTTTCCTTAATTATATGATGACGATATCTCTATGGTGAAAAATTTGAGATATATACCGATCACAAGAGTTTGATGTATATATTCTCACAAAAAGAACTCATCATCAGGCAAAGGCGATGGGTTGAACTACTCATGGATTCTGATAGCAGGATACACTACCACCTGGGGAAGGCAAATAAGGTGGCATATGCTTTGAGTAGAATAGATCATGGAGTTTTTCACATGATGAGAGTGGAAAGGGATCCTATTTTCATGGATCTATTAAAGATGGATATGGGAATCACCATGGAAGGTGAAACAACAAAACTATTTCAAATGGTTGCCAAACCAGCTTTACTAGAAATTATAAAGAGTTCTTATGCCGATGATTAAGAGTTTAAAAAGAATATTAATGCTATGAGTGATGGGAGATTGAGTGAATTTGTGTATGAAGATGGAATTTTGAAATTTGGGAGGAGATATTGTGTTCCCGATATACCTGATTTAAAAAGTGAATTGTTAGATGATGCTCATAGTTCCAATTTCTCTATACACCCTGGGAGCACCAAAATGTATAGATATTTGAAGGAACCTTTTCTGTGGGACAACATGAATATAGAGATTTCTTATTTTGTGTCATGATGTTGGATATGTCAATAAGTGAAAGCTGGAAGGCAACAACCTGGTGGAGTATTGCATCCTCTTTCTATACCTGAGTGGAAATTGGATAATATCACAATGGACTTTGTCATGTGACTACCAAAGAATTTTATAAGTAATGATGAAATATGGGTCATTGTTGATCGTATTACCAAGTCAGCACATTTCCTTGCTATAAGGGAGGAATTACCACTTGAACGTCTAGCGAGAATATATATTAATGATGTTGTGAGACTTCATGGAGTACCCCTATCGATTGTTTCTGATCGTGATCCCCATTTTACATCAAGATTCGGGAAAAGTCTTCAGAAATCCTTGGATACTGATCTTCATTTGAGCACTGCATAACACCCTCAAACTGATGGACAATTAGAACGAACTATTCAAACATTAGAAGACATGTTGAGATCATGATCACTAGAATTTCAGGGTATGTGGGATCAAAATTTACCTCCGGTAAAATTTTCCTATAATAATATCTTCCATTCAAACATTTGGATGACACCATATGAAGCGTTATATGGAAAGAGATGTCGCACACCAACCTGTTGGGATGACGTTGGTGAATGAAAACATGTAGGCCTAGAACAGGTGGAGGGAACAATGTAACAGGTGAAGGTAATCCAAAAGCACATCGAAGCATCTCAAAGTAGGTAGAAGAGCTATGCTGACAACCAAAGGAAGGATTTGGATTATCTGGTAGGAGATCATGTTTTCATGAAGGTATCTCCATAGAAGGGATTTATACATTTCGGTAAGAAGGGTAAACTGAGTCCTAGGTTCATCGGACCCTTTGAAATTCTAGAACGAATTGGGGTTGTAGCTTTCCATTTGGCATTGCAGCCAAGTCTCTCCAAAGTTCATGATGTGTTCCATGTATCACTATTGAGAAAATACATGCCTGACCCAACACATGTACTCACCTATGAGGAATTAGAACTAGAACCCGATCTATCTTACTACGAATATCCGGTAAAGATACTTTATACGAGAGAACAACTGCTGAGAAACCGGACGACTCGTCCGGTAAAAGTTCTATGGAGAAACCATAAGATGGAAGAGGCAACGTGGGAACCCGAGGAAGATATGATGGAGAACCACCCGAGTCTTTTTATGTAGTAATATTCTTGAAATTTCGAGGAAGAAATTATATTAAGGAGGGGACAATGTAACACCCCAAGCTTCTATGGTACGCTTCTCTTTGAATAATACAGTAGCGTGGGTTGTACACAACTTCGAGTTCTAACACACACCACAACCAATCAAACTAGCCGTTTTGAATAGTAATACCTACTTATTGAAATATTATAAATTTTATCATTCAAAATGGACTTCATTTTTGGATTCGGAATATCAAAATTAGCCCAGGGTGAATTTTTGGTATTTTTCGGAAAACAATCAATTTTTGATGAATAGTGAAAAACACTAAGTTATTGTTTAAAAACAAAATTTTATGTAAATAATTACTTCTTTTTTTTAAATTTAATTAAGTTCAAAATAAATACCTAATACATATATGAGTTCAATTTAATTCATTGGAGTTAGTTTAGAATAAATTTAGATATATAAAAAATTTATTGAACTTCTCATCGTCCTTTACACAACTCCTAGGTGAATTTTCAAATTCATACAAAACATAATTTTACCGCTTCTCTGAGTGAAATTTAGAAAATCCAAGAGACATGGTTAATATCAATTTGTAAAATTTGGTTTAATAAGATAAAAATAATTTTTCCAGAATAGTAACTTTTTACTTTTATTTAACACAGTTGAATGTATATAGGGTATGTAAGGGTAAAAAAGATATTAATATTACCCTAACACTTGATATAATTCTATTGGACAAGTGTATCTCGACCAAAAACAACCTTAGGGATAAAATATTATCATTTATGTTCACTTTTTTTAGATTAGGACTTTTATTATTATTTAATTCAAAGAAGAGTTAAAAGAGTTAAAATCAAAGTTTAATTACGAAATCATTTTTAATATAGGGTTATACATAAGATAAATTATATTATTATTATTCATTACAAAGATAAATAGATTTCATACATAATCATATTTTATTTATAATTTTTATACATTCAAAAAGTAAAAATATATATGACACAATAATGATCCATTATTTTACTTATTAGTGAAATAATCAAATAATCGATATTATAAATACCCAAATAATTAAAATTAAAGACTTTTAATGAATTACAATAATTTTATAGGTTAATATGACATGATATAGTTTATTAAGTGAATTAGTTTCTAAGTAATCATGCTGTTATTATTTTCACAAAAATAAAATACCAAATAATGTCAAAATTGTCATAAAATAGTTTTTAAAACAAATATTATATTATTAATTGATATTAAATTCCTAAAAATATATGGTTCAGAAAAAGGACTTTTATCATGATAGGTGTATCATTAAGGGACATCTTGTGGGTATCTTGGAGGTATATAGTAAGTTTATTTACTATATAATTTTAAAATACAATGTGACATGGTAAGTGTTAAACTAATTAACCAAGAATTAAAACTAAAAGATATGGTTAATATAATGACCCAAACCTGTCTAAAATCTATTTTTTGAAATTATTTCTACCAATACCCACCTTATACTTTGAATAATCCACTTATGAGCCATTACAAACCGAATATGAATTTATTATAGAATAATACTTTATGTTTTTCCTAAAGAGCCCCTCAACCCTCTTATAAAAGGGCACTCCCCCTTCTCATTAAATAACACCTTCAAAGACATTTGGATCAGCCAAAAACTACCCAAATATCCTCCCAACTTACCTCAATTCATCCTAGAGGCCTTAGTTTGATCATAAAGGCAACCTAAGTACCCCTTTTGATCAAATCAAAAGGAAGAACCCGAAGAAGATGTAACGTCTTCACCACCCTCTTTAATGTTCCTTTCTTCTTCACCTTCTCTTTTACATGTTATTTCCATTCTAAAATAACAAATCCAGTATCTTCTATATATTGTGATGTTATTATAAATATGGAACAAACTAATTCATTATTCTATCCATACCTTTAATGACATGTCACCATACGTGCCTACGTACGGCCTACCGTCTCCACGTTGTGGTGTAATTGTTATTCAATATATTATTATTTAGATGGTTATAATAATGATGTATAATTCATGTAAATAATAAATATAACATGATAATTACTCTGTCTATATGATATACCATCCAATTATATATTATTTTAATATCAAAAGAATGATATTGTCTCTCGTGCGTACGGACGGACTACCGTCTCCACGAACGCGATGAGATTCATTCCCCATCATATCCATTCAAGAATAATTTTCATTTTATGGTTAAAAATAATTTTTAAAGACTTAATATCATTATGGATATGAATATGAGACAACCTATCCATAAAAAACAAGGCTTATAAAATAAAATGAGTATGTTAAAGCCCAAAATGACGATAATACTACGATTTTATTAACAAAGTAATGTTAAAATATCATATATGATATCATATTAATATATATGATTCTTGTATAATTTAATAACAATTATTTCACCACTATACAAGAGGTTAACCTACCATCAACCAAGTAAAATTACAAGGTAAGGGTTTATTTCACAATTTCTTCATTATCTGAGATTGTTTATAAGTAATTATCTACTGGGATCTCTTTATCATCCACATTCATGTTTCATAAAAATGTATTTCAAAACATTCTTAATATTTTACAGAATATGTTTTAAAGTCATTTATACCCTTGTTTGACTTTTTATAAGGGGTTTTTATCTCAATCCTTATTCCGGCGAGATTCATGACATATTGCCACTATTACCTTTTGTGTGGTGTATGTACTTACCATAATTGTATTCTTTATGTAATACCCTTGAATATATAAATACACATATATCTAGTGTTTCCAAGTCTACTAAATTGATCGATCTTTCGAGATTCGATCCCTCTGATCATGCCAATGTTATGTAATAATTCACTGACTCAGGGTAACTGGGGTCGGGGCGTTACATAAATAATGGTATTGTTAGAAATTAATGATATATATTTTAATATATTATTGGGAATGGTAGATTACACAAATATTTAACATTTTATTTACATAAATCCTTTATTGTTTGTTATAAATTTCTTAAACAACCATTTTCCCCACATCATCTTCAAAAATATAAACTAAAATACTTAAGAAATGAAACATGAACATTAAAATTGATTATATAAGATAAATTTATGAAACATTAGTAATATTGTAATTGTGAAACTTTAATTTATAGAAAATTATCAACATATCTATTATGAAATAATTACTAAAAAGACAATCAAATATAATAACATCTAATGATGAAACTAACATATAACTAACTATAATATTTAATAATAATAATAATTAATTGTTATTATATATATATGTAGGAATAAGTTTCATTCATATATGTGAAATATTTTAAATTTTTTATAAAGGATGGTAGAGCTGATTACACATAGGCAGAACAAAAGTTAATTTTTTTGCAACTCAAAATTCATAATCAAGATGTGATTCACACTTACAACTTATTTCATTTTTATTGAGTATAAATTTGACAAAGAATTGTTTCAAATAATTTTATTAAATTTATGCTATTGAAAATCTAATATCACATTCATTATTTCATGGTATTTTTATTACAATCACCCAAATTTTGTAATTATATATGTTAACACAACTCCCTCTATTGAGTTATAATAAATCTTCTTTATATTCGATAATACCAGAATGGTTTACTATATCTTGATAAGTTATTTCAAGGTAAATTCCCTTATTATATATGATATTGTGTATTTGATTTAAATAATATTCATTGATTAATTTTTGATTCAATATATATATCATTATTGGTAATAATTATCCTCCCCCTTAAGGATGGTATCTCATTCGTGTTATGTTTTTCAATTCCTTGTGATATTCACATATGTGAATGTAAATATAAATAATATTTTATATGTGTTTAAAATTATATTTTCTATTTATTTATTCATAATTGTTAATTTAATCTACCTTTTTGTAATGTGGGTTTTTAAAAAAATGCTTTAGAATTATTAATTTTTTTCTGTTTTTAAAAATCATAAATGTTTTCATAAAATCCGTATTTATTATAAAAAACATTCTATACATTTCAAGGATGAACTATTGATTATCCATTTTTTAATAAAATTTCTTCAAATTATTCACCTCTATTTTTGAGTATTAATATTTAATAATTTCCATAACATTATCTTTTTCGTGCATAGTAATCTATATATCTAAAAACTCTTTTATTGGTTATCTCAGAATTTGGGAATTAATTTTTATGAAGAATGATTTAAATTTCATAAAATTTATTTCAAAATTATTTTTTCCGATTAATTGATTTTGAGGAGAAAAATAATTTTTTTTTGAAAAAATTAAATATTAATATTAAAAATTAAATAATGATTTTAAAATAGATTATAAATGACTTTGTTTTTTAGAATGTATTATTTATTTTAATGGCAATATTTTGGTGAAATTCATCTAAATAATATCCCCATTATAAAATTTAATTTTTGAATACAATTTTTGATTTCAAAATATAATATTATGATTACTAGACCATGATAAAAGTAATTTTACATAGTCAATGTATATTTATGTATTATCTATGTATTTAAAAATGGGATCTTTCTTCACATTTTTCAAATTGATTTTTCCATTAATTGGAAATTAGTGTTTTTCATCTGTATGAATATCCATTCATGTCCTTCTATTACTCTAGGGATAGTTTCTTCTAAAGCAATTATAATTCTTTCAATGTATGGCTTGTAAAATTTTATAATCATTTATTCAAAAAGAAACATTATTTTTAATAATTTAAATATGTTATACTTAAAAAATAAATGTTTAGTTTCATGTTTCACACTTACATGTGGCTGATAGATAGGTTGGGTTCTATATATCCCAACAATGAATTGGATATATTTCATTATAGATCATCAGATATGGATGTTGTGTGGGGACATGGCCATGTTAACCTTCTTCACATGATTTTCCATTTTTTTAACTTGATATGTTTTTTCACATAATTGTGTGTGGAAATTATTATGATAGACAATATATATATTGTTTTATGTAAATAATCATATATGTATTTTTTTATGTTATAGTGGATGTAAATGATCCTATAAACCACTGTTAAATTTATTATTAAGAAATGAATCCCATTTTACATTGTTTAGATAATTATTCTAAGACGTAATTACTCTTATCATTTTTCACAATTATCAAATTTCCTTTTTATATTATTGTACCTTATGTTAAATTACTCTACCTATTAGGTTTCTCTTTAGCTCATTTTATTATCCCATAGTCTTACACTCGGGTAAATGTTTTTTTATTAGAGATTACATGTCCTTCTATCATAAAATATAGAAAGATCATTATATTTAATGTTTTTCTTAATAATATATTTATAATATTACCATATTTTATCAACATATAATGACTAATACCATTATATAATATTGAAATTTTTTCCAATATAGATCATTTTAGGACACCCATTTCTTATGTTTTCATTCCCCTAGTTAGGATGATGTGTATGAACCATGATGAGACTACAAGGGTGTCTAGTGAGGTTAAATTATAGAGTAATGGAAATATGTTTCATAAATGTGGTCGATTATGAAGCTGACGCTCAATGTCAGTAAACCATTCATTCTTTAAATTTTGTGTTTTTTTAGAATTATTTTTTAAATTATGGAAATGATGTAAAATAAAGATTGGTTAAACAAGATTTTATTCAAAATATATTTCTTATTTTATTTCATTTTATCACCAAATCTTGTAGTTCAGGTATAGGGTGCCTCAAATGGGCTCTTAACTCATCAGGAATCAAGATCTCTATATATATGTGAAAACATGGGGGGTTATGTTATAGATTATTTCATGGGGATATATTAACTATGTATGAATTTCTACACTTTTATATCATTTTTGATTTTGGGTCCCATGATTGAATTAATCATAGAAAATTTATGGTTTTGAATAGTTATATGATATGTGATATTATAAATTTAGATTAAATGACATACATTCAAGGGAGTTCAATATTAGTATTTCCCCTTAAAATTTATTAACAATATTTCACATAAAAATTATCATATTATTAGGTGTATTTTGAATGCTGATACATATTGTGGTAGACATGATCCAAAGAAGATATGACTATGTTTAATAAAGATAATTCTAGATTTGATTCTATATTATGTATAAATGGGATTTTTTTAAGGCTTATATTTTTTTGTAATTATTAATTATGTGGTTATTATTTATTTTTCACATAATCCTGTTTTTTTGTATTCACAGAGTCAGTCCTAGAATAAGTATTATTTTTTAAAAATATATGTGTACAACTTACTACTGTTTTATAAATACAATTAAATGAAAATTGGTCACGGTAGATTCATAAAGTGACAGAATATTTTTAGTAATTTATATAATTACATAGTGTATATTGTTTATTATTATAAAATATTAAATGATCTTAAGTTAATTTTTTATTCACTAACGATTTCACCTTTTTTTATTTTAGTTCTAACATTTGTTTTTTTATATCATTGTGTTTATTGAATGAAATGTGATATCCCAAAATAATATCATAAAAAATGATCATCAATTTTTTTAGTGATATTAACACATAATATGTTATTTTTTATGATTATGGAAATATTAATTGTGTTTAGAAGTCAATGAATGGGGTAGTCATCTTGTTTGATTAAATTGGTAAAACCAATAGTTTCCATATTTTCTAATATATAATGTTAATAACACCATGTTTATCAATCATTTAATGGTTAATTATTTTGTGGATAACATATATAAGGGTCCATTAATTTTAGTATTTCAATTTATCATTTGAATTTAGAAAAATTGAAAACTATATTTTTCCACATATTGATGCACTCTACTCATAGGGTTTTCATTATATCAAATCATTGTACTTTATATATTTTTAAAATTAATGGAATGGGTGAAAATTACAGATGAACATAATATTGAAATGATTGAAATTTAATACAAACAAACAATATCTACACCTTGTAGGATCACAAGTTATGTCAAGTCATAGTTTAAATGATATATTTTTTTGTTAAATTATTACAAATTATAATTAATTAACATTATTCATCACTTTTCCTCTCTTATTTCCCTCATATAGGTAACAATATACTATAGTGGATAGTTTATTGACTCATACATCTTTATGTGATATCAATTATAAATGATGTCTATTTTCAATCGGAAAAATTGTGGAATACCCCCCTATACATCTATATAAATTAAGAAATCCCATTATAAATGGATTTTTCTCCTAAAAACATTTCCCACTATTTTTTAAAATTTTATCACATGAAGAATAAAATAGTTAAATGAATAAATTTTCATTTATAAAAAAAATAAAAAATTATAATTTATAGGTGATGATTGGATATTTCCACACTAAACCATTTTTACCAAACACTAAATCAAAATATGTGTACATAGAATAGTGTAAATTAATTCATTCTATAAACATGTGTAACAATACCTACATACTCAATGATATAATAGTATATATAATTAGAAAACCATACTAATGGAGATGAGAAAATACCAATGGACAGGCAACCCAATCTTATAAAATAACATATTGAAAAAATTAGTGGATTTAACAGATGATGTTCAATTAATGTCTTTTTTCATAGTGGATAATTTCAATTTATATACTCCAATACCACCCTTAGGATGAAAATAGAACTCAATGTTCCATAATTCTTTTGGGTTATCCTTCCACATGTATAGTGTGATATTGAAGGTCATACGAAGTCATTTTTATTTTTCAAGTAAATGAAATTTTACCAAAATTCCTCTATCCAACTGCCAGCTACCCATGAAGTATACTTAAATAATTTCATTATTTAGTTAACTAATGTAGAGTTAGATACATTTTGTCCAGGGGGTATTTAATGGTCCATCATTTACATATTATTCAATAAATCATATGACATATACTCCAAATGTGGATTGACATTCTCCTATATTCATCCACAATATAAAATAATTTGTATATTTTTTGGTTTTTTTAATGTAATCGTGATTGATATACTGTATTGAAGATTATTTATTACTTATTTAAAATAATTGTGTATAATAATATTAATATATCTCATATTCAATTCAACCAAACATTCATATTAAACCATGGGATTATATTATAGATGGTGGAATGAGTTCCCTTAGCATCATAAGAAGTTATATATTTCAAAAACAATTTATTATAGAACTAAAATCCTTCTTATATTAATGTCATAATTAGAAACATTAAATTACATTCAATATTATAACCAAATATTATCATTCAATAATGTAGATAGATTTTCATATGAAGCGTTCTTCCTACCCCCATAAAACATTATATAAATAATATTGATATTATAATATATTATTTCATAATGGATCAGAATAATGCAAACTCCTTGAAACAAAGAATAATAAACTTGTTCCATACAAGAGATATTATAAAGTAATATAGGACCATAAGTGCCTATATAAAGTAATCATAAATGATGATATAATTTATCATATAATTTTTTGTCATGTCCAATAAATCATATATTTTGTAACAAATTATAAATTCAAAATTTCATAAATCAACATCATTATTATTAGACCACTCACATTAAATTCCTTCATTTTGTTTTTATGTGATCTTATCTTTAATGTTGATATATTTCATTCATTAAATGTTTCATTCCACCTCAAAAAAAATATCATTAAATATGTAGTATATTTTATCATAACATGAATTATAATATTCTTTAAGTTATTCAAACATCATTATATTTTGATGGTTTTCTAGTTTAAATTTAAAAATAATAATTAATTAAATTATTATTTCACGTTGGATTGAATATTTATTTTTTAAATAAACAATAATCTAAAATATATATTATTTATTATTATTAACTAAAAAATTTGTACTTATTTTATGATAAAAATCATAAATTAATGGAAATATATGTATTTATTCATCCCCCACCCCTTATTATAAATCGTAGTATATGGATAATTTAACAAGGAAATTATGAATTATTACACAACAATATATTAAATTTTCCGCTAATAATGATATTATTTATTAACGTTTTGATGAGGATAAATTCATTATTCCATTATATCTGTAAAATTGCTTAACATTATTTCCCTTTTCATTCATATTTTCAAAATATTTATAATTACTCACAAACCATAATGTTCCAAATTAATATAACATTTCACTCATTAAAAAATGATCAAATGTCACTACTGGAAAACTAACCTTTACCAACGGTTTGGAACCGTTGGTATAGGCCTCCAAACCGTTGGTATAGCCTATACCAACGGTTTGGAGAACCGTAGCCAAGTAAGCCGTTGGGATAGGTCTATACCAACGGTTTTCCAAAAACCGTTGGTATAGACCTATATCAACGGTTTTGGAAACCGTTGGTATAGGTAATATGAAATCTATACCAACGGTAATGGAACCGTTGGTATATAAAATCCAAAAATAAAACATCCGCTGGGATTTGATCCCAGGACCCCTCGTTTATAATCGAACGACTTAACCACTAAGCTAACATCACTTTGTAAACATAATTTCATAAATATATATATGTATTATCATAATTATTTAAAATTTTGATTCATATAATGTTCTCGGTTAGTAGATCTAGAAAAAAATTAAAGAACCTATCCCAACGGTTTTCAAAACCGTTGGGATATCACTTTCCCAACGGTTTTAAAAAGCATTGGGATAGGTTTGGGTGGGATAACCCTTTCCCAACGGTTTTTAAAACCGTTGGGATAGGTTTGGGTGGCTTGAAATCTATGTTGGCCGAAGGTTGATTTTCCTCCTGCCTTTCCCAACGGTTTTGGTGAACCGTTGGGAAAGAGGAGGGAAAGAAGACCCTTTCCCAACGGTTCACCAAAACCGTTGGGAAAGGGGACTCTTTCCCAACGGTTTTGATGAACCGTTGGGAAAGAGGAGGGAAAGAAGACCCTTTCCCAACGGTTCACCAAAACCGTTGGGAAAGGGGACTCTTTCCCAACGGTTTTGATGAACCGTTGGGAAAGAGGAGGGAAATAAGACCCTTTCCCAACGGTTTTGGTGAACCGTTGGGAAAGAGGACTCTTTCCCAACAGTTTTGATGAACCGTTGGGAAAGGGGAGGGAAATAAGACCCTTTCCCAACGGTTTTGGTGAACCGTTGGGAAATGGTAGCTATACCAATGGTTTTTACAAACCGTTGGTATAAAAGTGTTGGGAAAGATCATCTTTCCAGTAGTGTGTGTGGAGTTTTTTTTAATATTTGAGTAAAATTATTATACCTTAGGATTTATATACTTATTTAGTGAATATGAAATTTTAGTGTGAATCTTTTTAATAATTTTGATAATATTTTAAGAGTTAATTGTGGACTCTATATAGTGTTTTGGGACCTTTGGAGCCTATGTTTGGGTAAATTAAGAATATTATATATAATATATCATGTACAAGATAGTTTCATGAAATAAAAGAATAAATCACGAGTACTGTCATATATGGGGTAACCATGAACTCCATTAGATTTGGAACATTGGTTTCTCCCTATGTAGATATATATTTTATCATCGATGAAAATTTCACAAGAGTATAGTTATTTTTGGATTAAATAGGTTAAATTTATTTATCATTTTAATGTATATTTATTTTATAACACTAGAGAATTTTCTATTTAAATCCCTCTATTGTGAATTCTCAAGGGTTATCCACATAAACCTAGAGGATTAGTATGTTAGATAGAGCTCTGATGGAGTGTGAGTCGGAATGTATTTCCTGCCTGCAAATCATTTTTTTCAATTTATAAAAGTCGGTTTCTGGGTTATTGGTACCCAAAAAACAACCATAAACACAAACAAGTGATACATACACATCATAGTAGCTAGAATCATCACTACACCTCATGTAGGATCCATCATCTTCAGTGGCTGATTTCCAGTCTAGAGACCTCCAGAAGCTAGCACTTTGAACCCGACTCCTCAACTGCTCCAGAGCGGGTTGCTCTGGAGATGCCTTTTCAACTACACTAACCTTTTTAAAGTCTATAGTAACCACACTGTTCCGTTTAGAAGCCGATCTGGCCCACATCATCCACAAGAGATAAGATTAATCCTTTCTTGGACTTCTTCTTGGTGGAGCAGATAAAGGCCCTTCAATTATAACAGTCATCTGATTCACACTTTTCCCCACATCACTGAATTACCGGCCAAAGGTCCCACTCTCCTTTCCCTCCCCCCCGAACTCTCAGTTCCAAACTCAAATCTAACCTCCAAAATAGTACCAGGAGACATAGAAATGATCCCCCTCCTCTGTTTCGGGGTGTTACTTTCCAGAGAAGGAGGCCTCTTCTTCTTAGTAGTGGCTTCCTCCACATCCGAGGTGCAGGTCTCCTTCCCCATACATGGAAGACCCTCTGGTGTTTTCACACCATTATCCATCCGAACATTAACATCCTCAATCATTCCATCCTCCAACATTCAAGTCGAGGGATCATAAAACTCATTGATAAGGGTGACAAAAGGCCTGGCTAAGGTATCCAATCCCTGAGAATTTTTAGCACAGGTCGGAAGATCACCTCCAATGGTCTGGCACATCTCTCCTCTTTATTCTGAAAGTGTCCCTTCTCCCCGAGGAGCAATCAAAGATCTCCAAACTGAGTCTTGTCCTATGGACAACATCAGAAACCCGCGGGATCAACTACAGCCTCAACCCTCCAGCCACCTCTGTATCATGGGCCTCACCACAGGTCGGCTGTTTGGAGAAAGAAGGCTTTTACTCCACCACAGATTTAGTCGTAAGAGTAACCCGCCCTCCATCCATCAAACCCAGAACATTCTTACCATGATCAATTGCCATCTCAAATTCTAGCTTCTTGTTGGTTAGAATATTTTCAATCCTTTTAGAGACCAGATGCACATCACACTGGTTCTTTCCAGTCACTGACTGCACAGGAGACACCACCTCCTTAGGTGGCTCAGAAATCTGAGATATTTTCTCATGATACATCCTCATATCTCCATGAACCGATTTCTTCATCACATCAGTCCCCACCCTCTTATCCTTAGATCTCGGCCTTCCCGAGGGAGCTCTTCTTCGGCAGACCTTCGAAGGATGTCCCAGCCGCTTGAAAAAGGAGCAGAAGTCCTTCCAATTCTCATATTCCACATTTTTCTTTCACCTGTACTCCTCACCTATGGTGATCCATACAAAATCTAATGGAAAATGAGAGACATCTACTTCCACACAGATTAGGGGATTAATCGGATGACACAGAGCCACGGTGCGGTTGTAAGAACAAAGAAACCTTCCAACCATATTACCAATCATCCAAAGAATAACGAAATTATTAAATGGAAGAGGAAGTTTAGGTAAACTAACCCAAATTGCCATTGACGGAAAATCACACTTCATGTGAAGACAGAAGGACCATATAAGGGGAATGAAACCCATCACATTGCAACTTCACGGAGCCCTAGACCAGGCCTGAGTGAGATCTGCCTCCGAATCGAAATGGATCATGATTTCATGAGTGTCAAGAAAACCGACCACCGCTCATTCGTGAAGATCCCAAGAGATAAACACCAACCTGTGAAAAGCATCAAATGAGGGCCACCTATGCGAGAAACGGGCAACCAGAGTGAGATTTCGGAGCACTGAAGACTCCATGAACTCTGAGATCAAGAGTTGACGATTAAGGTAATCGTCGAGAAGCTCTGGAGAATTATGAAAAACTGAAACACTGGGGAAGGGAGGAAGGAAATAATGGTTTGACAAGGGTTGGAAGAAGTTGTGGCCCTCCGAAATCGAAGAATCTGCTTCCCCCGTGAGGGGGGTAGGGAACGGCGCCAAATCCACCGACGACGCCGAGGGGAGAAACGAGTTGTCGGGGTGTTGAATCCTCATGGTGTTATCTTTTCAAGTGAGTTGTAATGTGATCTCGAGGTAGAAGATCAAAAGTGAAATAATGAGGAGAGTTGAGGATCTGATAAAGAATGTGATATTTCTTATCAAAGAAATTATGGAGGGTACATTCATAAACTAAAATAATTTTAAACCCAAGGTAGAGATTTGTTCATATTTTTATTCATTAAATATTTTCCATGATGAGCATGAATTCATTCTTGTAAAAATTATTTCATGGAGCATTATTATGGATTATCCATTATTTAACTCACTTTCATATAATTTTTTATTTTATATTACATTGATTGATAATTTTAATTTATTTCCCAATTATCTAAATCACATAAATTAGTGAGAAATCAACATGGATTATTTATGATGCTCAATTTTGGGTTTCATGAATCTCATCATCCGTTTATTAACTTTTGTGATTGGTAATTCAATTGGATGATAATTTGACACTATATGGGAAACTGATTATTATGAAATATATATTTAGTACAAAATATAATTTTATGTGTTTATTTTTTTGATTAAAGACATTATAGAGGCATGGTGCTTATTTTGGTAAACATATGACTATACAGACAATTATTTTTCTATATGTCAGTTCAATTGGGTATCTCTTGATATGTGCGGGAAAATAATTTCAATGAGAACATTGGTCAAAATCCCCAAACCTGAAAAAAGGTGTGGTTGTAAAAAAAAATTCCATGATTTATGATCTTGAATCTTAGTGGATATAATTGAAAGGGTGGTGCTGGTGAAGTCATGTTCATATGATGAATTTGTTTCGAAATTACATTCCTCAAGGCATGTGGTTATGAAGAACACACCACATATGGACCCCAATGTGTAGTCCCTAGGGTTTACATGGATAGTTATATATCACATGACATGTGTTAACCCACATTACATATTTCCCTTAGATATACATCTAGGAATATATATTGGGTACATGACCAAGAGGCCATTTGGCCACAAAAACAATGTTTGTCAGACCACAACCCATGAATATCTAGAAGTTCACATTGACAAGAAGATGACAAAAGACCACACGACAGACCAATATTTGAACATATTGTATATTGAAAACATGTTTATTATCTGGAGTAGCATATCATGGAAGACATTATGTCATGGACACTACCAGAATAAATGAGAGATTCTTCACACCAAAGTGAGACAATCTATATAGTTTCCAAATATTCTATTACCAAGTTTGTCTCCTTCATTAAGACATGGCTTCTGTCTAGTGGGTTTCGAATTATAAGTAAAATTCTAACTAGGGTATAATTTAGTACATTATATAGTTATATTTTCTATTGACTAAGGTCATATGAGAGGATAGTTATTGTAATGAGGGTTACTCTATGGGAGTGATAGATTTTGATCATTTAAGTGACCCCAGGTTTAAAACACCCATAAACCACTGTAGTGAATGTCCTCCATATCCAAAATAAAGTTTAATTTGGTACACTCAAAAACGATATAGTTCAAATGTACTCTAACAATAGAGTGGTACCCATAATCAGTGATCTTCAATAGGGAGAGGGTCCTCTACTTGATTTAGTGATCCTTTGGCAAGTGATCATAGTATAATGGAGTTCACCATCCATTATATTTCATGTGAGGTTTCTCATGGATATTATTATATGATATGGGATGAGTGATAATGAAAGAGGACTCATCTTTCTTCTCTTTCAATGGATAATGAGTTTCATCTCCTTTTTATTATTGGGGTTTTTTGTTGATCATACCTTGACTATCTTGTTTACATCCCATTTCATGTGATTCAGATACAAATTCCAATAATCATGAATTTTTGGGGATTTCAGGGTTTCATAATTAGTATGTTTATATTATACCCTACATGGTCTCTGCCAATATGTTTCTGGAATTTTTTAGCTGATAGTTCTTTCTGTAAATCCTAGTGTATTTTTAATATATTTTTCGAATAATTTAAATTACATTGATGGATTATATTGACCACTACACCATGTTATTCTTGATTTATATGAAAAAACATGTTGACAAAACTCTACATTTAACATTGTCTTCTCTTTCATTACATGCAATACTCAATTTTATAAAAACCAATATATATTATTAATTAAGTTATTTAAATGTGATATTTATAAAAATATCCATTAAAATTAGAAATATGAATAAAAATAAATACATTTAAATGTTATTTATATTGTATTTATATATTGTTTTTAAATATTGATAATAAATTACATAATTTTTGTTAAGGTCTTAATATGTTTTAAAAATTTAATTTTTTTTAAACACAATTATTTCATATATATATGAACAAAAAATGAAATTATTTTTATTCAATTTATATAAATATAAATTTGTAAAATAAAAATAATTTTTTAATAACGAAATTTAAAATTATCTTGTTGTGAATTTTGAGGATTTTTCTGAAATATTTAATTGTATTATGATTAGTGAATAAAATTTTTTTCTAATTGAAGACAATATTTTTATTAAACTATTTATTATTATAAATTATATTTCAATTTTTTTAACTAATATTTTTATAATAAAAAATATATTTAAAAAATTTAAATAATTATAATCAATTTAATTTTGAAAATGGATATAAAATATTCTAAACATTTAATCAGTTTCATATTAGGAACATGATTTCTCTTCACATATTCAAGGTTATATATATTATTATTATATTTCATATATATATGGAATTTATAAAAAATAATTTAATATTATTGATCATAATAATTTAAAATTTATAATAAGGTTAATATAATTTTTGAAAATAATAGTGACTGCAGTAAAAATTAATTACCATGGTTAAGGTAACAATTGGTTTATTGGTGTTAAAACTGACAAGATGAGGGTCAAATTTACCTATACACTTCAAAATAAATATTCTATAGAAATATAACTACCATTAAACTTCTAATAATCTATAATTACATTATTTAAACCCTTCTAAAATATTAAAAAATTTGGAGGACTTTTCTATTTTAAAAAATTCCATGTGTTTCCTATCCCCCACTTTTAGAAGGCCACTCACTCTCTTATCTTATTCACACATTAACACATATTTGGTCCAGAAAGACCGTTCCCAAACCACTTCATAACATCTCAACACTAATCATAGATGTATTGATTTTTAAATAGATCCATCCAAGTTTGGATTTTAGTAAAAAACTAAGTATCTGCCCCGAAGAAGTCGTAACAATGATCTACAAGCATCTTTTTTTCTTCTTCCAAAAAAGCCCTTAATTTTTTACCAATCTAATATAATTACCAAATTATATCCCATATATAGAGTTATAGTTTTATTAAGTGAATTACCCAAATCCATTATAGAATCCATCAATTGTGTTATTAATTTATCATTTTTCTGTATGGTAGACTACACCATCGCAAACCAATGTCATTCATTTATCAATTACCAATTTTTAAGGAAGGTAATATAGATGGAATATATTTTATGTATGATATATGTGATATTTAAATTTTTATTATCATCAAATAATTTTATTATCACACATACCATCTTGCTTTCAATTTTGTTGGAATACTATATCATCACACTTGTGTATGGCGGACTACAATATCATGGTGCTATGTGATTCTTTCATGCTTAAAATAGAATGTATTAAGGAAAAGATAAATAAAAATTTATGATATATATGAAATCAAAATCATTATTGAATTATAATATATATATCATTCACCGTTTTTTCATTCAACCCAAATATAAAATGTTAATTAACATTAATGCGTACGCAGGGCCTACTATCTCCATGAAATCTGTAAAAACATTCCTATAACTATGTTATAAAGATTAATATAAATACATATATACTAAATCAATATGATATACTTTTATTTTTTATCATTCTAATATTTTGGAACAACGATCAAAGTAAGAGGAAATGAATATATCAAATAAAAACCTATTTGGAAAATGAAGCGGTTATTACCCAAAAAGCTATGTTAAAATGAAATTGTTCATAAAAAATTAATAAAATGTAATAATAGAAACTTATACGTAATAGTAAATATAAAAATTTTCTATAATAGATTTAATATAACAATATATTTATTGTACATCAGTTTTGAATGAGCATGATAGAATTCAATATGTATGGTAAGAGAATTCTGTCTCGATTTTTCTTCTCTGATATGTACGTTGTTTTATTCACCCATATTAATTTTTGAAGTGTATATAAATCACATTTTCATTTTATATCATGAATTTATATACCATTAATCTATTTTATGTTATATTTTTTTATTCCTTTATGGGTTTTATAATTCAATACATCCAAAGTGGAAATGATTTTAGGTTACAATCCCTTTATTTGTTTGGGTTCTCTATGATTTAGTATCCAATGTTGAAGTCTCATGATCCACATGTTGAGAAAGGTATTTTTTTCAAAAACACATAATAATGTTATGTAAAGGGGGAGATTATTGAAAATAATACTCTGTCTCTTTATGATAATTTTGATGCTCACAAATACCCCTAGTTATTTTCTAATGATTTTATTTATTATTTTGCAGGAATTTAAAAATTTATTTTAAGCTTAAAATAGTGATAATTTATTACTTGCATGGATTTTTCTTTAGCGAATCCTTGAATCACTATTCATACCTTATGTGAATAAATGTAGCGCGGAATATTCTTTAGCGCATCTTCGAATCACAGTTCATACCCTATGTGCATAAACCTAGCATGATGATGAAATGTGTGTATACTTTTTGAGATTATAGAAAATTATGGTTAAACAACCATACTTTTTCAGAAAAGTATGGAAGAAGAACCTTACGTTAGGAAGGAACCTTACATTTTGGTTATCAGAAAAGTATGAAAAGAGAACCGTACTTAAGTATTAAACGTTGTGTTTGTTTCTCAAAAGAATGGTTAATCAACCTTACATATGTGAACATCCATACATTCATGGAAAAGATTGGATCAAGTAAAAGTATGGATCTTTTTCCATACATTTTTAAAGTTAAAGATAAAGTATGGATGATCAACCATATGTTTATGATTCAACCTTACGTTGTCAACCATACGTTTGAAGACTATGTCATCAACCCTACATTTATGATTCACCCTTACGTTGTCAACCATACGTTTGAAGACTATGTCATAAACCCTACATTGATGATTCAACCTCACTCTTTCAACCATACATTTAATGACTATGTCATCAACCCTATGTTTGGAGGCCACGTCATCAACCTTACGTTTGGCGTTGGAAATTTTAAAAGATGACATTTTTATGTAGTGGCTAGCAAGCTGATTTTTGGGTGGATTTGAAGCCGGATTTAAAGTTGTTTTTAAATTAATACTTTGACATATTCAATAAGGTTTTATCAATGGATTTAATATTGAATTAAAAGGATATTTTCATGTCAAGTATTAAGGGAAGTTACGACTTCTCTATAAATTCAAATTATTGAATATTGTGAATCAGAAGGTGACTTTTATGGATCTAAATGTGCCGGAGATATGCTTAGATTTATGATATATGTTCTCTTTGAAACACCATATACAAGTGAGAAAGGTGATCAATATTTTATAAAAAGGTAGAAAATAGAGACTGTAGAAATTCATATTGATCTTCTGATTCAAAAGGATCGTCAAAGATCTGTTAATTTAAGAATAAGGAACTCAATAGAAGATTCAATTATTATGCATCGAATACCTACTGTGGATCTCCTTCTGCTGAAGTTGTGATCTATATCTCTATATATACTACAACCAGATCAACTCAAAACTACTTCAACTTGAAAATCAATATTTCTAGAGACGACGATCCATATTCTGTAAATTGCATTATGTTGCAATTGTAAAGATCAATTGGAAAACTTATTTCTAAAATTCTTTTTATTCTTGAGTAACTAGATTCTTGTTATAAGCTGTGTTTCGGTTCGTGTTTGAACCAGAAGGCTTTGTTTTACCTTGGATTGTAAAGGTGTCAACTGCCTGTACTCAGTTGTGAACTGGTCTGTGGAAAAAAGGACCCGATAGGGAAAATCACCAAGCTCGTGGAGTTGAGCATTTGTGGAGTGGACTAGGGGCCTTATGTTCCCCGAACCACTATACATCATTGTGTACCTGCTTTTATTTATTTCCTCTACATGATCAAATCTGATAAAGCATAGAGGACAGAACTCGTTCAATCAAAGAGTTACCAAAAAATTGCATAAGACACAATTCACCCCCTCTTGTGTATAATCTGTAGATTCTGATCCAACAATTGGTATCAGAGGTGGAGCTTCTGATAGAGCCTTAGCAAGCTAGAAGCATTTAAAGACAATAAAATAGAGCATCGTGACTGTTACAAGAGAAGGTATGTCAATGGTCAGAGCACCATATTTTAATGGAGAAAACTATGGCTGCTGGAAATCACACATGATAATATACCTGAAAAACCTTGGATATAATTTCTATTCAATTATTCTGACTCCTTATGAAATTCCTGAAAATCCTGAGACATGGAGTGCTGCTATAGAGGCAGAGTACGATATGAATTCGAAGGCTATGAATGTAATTCTCTGTGGTCAAGGACCATATGAATTTAATAGAGTATCTTAGTGCCCCAAAAAATATGATATGTGGAAAACAATTGTCGTGGCATATAAAGGAACATATAATTTGATACAAATGAGATATGTAACTGCCAAATTGAAATTTGATACTTTCAGAATGTTTGAAGGTGAAAGAATTACTCAAATTAATGAGAGCTTTATAGAAATTTTCAATAATATAACAGCTCTAGGAGAACCTATCAAGCAGGCTGATCAATAATTAAAAGTTCCAAGGGTACTTCCTACTCGATGGAATGGTATCTCTGCTGCAATCAGACAATCAACACCTGTCAAAGATCTAACCATGAGAGAGGTGATTGGTACACTGATGATGTATGATGCTGTAATGCAAGATGAGGTTAATGAACGTAATGTGATTATCAAAAAAGAAGATAATGCCTTGAATGTAACTTCTCAATAAAAGAATAGAAATATGATGAACAGAGATGTCAAAGCTAAATCAGAAATCTCTGACTCATCTAACTTTGATGAAGAACTGGCTCAGCTAGCCAGAAAATTTAGAAAATTCTATAGCAAGAAAAGAGGCTTCAAAAAATATTTTAAGAGAGATAATAATAAAGTAAGATGTTATGAATGCAAGAAGAAGGGGCATATCATACCAGATTGCCCACAATTGAAGGATGCAAAGAAGAAAAAATTCTTCAAATGAAATGACATTGAGAAGAAAGATAAGAAAGTTACGAAAGCCACTTGGAGTGTATCTGAAGACTCTAGTAGCTACCCTGAATCAAGCTCAGATAATGAAGAATTCAATCTAAAAGGAAACATGGGTTTCATGGTAGAAACTGATGAGGTACCCTCATATTACTCTTATGACTCAAACAATGAATCAAATTCGGAATCAATATACAAAAACGAAAAACTTGCAGCCTACTGCAATATGCCTGAAGAAAGATATGACTCACTATTTAATAAACATAAGTCACTAAAAAATATACATAATGTTGTTTCAGATGAAAGAGATACAATGATAAAACAACAAAAGGAATTAACTGATAAATACAATTTGATTAACACTAACTATATTAATTTTGAATCAATAATAAAAACACTGCAGGATGAAGTATAATCTTACAAACATGCGGCATTGGTTTTTACAGAAGGATAAAATTCATTAAATGAAATTCTTGGAAAAACTGTCATTAAAAAAGAAATATTTTGAATTGGAAGTAAATGAGAAAAACCTAAGCTATATAAAAATTATTTTTTTTCCTAGCTCTAAAAGGGTTAATTGTAACTTTTGTGGGACAAAGGGACATATAGCTAAAAACTGTTTCTTAAGACAACCTCAAATTTTTGGTATTATGAAAGCCTATGTTTCAAAAGACTTATATGATTCAGCTGATTTTAAAAGAATAATGAAAATTTTGATACCCAGATAATTGCTAGCTAACACCCCTGGACCCAACAAAACATGGGTACCAAAGCAATTTGTTTGAATGTCTTTGCAGGTAGCATGACATCACAGTAGAAAAGATATATGGTACTTGGACAGTGACTGCTCAAGACATATGAGTGGAAACTCATTGAATTTTTCTTCACCCACTCAAAAGGAAGGAGGACTTGTCACATTTGGTGACAATGAAAAAGGAAAAGTCATTGGCATTGGAACTGTTGGAGATCCAAAAACAGTGTCAATCAACAAAGTACTTTATGTACATGGATTAAAACATAACCTGATAAGTATCTCTCAAATCTGTGATGATGGATATAATGTTGATTTTACTGAAAATTTCTGTACAGTTTCTAAAGATAAACTATTTAAATTTAAATCACCAATAACTAATAAAGTCTTTACATTGGATTTAAATTCCTTGTGTAAACAGCGTGTAAACTGCTTGACTGCCAAAGCAAGTGAATCCTGGATCTGGCATAGGAGACTTGGACATTGCAATGTATATGTTTTTCAAAAATTATCTAAGAAACATTTATTTTCTGATTTACCTAGTCTCAAATTTGAAAGTGACAGATTTTGTGATGCATGTCAACATGGCAAGAAACACAAATCATCCTTCAAATCTGTTAATAATGTTTCCACATCTAAACCTCTAGAACTTATTCATATGGAATTGTTTGGACCCTCAAGAGTATCAAGCTTTGCTGGTTAACTATATGTATATGATTTAGTTGATGACTATTCAATATTTACATGGATTTCCTTTTGGAAATTCAAAAATGATGCTTTTACTTAATTTGACCATTCCTGCAAATCTGTTCAAAATTAAAAAGGTTTTAATATAATCTCATTGAAAAGTGATCGTGGTGGTGAATTTGAGAATTAGGAATTTAATTCCTTTTGCTCAAATGATTGGTATTAAACACACCTTTTCTGCACCCAGAACACCTCCACAGAATGGGATTGTAGAAAATATAAATATAAAAATTCAAGAAATTTCTAGAAATATTTTAAATGAATATACTCTACCAATATATTTTTTGGAAGAAGTTGTGAATACATATTGATATATAATTAATAGATTTTTAATTAGACCTATTTTGAAAAACACACCCTATGAACTATGGAATAATAGAAAACCTAATGTAAATTACTTTAATGTTTTGGGATGCAATGTTTACATCTTAAACACTAAGGATAATCTTGGTAAGTTTGATCCAAAATCGGATGAAGGTATTTTCTTAGGATATTATGCTACCTCTAAAGCTTATAGAGTTTATAATATGAAGTCAAGGATTTTTGAAGTATCAGTTCTTGTTAAATTTGATGAATCTAATCCCTTTAAGAAAAGAACAGATCAAATGGATGAACTTGACTCTAATGATAACATGAGACTTGAGAACTTAAAGAATGATTTTAAAAATAATATAAAAGAAATTCAGTCCAGTTCATAGGAACATTATACTAAATAACCTTTAAATATATTACCTAGACAGTCTATAACCCTAAAGAATCACCCTTTATAAACTGTAATAGTTGACCTAGAAACTGCTGTTCAAACTAGAAGAAACTTAAGAAACCTATTGGAATTCTTGCCATCCTATCTCAGCAAGAACCCAAGACTATAGAAGAATCATTAGATGATGAAAGTTGGGTAATAGAAATGTAAGATGAAGTAACCCAGTTTAAAAGAAATAAAGTTCTAGAATTAGTGGAATGACCTAAGAATTATCCATTAAGAGGAACCAAATGGGTCTTTATAAATAAACAAGATGACCAAGGCACAATAACTAGAAATAAGCATGATTAATAGTTAAAGGATACAATCAAGAAGAAGGAATAGATTATGATGAGACTTTTGCACCTATAGCTAGTTTATAATCCATTAGAATCATTTTAGCCTATGCATATTATATGAATTTTAAATTATTTCAGATGGATGATAAATCTGCATTTTTAAATAGTTATTTAATGGAGGAAATTTATGTTGAGCAACCTACTGGTTTTGAAAATTCTCCAAAACCTGATTCTATTTTTAAACATACTAAAGATCTTTATGGCCTTAAACTAGCACCTAGATCTTGGTATGAATGATTGTATTCTTTTCTTTTGAAAAATGATTTTACTGTTGGAATGACAGACCCAACACCCTTTAAGAAAACTGTAAAAAATAATGTTTTATTGGTTCATATTTATGTTGATGATGTAATTTTTGGATCAACTAATAAAACCCTTTGTCATGTGTTTTCAAAGTTAATGCAAGAAGAATTTGAAATGAGTATGATGGTAGAATTAAATTTATTTTTGGGTTTTCAAATATTTCAAAAATATTTTGGAAATGTCTTAAATCAAAGAAAATACATTACTGATTTACTTAAGAAATTTATACATGAAAGCAGCAAGACATTTACAACTCCTATGTGTACTAATATAAAACATGATTTGGATGAAACTAGGAAATCAGTTAACAATAAGTTATATAGAGGTATTATTGGTAGTTTGTTATTTCTTATTGCTAGCAGGAAAGATATAATGTATTCATTATGTCTTTGTGCTATATTTCAATCAAATCCTAAAGAATCTCATCTAACTACTGTTAAATAAATTTTTAGATATTTTAAAGGAACTGTTTTTCAATCTCTTCATTATCCTAAAACTTTTGATTTTAATTTGATTTCATATTTAGATGCTGACTTAGGACGTTTTAGATTAGATAGAAAAAGAAAATCAGTAACATGTCACTTTTTAGGATAGTCTTTAGTATCATGGTTTATTAAGAAACAACATTCAGTTGCCTTGTCAACAGCTAAGGCAGAATATGTATCTGCTGGCAGTTGTTGTGCACAAGTGTTGTGGAAGAAAAACACTCTTATGGAATTCAGATTGAATTTTAATAATACACCTATTTTATGTGATAATACAAGTGCAATTAATATTTCAAAAAATCCTATTAGTCATTAATGAACTAAGAACATTGATATAAGGCATCAATTTTTAAGAGATCATGTTATTAAAAAAGAAATATTTTGAGAATTTATAAATATTAAAATTCAATTAGAAGATATTTTTACTAAACCACTTCCCACTGCAATGTTTGATTTTATTAAGGGGGGGGGCTAGGTTTTTTTAATTTAAAATAATTTTTATTTTTATTTATTTTTGTAAATTTTATTTTATTCATTGAATACTGTTTATGATTTTTTTCTTCCCCATATAGAAATTTTATTCATTTTAAATATATTTCATTATTACTGATTAAACGGTAATCGAGGCTTTCAGAGCCTTTTTGACTTCTAAACCATTTTATTTCTATCAAAACCTTTTCGAACCTGCAAACCACACTTCTTCTCCTAAACCCTAATCTTCACACCTCTGAAACCCTAACCTTAAAACCTTCAGAGACATTCGCAGAAATGGTAAGCACTAAAAGAGTTAGTGAATTTGAGCCATGAAATGCCAAGAGACAATGCTACAATGGAAGAAAAATCATACAGGGCAATGTAATCGATCTCGACTAGTTATTTCAGAAAAATCTACTGTTGAAACAAGCGATCTTGTTTCAGAACCTTGAACAGACAGTCAATAGTGAAAATACAGATTTTTTGTATGAGGTAGAACTTAGATAATTCTTCAAATATTTACAGTTTATCCTGGGAGATACTGAGGATAGTATGATGGTTAAGATAGAAGACAAGGATTTCTCAATCTCATTATTAGAGATTGGTCAGATTCTCAACTACCCTCCTGAGGGAGTTTTTCATTTGATTTGAAGAATATAGGATATTTTGTGCATAAATCTGAGGATATTATGTCTTTTTTTGGAACATCTACTATTAAAAAAATTGTGGTGAAAATTTAGAACCATATCAGAAGATTCCGGTTAAATTCTTTCAGACAGGAATAACTCCCAGAATGGCAGAAATGGAAAAGATTTTGTACCCTGATATGTACATAATGTATTTTCTGTTATGTGATATTAAGTTAATCATTCCATGGTACATGATGAGGTATCTCAATTACTATTTCCAAAGTGATGCCCCGATGAACTTTTATCCTTTCGGTCTATTTATTTCTAAACTGTTGCTTAAGAAAAACATGGTGAGATTAGTGGATGCCCGAGTACAGTGTCATCATTGTAATATGTTTAATGCTGGAACATTAAGGAAGATTGGATACTTCTGGAGCACCATTAAAGGAAAACTATTGTCAGTAGGTGTCGAGGAAGACTCCAAGAGTGCTTAGGCTCAACCTGCTATGTCCAAGGAGGGATAGGCAGAATCAAGAGTAAGAAATGTTACAAGAAGGATCCGATTTTAAGTGGAATATTCTGAAGAAGAAAGAAGTCAGGAGGGACTTCAATATCGAAGAGCTAGAGCTATTAATGAGGAAATTACCTCCCATGCATTAGTAACAACAACAGAAGCATTATTTTCTTCTTCTTTTGTAAGAGAAGTTGTTATTGATTAAACCATGGAAGTTGTTAGTGAAATTACATCACCAGTAGAGGGATAAAGAGCTCAAGAAGAAGATCAAAGGGAGAATCATGAACAGATTGTCGCTAATGTTGAAGTTACACTTCAACAGGACCAAGAGACGAAGGTATTTCTTGGTGAAGAAGTGGCCAGACCTCATGAAAGTCATGAAAGTATTATTCATGAAATTCCAATGGAATGAAAATATGCAGATGAATGTGATGAGCATGCTTCTGAAGCTCCAATAGAGCTCCTTCAATAATATTTTTCTGTGGAGGAGTGTGAAAACTCTAAGGAAAAATCTACAGAACAACCTTCTCAGGATAGAGAAAAAGACAAATCTGATTCTGAATCATTAAATTTGATAGTGTTGCATCATCCAGAGCATGTGAATATGAATCAAGAACAGGGTGCATTTGATTCACGGAAAGAAGAAATTGAAGAACTTTATAGAAAAGTATCTCTGTTGGAATCTGAGAATGTCACTATGAGAAATTCATTAACCTTTGAACAATTGAGATTTCAAAAGAAAATAGAGAGTACAGTCTCAAGGCAAGAAGTAGAAAGTTTTAAATGCAATATGCTGTATTGTAATTGCCCAGACCTCTCTGGTCCATTAGTTTTTAAAATTTTGGTGTTGGAGGTGTTTCGAGAGGTCAAGGGGACTTATCCCCAACACTTTGCCAATTTTCCAGTTCTGTGAACAGTGTTTCCAGTTTTATGAACATTAATAGATCAGTCTCATAGATTGGTCTGACATATCGGTCTCACAGATCGGTCTCACAGATCAGTATGACAGATCGGTCTCACAGATCGGTCTAACAGATCGGTCTCACAGATCGGTCTGACAGATCGGTCTGACAGATCGGTTTCACAAATCGGTCTGACAGAACTGTTTTGCAGATCAGTCTGACAGATCGGCCTGATAGATCGGTTTCACAGATCGGTCTGAGAGATCCGTTTCACAGATCGGTCTGGCAGATCGGTTTTACAGATCGGTCTGATAGATCGGTTTCACAGATCGGTCTGACAGATCGATCTGACAAATCGGTTTCACAGATCGGTCTGACAGATCGGTTTCATAGATCGGTCTGACAGATCGGTTTCAGAGATCGGTCTGACAGATTGGTTTCACAGATCGGTCTGACAGATCTGTTTCACAGATCAGTCTGATAGATCAGTCTGATAGATCGGTTTCACAGATCGGTTTCATGTACAATAATAGTGGGTGAATAGTGTTTCTAGATTCCTATAGTTTTGCCCCATTTGACGTTTCCATTGATGTAAAATTCTTTTAAAGCCTTATATTAAGGGCTCTTAAATCCGTTTCAAATTCCATAAATCCTATATTAATTATTCCTAAGGCCGGGATGTATTTACTTGGTCAAACCGCGTGGGTTAATGCGATCCGTTTTTAATGGAGAATTAACCAGATCTTAAAACGTCGCCCCATTTGATCTTCAAAAGGGACAAGATATCATTGTCACATGTTCTTCCTCTTTGTTCTGAGCTATGTGATGCTAGAACCATTCAATCCTTCCCGTAGGAGTTTCACAATCAATGTTTACTCCTAGGATTGGTTCTGCTCTGTTTCGGATGCAACCGAACTGTGTTGGTCAATCATCCCAATAAGGTATGTTTTATCGTTGTTCCTTTGGGGACCATCTTCTCTTTTTTCTCCCTTCCATATTATACCATGTAATTACCAAGATTCTAATGGGTTTTTCTTGGGGTTGGATGGTACTGTCGTACCGTGGCATCCTCTAGTGGATGCAATTGTCGTGAGAGGAGGATTTTAACACATTGTCTGGATAGAGGACGTCAAGAACTCTTGAGGTAGAGGATTCATTGATTCTCTAATTGTATATGTGCAATCGTAGAATTAGCATGATTTAGTCCATCGGATCACAATGAAATTGACCTAATTAAATACATGAACCGGATTAATAGAATTGGTTGATCTCATGTTATTGATTTATACTGTGATAACGGTTTGCCTCATGTTTTTCTAGATAGAGTGATATCTATGATTTCTTTGATTTGTTGTTCATTCATGATAGAAATTGATGATGAACGTAAATCTAGAATTAATTGTTAATTAATTGGCTAATGATAACGAGGCATGTAAATGAATCTGGTTGTTTTCGTTGTTGTATTTATTATAATTTGTGGTTAATAAAATTAGGGAATTATGCATGGTTATTTAATTGTGATAGCTAACTGATTAGGTATCCCGTAATTAGAAACTACGAATAACAAATCTGCTAATTCAATATGGATTAAAGAACAGATTATGTGGGAATTTCTAAAAGGGTTCTGAGTTACCCTCTTGTTTGTTAAAGGGTCAAGAGCCCATGGTTGTGACTATTGTTTTCATGCTACTTGTGCTGTGATGTGAGCCTGGATGGATTTTGTGATATGTGGATGCTTGGAGGCCTTGTGGTTGTGGCATCAGATGATTCCTCGAGTGGCGAGATGCATCAGTTTATGCATGTGGGTGTCAGGGAGGACACCAGGGGTTATGGAATGCGATGGATGTGGTTGCTGGATGCTTGTGGTTTTTGTTGAATGTTTATATGCTTTGATTTTCCCCACTACTCAAGGAAGCTGGTCTTTCTACCCTTCTTCTGAAGGAGGAGAAGACATGCGGGGTATGCCACGTGCTTTTCGTGTTTAGCCTCTCGAGGAAGAGTGGGTCTATGCTCTTTCTATAGGCAGAAAAGACTCGACGGGTAGTATATCTACCCACCGTGTTGAGCCTCCTTTGTGTTTAGAAGCATAGGATGATTTTCTAGAATTCTTGGGAATATGAAAACGTAATTTTTTAATGAATTTTCGATTAAATGGTGAAAATCCATGGGGATGGAGATACTAGAATTTAAAGGTGATGTGAATCTTAAAAGGAGCAGTTGGTTTTGAATGTGATTCCAATTTAGTTTAATGTGGAATTGTTCATGCTTAATTAATGTTTAAAGAATTAATTAATGTACAATGGAACTAATAAAATGAGAACGGAGTAGTCTAATAAATCTCTTCAAATGTTTGTGTGCTTATATAACACCTATTCTTAGAAGTAGAAGCCTGGAGTCTGAGAGATGATAGCTGCAGTTGTATCAAAGACTAGGTAATTCCCATAGTGTGGATGTGAGTTATATATATATTCTGTACCTTTTGTGTTTCTATACGCTACTCCACCATGTCGGTAAGGGAAACTGACACCCTGGGGATTCTGAGCCCTGGGGGGTGTTTTCCCCAACATTCTGATGGGAGGTTGAATGGCTGACTACCCCCTTTGGCCCCGCTCTCTTCTCCTGGAAGATACATGTTCCAACAGGCACAACAGTTAGTTTCCCCATATATGTGTGTAGAGGGCTATAATGTCTTGTGGTTATGTCACACACATATATTCTAGATATAGTATCCTATGGACTACTCTAGGTGTAATGTGTATAGGTTGGGACCTACCTCCAGTTGTTTGGAAAGTTTTCCAAGTGTGAGTTTTCGGCTCGAGAAGTTCGTTTCTTGGGGAATGTTGTGTCCCAATAGGGAGTAGTTGTGGATCTGTCAAAGATAGATTCAGTGGTTTCTTGGGCAGCCCCCAAGACCGTGTCAGAGGTGCGAAGTTTCCTTGGTCTCGTAGGCTATTATAGGAGGATTGTAGCCAATTTCTCCCGAGTTGCGACTCCTCTGACAGCTTTGACCATGAAGTTTCAAGCGTTCATATAGACTGATCAGTGTCAGGAAGCTTTTGAGTATCTAAAGGAGAAGTTTTTATGTGATCCAGTCCTTTGTCTTCCAGCAGAGGGAGTCTAGTTTGATGTTTTCTGTGATGCTTCACATCTGGGTCTAGGCTGTGTTCTCAAGCAGTAGATTTCAGTTGTTTCTTATGGGTCTCGGCAGTTACGTCCCCATGAATTCAACTATTCCACCCATTATATTGAGTTATCAGCTGTGGTGTTTGCTCTGATGTTGTGGAGACATTACCTCATTGGTGAGCACATTGTGGTTTTCACCGATCATAACAGTTTGAGGTATGTTTTCTCCCAACGTGACTTGAACTTGAGGCATCGTCGGTGGATGGAGTTCTTGCAAGAATACGACTTTGAAATATCATATACACCTGGAAAATGCAATGTTGAAGCTGATGCACTAAGCCGAAAGTCACATAATGACGTTGTGCTTGAATCTGGTGATTCCTGGAGAGTGATGGAAGAGTTATCAGCTTTGCATCTTGATATGGGAGTTGTTGGGGGTAGAGGTTGTCTTTTCCAGATGACTGTGCAGTCATCCCTGATGCAGAAGGTGGAAGAGTCTTAGTTGCGTGATCTAGAGGTGGAAGTTTGGAGAGACAGAGTTGTTTGTGGTGAGGCCCCTGATGGTTGGTCGGAGGATGAACAACACCGAGTGTTGTATCATGGCAGGATTTTTGTTCCCTTGGTGATGTGCGAGACGGTTCTCTGAGAGTTCCATAGTTCACCGTTGGCAGTACATCCTGGTGTGACGAAGATGTACCGATCCCTGAGGAGTCACTTTTGTTGGCATGGGATAAAGAGTATGGTTGTAGAGTGTGTGTCTTGATGTTTAGTCTTCTAGAAGGTGAAGTCCGAACACCGTGTTCCTGGTGGTCTTCTCCAGCAATTAGAGATTCCTCAGTGGAAGTGGGAGGAAATCTCAATGGACTTGGTTATAGGTTTACCTCGAGAAACGGGAGGACATGATGCTATATGGGTGGTAGTGCATCGTTTAACAAAGTCGTCCCACTTCATAGAGATCAAGGAGTCAAGCTCAGTGGAAGTTTTGTCGAGGCAGTATCTTGAGGAGGTGGTGAGACTTCATGGAGTACCTAGGACGATCATTTCAGATTGAGATCCTCGTTTTAACTCCAGGGTGTGGAGAGGTATCCAGCATGCTTTTGGCTCTCAACTGTTCCTAAGGACTGCTTTTCATCCTCAAATGGATGGTCAGACCGAGCGAACCATCCAGACTCTTGAAGACATGTTGTGCTCTTGTGTTCTTGATATTGGAGGTTGATGGATGAAGCACTGGCCCTTGGTAGAGTTCGCTTACAATAATATTTTTCACTCTATCATCGGTATGAAGCCGTTTGAAGCCTTGTATGGTCGGCCATGCCATTCTCAGTTATGTTGGACTGGGGTCGGAGAGTCAGCAATTCTCAGACCAGAACTAGTGAAAAATACAACAGAGATGGTTCAGGAGATTTGTGAGAGGATGAAGTCAACATAGGATCGTCAGAAATCATATGCTGATCAAAGAGGGAGACCCTTAGAGTTTAATGTTGGGGATCATGTGTTTCTGAAGGTGACTCCCCGTCAGGGGTAGCGAAGGTTTGGTCGGGGAATTAATCTTTTTCCCCGATTTTTTGGGCCTTTCGAGGTGTTAGCTCGTGTTGGAGCTATGGCGTATCGAGTAGCACTTCCTCCTCAGATGAGTCAGATACATGATGTTTTCCATGTGTCACAGCTCTGTCGTTATCATCACGATGAATCTCATGTTATCGATTGGGGAGAGATCGAAATTGATGATGATGCAACATTCGAGGAGCGACCTGTGGAGATCCAAGACTACAATGAGAAGGTGTTGCGTGGTCGTTCTATCCCCTTAGTTCGTGTCTTGCGGTGACACGGTGGCATGGAGGAGAGTACATGGGAGTGTGAGTCCCAGATACGTGCTCAGTACCCAGAGTTGTTTAATGTTTAACTCTTTTTATGTAATGATGTTTCGTTTATGGTTAAACCATTCATATTTTATTTATGTACCTTTGATGTGATGTTTGATTCAATTGTTTAGATATGGATTATTTTTTCCCATACTCTCGGATTTCATAGTTTTGTTCCAGCTTTCGAACAACTCATGGTGGTTTCCCCCTGAGAGGTATCTTATGGGGTGGTTGTTCGGACCCCTCTTTTCTTCTTGATTGGTTTTTAATTCTTGAGGATGAGAATGTTTTGAGAGGTATCCAATGTAATTGCCCAGACCTCTCCGGTCCATTACATTGTGAAATTTTGGTGTTGGAGGTGTTCCAGGAGGTCTAGGGGACTTATCCCCAACACTTTTCCAATTTTCCAGTTTTGTGAACAGTGTTTCCAGTTTTGTGAACAGTAACATATCAGTGTCACAGATCGGTCTCACAGATCAGTCTAACATATCGGTCTCACAGATCGGTCTGACAGATCGGTCTCACAGATTAGTCTGACAGATCGGTTTCACAGATCGGTTTGACAGATCGTTCTGACAGATCGGTTTCACAGATCAGTCTGACAGATCGGTTTCACAGATCGGCCTGATAGATCGGTATCACAGATCGGTCGGAAAGAGCAGTTTCACAGATCGGTCTGACAGATCGGTTTCACATATCCGTCTGACAGATCGGTGTCACATATCGGTCTGACAGATCGGTCTGACAGATCGGTTTCACAGATCGGTCTGACAGATCAGTTTCACATATCGGTCTGACAGATCGGTTTCACAGATCTGTCTGACAGATTGGTTTCACAAATCAGTCTGATATATCGGTTTCACAGATCGTTCTGACAGATCGGTTTCACAGATCGTTCTGACAGATCGGTTTCACAGATCGGTCTGACAGATCGGTTTCACAGATCGGTCTCACATATCGGTTTCACAGATCTGTTTCATGTATAGTAACAGTGGGTGAACAATGTTTCCAGATTCCTACAGTTTTTTCCCTTTTGACGTTTCCTTTGACGTAAAATACATTTAAAGCCTTATTTTAAGGGTTCTTAAGGCCGTTTCAAATTCCATAAATTCTATATTAATTATTCCTAAGGCCGGGATGTATTTACTTGGTCAAACTGTGTGGGTTAATGCGATCCGTTTTTAATGGATAATTAACCGGATCATAAACCGTCTCCCCATTAAATCTTCAAAAGGGACAAGATATCATTCTCCTGTGTTCTTCCTCTTTGTTCTCAGCTATGGGATGCTAGAACCTTTCAATCCTTCCTGTAGGAGTTTCACAATCAATCTTTACTCCTATGATTGGTTCTGCTCTGTTTCGGATGCAACCGAACTATGTCGGTCAATCTTACCAATAATGTATGTGTTATCGTCTTTCCTTTTGGGATCATCTTCTCTTATTTCTCCCTTCCATATTATACCATTTAATTTCCATGATTCTAATGGGGTTTTCTTGGGTTTTTTGGTACTGCCGTACCATGGCATCCTCCGGTGGATGCAGTTGTCGTGAGAGTTGGATTGTGGCCCATTGTGTGGATAAAGGACGTCAGGAACTCTTCGAGGTAGGGGATTCATGGCTTCTCTAATTGTATATGTTCAATCGTAGAATTAGCATGATTTAGTCATTTGGATCACAATGAAAATGACCTAATTAAATACTTGAACCAGATTAAAATAATTGGTTGATCGCATGTTGTTGCTCTATATCATGATAACGGTTTGCCTCATGTTTTTCTAGATGGAGTGATATCTATGATTTCTTTGATTTGTTGTTCATTCATGATAGAAATTGATAAAGAACATAAAGTCGTAATTAATTGTTAATTAATTGGCTAAAGATAAAGGGGCATATAAATGAATCTGGTTGTTGCTGTTGTTGTAGTTATTCTAATTTGAGGATTATCAAATTAGGGAAGTAAGCATGGTTATTTAATAGTGATAGCATACTGATTAGGTATCCCATAATTGGAACCTATGAATAAAAAATATGTAATTCAATATGGATTAAAGAACAGATTATGTGGGAATTTCTAAAAGGGTTCTAAGATACCATCTTGTTTGTTAAAGGGTCAAGAGCCCATGGTTGTGACTGTCGTTTTCATGCTTTTTGTGATGTGATGTGAGCCGGGATGGCTGTTGTGATATGTGGAGGCATGGAGGCCCTGTGGTTGTGGCAACAGATGATGCCTAGAGAGGGGAGATGCATCAGTTTATGCATGTGGGTGTCAGGGAGGACAACAAGGGTGATGGAATGGGATTGATGTTGTTGCTGGATGCTTGTGGTTTTCTATGAATGTTATTCTGCTTTTCTTTTCCCCACTGCTCAGGGCAGTTGGTCTTGCTACCCTTTTTCTAATGGAGGTGAAAACGCATGGGGTATGCCATGTGCTTTCCGTGTTTAGCCTCTCGAGGGAGAATAGGTCTATGCTCTTTCTATAGGCGGTAAAGACTCAATAGGCAGTATATCTACTCACCGTGTTGAGCCTCCTTTCTGTTTAGAAGCATAAGATATTTTTCTTGAATGCCTGGGAATATGGAAAAGTAATTCTGTAATGAATGTTTGATTAAATGGTGAAAATCCATGGGGATGGAGATACTATAATTTAAAGGTGATGTGAATCTTAAAAGGAGCAGTTGGTTTTGAATGTGATGCCAATTTAGTTTAATGTGGAATTGTTCATGCTTAATTAATGTTTGATGAATTAACTAATGTATAGTGGAACTGATAAAATGAGAACGGAGTAATCTAATAAAGCTCTTCAAATGTTTGTGTGCTTATAGGACACTTAATCTTAGAAGTAGCATCTTGGAGTTTGAGAGACGTTAGATGCAGTTGTATCTAAGACTAGGAAATTCCCATAGTGTGGATGTGTGTTATATATATTCTGTAATTTTTTTGTTTCTATATGCTACTCTACCCTGTCGGTAAGGGAAACTCACACCCCTAGGATCTTCAGCCCTGGGGAGGTTTTTTCTCCAACATTCTGATGGGAGGTCTAATGGCTGACTACCCCCTTTAGCCCCGCTCTATTCTCTTGGTAGATACATGTGCCAACAGGCACAACAGTTAGTTTCCCCATATATGTGTGTAGAGGGTTGTAATGGCTTGTGGTTATTTCACACACATATATTCTGGATATAGTATCCTATGTACTAATATAGGTGTAACGCGTATAGGCTGTGATGGCTTGAGGATCCCTACTCGGTGTATTGGCTATAATGACTTGAGGTATAATACCCAATATATGATACACGTTATGCGGACTGTTGTGGCTCCTGTAACATACCTGGTTACATTTGGATGGAAGGATGGTGTGGTGATTCTCCTAGGTGTCTACGGGAATGCCTTTGTGGTGCACGAGTTGCAGATTGTGGAGCTTAGCCCAGGTGTCTGCGAGCAAGCCTTTGGAGAGTGATGCATAGGACGTATGTTGTTGGGGAAAAGTGGAAAACCAGTGGGGAAGTAGTAGCGGGGTGCCCTTGAGATTCATTACTATATTCCATATTCTTGAATTCATTACTTGGTGAGAGTAGCCATGGTGAGGTTGCGAACTTAGTATACCTGTTTAGGTGATGAGTTAGTTTCACTTGTTGTTCACTGGGCTTTAGCATGCTTTCTTTACTTTTTCACGAGAGGCTTGGGGAGTATCCTACTGAGTATACTATTATACTCACATTATGTATATATAAACTATTTTTCAGGTCACTTGGAGTAGGTTGGGGATCAAGTTGGTTACTTCTAGCTTGTGGTTGGAGGAGGAGCTGTTCGGGCTTGTGGTCGCTTCCGTTTTACTTTCTTTTGGGTACTTTTAGTTTCCCCTTTCAGTTGTAGTAATTTTTCATGACATATCATATATGTACTTGGATTTATTTTATATTACAATTATGAGTTGAATTTTATTGGAGTCTATTCTATCTATCTCTTCTTCATGCGTTCTCTTAGAGGGTAATGCCTCCCATTTGTATGTTTATTATACCCTCGGTGCTAGTCGCCAACTCGGGGCCTACTAGAGGCGGGACTCGGGGGGGCATTAACTGTCTTATAACATTGATGGCCAAGGAGGGGTACACTTTGTTGGGAGGGGGTCTTGACAATATGTAGTTGAAAATTTGAAATCTGAAATGGATATGAAGATAGATTTATCAGATCTGAAGTTGTTTATGGAGAACCAATTTTAATTTGATGCGAATAATGCAGTTAGTGGATCAGGTACATCAACTGATTTAATCAGAAGGATTCAAGCAATCACAACTGTGATGAGAAACAGGAATGATAGGTTAAAACATCATCAATTTAACAGTGCTTCTTTGTCAGTGTTGCTGGACAATCAGATGTTTTTGGTGGATCAACTGACATCTAGTGATCCATCGATCAGAATCTTGTTAAATCAGTTGTCAGAGAAGCTGTTAGTGTTTGTCGCAAAAGAGTAAAGGATGCATGAGTTTTCCAGAGACAATTTAATCAATGATATTCATATGACTCAATATAACAATGAGATCATTATAAATCTTGGAAATGGGATGATGAAGAGACTTCAGGAACAGTTTACAGAAATCAAGTCTGTCATTTAGAGGAGATAAAACCAGTTTCCTATCTAACCCAAACATTGATTCCTGTGTATATCATTGTATTGCATATACTGCTATTTTTGAATAAAAATATCCTTCATTGTTTATTTGTCTCTTTGTCTATTTGATTATTACTATTTTTCTTAAGCATATGAAAGTATATCATATATATTTACTATTAAACAGTTCATAATAGAATTTACTAACAGTTTAGTGTAATATTAAAAGTGTTAAAATCCATGATTTTTTTTCTTTTCTCATTATTTTTGATATCACAAAAAGGGGGAGAATTTGGATAAGCACAACATCAAAACATCAACATTTTATTTAGGGGGAGAATTAAATGAGAAAATATGGATGTATAATTATCTTTTTGGTGGAGAATTTATAAATGGATAAATTTAAGGAACAAATGTTTTTTTAATATTCAATACTATATGTAATTAATTTTGTAAAGTTGATTTCATTAAATATTTTATGGGTTTTCTGATCATCAAAAATGGGGATATTGTTGAGCAACGTATTGTTTTATACAAAATATAATAATTTTATTTAAAGGGGGAGATTATTGAAAATAATACTCTGTCTCTTTATGATAATTTTGATGCTCTCAAACACATTTAGGTTTTTTCTAATCATTTTATTTAGTATTTTTCAGGAATTTATTAATTTATTTTTCACTTGAAAAAGAGAGAATTTATTTCTTCCATGGAATTTGCTTTAGCGCATCCTGGAATCAATATTCATACATTACATGGATAAATGTAGCACGAAATTTTCTTTAGCACGTCTTGGAATCCCTTTTCATACACTGTGTGGATAAACATAGCGTAAGGATGAAAAGCGTGTATACTTTTTTGAGATAATTGAAAAGTATGGTTAAAAAACCATACATTTTTAGCAAATTATTGAAAAAGAACCTTACATTAGGAAGGAAACTTATGTTTTGGTTATCAGCAAAGTATGAAAAGAGAACCGTACGTAAGTACTAAACTTTACGTTTGTTTTTCAAAAGTATGGTTCATCAAACTTAATTTTGTGAACAATCATACATTCTTGGAAAATTATGGATCACATAAAAGTATAGATCTTTTTCCATACATTTTGAAAGTTAAAGAAAAAGCATGGATGATCAACTCTACATTTATGATTCAACCTTACGTTGTCAACCTTACATTTGAAGAGTATGCCATCAACCCTACGTTTATGATTCAACCTTACATTGTCAACCTTACGTTTAAAGACTATTTCATCAACCCTACATTTATGATTCAACCTTACATTGTCAACCTTATGTTTTAAGACTTTTTCATCAACCCTATGTTTGGAGGCCACGTCATCAACCATACGTTTGGTGTTAGAAATTTTAAAAGATGACATTTTTATGCAGTGGTCAGCAAGCTGATTTCTTGGCGGATGTCAAGCCGGATTTAAAGTAATTTTTAAAGTACAACATTGACTGACTCAAAGTAGTTTTATCAATGGATTTAAGATCGAATGAAATGTAGATTTTCATGCTGAGTCTTAAGGGAAGTTATGACTTCTCTGTAAATTCAAAATTTTCAATACTGTGAATCAGAAAGAAACTTTTATGGATCTAAATGTGCAGGAGATATGCTCATATTTATTATATATGTTCTCTCTGAAACACTAGATACAAGCGATAATGGTGATCAATCTTTTATAAAAAGAAGAAAATAGAGACTGCAGAAATTCACGTTGATCTGCTAATTCAAAAGGAGCATCAAAACTCTGTTCATTTAAGAAGAAGGAATTCTATAGAAGATTCACTTGTTCTGCATCAATTATCTACTGTGGATCTACTACTGCATTAGTTGTGAACTATATCTCTATATCTACTACAACCGGATCAACTCAGAATGGCTTCGACATAAAAATCAATATTTCTAGAGACGACGATCCATCTGCTGTGAATTGCATTCTTTTGCAACTGTGAAGATCAGTCGGAAAACTTCTTTCTGAAATTTATTTTATTCTTGAGTAACCATCTTCTAGTTCTAAGCTGTGTAGGTTCGTGTTTGAAACATAAGGCTTTGTTTTTTCTTGGATTGTAAAGGTGCCAACTGGCTGTACTCAATTGTGAACCGGTCTGTTGAAAAAAGGATCAAATAGTGAAAATCACCAAGCTCATGGAGTTGAGCGTTGGTGGAGTGGACTAGGGGCCATCTGTTCCCCAAATCACTCTACATATTGTGTCCCTATTATTATTTATTTCCAATGCATGATCAAATATGATTAATCATAGAGGACATAACCCGTTTAATCAAAGAGTTACAGAAAAATTTCAACAGACACAATTCACCCCACTCTTGTGTATAATCTTTAGATTCAGATCCAACACCACCTCTCAAAAATAATCATTAATTTTATTCTCCTAATATTATTATTGAAATATTAATATAATTTCTCAATTTTCATGTTCTTTGGTATTTAAAATTAATTTGGAAAGTATTTATTATAATATAAAATTATTTCACTCTTTAGTTAGAATTTTGATTCCCCAAATTCCATGGTTTTTAAAATGATTAACAATATTTTATTGTTACGATATAAGGATTTTGAAAATTATTTTTTTCATTTTTATTCATTTTTACATAAATTTTTAAAATGAATCATTATATTTTCTCCAAAAAAATTACATTTTTTAATTAAAAAGTTTATGGAACATTGGTTTTTACATGTAAGCAATGAAAAAATTCTAATAACTTCATGAAAAGTAATTTCTTCAAATATTCATTTATAATTTTTCAATGATATTTAAAACTGGTTTTTAGAATTTTTCAATATTAATATTATTTTTTAAAAGTATCATATATATATATTCTCTAAACAAATGTTTCTACCAGGAAAGTTCAGTCATAGGAATAACCACTGACCATTTATTAAACGAAATAAAAAGTGCAGTAAATAAGGAGATGGATGAGGGAGAACATCTTGCCAAAACCCAATGAGAAGTCCCCACCAAACATAGCCAATTACAAACCAAACCATTACACCCAAAACCAAAGACCCATACTGATTCAACACTTCAACCAGAAGTTCATCATCTTCAAAAACATCAAAACTTCCAGATTTCAACAGCATATCTTCACTGCAATTACTGCAACCACGACTTCATTCCAGAGATCTTCCCGAAAACAGATCAATCACAAAATCCGAAATCCAGAACGAACGGCCATCGATCAAACACAAACCCATCTTCACCAAATGAGAACCTCAAAACAGCTTCCATTCGCACCAAAAACCACCAAATCAAAATTCCTCCCCCCTCCAAGCCATTGGAGCCAACCCTGAGAAAACCGTACCACGCCATGGCCGATGTCGATCCAGGATGAAGCCGAGCAAGGAAAAAGATCCGCCAGAGCTGAGCACATCAACGCCGAGCACACCGCCGCCGTGACTGAACCGAACAGCAGGTCCCACGAAGCCGACAACAAGCCCACCAAACCGACGACGATCCGAAGCCGCGACGAGATCCTGAAACTAGGGACGAGCCAAAGCCAACACTAGCACACCAGATCTAGCACCACGCACCTGGATCCGCAAAGAGGACCTGGGCCCGAAAGCAACGAAACCGTCACCGAGCCGAGATCCCGAATCCGAGACACTCGGAGTCGACGCACGCCAACACCGAGATGATATCCCAAATCCAGGAGAGCCGAGGCCACCTCTGAGCGCACCAGAGCCGACGATGAACACACCACAGCCGAGGCAAGATCCCGAAGCCGAAACGAAGTTGCCGTTGAGCCCAAAATGAATCCGGACCACGCGGAACTGACACCCAACGACGCCAAGCCGAGCGAAGACAGCCGCCACCGAGGTCGGGCCATGCTGGAGGAGGGAAGAAGGCACCGAAAAATGGAAACCCTAGACCCACGGGGGAGAGGGAAGTCGCCGCCACTCAGAGGCTTCCCAAACGTGTTGTTGGGTAACGAGGTATTGAGCCGCCCTGCCCACCTGCGCGCCGCACGTCCCCAGCTAGGCCCAAGGTGGCCAACACTTGGGCTTGCGCCAGTTCCACATGGGGTCGAGGGGACGAGTGGATTGCTGGAATATGGTGCGCGTTGCCTTTGTGAGGACTCGAACCAGGAACCTCAGTGAAGGGACGCCACCGCCTTGAACAAACTCACCCAGCCCCCGCGGGCTTCTAAATAAATATTTCTAATGTCATTTCAAACTTATTTTCTATGTAAGATGAAATTTATCTTCTTCAATAAGGCATTACTGGTTTTATGATATAATGATAACATTCATAATAATTTTTGTAAATGGTCTATTATTTGGAGGAATTATTTTTATGAATCTGACATCTCTTCCCTGGGTTATAACATGTGGAAGTGCTTATGAAACCTTATTATTTTCATTAGATATTATATGATGAAACGATTAAAAATCCCATATATTTTCCAATGTTTACAATAAAATGAAATGTTTATGATACCCATATCATTTTATTGATTATGATATAAAGAAATTGTTATTAACCTGTTAAGCACATATATATGGTTTTCATTATGTTACATTTTGGACCTAAATATCCCTTATATTAATTTGGTGATGATTTATATCTCATTACATAGATGGGTCTTGGATGGGGATTGAACTTGGTTTAGTAAATCATGCATAGAAGGAGATGTGAACTTATTTCTCTATGATAGGGTTTGAATAGCAATTGAAATCGATTTATTTGGACCTAGTTTGAATTGCATTAAACTTATTTTATTGAAGTTATGTTTCCACAATTATTGTCTTAGCAGTGATCCTTCACTAAGATGAATATGAATTTTATACATTTTTAATCTAGAAATTCCATGTCCTTTGTTAGTATTATTCTCTAATGGATCATGTTATTTTTAAATGTTTTTATTATTGTATTTTTAACTTCTAAAATTCATTCCATTACTCAATTATTTGATCATTAATATATAGATTATGGTTTTCAAATGTTACACTCATCATCTTATTCCCATATGTTCATGTTATGCTCGTGTATCTCAACTGTTTACAATTATGGAGCATCTGAGATCACATTTTATTAAGATTTACATCCCCATTTTATGTGGAAATCTATTTTTATGGTATGTCTAAGAAGGATGCTTTTTTTAAGAACATAGTGGGATATAATGTCTCTCACCTATATACAGTGTTTTGGTTACCACGTTTCCAAAGGCACTAACATATTACATTACTCATCCTTGTTTATTTTTAATGTAATGAATAATCAATAAAAATAATGTAACATCTAATTTTAAAAAGAATGGGTTTATATAGTTTTTATCAAATGATTGTTTTAGATTACCATTAGAAACTAAGATGAGAAAAAAAATAAGGATATCCCAAGGGTCATTTCTAAGGATACTTATATGGATAATTCTATATATAATTTAATGTATAAGAAGATGTCATAGAATTTTGGTAAGGAATATATCTAGTGGTATCCTATAAATACATCTATTTTGGGATACAATAAGTTCATATGGGTTTATCCCAGAAACACCATGGTTTAATATCCCATAAGACACTATATTAATATACACTTGATCGAGAACCTGGGCACAATAATGGTTCTCATTTCACACCTTGATTGACACACCTTGCTGATATGATTTTAGAATTAAAATAATCTTTATAATCCATCAAATAGGATTTAAATATAATATTATGATTAATGAACTATTATAAACATAATTTTTTATAGATTAATAAAATGGGTTTATGATTTAGACATTATATTATTTTTTCCCATGATTATGGGGTTGTCCCACAACAATGATTTTTCCTTATGATATGTTTTGTCAATAAACGGATGGAACCAAATGGAACCATGTTAATTATGAGTGAGATAGATAATACAACAATTTTCCTTCTAAATTTTTTTTATGATAAATGGAAGGAAAAAAACTCATTTCTATGGACACATAGCATTTTCATGCTATGAAGCATGTTGTATATCCAAACAATAAAAGTGGGAAAAACATTATGTTGGGACCTACTTGAGGAAACATAATCATTATTTTACTTCATATTTAAATCCACTAGTTTCTAAAAATGGATTAGTCCCACTGAAAAGATATAATTCCATATCCAATATTCAGAACATGAAAATGTAAATTTAGATGTCTACCATTTAGACGGTGAAGAAGGTCAATGGTGGTTTCTTATTACTAATGTATGGAAACATAATGAAATTGAATTCATTCATATGGACATGTACAAGAAAATATTTTTAAATAAGGACTCTCCTCATAATTTTCATAAAATGATGGATAAATAATTCCAAGATCTAAGGTAAAACAATAGTGAATCTATTGTTACATGTGAGGATATTCCAAAAATGCTTCTGAGGTAAGCATTATGTTTCATCATCCAAAGTAAAAAATTAAGGTTTACTGAATCCTTATTGTATAGAACCCAGTTATAATATGGTTGTTATCGATATAATAAATTAGTAGGGATGAAGTAATTTTTTGATGTGAAATCAAGGATGAAATAGAGGTTGGAGTTGTGAATCAATCACAGGGTTTTGACAAGAAAAGGAAGAAGGGGTTCAATGGAAAATATAAAAAACATAGAGAGAAGAAGATGATTTTTCAATAGTTCTCAATGTGTGGGAGGAATTAGGGAGGAAATTACCATATATGTAAAAGTAAATGTTTATTGTATGGAAGAAAATGTCATAAATAAATTAATTACTGAATTTATAAGAAAAATTTAGCTAACAATCAAATAGAGATAAATATGCATAGAATTAAAAAAATTCTATAGTTCATCATGTATATGGAATGTGCTAATTCTTCTATCCAATGCCCATAAATGTTTTTTAATGATGATTATGAAAATCAAAACCTCATAATCCAAGCGATGATGGATAATCTCATGTGATCACTATTTTTTTGTGGGGGTGAAATACTGACATGGTGAATGGTACACACACAATCCAAATTAATACCACTAATGTCTTATCTAACTATTGATAATCCCATTCACTCATATATAATGAATTTGATAAGGGTATCATGATTCTAGAAAAATTATTAAAAGAAAAATTAGTATAAAAAACCCATAATGTTATGAGGGTGACATATCAAGTGTATGATTCAAATCAGGTTTATGTCGTCATGAATGTGCTTCCTAAAAATAATTTAATTATTCTCATGGTAGACGTTGATGTCATCTTAGTTATGTATATTCTATAAATAAATAAATTCCATAACAATTTTCAAGGATGTAAAACCATTTTTGATATTCAAAACTAACATTTGATCATCTATCAATGTTACAATTAGTAACATCATTCAATAGATATTACATCCATCATATGTATCATGATTCCCATTAAAAAGAGGGTTATATCCCAAATGGTAGGGGATTAACTAGAAATATTTGATATTAATATTGTGTGGGAATTTGTTAAGGTATTTATTCTGACCATTCTACTACGAAATGTAGTAGAGTTATCCCAAGAACTCATACCATGTTCCATGCTAATTTAAATTACTCCCTTTGGAATGGCCCCAATTATAACAACCTTGGTAGTTATAAAATAATTTATTTTTATTAAATTTCGGAATTAAATATTTATATTCATTTTAAATGTATTATGAAATAAGTGATATTTATTTAAAATAAATAATCTATACGAATATAATAGTAACCTCTCCAATGAGAGTTAAAATAAAATTTAGGTTAAATATTAGTGAAAATATCATATATTTATATCATGAAATAAGTAAATAAATGATTTAAAACAAAAAAATATGTTTTGGTATTTTTGGGATATTGAAATGTTTTTTGACTATTTTATAATTAATATAATGATGTAAAAGAAAAACTTTCTTTTTAAAATACACTAAAAACATAATATTTTGTTTTTTATAATTTTAAGATAATTTTTGAGACCTAATTTAATTTTTCAATGTTTCGTAAAATCCTTTATAATATTAAAATAGATAATTTTATAATAAATTATTATTGTACGGAAAAAACAAATTTCAAATATTTAGAAATTTGTTTTCAAATCAATTATTCTGATCATTAATTCGATATCTTTAAAAATCAATACGGTGATTTTATGGGTTTTTTCTGTTATAGTAAATTTTTTGTTTATAGTAAAATACGATAATTTATGGTATATATACAATATATGTTAAATACATAATTCCATGATTCACTAATGATTTAATAACCATAATATTGAACTACCCTTCATTATATAATTGATTTAGTGATAATTTTCAATCTATTCGTAGACTTTAACTAAATTAATGAACTAATGAAAAAAATATTCAAATAACCTCTCTACTCCAGTATAAAAACCACCCCTCCCCACATATTTTCCTCACACCTAAAAATACTTGAAAGTTTCCAAAATTAAGCCCAAAATATAATCATGACTCTCCACCATGTCTATGATCCGTTGATCACAAAAAATATACAATTCTAATATTCCAAAGGAGGTTATCAATTATGAGAAATCAGGATGTAAAATCCTCTTCCATTTTTTGTTAATTTCATTTAAAATTATTTTAATTTCTTATTTTTTTCTCACCAACCTTCATACAAGTGACATGTTAACTCCATTATCCACCATATAATTTTTTTTAATGGAATATACATCTTTTAACCTCTTTTCTTCACCACTTATTCTGTAAAATGAATGCATCATCTTGGATGTGTCCATTCCATGCCTTCATGGATGTCAAATTTTTCATTTTACTTTACCTTTACTAAGTTTATAAATCAATACATTATTAAATTTAGAAAATATTTTAAAATCGGTATTTATATTTTAATATGTTCTGGAACCAATTTATAGAAATAACATTAAATTAAATTAAACTAGTTTGTGATGGTTAGAAAAATATGTCAAAATTAAACTAAATTTTTTCACTGATGATTTATCTAATGAATTATTCTAATGCCATAAAAGATAAAATACTGTATCATATAAAATTATTTAAGTATATTAATACCAATTCATTCAACTATAGCAGTTTTTCTTTCATTTTAAATCAAAATCCATAATGAACCAACCATGATAACTATTAAATAAACACACATAGAACAATGAAAATAAAAAAAATCTTATTAATAAATTTGTTAGATATTTTATAAAATGATCAGATAATGAATTATAAAAAAGAATATATTTCATTAATAAATTTATAACCATCCTTAACCTATTTTACAATATTTTTTAATTTGTTTGAATGAAGTGAAAACTTAAGTAATGAACTTTTCCTTAAAAATAATTTTTTTTATTTTTAAAAAATTAAACAGGAATGTTTTTATAATTAATTTAATTATTCTTATTATTATTTTATGGTTCTTGGGAGTTATTTATTATAATTGTATGTTTCTTGATATCACTCCAATTAATTTGTTATTTTTGTTTTGGATATTTATCGTAATGGTTATTCCATGTTAAACTATGATGGTTACATCATAAGGTAGTCATGAGGGTTTCATTGTAACATTGTCGTGAGGGTTACTAATCATATAGTTTCCCTGATGGTATCAATCCTAGGTAATTATGGTAAAAAACTGATTCCTTAAGTTAACAAAATGGTTTTTTATATGTTTTCTACGTTTTGTGGAAAAATGATTTGTTACTTCTATGGTCAGAAGATTATCCTTCATGTGTTTAAAATAATTATGATCCAAGTGGTTCTATTTCTATATTTTTATGCCCCATAATGATATTTAGGTTCTTAAGCCATGTTTCTTCACATGTTTTAGTTATTTTTAAACGAAAATAACAATTCATATAGAATTCTGTGATGAATCATTAGGAAAATAAAGCATGTGTTATTAGAAAAAATTATACTATTGAAGAAATATGCATAGTTTTATTAATATCCATTTTTTATGTGTTTTAATGTAGGAATTATGGAATAATTATCTAAAAATAAAAAACTAAAAAATGTGTGAGAATTTTATAACTATATTCTAGTTTAATTTACTAAATTATATAATTAATATGGTCGAGTCATTATAGTATGTACCAGATCATGGTTTAGATATCCAAATAGGTTATGATGATATAAATTGAAATCAAAAAAATAAAATTTACGTTATGTTACTACTAAAATTATTAATCATTTGAATATTAAAAAGATTTTTAATATAAGATGTTTATGATTATAATTGGTTTCAAAATATTAAACAGGGAAGATGATATCACAAGGCATTGAGAGGATGATATCATTCCAATTCTCTAACTAGGAATAGTGGAAATTGGAACCGAGAAGTTTATGAATGTAATGGATTAGTTTACCCATTAAATAAATGGTGGAAGAATTGATATAAGATAATAGACATATCTACCACAAATGAAAATTATGTTGCTATACCATTTTATGAAGAAACAGCCTCCTGCTTTCAGTGGATCTTCAAACACAATTTTCTGCGATGGGTAGATTAAATCCATTTAAAATATATTCAATACCATGTTGTGTTATGATAATAAAAGGCTAGTCATTTTATTTATCATTTTGAAGGTTATCTAGGCAAATTGTGGTCTATGGTCTAGAATATCAAGGAAATAGAAGATATTAATGCCTTGGAATATGATGACTTTAGAAATATTATCCTTGAAAATTATTTTCATAAGGTCATTCGACATAAGATAGAAAATAAATTCTTTTAATTGAAATAAAAGGATAAATATTATGTTTTCATGTATGAAACAAACATAAATCAATATACATGTTATGGTCTAAATATTATTTGGGATCTCCATAGAAAAATTAGTTGTTTCTACTCAGTATTAATGCCATTATACTAATGAACATTGGATTCCCAAGAATTTAAAAAATATGAAAAGATTGTTTGATCTTCTCAGAGGTTATAAATATTTTATTCCAATTATCATGTGTACATTGAAAAAAAAACAAAACAAAAGATCCAAATGGAATAAAATTTGAACTCCCTGACCCTAGGATCCCAAAGCTGGTGCATTATTTTATTACATTGGCATGATTACAAGGAATCAAATCTTGAAGGAATGATCATATTAGTAGTATTGTAAATCCATATTACATTGATGATGCTCAAAATACATTGGGAAATATAAATTACAAACATGATACATAATAAAAGGAAATAAACTTCATCCTCAAACACTTATTCAAATAATAATTCGTCCTAACCTAAGGAAGTGAAAAATATTAAGGGTGAGCTCAAAAGCTCAGTAAAGGTAATTAATGTGGAATAAATAATGAATTAGTGATGTTAGATATAAATTAAAAAGTAAATTTATGATAACACATTCCATTCAAATATCTAAATAATTAAAAATAAAAATTTCAATGTCAGAAGCAAAAAACCAGGCCACCTTATCAATTAATAAAGAATGAAATACAACAATAAATATGCCAATGATAAATATATTATATAATAATAATATTAAATGAAATGTACATGAGATAAATTTTTAGTTTTTGTACATCACAAATAATTCCCATGAAAACATATATCATCTAGACCTTTCACAGTACAGTTTAAAACTATAAATATAAACTCATTTAATTTGGCCAAAATATTTGTCTCAAGAGAACAAATCGATGTACCTAGGGGATATATAAAGTCAATGACCCCCCCCCCCTAATATCTTACAATCCAATGAATTCATTATATCAAATACTCAATATAAATAATATTCCCTATCAAATATATTTTTTAAACAATGAATACAGTTTTTCACTAATTCCCAAGATAATCAGATAACTAGTCATGTAAACACCATATATAAAAATGGAATATGGTTCAGGAAATAATAATTATCATCACCCATGAAAGTAGATATCCCATTAAATATTACTAAAATAATGTTATTGTTTCATGGTAATGATATCAACTAGAATATTTATTAATATTTCAAAGATAATCCTTAAGAACATTCTTGTGGAGAATAGTCATTAAACATTTGAAATCATCTCATACAACATTGAAACATTTAAATTATAAAATCTATGATGGTATGACATTAAATAAAAAATTTAGTATCATAAAAATCAGGATATTGATGATATTAGATTTCAAATGTTAGTATATAACCCAAATAAGATAAACTAGGTGAATAGAAAAAATATGTCTCAATAGAATGTTAATTGAGAAAAAATCCATTTCCTTAACCTTCATTTTTGTGTGTGGTATTTTCCCTCTATTATAGTAGATAAAAATATTTTAATGACATATAATATAACCACACCCATTTTTATAATATTGTATATTTATATGTTTATCACATCCATAAATAGTTGTGTATTTTAATGTATTCATATGTTTATTTAAATGAATAATCTTGACAATTTTGTATCGAATTGATTTTTTTATGTTTTATGTCCAGAAACAAAAAATTTATGAAAATTAAATGAAAATTTATGATATTTGGAGCTCAAATAAACTTCGGTCCATGATTAATGTCCATATGGTGACATAGAATTTTTGAAGTTGGATAAATATAGAAAACTGGACAAAGATCGATTAAATTTCATGTATTCTCCTTATATGACATGAGTTTTCAAAAAAATATTCATCGTAGGAAATGTCATGGCACCATTACGCACTATGAAAGTAAATTAAATTTCATGAATCCCATTTACAAAACAATATTGTTTTAGATATATTGTCTTTTGAAGTGTTACACTTAGATCATGACACCTGATAATTACAAGATTACTAGATGTGAAACACCTTTACACATAGTATCGACAGATGAAAAATGAAAAATAAATTCTATGAAACCAAAGTTTTGATGATGAATCCTATAAATGAACCCCTCAATAACTGTAACGGTAGGATTTGAGACCAGATGTGGCCAATTGATTCTGATAGAATGCTTCCAGATGACAGAGTGATGATCCGGAGCACTCCTTCTCCATCGTTCTTTGTTGAAATTCTTCCTTGGGAATCCATTATGGTCGTTCTCATCATTCCTAGAATGAGTGAATAGATCTATTTTGTTACAAGTGATTTGATTTTAGTAGTGTTTTATTTATTGGATTTTCTATTTATTATTCATGTTTCGGATTCCTGCAACTCATTCTATCAAATCCAATCGTCTATTTTTTAAAATGCATTACCAATTCCTCTGATTTGAGGATGTGTATTTCGTAGCATCAATTAATTGGATAATATTGTGTATAAAAATTATTAATTGAAGGTTAGTTTTTTTTTTAAATATAGTTTTGGGCCTCCTATTTCGTTGATTGAATATAGTAGATGACTATTCCAATGTTGCAATCATATAATTAGTGTAGGGTACCCATATTAAGGATCCCTTCTAACCTAATTCTGACACCAATCCAAAATAAAAATATATGAAGAGAATATGTAGTGCATGAATCTGAATATACCTAAATGTAGAATTTATCTCTATTTATTTTATTACTAATATTTTCCAATACTATTTATTTATATTTCTAAACAATAAAACAATTTCATTTATCAATTCTGAAGATGAAGATCGTCTCTGTGGTATCCACCCTCGAACAGTATGGATACTATATTTTTTATTAGGTTTTTTATAATTTATAAATTCAAAAATATTGTAGTCCTGTAGATATTTAATGAAACCCTACACTCATTCATATATCATCTTCCTAAAATATCTTATTACCCATTTTTTATCAATCTTTCATTATTCTCATTATTTCAAGTGTTAATTGCTTAGTTTTCTATAGTATGTTTTTAATTATTTTTGTTCTTCCAATTACATGGATCATGATTAAATCATATTCAAAATATAAACCATGATTTTATAATGTTATATATTATGTATAAATGTATTTATAATTGTCCATAATATTTTGATATATGAAATGATGTAGAACGTTCATTGGGATGGTGTGTCATACGTACACATGAACAATGCTTTCATTTAATTGTTGTGTTAAAAGAAAAAAAATAAATTATAATATAATTACAATATAATTTATATTTTATATATTTTACATAGTTTTATTATAAACATATTTCATACATTTCATTTATATTATCAATAATTCACCATGCAATGGGGAGGCAGTAGTCCTCACATCCACAAATTATGTTTCTATATTTATAGAAATTGGAATGTATTTAATGGCATGTGTTATAAAAAAATTACAAACACATAAAAAATTGATAAATATCACATATATTTTATATAATCAGAGTTACTATCAAAATTTCAACCATGATATGTGGTAATGTAAAAATAAACAATCACTGTTTCTTGTGGCAGTAGTTCTCCATACACGTAAATAGTATGTATGTCACCCTGTAGATGGATGTTTGTGTAATTTATCATCTAACCCTTCACATAACAAAATACATGTATATTTAATATAATTTGGTTATTATATAATAATTTAATAAAAATATTTTTGGGAGTGGGGAGTGGAAATATAACTAAAGAGCATGAGGAAATATATTTCCTCTTAATCAGGTAACTCGTTTTGGTTTGTACCAAACAACTTCCCTGGACTACTTCCTTCCCAAATGGAGGAATAAAATATTAATTGAAAGATTTTAGAAAGTTATTTTATATTTTTTTTCTAAAACAATTTGGTTTTATTGGTTTGAAGAAGTGGGAGAGGTGGTGTTTTTTTATGAAAGGAAGGGTACATACATGAAATTTTTGAGAATAAATTTTGTGTACCCATGTTTTTACCTAAAAAGGTAATAAAAATTTTGGAAAACAAAATAAAATAAATATAATTGAATATGTATGATGTATTACCAACCAATGGGTTTTGGAAAATTTTATAGTTTATTTAGGCCCATATGTTTACAGTTTATACCCTTATTAAGCTTAATTTCATCTTAATCGTCATAATTAATTTTAATTAAATTTATAAATATTTGTGGTCAATAACTAATTTTACATAATTAGATATTATAAATTATTATTATTCTAAATATGGAATCAAATTTTCTGAATTCCAATTACTGAAGTGGCTAAAAATAATTTAAATTTAATCTTACAGAAAAGACAAATAAAATTTAAATTACATACATCCAAATGATTTCTACATTATTATAATCAACATAAAAAAATTCATTAAAATAATATAAGATGGATTAATTGACAAATATATGATCTATTTAAATTGTAAAACCGATTTAAAATAAAAATATACATAATAAAAACATTAATGAAAAAGAAATTTTTGGATGAAATTTCAGTTTTATTCTGTATTCATTTTAATTAAAAACTCATAGAAAAAAAATTCACCATAAGATATTTTTTTATAAAGATTCAAAAAAAAATAATAAATTGAATTATTAATATTTATAAAATTCTTATAGTTTTATTCAATATAGGTTATCCTTTAAAATGTGTAAGAACTACCCATATAAAAATATAGTATTTTTTGTGAAATATTCAGGTTACTCATATCTTTTGCCAATAAAATATATTAGATTAGTGTGAAAATATTTGGATGGATATATAATATAGCAATTTACTACATAAACTATTTAAATGTGTTATAATTGAATTGATTATAAAAACTATGAAAATGTATTGTCTTCTGTACGTCGGGTGTTGTGTGTACTCCAACGATATCAATAAAATCTAAATTAAAATATGGTAATATATTAGGGTCATATATTTTTACCTCATTGAAAAATTTATTCCTTCAAAATTCCACGGGTATTGCCTCTAGAAAGATGTTAGTAGTTCTCCTTCATAGAATATTTTGATTCCCATTTCACTTACCCTATTTTGTGAGTTATCCATTGCACCTTCAGCAAACGAGTTTTCCTATTTATCAATTATTTATCTCTGGTATCTATAATATATATGGATTCATTACATTAGGAATTGTTAAGTTCCAATTCTAATTCATATTATGATATTATATGAATTTTATCAGGAATGAATTTCCTTAGAAGATATATGTGGAACACGTCATCTACCATTTATATATTTTATGGTATTTCCAAATGATAAGCAATGACACCGAAACTTATATGAATTTTGAAGGGCCTGATGTACTGGGACATAGTTTCATTTTCTTACCAAATTTGATAACACCGTTAAATGAAGATACCATCTAGAAATCATGATCACCCACATGGAATTACAAATCATTCCTACAGCTATTAGCATGAATATTTTTCCTACATTGAGCCTCATTAATATGATCTTTAGTATTATTTACCTTTCTCATCGTCTCTTTAATGAGTTCAGATCCTTTGAAAATCATTTCAGCAACTTCATCCCAAATGCTGAAGTATGACATCAATTTTCATATAAGTCATAATATGGACCAATTTTATTACATTATTGGAAACAATTATTATATGAAAACTCTACCAAAGGTAATAACCTATCACACAAACCTTAAAAGTCAGGTGAAGATGGCCTAAAAATGAATTCCAATATTTAAAATGTTTTTTCAAACTATCTATTAGTTAGTGGATGGTAGAAAATTACCAATTGAATATCATTGTCAAGAGCCTCTTATATACTTTACCATAATTATGATGTAAGGAGGGGATATCTTTAAAAAAACAATTTATATAGGCGTTCAATGAATATTTAGAATTTCAATAATGTCAGTCCTTGTAGGACAATCAAGAGGTATGAATTATCTAATGTCACGAAAATGTGAATATTCCATTAGGTGATCAATAATAACTCATATTACATCATTCCTTCAAAGAGAATTTGGTAGTCTGTAACGCCCCGACACCAGCTACCAAGAGTCGGTGCATTACTTCGTAACATTGGCATGATCAAAAAAGATCATGTCTCGAAAGACTGATTAGTTTAGTAGCCTTGGAAACACTAGATACATTCATAAATGTTACATTACATCATAAAGTGAAAATCTAAAATAACAAAGTCTCCATAGTCCACACTCATATCTTCTTATGACTATCCCTGCAGGTCATTCATAAAATACTTCTTCACATCCTGGAAAATATTAAAACATTGAAAGGGGTGAGCTCAGATGCTCAGTAAGGATAACAATATTGCGGAAGCTTTCATAAATAATAATTAACATTTAAGGAAAAGTATAACTAAAACAAAAGCCTTTTTAAAATTGAACTTTAGCATAATATGGAAAAAATAAAATTAAATAATTCCATTTACTTACTCACATGGATATTCTACTAATCGAATAATCCCATGCAATATCAATAACCACTTTCATAATGATGGAATGCATAATGCCAGACTATCATAACCACGTAGCCAAGGCCTCGTGCCAAGACCACAAATAAGATTTTGTCAAGGCCTTGTGCCAAGACAGAAGTTTGTCTCATGAGACATACCGATGCATCGAGGAGCTATAGCGGGCTCCACCCATCACTTATTAAGTCCAATGCATTCCTCATATGAATAGGTTTAAACATATCATAAACCATAACATAATCGTATCACATAAAACATGAATAAAGGAAACATAACATTTCCACATTTCAATCACAAGATATCAATACAAAACATTGACATAATAAAAACGCTTTCAAAACCATTTTCAATACAAAAATAAATGAAAGTTAAAACATTGTATATATTTTTCATTAAAAAAAGTGATGGCTTGTAGAGGATGCTGAAACTCAAATAATGGTCACGGCGGTGAAGAAGTTGTTGTCGCCGCATAAGTACGGAAATAAAAACATTCGCTTTTATTCATTTAGTAAAACACTTCGTATAAAAATGATTCCTTTTGAATAAACGTAAAAGTCAAAGGTGTTTATACACCGTATAAAAGAAAGTTGTGTATAACACAAAATATGCCTCAAAGAAAGGAGATTGAGACGAAGTCCCATAGAAAGATCATTTTTTTAAAATAAAATAGATATATTATGTATATTCACTATAATTACACATAATGAAAGTACAAATACAAGATAGGACATAATAATATCATGACGTAATTTGACAGTAGGAGATTAACCCAAAGAATGGAAATTCGGTTAAGAAATTCCCTTACCTTGCGTCCTGTCCTGACTCGACCATTCTTTAACCTCCTGAATAATAAACTAGAGTTAATTTCTATTTAATTAAGAACCTTTTTCATGTTAATTATTCCTTTTATATCCCTTATTACCATGTTATGAACATTATGTAATTATTTAAGTTTATTACGGTCATTTTGTCGATCTTAGGTACTTGAGTCAAAAATAAAATTCTTATAATTACAAGTTGTTCAGGTGGTGATATATCCATTATATCCATAATTATTTTCATGATGTAGATATCATATATATCATATATATCTAGTATATACATGCATTTATAATATTCCATAACGTTTAGAGGTAAGAAATGAAATGAATCGTTCATGGAGACGGTAAGCCGTACGTACGCATGAACGCTACTTTCATTTCTATTTCGTATTTAATGAAATCATAATTATATAAAGGTATATTATAATTCCAGTATAACATCATATATAATATCATTTACTCCATCCTTTATACGTCCCACATATGGTATTAACGATTCAAATCACTTTGAGGGGGCGGTAGTCCGCATTTCCTAAAATGAAAATATCGCGTTTACCCATAATGGAAACAATAAAGTATTCCATAAATGAGAAATATAGAAGCATAAGTAAAACATAAAAATATAATTAATACTATATAAATATAGTGACATATTAATGGCCACCTTTGAAGGTGTTATATGAGTGTTGAACAATCATCGTTTCGTGAGGCAGAAATTCTTCATCCACAGAAACCGTATGTTCTTTAACCATTAGATGTAGGTGTGTCTAAGTGTATCTTGGATCCTTCTTATAACAACATCCTAGTATATTGGGGATACTGTTGTTGTTACAAAATAAATGAATAAAAAGAGTTTAGGGGGTTGGAGAAGAAAAATAATACAAAACAACATTAGAGAAGACATTACCTCAAAATTGGGTAACTCTTTTTGATTTGAGCCAAAGGCTTCCTTGGGAATAGTTCTGCCCAAAGTGAGGCTTCTAGGAGTAATAGGGGGAAGTTGGGAGAGTAATTGGGCAGAGGTTGGCCGAGCCAAATGGCTTGATAGTGTGAATGAGGTGGTAGAGGTGGGGGCCTTTTATAAGTGGAGAGGATGGGCACTCTTGGAAAGTAAAGAAAAGTCACTTTATTATAAAATGAGTTTCGGATTTTAGAGGTCCCACACTTATATAATTCGAGTCTAAGGAGATAAGGGTTCTAAATCTACTCATCCAATAGGTTTTTGACAAGTGTAAGCCTTGTATTTTACATTATCTCTTTATTTTATTTAAATCGTTAAATAATGAGGTCATCGATGCATCATCATGATGTCATAAATAATTTAATTTATTTAATATTTAAAAATTGTTAAAAAAATAATATGATGTAGGAAATTTTTTTAGCTTTACAATGACTATTTATAGTCAAACATATGACTTGTATAACCCCATGTAAATTTTTTTGTAGTAAAACATTTCATGTTTGTGTCATTTTTTTACTTTAACATTAAATAAAAGGTATTTATGTCATTTTCCAACTAAAGTGGCTCCATGGGGTCCCCAAGTTGACCCATGGATTGTCTTGGTCGGCCATGGCACATCCAATGAGGGTAGGACATGTTTCAAGCTCATCTCATATTATTAAAACATTATTTTCACCTTAAACTACACTAATTATCTATAATCGCGATTAAGAACTTAAAAGTTACTATTCACAAAAAATTATTTTAATCTCATTGAACCACATTTTACTTCATAATGAAAACCATGTATGTCATATTTTTGAAAATCAAATCACATAAGTGGTAATATTTCATTTAAACGAAAAATCAGTTATTCAACTACCACTTAGTGGTTTCACTATTCATCAAAAATTGAAGTTTTTCAGAACAATGCCAAAATTTCACCCTAAGTTGTAATTGATATTCCAAATTCAAAAATGATGTCTATTTTACAAAATTCCGATCATATATGTTGCTTTAATTAATTTTATAATTAATTCCTGCTGTCACAAAAAATAGCATGTTTTTAAGAAACAATTTATATTAAAAGATTGGCAATTGATTATGTCCAATTTCAATGTTAAATTAATTCTAATGACCACCATTGGATAAAATGGTAAAAATATATTCTAATTTTACTTTAAAACCAATAAATAGTATAATTTATCACTATAAATTATTTTGATTAAAAAAGTTGTTTTTAAGTATTTTTCACTATTCATAAAAAATTAGAAGTTCTCAGAAAAATACCAAAAATTCAACATAGGCTAATTTCGATATTCCGAATCAAAAAATGAAGTCCATTTTGAAATATAAAATTTCTATAATTTTAAAAAGTGGTTATTACTATTCATAATGACTACTTTGATTAGTCGCGGTGTTTTAGAACTCCAAGTTGCGTACAATGCAAGCTATTGCATTATTGAATTAGAAGCGTATTGTGGAAGCTCGGGGTGTTACATTCTCCCCTCTTTCAATAAATTGTGTCCTCGCAATTTTATATAAAAGGTTGAAAATAGAAAATACCTTTGTGGAAAACCCACATCGGAAATAAAACTTATAAAATTTAGCCTTAATAAGAGGGAAAGGGAAAAGAAAAAGTCACCACCCAATTATGATCTCGATTAGGAGAACATTGGTGGCAATTAGAGACATATAATTGGAGGAAAAACGTAAATATTTGTAGGGAGTGATTGAGTTCATTAATCACAATCAACTGTCAAATTGAGGGCCTCAAAGCCTTCAATCTATGTTGATTTAAAATATCATTAGTTCAACCAGACATAGGGTATTAGGATAACACATTTTTTTGGTTTTAATATCCCTTTACTAAAGTTTAAGAATTAATTTATTCATTGAATAAGAGATAGGTATATATATATTTATTCTTGACAATTAGAGTTTCAACCTTCAACTCATCTTTCACTCAAAAAGATATTAGAACTCAAAAATATTATACTTATCCTAATTTTATAAGGTTCATAATGTTAAAACATAACATTTAGATTAGTAATTTTTTTTGTAAAACCAGGGACTTCCTGTAGGCTAGTGGTAGGTGATAAAGGCATGTCGCACTATAGTTGTGGGTTCGATTCCTACAGCTTTGTCCGACGCGACGGGTTATTACCCACCCTGCAAGTTGTCCTTTTCCTAAAACTATAGTACTATAATATTCCAAAAAATAATCTTCATAAATGTTTTAACCTTAAAAAATACTATCCAAAGATCAACATAATCCATTCCAACCTTTATAGTTATCCAAAATACCTCCATCCAGACGTTCTCTAAAAGGTCTATAATTCCAAAATCAATTGTAACATCTGATTCCCCAAACAAATTAATGTTTCTATTTTTGTCACATACTAAAAATATGATTACCTTCATCATATTAAAACCTTACTGAAATCAACAAGTACTGCAGTACAATCCTTATATATATATCACATTATTTTAGTAACCAGAATATAATCCATGAGTCCAAAAGCACCAATACATTAATTATTCAACTTCAACTGTAGTAACAACATAAGCTTGGCCTTGATCCCTTGGCCTTTTCTGAGGTATTTTTTCTTGACGTTTAGGACATTCATTTGCATAATGCCCCATTTCCCTACAATTGAAACATTCAACATTGATATCCTTTTTCTTTCCCTTGCAATCACGAGCCTGGTAACCTTTTTCTCCACATTTGTAACAAACTCCCATTCCATTTAGGCAAGTACCAGGGTGATTCTTCCCACAATTATCGCATAATGGAAAATCCTTCTTTCCCTTTTTCCCTTTATCCGTCTCTTGTTCCACTGTTCTCTTCTTTTCCTGCTTTGATTTAAAGTCATGAGACTTAGAGAATTCCTTTTCTGTCTTGATTGCACACGAGACAATATCTTCGTATGTTGAGAAAGATTGTGATACTAAAGCTCGACAAAGAAATGATTTTAACCCATCAAAGAAACGATCAATCATACTTCTTGGGTTACATATATAATCTGCAGCATGTCTCCCTAACCTTGTAATGTTGGCCTCATTCTTTGCGACATTCTCATCCTCCTTTTCTCTCAGACTCAAAAATTGTCATTCCATATCTGCTCGATGGTCATGTGGAAAGTATTTTTCTATGAAAAGATCTTTGAACTCTCTCCATTCCATATTTGATACTTCTTCATCTTCCTTTGTGTTTTGAATTAGTGACCACCGTTGATCGGCATCTCCAGTGAAGCGGTAAACAACCATGATAACCTTCTCCATTTCGCTACTCCCCAAGGCGTGGAATATTTTTTCTAAGGAGTTTATCCATTGCTCAGCTACTAACGGATTTGTACCCCCATTAAATGTTGGTGGTTGTTGCCTCATGAAGCGTTCTAACATTGATCCTCCACGTTGCGGATCAGGGTGCTCTATATGAGTAAGGTTATTATTCATAACCTGAGTGAGTTGTCCTAGTATGGTAATAAGTTGATCAGCACCAGTTGTATCTCCAGATCCACAATAATTATCTTGAGCAGGAGGGAAATCCCTACACGGAGTGCGTGCATTGATACGGTTTTCATTCCTTCCACTAGGCGCCATTTATAAACAATTGCATAAACTAGAATACTTTATGAATTAAAATACATAATTCCATATTTGTAAAACACTTTACATAAATTGAACTATTTATGGATATAATCCATAATCATAAAAAGGAATTTTTTCTTTGAGGAAGTATATAATCATATCCCTTCATAGTGGTTTGTAAAGAAAATGAGAATTATCCTAAGCATATCCCCCGGGAGTGTCGTAACCGAGAGTGCAGCAAGGCCCGTTGTCATGCACCAGTTCTCGTTCGAGTCTAGCTCAACGTGGTGTTTTCGGGTTTTACCCCTAGGTACATCTGTGCCAGAGCCGCCTCTACCTGCTCGTATCCAGACAGGGATTTATTTCTCGGAAAACTCACAAAATCTCTATAATACCGAAATTCTAGGAAGTTCTTCTATACTAATCCTTAAAGTCTATCTCTGGGCTATGTGCTCTAATCAGAGTTTATCTAAATCTAGCTTCCAAGGTTAGTACTAAACTGCTTCTGATACCAACTATAACGCCCCGACCCCAGCTACCCAGATTCGGTGCATTACTTTGTAACATTGGCATGATCACAAAAGATCATGTCTCGAAAGACCGATTAGTTTAGTATCCTTGGAAACACTAGATACATTCATAAATGTTACATTACATCATAAAGGGAAAATCTACAATAAAAAAGTCTCCATAGTCCACACTCATATCCTCTTATGACTATCCCTACAGGTCATTCATAAAATACTTCTTCACATCCTGGAAAATATTAAAACATTGAAAGGGGTGAGCTCAGAAGCTCAGTAAGGATAACAATATTGCGGAAGCTTTCATAAATAATCATTAACATTTAAGGCAACATATAACTAAAAGAAAATCCTTTTTAAACTTGAAATTTAGCATAATATGGGAAAAATAAAATTAAATAATTCCATTTACTTACTCACATGGATATTCTACTAATCGAATAATCCCATGCAATATCAATAACCACTTTCATAATGATGGAATGCATAATGTTAGACTATCATAACCACGTAGCCAAGGCCTCGTGCCAAGACCACAAATAATATTTTTTCAAGTCCTCGTTCCAAGACACTAGTTTGTCTCATGAGACCTACCGATGCATCGAGGAGCTATAGCGGGCTCCACCCGTCACTTATTAAGTCCAATTCATTTCTCATATGAATATGTTTAAACATATCATAAACCATAACATAATCGTATCACATAAAACATGCATAAAGGAAACATAACATTTCCACATTTCAATCACAAGATATCAATACATCACATTGACATAATAAAAATGCTTTAAAAACCATTTTCAATACCAAAATAAATGAATGTTAAAACATTGTATTTATTTTTCATTAAAAAAAGTGGTGGCTTGTAGAGGAAGCCGAAACTCAAATAATGGTCACGGCGGTGAAGAAGTCATTGTCGCCGCATAAGTAAAGAAAGAAAAACATTCCCTTTTTTCATTTACTAAAAGGCTTCGTATAAAAAAGATTCCTTTTGAATAAATGTAAAAGTCAAAGGGGTTTATACACCGTATAAAAGAAAGTTGTGTATAACAGAAAATATGCCTCAAAGAAATGAGATTGAGACGAAGTCCCATACAAAGATCATTTTTTTAAAATAAAATAGATCTATTATGTATATTCTCTATAATTACACATAATGGAAGTACAAATACAAGATTGTACATAATAATATCATGACGTAATTTGAAAGTATGAGAATAACACAAAGAATGGAAATTGGGTTAAGAAATTCCCTTACCTTGCGTCCTATCCTGACTCGACAGTTCTTTAACCTCCTGAATAATAAACTAGAGTTAATTTCTATTTACTTAAGAACCTTTTTCATGTTCATTATTCCTTTTATATCCCTTATTACCATGTTATGAACATTATGTAATTATTTAAGTTTATAACGGTCATTTTGTCGATCTTAGGTACTTGAGTCAAAAATAAAATTCTTATAATTACAAGTTGTTCATGTGGTGATATATCCATTATATCCAGAATTATGTTCATGATGTATATATCATATATATCATATATATCCAGTATATACATGCATTTATAATATTCCATAACGTTTACAGGTAATAAATGAAATGCACCGTTCATGGAGACGGTAAGCCGTACGTACGCATAAACGCTACTTTCATTTCTATTTCGTATTTAATGAAATAATAATGATATAAAGGTATAGTATAATTCCAGTATAACATCATATATAATATCATTTACTCCATCCTTTATACATCCCACATATGGTATTAATGATTCAAATCACTTTGAGGGGGCGGTAGTCCGCACTTCCTAAAATGAAATATCGCGTTTACCCATATTGGAAACAATAAAGTATGCCATAAATGAGAAATACAGAAGCATAAGTAAAACATAAACATATTATATATCCTATATAAATATAGTGACATCTTAATGACCACTTTTGAAGGTGTTATATGAGTGTTGAACAATCATCGTTTCGTGAGGCAGAAATTCTCCATCCATAGAAACCGTATGTTCTTTAACCATTAGATATAGGTGTGTGTAAGTGTAGCTCGAATACTTCTTATAACAACATCCTAGTATATTGAGGATACTGGTGTTGTTACAAAAGAAATGAATAAAAAGATTTTAGTGGGTTGGAGAAGAAAGATAAAAACAAAACAACATTAGAGAAGACATTACCTCAAAATCGGGTAACTCCTTTTGATTTGAGCCAAAGGCTTACTTGGGAAGAGTTCTGCCCAAAGTGAGGCTTCTAAGAGTAAGAGAGGGAAGTTGGGAGAGTATTTGGGCAGAGGTTGGCCGAGCCAAATGGCTTGATAGTGTGAATGAGGTGGTATAGGTGGGGGCCTTTTATAAGTGGAGAGCAGGGGCACACTTGGAATGTAAAGAAAAGTCACTTTATTATAAAATGAGTTTCGGATTTTAGAGGTCCCAAACTTATATAATTCTAGGCTAAGGTGATAAGGGTTCTAAATCTACTAATCCAATAGGTTTTTTACAAGTCTATTCCTTGGAATTTACATTATCCTTTTATTTTATTTAAATCGTTAAATAATGAGGTCATCACTGCATCATCATGATGTCATAAATAATTTAATTTATTTAATGTCTAAAAATTATAAAAAAATACTATGATGTAGGAAATCTTTTTAGATTTCCAATGACAATTTATAGTCAAATATATGACTTGAATAACCCCATGTAAAAATTGTTTTAGTAAAACATTTTATGTTTGTGTCATTTTTTTACTTTAACATTAAATAAAAGGTATTTATGTCATTTTCCAACTAAAGTGGCTCCATGGGGTCCCCAAGTTGACCCATGGATTGTCTTGGTCGTCCATGGAACATCCAATGAGGGTATGACATGTGTCAAGCTCATCTCATATTATTAAAACATTATTTTTACCTTAAACTACACTAATTACCTCTAATCGCGATTAAGAACTTAAAAGTTACTATTCATCAAAAATTATTTTAATCTCATTGAACCACATTTTACGTCTTAATGACAACCATGTATGTCGGATTTTTGAAAATCAAATCACAGAAGTGGTAATATTTTATTTAAACGAAAAATCAGTTATTTAACTACCTCTTACTGGTTTCACTATTCATCACAAATTGATGTTTTTGAGAACAATGCCAAAATTTCACCATAAGATATAATGGATATTCTGAATTAAATAATGATGTCTATTTTAAAAAATTCCAAACATATAAGTTGAATTAATTAATTTTATAATTAATTCCCGTTGTCACAACAAATAGTGTGTTTTTAAGAAACAATTTATATAAAAAGATTGGCAATTGTTTATGTCCAATTTCAATGTTAAATTAATTGTAATGACCACCATTGGATAAAATGGTAAAAATATATTATAATTTTACATTAAAACCACTAAATGGTATAATTTATCACTATAAATTATTTTGATTAAAAAAGCTGTTTTTAAGTATTTTTCACTATTCATAAAAAATTAGAAGTTCTCAGAAAAAAACCAAAAATTCAACATAGGCTAATTTCGATATTCCGAATCCAAAAATGAAGTCCATTTTTAAATATAAAATTTCTATAATTTTAAAAAGTTGTTATTACTATTCATAACGGCTTCTTTGAATAGTCGCGGTGTTTTAGAACTCAAAGTTGCGTACAATGCAAGCTATTGCATTATTGAATGAGAAGCGTATTGTGGAAGCTCGGGGTGTTACATAGTCCTATGACCATTCCCATATTAATATAATCCCATTTTCATAAAAGAATAGAAATATATTGATTGTTTCCTTTAGTGTAACATTCCAAGTAAATAATGAAAATGACACATTCATATTTACAAATATATTTGTATTAAATTTTAATTTTACCTATAATGGGATGCAATTTTTTATTATATACTCAACACACAACAATGTATTTCTCCAAAATCTAATGTTGCACACAATGTTGAGTTATACCAAAAAATAATATAATATTATTATTATTTTAAATAGTAGTTAATGACTATACGTTGTATTGGTGGGAATGAATATAACTAAAAATGTTAAGATTAATAATGTTTTTTATATGTTTTTACATTAATTGAATAAAAATTAGAGGCTTCAAATGAAAATGATTCCAATTTTAGGAAAAAATCTCTAATATCTTTTTAAAGGTAGTTTTACCACCTATTAATGGATAACCATTTTTAAATCCAATTTTTTCACTTTTATATGTTCTGTTTCTGAAAGCAAATCTTATTTAAATCATGAAATCAAAATTTACATAGGGATTATTTTTTTGTATTTTTCTAATAAAATACATTTTTAATGAATAGTTAAAATAACGTATTTTAATTCAAAATTTCATTTTCATCTAATTTATTTATATTTCTATATTGTTCTCCTTATTGTGTTTAATGTTTAATAGGATTATATTTTAACATATTAATCCAATATTGGTCATTGGATGTAATTTCACTCTTAAATTGGACATAAACACCTGTCAATCATACGATGGTTTTTTACTTTATAAAAAACACTCTTTCTGGTTTAGAAAAAGGGAATTAATTTGAAATTAATTAATGAAAATTATATGTTTTTAATTTGGTAAAATATATATTATTTTTTAATTCATAATATCAAAATCATCTTTGGGTAAATTTTTGTTATTTTTCGGAAAATGTTCCATTTTTTAGGAATAACCAAAAACAATACATTGAAGTTAAAAAAATAATTATTCATTTAAATGAAATTTTACCATTTCTATTAATTAAATTTCAAAAAAATGATATACATGGGTGACATCCGTAATTAAATGTGGTTCAATAGGATGAAATTAATTTTCTGTGAATAGAAAATTGTGATTTTAATTTACCATAGTTAATGGTAAATAAGGAAATTCCTTTTAAATATAAAATTATTTTAATATAAAATTACAATAAAAATTGTAATAACTTTATTATATGAGTCATGGCCGACCAATAAAATCCTTGGGTATAACTTTTTTCCTTTTGATGCCACTTGTGTATGATGATTACATCAATAAATTTTCATTTAATGTCCAAATATAAATATCATAAAAATGAATTGTTTTTTTAAATCAAATTCAATTTGGGGTTATATAATTTATATCTTTGAATATAAATATAAATTAGAAATTTAGAAAAATTCCATATATAATGGTATTTTATTTATTATTTTTAGACATGATATAAATAAATTTATTTATGACACCATGATGATGTAACAGTTACTACATTAATGAATGTTTTAAATAAATTAGATAATAAATATTAAATGAAATTTATTTTTGAAACATTATAGGACATACAAGAATTTTATGGATGATTATGACTTGTTATATTTGAATTAATATATTATTTTATAATTTTTAAAGTTATTTTGGATTTTTAAAATGTCATGATATGAATAGTATAAAAATTGACAAAAATGAGTTTTTAAATCAATTAATATTTTATTAAATGATAAAATAGTCCTAAAAATATAATATAAGGTCAAATGTCATATATGATGTGAAGAATATAACAAATGATCCATTTTGGGTCTCTTGGATTTTTATTGTAAATATATTAACCATATATTATGAAAACACTAGATGACATGGTAAATGTTAAATTATTTAACATTGGGTTAAAGCTAAAAGGTAAGGTTAATTATATGCCCTAAACTTGTATAAACCTCATTTTCTAGAGGTATTTTAAAAAATAATCACCCAATATTCGAATTCACTGAGTTTGTGTCCTTTAAAAAAATTGTGTTTATAATAATGTATTATTTTCAAACATTCCTAAAGAGCCCCTCCTCCCTCTTAAAAAGGGATATCACCTCTATCCCATTAATAACACATCTAAAACCCCTTGGATCATCCATACTCTACCCAAATAATCTTCCACAATCCCATTATTACTCCTATAATCCTTACCATATGGTGAAGGGAATTCAAGAGAGCCCTTTGGATTAAATCAAAAGATGTTTCCCAATTTAAGGTAACATCTTCTGTCAAGTTTCATTTCATTATTTTTCCTTCTCCACTAACTATGATCTTCTTATTATTTGTTTATATAACAACACCAGTATCTAAAATATTCTATGTTTTTGTTATAGGAAGAAATTAAATTAAACTTACACAAACCTCCATCTAATGGATATGAACATATTGTTTCGGTGTATAGAAAACTACTACCTCACGAAATGATGATTGTTAAATTTTCCCCTGCCACCTCTCACGGTGGACATTATGATTACTCTGAAATTATATATGATATATATGAAATTTATTTTTTCTATATTCTTATTTAATTATCTTTTATAACATACCTTTATTCTTTTCATGTTTTTTATATACGGTAATTTCATTTGAGGATGTTTGGACTACCGCCCCCAGAATGTGATATGACTCATCCGTGCTATACATGGAACGTATAATGGATAGAAGTAATGAAAATATGTAACATATCTAACATATATATTATTCTATAAATATAATATACCTATTTATCAATTAGTTTTCATTCCTTTAAATATAAAAATAATTGAATGTAGTGTTCATTCGTACGTACGACTTACCATCTCAATGAATAGTTCATTTCATTTCATATATAAAAATGTTATGGGCTATTCTAAAATACATATATAATTTATATATATGATATATATGATATATAAATCATGAATATAATTCAGGAGATAATTTAATTTTTACCACATTGACAATTTTTTATTAAAATAAGTTCATTTTTTACACATGTTCCGAACATCAACAAAATGTCCGATATGAATTCAAATAATTAACTAATTGTCATAGAAAGGTAATAAATGTTATAAAATGAATAATAAAAATGAAAAATGCTGTGAAGAAATTAAAAATTAACATAACTTTATTATATGGGAAATTAATGAACAAACGACTCATGTCGGACACGAGGTAATGGACTTTGTCTCGATCTTTATTCATTGAGTAATGTTTTGAAAATATATAAATCCTTCTTTTATATGGTGTATAATAAAACCCTTTTTACTTATACTCTCATTAGAGGGAATATTGTTTCTATGAATAATGCTACTAAACTATAAAAGGAATTTTTTTATATGTATGTGGGGACAATGACCTCCCTTCCATTATAATCATTATTTGGCTTCCTCTATAAGATTTAATGTTTCAAAAATTAAAAAGAAAACCATTATTATGTTTTTTGGTGTCATGGTATTGAAAATGGTTTTTGAAAAGGATTGAGAATTTCTAAATCTTGTAATGATATATTTTGATTGCAAATTAAATGTTAATACTAAAATGTTGATATTTTCAAGATTTTATGTGTCCTAATTATGTAATGGTACATGAGGATTTGGATGGTGGTTACATGTTAAACCAAATAATGGGTGGTTCTGTGATAAACAAAAGATGAGTGGTTATGTTATAACCACCAATGCCTTGGGTATGGAATCCGGTCATTTGGATATTCCATTTAGTGATATGTCTGGAAGTCGACTATATTGTTATTCCATTTATGTATGTTTATGTCAAATGATACATTTATATGTTATGTGTGATTTTTACGGGGTATGAGGTAATCTTTTGGTTACAAAAGGGTTATAATTGAGCTTTTATTCAAGGAAGAGTATTTACTACTTCATAATTGTGAAAAGTTTTACTTGTGATAATGTATTCATTATTTACTACTTGTTTTGAAAAACTTATAGTTTTCCTTCATTGTGCATCCCTTACTGGGATTTTTCTGCTCATTCCAGGTTTTTGAAATGTTATTCACATGACTTAATGTGGAATAGGGTCAAGGATGGGATCATAGAAAAGTCATGACGATTAAAACATGTAGCTAAACATGTTTCTTTTCCTTTAAGAGTTTTTATTTTGTGAAAAAATGGATACTGACTAGAAGTATCTACATGTAATATTCAAATTGTTATGTATATGTTATGGCCTAATTCTCTAAGGATATAAACCCGAAAAGTTCATCAAATGTGAATTATTAAAATAATTCATGATTATTAGATGTTTAATGATAGAGACTTAGGTTTTTATCAGTGGTGAGTTTAAATAACTTCAGTGTCTAGGGTGTTATTTAAGAATAAGTGACATAACTATTGTGGTTATCAAATTATAAAGTTTCATAATTATTTTTATTAAATTGAATGATTTTAAGATAACATGGATAAGTATATATTAGTTATTACACTCATCATGTTGTGTTATATTATAATTTTACTGATAAACTCCTATTATTCTTTTTGGTTTTTGCAAATGGATGAATCTTGTAGGCACAAATGTTGTAACACCCCAAGCTTCTATGGTACGTTTCCCTTCGAATAATGCGATAGCGTGTGTTGTACGCAACCTCGAGTTCCAACACACACCACAACTAATTAAACTAGCTGTTGTGAATAGTAATACCTACTTTTTGAAATTATATATATTTTATATTTGAAAATGGACTTCATTTTTGGAGTCGGAATATCGAATTTAGCCTAAGGTGAAATTTTGGTACTTTTCGGATAACTTTCATATTTTGATGAATAGTGAAAATTACTAAATTTTAATTAAAAACAACATTTTTAATCAAAATAATTAATAGTGATAAATTATGAATTTTAGTAGTTTTAAAGTATATTTATAATATATTTTTACCATTTAATATAATGTTGGTAATTGGACATAATTTTACAATTAAACCGAACATAAACAAGTGTCAATCTTTTGATAGTTATTATCTCTTAAAAACACGCTTTTTGTTTTGACAGCGGGAATTAATTTTAAATTAATTTCTGCCACTTCTGTGTTTTGAATTTAGGAAAATGGATTCCATATTTGGAATCAGGATGTTCAAATTGTGTAAATAGGTAACTTTTATTTTTAGACATTTTGAATAATTACTGCGGTAAATATTTTATTTACCATGGTTAAGGGTAAATCCGGTAAATAAGGGTTAAAAAAATAATATTATAATAATACTAAATTACCCTAAAAACGTGTCTTAACCCTATTGGTTGATATATGGTCGACCATGGGCATCTTTGTGTCAATTTTGGGACCCCATGGATCCACTTGTAAGTGATAATGACACTTTATTTTAATTTAGTTAAAATGAATACAAAAATGACACAAGCATATATCTTTTAGAACAACAATTTTTACATAGGGTTATATATGTTGGATTTTAGATTATAAATATTCATTAGAAAGCTAAAAAGATTTCCTACAAAATGATATTTTATTTATAATTTTTAGACATTAATTTATTTATTTTATTTATGACACAATGATGATGCAGTAATTACTATAATAGTGAAAAATTAAAATAATTGATATTATAAATACCCAAATAAATATAATATGAAACTTTTAATGAATTAAACTAATTTTCTAGGATAATATGATATATTAGTATTGATTTAATGGACTTTTTTCGAAGTAATCAATCTGTTATGAGTTTTACAAAAATCAACTATTGAATGGTGTCAAAATTGACATAAAAGAGTTCTTAAAACAAATATTATATTATTAATTGATATTAAATTCCTAAAAATCTACGGTTCGGCCAAAAGACTTATATCAGGATAGGTTCATCATTAATGGACCACTTGTGGGTCTCTTGGATGTATATAGTAAGTTTATTAACCATATTATATAAAAATACAAAGAGACATTGTAAAAGTGAAACTAATTAACGTAGAGTTAATACTTAAAGATAAGGTTAATATAAGTACCCAAACCTGTCTAAATTCTATTGGTTGAGTGTTTTTCGACCTATCCCCACCTTAGCCTTTGAATAATCAACTTTGGAGCCATTGGAAACCGAATATGAATTTATTATAAATTAATATTTCTAGCTTTTCCAAAGGTGCCCCTCACCCCTCTTATAAAAGGGCACTCCTCCTTCTCATTTCTTCAAACCTTAAAAGCCTTTTGGTTTGGCCAAACTCTGCCCAAATACTCTCCCAACATCCCTCACTACAACCTAGAGGCCTTAGTTGGATTAGAAAGCCAACCTAAGGAGCCCTTTTGATCAAATCAAAATGAAGAACCCGAAGAAGAGGTAATGATTTCACCACCCTTTTCTAAGTTCATTTCTTCTTCCACTTCTTCTTCCTTTGTTCTTACCATTCTAAAATAATAAGTCCAGTATCTCACATATACTGTGATGTTATTATAAGTATGGTACAACCATATTCAGTATTCTATCCACCCTTTGAATAACATGTCACCATACGTGCGTACGTACGGCTTACCGTCTCCACGTCGTGGTGTAATTGTTATTCAATATAATATTATTTGGATGGGTATAATAATGATGTGTAACTCATGTAAATAATAAATATAACATGTTAATGATTCTGTATATATGATATACCATTCATTTATATATTATTTTAATATCAAAAGAATGATATTGTCGCTCGTGCGTACGTACGGACTACCGTCTCCACGAACGCGATGAGATTCATTCTCCATCGTATCCATTCAAGTATAATTATCATTTTATGATTTATAAATGATGTTTAAGGACTTGATATCATTATGGATATGAATAAGATACAACAAACATGGCTTATGTAACATAACATATAAAAGAAAATGAGTAAGTTAACACTCGAAACGATGATAATTCTAAGATATTATTAATAAATCAATGTTAAAAGATCATATATGATATCATATTAATATATATGATTCTTGTATAATTTAATAACAATTATTTCACCATTATACAGGAGGTTGACCTACCTCAACCAAGGAAAAGTACAAGGTAAGGGTTATTTCACAATCTCTTCATTATCCGAGGTTGTTTATATGTAATAATCTACTGGGATCTCTTTATCATCCACATCCATGTTTCTTCGAAATGTATTTCAAAACATTTTTATTATTTGTAACCTTGTTTGACTTTTTATAAGAGGATTATAAAGGAATCTTTCCGTCGTTTTCAAAACAAGGTCCTTTTTAACCTTTTCGACAGAATTGAGGTAAGAATGTTTTTTTTAACTTATACGGCGGGTGCGGTTATTTTACGCCGTTATAAAATCTTCAATGCTTTCCATACAAGCTTATAAGAATATTTTCAAAGAAAATGTTTTATTTTATATGGATCTTAAATGATTTCAAAATAAAAGGAGATATTTCTTTAAAAAGAATTTTGATTTCATCTATGTCAACATCCTTTGATGGATTTTAAGATTTTTTGAAGTTGATTTATTATGATACAAAACTTCTATATTGTATTGAAGGTTTTGTGATATGTTTGACTGTGGATGTGCTATTTTTATACCATTCATAGTTTATTGTGAAAGTATTGACATTTCGTATTCTAGTTTTAATACAAATGTTTATGTTATGTTTAAACCTTTTCATATGGGAATGCATTGGACTTAATAAGTGACGGGTGGAGCCCGCTATAGCTCCTCGATGCATCGGTAGGTCTCATGAGACAAACTAGTGTCTTGGCACAAGGCCTTGACAAAATCTTATTTGTAGTCTTGGCACGAGGCCTTGGCTATGTGGTTATGATAGTCTGGCATTATGCATTCCAACATTATGAAAGTGGTTATTGATTTTTGCATGTGATTATTCGATTAGTAGAATATCCATGTGAATAATTAAATGGAATTATTTCATTTTATTTATGCCATACCATGTTGGAAGTTCATATTTAAAAGGCTTTTGTTTTAGTAATACATTGCCTTAAATGTTTATTCTTTCCGCTATATTGTTATCCTTACTGGGCATTTGAGCTCACCCCTTTTCTATGTTTTATTTTTCCCAGGATGTGAAGAAGTAAGTTATGAATGACCTGCAGGGATTTTATGAGGGGATAATAGTGTGGTCTATTGAGACATTATGTTGTTGTAGTAGTTTTTCATTTTATAATGTAATGTAAAACTTATGAATATATCTGGCATTTTCCAAGGCTACTAAACCAATCGGTCTTTCGAGATTTGATCTTTCTTATGATCATGCCAATGTTATGTAATAATGCACCGACTCTGGGTAACTGGGGTCGGGGCGTTACAGTTGGTATCATAGGAAGTTTAGTACAAACCTTGGAAGCTAGATTTAGATAAACTCTGATTAGAGCACGTAGACCTAAGATGAACTTTGAGGATTAGTATAGAAGAACTTCCTAGAATTTTGGTATTGTAGAGATTTTGTGAGTTTTCTGAGCAATACATCCCTGTCTGGATACGAGCAGGTAGAGGCGGCTCTGGCACAGATGTACCTAGGGGTAAAACCCGAAAACACCGCTTTGAGCTAGACTCGAACGGGAACTGGTGCACGACAACGGGCCTTGCTGCACTCTTGGTTACGACACTCCCGGGGGATATGCTTAGGATAACTCTCATTTTCTTTACAAATCATTATGAAGGGTTTATGAGTATATACTTCCTCAAAGAAAACATTTTTATGATTATGGATTATATCCATAAATAGTTCAATTTATGTTAAGTGTTTTATAAGTATGGGATTATGTATTTTGATTCATAAACTGATCTAGTTTATGCCATTGTTTAGAAATGGCGCCTAGTGGAAGAAATGGAAACCGTATCAATGCACGCACTCCATGTAGGGATTTCCCTCCTGCTCAAGATAATTATAGTGGGGCTGGTGATGCAACTGGTGCCGATCAGCTAATCACCATACTGGGACAACTTACTCAGGTTATGAATAATAACTTTACCCGTATGGAGCACCCTGATCCGCAGCGTGGAGGATCAATGTTAGATCGATTCATGAGACAACAACCACCAACGTTCAATGGGAGTACAAATCCCTTAGTAGCTGAGCAATGGATATTTTCCCTAGAGAAAATATTTCAGGCTTTGGGGAGTAGTGAAAGGGAAAAAGTTACCATGGCAGTTTACCGCCTCACTGGAGATGCTGATCAATGGTGGTCATTGATTCAAAACATGAAGGAAGATGATGAAGTATCAAACATGGAATGGAGGGAGTTCAAAGATCTGTTTTTAGAAAAATACTTTCCTCGCGACCATCGAGCAGATATGGAAAGACAATTTCTGAGTCTGAGACAAAAGGAGGATGAGAATGTCACAAAGTATGAGGCTAACTTTACAAGGTTAGCGAGGTACGCTGGTGATTATATTCGCAACCCAAGAAGTAAGATTGATCATTTCTTTGATGGGTTAAAACCATTTCTCCGTCGAGCATTAGTCTCACAATCCTTTTCATCGTACGAAGACATTGTCTCATGTGCTATCAAGACCGAAAAGGAATTCTCTAAGTCTTATGACTATAAAGCGAAGCAAGAGAAGAAGAGACCTTCTGATCAATCTGGGAATGGAAATAAGGGGAAGAAGGGAAAGGTTGAATATCCATCTTGTGGTAAATGCGGGAAGAAACATCCTGGTACTTGCTTGAAGGGAATGGGAGTCTGTTACAAGTGTGGTGAAAAAGGCCACCAAGCTCATGATTGTAAGGGGAAGAAGGAAGCTACCAACGTTCAGTGCTACAATTGCAGGGAGATGGGGCATTATGCAAATGCATGTCCTAAGCGTCAGGAGAACTTACCTCATAAAAGGCCAAGGGATCAAGGCCAGGCTTATGCTATCACTACTGCTGAGGTAGAAGCTCCGAAAGATGTGGTAGCAGGTAATTTAATGGTTTCCTCAAGTTTAGCAAATGCATTATTTGATTCTGGATCATCGCATTGTTTCATATCTTCCCAGTTTGCTAAGAAAATTAGATATTTCCAATTTGATTTAATAAGGGAGTTGTCTGTTAAAAATCCTAAGGGAAATATCATTGCAACAAAGTTTTGTGAATCAGTCCCCATTAGAGCACATAAATTTTCTTTATCTGCTGATTCAATCGTCATACCTATGATTGAGTTTGATATAATCCTCGGTATGGACTGGCTTTCGGACTATGATGCGAAGATTTATTGTAAGAAGAAAGAGGTTACGATTCTTGATGATAATGATAAGGAGCACCTTATTTTTAGAGCAGAATCGTCACCACCTAATTCTTATTTAGATCCACCCCCAACAGCTCAACTTAATTCAATTATTGGGGAGGAAGAGAATGAAATAACTGTCGGTGAGGAAAGGAATGTTCAAATAGAGGATGTGCCTGTTGTGAAAGAATTTGTAGATGTATTTCCGGAAGATTTACCTGGATATCCTCCAGAACGAGAAGTTGAGTTTTCTATTGATTTGATTCCTGGATCAAGGCCTATATCGAAGACCCCTTATAGAATGGCCACTGTAGAGTTAGTCGAACTAAAGAAACAACTAGAGGAATTGAGTAATAAGGGATTTATTCGCCCTAGTGTTTCTCCATGGGGATCCCCTGTTCTTTTTGTTAAAAAGAAAGATGGATCTATGAGGTTATGTATCGACTACAGGGAGATCAATGCTATAACAATAAAGAACAAGTATCCCCTACCTCGTATTGATGATTTATTTGACCAACTACATGGAGCTCAATACTTTTCAAAGATTGACCTTCGATCTGGATACCATCAGTTGTGTGTGAAGAAGGAAGACATTCCGAAGACAGCATTTCGAACCAGGTACGGGCATTACGAGTTTACTGTAATGCCGTTTGGATTGACTAATGCACCCTCTGTGTTCATGGATCTGATGAATAGAGTTTTCAAGGAGTATCTCGATGAATTTGTGGTGGTATTTATTGATGATATCTTGGTATACTCCAAAACCTACGAAGATCATGAAAATCACTTGCGCATTATCTTGAAGACTCTGAGGAGGCATGAATTATATGGGAAGTTTAGCAAGTGCGAATTCTGGCTTCAGGAGATTTCTTTTCTTGGCCATATTGTCTCTAAAGATGGAATCTCTATTGATCCTTCTAAGACCAAAGCAATCCAAGAATGGCCAGCACCTACGAGTATAACTGAGGTACGCAGTTTTATTGGTTTGGCAGGTTATTATCGACGTTTCGTCCAGAATTTTGCCCAATTGGCTAACCCATAAACGAAGCTCACACGTAAAGGGGTTAAATTTGTTTGGACAAAAGAGTGTGAAGAATGTTTCGAAGAACTGAAGAGAAGATTAGTCAATGCTCCTATATTGACTTTAACATCGGGGAATGATGGGTTCGTTATTTATAGTGATGCATCGAAGAAAGGACTTGGCTGTGTCCTTATGCAAAATGATAGAGTTATTGCCTATGCATCACGACAGTTGAAAATTCATGAACAAAACTATCCTACTCATGATCTCGAGTTAGCAGCAGTGATCTTTGCTTTGAAGATATGGAGGCACTACCTCTATGGTGAAAAATGTGAGATTTATACTGATCACAAGAGTTTGAAGTATATTTTCTCACAAAAAGAACTCAACATGAGGCAAAGGAGATGGCTTGAATTACTCAAGGATTATGATTGTACGATACACTACCACCCAGGGAAGGCAAACAAGGTGGCAGATGATTTGAGTAGAAAAGACCATGGAGTTTTGAACAATATGAGAATTGAAAGGGATCCAATTTTCATGGAGCTAGTGAAGATGGACATGGGAATAACCAGGGAAGGTGAAACATCAATGCTTTTTCAAATGGTTGCCAAACCATCTTTACTAGAAAGGATTAAGAGTTCTCAGAACGATGATGAAGAATTTCAGAAGAAGATTAAAGCTGTGAATGATGGGAGATTGAGAGACTTTGTGTATGAAGATGGAATTTTGAAATTCGGGAAGAGACTTTGTGTTCCCAATATACCTAATCTAAAAAGGGAATTGCTGGATGATGCTCATAGTTCCAATTTCTCTATACACCCTGGGAGCACCAAAATGTATAGAGATTTGAAGGAAAATTTTTGGTGGGACAACATGAAGAGGGAGATTGCTGATTTTGTGTCAAGATGTATGGTTTTTCAACAAGTGAAAGCTGGAAGGCAACAGCCTGGAGGAGTCATGCAACCTCTTCCCATACCAGAGTGGAAATGGGACAATGTTACGATGGACTTTTTCATGGGGCTACCAAAGACTCCTAGAAGGAATGATGCAATATGGGTGATTGTTGATCGTCTTACCAAGTCAGCACATTTTCTTGCTATAAGAGAAGATCTACCCCTGGAACGTCTAGCAAGACTATACATTAATGAAGTTGTGAGACTTCATGGAGTACCCCTATCGATTGTTTCTGATCGTGATCCCCGTTTTACTTCAAGATTTTGGAAAAGTCTTCAGAAATCCCTGGATACTGAACTTCAGTTGAGCACTGCTTACCACCCTCAGACAGACGGACAATCAGAACGGACTATTCAAACCTTAGAAGACATGTTGAGATCTTGCTCACTTAACTTTCAGGGTATGTGGGATCAATATTTACCACTGGTAGAATTTTCCTATAACAATAGCTTCCATTCGAGTATACAGATGGCACCATATGAAGCGTTATACGGAAAGAGATGTCGTACACCAACCTGTTGGGACGACGTTGGCGAAAGAAAACTTGTAGGCCCAGAACTGGTGGAGGAAACAGTGGAAAAGGTGAAAGTAATCCAAAATCACATCAAAGCAGCTCAAAGTAGGCAGAAGAGCTATGCCGATAATCGAAGGAAGGATTTGGAATTTCAAGTCGGTGATCATGTTTTCCTGAAGGTATCTCCATGGAAGGGAGTCATACGTTTTGGTAAGAAAGGTAAATTGAGTCCCAGGTACATCGGACCTTTCGAAATTCTAGAACGAATTGGGGCTGTAGCTTACCGATTGGCAATGCCGCCAAGTCTCTCCAAAGTTCACGATGTGTTCCACGTATCTCTGTTGAGAAAATACATGCCTGACCCAACGCATGTACTCACCTATGAAGAATTAGAACTGGAACCCGATCTGTCTTATTGCGAAGAGCCCGTCAAGATTCTTGATACGAGAGAACAAGTACTGAGAAACCGGACGACGCGTCTGGTAAAAGTTTTGTGGAGAAATCATAAGATGGAAGAGGCAACGTGGGAGCCCGAGGAACTTATGATGAAGAACCACCCGAGTCTTTTTATGCAGTAATACCCTAGAAATTGCGAGGATGCAATTATTTGTAGGAGGGGAGAATGTAACACCCCAAGCTTCTATGGTACGTTTTCCTTCGAATAATGCGATAGCGTGTGTTGTACGCAACCTCGAGTTCCAACACACACCACAACTAATTAAACTAGCCGTTGTGAATAGTAATACCTACTTTTTGAAATTATATATATTTTATATTTGAAAATGGACTTCATTTTTGGACTCGGAATATCGAATTTAGCCTAAGGTGAAATTTTGGTACTTTTCGGATAACTTTCATATTTTGATGAATAGTGAAAATTACTAAATTTTAATTAAAAACAACTTTTTTAATCAAAATAATTAATAGTGATAAATTATGAATTTTAGTAGTTTTAAAGTATATTTAGAATATATTTTTACCATTTAATATAATGTTTGTCATTGGACATAATTTTACAATTAAACCGAACATAAAGAAGTGTCAATCTTTTGATAGTTATTATCTCTTAAAAACACACTTTTTGTTTTGACAGCGGGAATTAATTTTAAATTAATTTCTGCCACTTCTGTGTTTTGAATTTAGGAAAATGGATTCCATATTTGGAATCAGGATGTTCAAATTGTGTAAATAGGTAACTTTTATTTTTAGACATTTTGAATAATTACTGCGATAAATATTTTATTTACCATGGTTAAGGGTAAATCCGGTAAATAAGGGTTAAAAAAATAATATTATAATAATACTAAATTACCCTAAAAACGTGTCTTAACCCTATTGGTTGATAGATGGTTGACCATGGGCATCTTTGTGTCAATTTGGGGACCCCATGGGTCCACTTGTAAGTGATAATGACACTTTATTTTAATTTAGTTAAAATGAATACAAAAATGACACAAGCATATATCTTTTAGAACAACAATTTTTACATAGGGTTATATATGTTGGATTTTAGATTATAAATATTCATTAGAAAGCTAAAAAGATTTCCTACATAATGATATTTTATTTATAATTTTTAGACATTATATAATTTATTTTATTTATGACACAATGATGATGCAGTAATTACTATAATAGTGAAAAATTAAACTAATTGATATTATAAATACCCAAATAAATATAATATGAAACTTTTAATGAATTAAACTAATTTTCTAGGCTAATATGATATATTAGGATTGATATAATGGACTTTTTTCGAAGTAAAAAATCTGTTATGAGTTTTACAAAAATCAACTATTGAATGGTGTCAAAATTGACATAAAAGAGTTCTTAAAACAAATATTATATTATTAATTGATATTAAATTCCTAAAAATCTATGGTTCGGCCAAAAGACTTATATCAAGATAGGTTCATCATTAATGGACCACTTGTGGGTCGCTTGGATGTATATAGTATGTTTATTAACCATATTATATAAAAATACAAAGAGACATTGTAAAAGTGAAACTAATTAACTTAGAGTTAATACTTAACGATAAGGTTAATATAAGTACCCAAACCTGTCTAAATTCTATTGGTTGAGTGGTTTTCGACCTATCCCCACCTTATCCTTTGAATAATCAACTTTGGAGCCATTGGAAACCGAATATGAATTTATTATAAATTAATATTTCTAGCTTTTCCAAAGATGCCCCTCACCCCTCTTATAAAAGGGCACTCCTCCTTCTCATTTCTTCACACCTTCAAAGCCTTTTGGTTCGGCCAAACTCTGCCCAAATACTCTCCCAACATCCCTAACTACAACCTAGAGGCCTTAGTTGGATTAGAAAGCCAACCTAAGGAGCCCTTTTGATCAAATCAAAAGGAAGAACCCGAAGAAGAGGTAATGATTTCACCACCCTTTTCTAAGTTCATTTCTTCTTCCACTTCTTCTTCCTTTGTTCTTACCATTATAAAATAATAACTCCAGTATCTCACATATACTGTGATGTTATTATAAGTATGGTACAACCATATTCAGTATTCTATCCACCCTTTGAATAACATGTCACCATACGTGCGTACGTACGGCTTACCGTCTCCACGTCGTGGTGTAATTGTTATTCAATATAATATTATTTGGATGGGTATAATAATGATGTGTAACTCATGTAAATAATAAATATAACATGTTAATGATTCTTTATATATGATATACCATTCATTTATATATTATTTTAATATCAAAAGAATGATATTGTCGCTCGTGCGTACGTACGGACTACCGTCTCCACGAACGCGATGAGATTCATTCTCCATCGTATCCATTCAAGTATAATTATCATTTTATGATTTAAAAATGATGTTTAAGGACTTGATATCATTCTGGATATGAATAAGATACAACAAACATGGCTTATGTAACAAAACATATAAAAGAAAATGAGTAAGTTAACACTCGAAACGATGATAATTCTAAGATATTATTAATAAATCAATGTTAAAAGATCATATATGATATCATATTAATATATATGATTCTTGTATAATTTAATAACAATTATTTCACCATTATACAGGAGGTTGACCTACCTCAACCAAGGAAAAGTACAAGGTAAGGGTTATTTCACAATCTCTTCATTATCCGAGGTTGTTTATATGTAATAATCTACTGGGATCTCTTTATCATCCACATCCATGTTTCTTCGAAATGTATTTCAAAACATTTTTACTATTTGTAACCTTGTTTGACTTTTTATAAGAGGTTTATAAAGGAATCTTTCCGTCGTTTTCAAAACAAGGTCCTTTTTAACCTTTTCGACAGAATTGAGGTAAGAATGTTTTTTTTAACTTATACGGCGGGTGCGGTTATTTTACGCCGTTATAAAATCTTCAAAGCTTTCCATACAAGCTTATAAAATATTTTCAAAGAAAATGTTTTATTTTATATGGATCTTAAATGATTTCAAACTAAAAGGAGATATTTCTTTAAAAAGAATTTTGATTTCATCTATGTCAACATCCTTTGATGGATTTTAAGATTATTTGAAGTTGATTTATTATGATACAAAACTTCTATATTGTATTGAAGGTTTTGTGATATGTTTGACTGTGGATGTGCTATTTTTATACCATTCATAGTTTATTGTGAAAGTACTGACATTTCGTATGCTAGTTTTAATACGAATGTTTATGTTATGTTTAAACCTTTTCATATGGGAATGCATTGGACTTAATAAGTGACGGGTGGAGCCCGCTATAGCTCCTCGATGCATCGGTAGGTCTCATGAGACAAACTAGTGTCTTGGAACAAGGCCTTGACAAAATCTTATTTGTAGTCTTGGCACGAGGCCTTGGCTATGTGGTTATGATAGTCTGGCATTATGCATTCCAACATTATGAAAGTGGTTATTGATTTTTTGCATGTGATTATTCGATTAGTAGAATATCCATGTGAATAATTAAATGGCATTATTTCATTTTATTTATGCCATACCATGTTGGAAGTTCATATTTAAAAGGCTTTTGTTTTAGTTATACATTGCCTTAAATGTTTATTCTTTCCGCTATATTGTTATCCTTACTGGGCATTTGAGCTCACCCCTTTTCTATGTTTTATTTTTCCCAGGATGTGAAGAAGTAAGTTATGAATGACCTGCAGGGATTTTATGAGGGGATAATAGTGTGGTCTATTGAGACATTATGTTGTTGTAGTAGTTTTTCATTTTATAATGTAATGTAAAACTTATGAATATATCTGGCATTTTCCAAGGCTACTAAACCAATCGGTCTTTCGAGATTTGATCTTTCTTATGATCATGCCAATGTTATGTAATAATGCACCGACTCTGGGTAACTGGGTTCGGGGCGTTACAAATGTTATAATGGATGTGTAGAAAATAGTCAATGTTTTCTGAATAAGAAACCAAATAAAATGGTAGCTGCAATGAGAACTATAGTGGTTATACTAAACCATGTATCTAGAGTCATGATTGACTACATGTACCTTGGAAACATTTATACAGCTTTGTATATTCGAGAAACAAATCCCTATAGAATATCAGGTAATAATAATAAAGGTATGTATATTAAATAACCTATGTGTAAATTTTGTGTAAAAAACAATTAAAAATGCATCAATGTGATGATAAGATTCTATAGATGTGGTAATAAAGGTCATGAATAATGAACCTTCCATGGAAAAAGAAATCCTCTAGGTTACTCTATGAAAGGGAAATATGTTCATTCCGAGGGATCAATGGAATGTTTTAAATGTGGTGTGAATTCTCATTATACAAATAGATGTCCTACGAAGAATGTTTGAGAATGGGATCATTATTATCATACAAATATATGTTTACCAATTACTAATTCAATTCTAATTTAAGTGGATGAAGTAGAAAATGACCTATGAAAGGTATGTATTATTTCATAGCTCATGTTTTGACATTATTAAAATCATAAGACATTATGAATGATTTTGTTTAAAAGAAAGAACTATTAAGGAATAAGTTAGAAAATAATGGTTACTGGATCATGAAGAACTCTGAATGAGTAATAAGTACATATATATGGGATTCAAGATTTATTGTAGATTTTAGGATGATAAAATGCTGAAAAGTATAAAGGATATTTTGATGATGGGAATACTTTGGAAGACTTTTTCGAGTATGTTTAACCCCAGAGTATGATATGTGAAAGTCTTACTCATGGAATAATTATATTTTCTTTTGTGGATATAGTTATAAAGAACCATTTTTGTTTATATAATCATTGAATTTGATTCAATTAATTTTTATTACTTTTTGGAATGAAAATTCAATGTATGTGATATCATTTGTGGATAATATATGTTATGTGTATTTTTGAAGAATTTATGTTTTCCTTGAGGAATGTTGTAAAATTATATAATTTCTTGAAAAGGGACATCACAGAGACAATGTGATAGCACTTCGCGTCAGACAAACATGTGGGAAGCAAACCCACAACTAAAGTGCCATTGCGATTTATCGCCTACCAATGGACTATGAGATGTCCCTGGTTAATATGAATTATTCATTTTTAGTTAAATGATTTTATTTATCAAGAAAATTTTTATTTGAAATATTATTTTTTATAAAATGGATATCCATAGTGGAGGATATGGATTAGGTGATTATGTGTTATTTGTTATTTTGGAATAAGTTCTCTCTTTTGGGAACACTATATGCCTAAAGATAATAGAACACAATGGGATCTCATTTGTTGAGTAATGGTTGAAATTTTATTTTTAAGAATAAATGATATTATTATAGACATATATAGATTTCATTTATTTATGGATATTATTCACCTATCATAGAGAATATGTGATTAGGTTAATTACTTTTTAGTAATATACATTAAGAGTAGCTTATATTATTTGAAGATAAATGTAATGATTTTTTTGGAAGAGTTTATAATCAAATCCTTATGAATTTTGGGTTTCAAATATAGTTTGGATTATATTGAAGGATTTTAAGGACAATCTATAAGTGAATGGTCTTTATTGAACATTGGGTACTTTTTGTAATTTTTTTCAGATTAAGAGTAGTATTTATTTTTATAAAGGATTATCCTTTTTGGGGATTATCTGATCTTATACTAACCATTTTAGTTTTAGTTAATTTCTAAAGACATTGGAAATATATAGATTATTTTTTTGGATTATGTGATTTTCTAGATGTTGATTTATGAATTTCTGGTGTGACCAAGTCATCTTGAATACTCGCCAGTTAGATAAAAGATGAGTTTTTTATTGAAAATTATTAAAGGATGAAATTATACTTATTAAGTATGAATATTTTGTTATGATATTCGTCTAGGTAGTAAAAAAATTATTCAACTCTATGAAAATGATATTGAAGTAAAATTTCATATTGTTGCTTTTAGCATAAGACAGTTACCCAACCACAAATTTATGGTATTGGGGTGGTTATCTTTCTGTGATCATGTTCACCATAAATCACTAATAGTTTATGATAGTATGTTTCACTTCCATATCCTTGTTTTCTTGGAATCCTAGTATGTGTTATATTTGGTTACCTTAGTAATCTCCTTCTTTATTTTAAAGTGACATTATTATTGAATCAGTTTCTGATGAGGGACATTCAATAATGATTTAAAGGAAAATATTAAATTTGCACGGATGCAATTTACAAAAGGGCGGAATGATGTAAAATCCCATGTGAATAAAGAATATGAAATTTTCCTATTTATTAATATTTTTGAAATAAATATTAAATTTACCTTAAAGGTGATTCTATTTTCGATAGAATACTCATCACCAAACAACAGATTGATCTAAAATTTTACGTTGCTCAAAATGTTGATTTATATCTATAAATATAATAATATTATTATTATTTTAAATGGTAGGTAACTCCTAGATGTTGTGATGGAGGGTGTGAAATGAAATAAGTGTATTATGATTAATCATGTTTGTCAAATATTTTTACATTTCTCCAATAAAATTTTGAGGCTTAAAATGAGATTGAATCCAATTTTATGCAAAAACATTCTTATATATTTTTACATGTTATTTTACAACCTATTGATGTAAAACCACTTTAAAATCTAGTTTTAGACACTTTTATATGTTATATTTTCCAAATAATATTTTTTCGGAATCAGGGCATCAGAATTTACTTTGGGTAAATTTTCGGTATTTTTCTGATACAATTCATGATTAATGAATATTGAAGAATACCGCATTTCAAATCAAAATTTCACTTTCATATAATTTATTTATAAAGATATATTGTTATTTTAATTGGTTTTAAAGTGTAATTGGATTATATTTTTACAAATTAATCTAATTTTGGCCATTGAATGTAATTTCACTTTTATATTAGACAGAAACACATGTCAATCTTATAATGTTTTTTAATTATTAAAAAACGTTTTATGGATTTGAAAAAGTGAATAAAATTTAAATTAATTAATTAATCTTCTATGTTCTGAATTTGGTAAAATAGATATCAATTTTTAATATGGAATATAAAAATTTTATTTGGGTGAATTTATTGTATTTTTTTAAAAGACGTTCAATTTTTTATAAATACTGAAAAAACTGCAAAGTAGTTAAAAGACCAAATTTTTCTTTTAAATGAATTTTATAACACTTTATTGAATTGAATTTAAAAAATATGACATACATGGTTGTGGTAAGTATGTAAAATGTGGTTCAATAGGATGGAAAATAATTTTTCGCAAATAGTAACTTTTGATTTTTATTTTCTGCAATTAAAGGTATATAGGGTAATTCAAGGTAAACATAATATTATAATATTATAAAATTACATTAACACTTGTACTAACCTAGTTTTATAAGTCATGTAATACTAATAAAATCATTGGGTAGACCTTTTGGACTTTGGAATCCATTTGGGTGGGATAATTACATTAATAACATTTTATTTAATGTAAAAATTAAAATAACATAAACATGTATTATTTTTCTAAAAAATTTAATGTGTGGTTATATCATTGATATCTTTATCATTAAATAGTAATTATAATGATAAATAAATTTTCTATATCATGGTATTTTATTTAAATTTTTTAGAAGTCAAATAAATAAATTTATTTTTGACACAATGATGATGTGCTGGTTACCTCATTAATAAATGTTTTAAATAAATGAAATCGTAAATATTAAAATAAAGTTATTTTGAAACATTTTATGTCATCCAATAATTATATAGATGATTAAGACTTGTTATATTTGATTTAATTAATCTATTTAAATTGATCAACTTGTTGTGGATTTTTAAAAAGTCATGATATGAATAGTATAAAAATTGACATAAATGAGTTTTTAAATCAATTAATATTTTATTAAAGGAAAAATTAGTCCTAAAAACCTATTATTCATCTAACCAACATATACTATTTTATAAATTTAATTAATCATCCATTTTGGGTCCCCATTGTATTTATAGTTATTATATTAACCCAATAGTGTAAATATAAAAGAGGAAATGGTAAAAGTTAAATTAGTTATCTAAGGGTTAAAACTAAAAGATAAGTTTAATTTTATTCACTAAATTTTCAGAAAACCCATTTAATGAATGTATTTATAAAAATATTCACCATATATTTGAATTAAATTTGTTGGGGACCTTTTAAAATTGAAATTCAGTTTATAATAAAATAATATTTTCAAACATTTCTAAAGAGCCCATCTTCCCTCATATATAAGAACACCACGTCTCCATGGACGATGCATTTCATTTCATATATACAAATATTATGGAATATTTTTAAAGACATATATAATAGATATATTTGATATATATGATATCAAAATCATTAATATCATTCTTGAGATAATGCAATTTTGACCACATGTACAATTTGTAATTATAAAAAGTTCATTTTTTACTCACTTTCTGAACATAGAGAAAATTTCTAATATGAACTAAAATAATTAACTAATTGTTATAGCAACGTAAAAAGAGATATAAAATGAATAATAAAATTTAAATTTGTTTTTATTCAAGTAGAAATTATATTTACTTTATTATTCAGTATATTAAAGAATGAACTAGTCAATTTAGACACAAGGTATGTGACTTTGTCTAAATCTCCATTCATTGATGCTTGTTTTGATAATATACAACTCCTTCTTCAATGTGGTGTATAATAAACCCATTTTAACTTTTAATTTCATTCAAAGGGAATATATTTTCTACGAATCGTGTTACAAAATCAAAAAAGGAATGTTTTTTAACATATATGGTGACAATGACGTCTCCTCCACCGTAATCGTTATTTGGGTTCCTTTATAAGCCTTAATGATTTTGAAATGAAATAGAACCCCCTTATTCTTTTTTGGTGTTTTTGATCTGAAAGTGGATTTTTAAATGGATTAATAATTTCAATATCTTGAAATGATATCTTATGATTGAAAATAATTTTTTTACTAAAATGTTGATATTTACAATATTTTATGTGTTATGATTACATAATAGTACATGGAAATTTGATGGGTGGTTACATGATTAATAAAATGATAATCAGTTCTGTGATAAACCAAGGATGGATGGTTACGTTATAACCTCCTATTCATTTGGTATGGATGTTAGTAGTATGGATGTTCTATTTAGTGATACGCGTGGAAGTTGACCGTATGGTTATTCCATTTAAGTATATTTATTACCGAAGTTACCTTTATATTTTACATGTCCTTTCTATGGGTTTTTTGGAAATATTTTTGTTACAAATGGGAATGAAATGAGATTTTATTTAGTGAAGAGTTTTTAGAACATCATTATGGTAAAAATTATTACATAAGATAATTTATTCATTATTTACTTTTTTTTGATAAAGTTACTTTTTCCTTCATCGTGTATCCCATATTGAGATTTTTCGACTCATTATATGCTTTTGAAATGTTTTTCACAGGACTTAAAATGGAATAGGGTTAAGCATAGGATCAAGGAATATTCATGATGATTAAAACATGGAACTAAATATATTTATTTTCTTTTAATAGTTTTTATTTTATGATGAATAATGGATAATGGGTAGAAGTGTCTACATGTAATATTCATATTTTTATTTATATGTTATGACCTAATTTTATAAAGCTCTAAACCTCAAAAGATCCTCAACATGAATTATCAATATAATTCATTATTATTAAATGCTTGCGGTTGGGGCATTATATTTAGAAAGATTACTCATAGCATTCACTTGTTGAAAAACCTATAATCTTGATACATAATTAACAATTCCCCCTTCATGCAATCCCACAAAAAAATATACCTTCAAGTCCTTATACATCTTTGTACAACAATAGTGTATTGAAAAATTTTAGCTAAGAGAATCATCCAAAAAAATCTTTTTAGTTTAGGTATATATAGAACACATAAACTAATTCCATTTTATGGTACACAATTTTCACAAAGAAAATTAGTTAATTTTCCTTCCTTCATGACATTAATTTTCATAAGAATGTATAAATTGTCATATTGATAATTCCATGTCCCCTTTAAAAAGAATATTTTACAATCATTTTCAAATCTACTAATGTCTCTCCTTCTATAAAAATTCTCATTTCCATATTTAATAGCTCCATGAACATAGGATACTTCTCAATCCTCATTTGGGTTAAAACTCCATGATCATTTCTACAGAAGGAATTTTTACCTTATTTTCATTCAATGGGTGGTAGTGTATTGATCAATAGTAATATATGAGTAATAAAAACCATCACCTTTGCTTCATATTTATCACTTTTTGAGAAAATAATTGTTGTAGGATTTTATGTTCTGTGTATATCTCTTATATTTTACCATAGAGATAATGTCTACATATTTTCAATGAAAATATTATAGCCTTCAAATCAAGATCATGTGTTGGAAACTTTTAATCAAAAGTATTTTATTTCCTGGATTCATAATAAATTAATTTATCATTTTTCATTATCACACAACCTAGTCTATTCTTTGATACAACACTATATATAACGAAACCAACATTCCCAGATGGTTGAGTCAAAATCAGATCATTGAATTATATTCTCTTCAGTACATCATATCATTCTTAAAATTACACTACATAGACAAACATTACCCCTTTAAATGTATACTTATTTAACTAGTTAGTCAATCAGGAAAATTCTTGAACAAATCATAGATATTAATATTCCTAAACGATTTAAAATGCATAACTCAGTTAGTTCTATACGCATATGTCATTCTCTATATATCAATGTCCTTGTAAGATAAACAAATATTACATCAATGGAGTGAAAATGGCCATAAAATAATCTTATTAAATCCATAAATTACATTCATCAAATTTCAAATACTACTATTCCATTGTGAGAGTCTTAAGATTGATCCACGAGAGATTATTATGGTCCCCATACATTTTAGAATACACCAGAATATAATCAATGAATACCATAAAAATCATCAAGATATACCTCGAATACGCTATTCATTATGTCCATAAAAACAAAGGGTGAATTAGTTAGTCCATATAGTATTATTCTAATCTAGTAAATCGATACGTCAACGAAACAAGATGTCATCAGAATGTATTCCTTCATCAGTCACAATTGGTGATATCCAGAATGAAGATCAATATTTGATAAGTATTGTCTTTTTTATATTAGTTCAAAAAAGTCAACAATGTGAGGTAGATGATTCTATTTCTTTATTGTAATGTTATTGATTTGACGATAATCAATGCAGAACCTCAAGGATCCATAATTCTTCTTGATGAAGAAATATGCGGCTTCCCATGGAGAAAAACAAGTACGGATAAATAGCTTATTAACCAAATATTATTTTTGTTTCATCAACTATAATAATTTCAACAAGTAAATTCTATTGAGAGTTTTTGATATTTTCCTAGAATCCGAGATTAATTAAATAGAAAATTCAACCTCACTCTCTATTGTTTCTCTAGGTAAATCCATAGAAAATATAACAATTTATTCTTTCAAAATTGGATCATATTCAATTTGAAGTTTTAATTCTTCTTCACAATAAATTATTTTCCTATTTTTCACTATGATTTTTATATAATATAGCTTCTGAGGGTGGATTTAAATATGAATATGATGAGGATGATTCTTCTATAATAATGATTATGATATGTCATCCTAAAAAATTTAAATTTACATCCTCTTATAATAATTTTTATAATCATATATCGATATCCAGTCTATACCGAGGATAATATACAAGTAAACAATATGTATGATAATAATCTCCTCACAAAAAATAATGTTTATTTGTTTTAATGGGGACATCTTGTAAAATATTTTTGGTAATGGTACATCGCTTATGAGTTTTTACCACTAACTATCTTTATAAATAAAAATAAAAATATATAATTTTTATTGAAAACTAGGAGGATATATATGAGTGTGATGATAAAGAATCGAATAATGAATTTAATAAATTTGAAGATATGATTAATGTACCTAACACCACATCATTTAATACTACTACCTCTGCTGTAGTGACTGCATAATTTTGTAAATCTCCCCTCGATAGTATTTCTGTAATATTTCATTGAATTATATAGAAATATCTATAATATTTCTCTATCTCTATATAATTTTAGTACTGGACATCAATTATTGGATTCTTCCCCTTCATTCATAAGCATTGTGACCCCAATCATCACATTTATAAAAAAAATTAAATCCCATCAAACATTTCCCATGGTTCTTTTTTTCATAGTTTTCACAATATGGGAATCACTCAAACATCTTATTCTTCTATGATGTCATCCCTTTTTCATAGTGCATAGATTAAATCTTCTTGTCTTGGTTTCAATTGAAATCCTTACTTCTAGAAAATTCCCCCTCTGTTGTGATGTCCAATAAATCAATCTCTTCATATGATAAAAATTTTGAGGGACCAATTACCTTCAGAGACATTTAATAAGACCTTCAATGAAGTGGTCAATCTTTCACCCAGTGTAGATTATATAATCTGTACCATTCCTGGACCACCATGAATAGGTAGATTCTTAATCTGAAAATCATTCTTATTATTTCTTCATTAAGCTAGGGAACTTCTTCTCCTTCCCAATTTGATGATCTAGAATAATGTATTGATCAAATAATGTACCCTTAGAAGTCATAAATTCTATGAGGTCAATTTCTTCTTCCTCTCTTGTATTCGGGATTAGAGATATCTAATAATCAACCTTAACATAGAGACAATTTACTGTGAGTGGAACCCTTTCTTTCTCAACACATTCCTTGGACATAAATATCATAGCTAGAGACTTATCCATTTATCATCTATAATTGGATTAGTATTCCCTATAAACTAAGGGGGAGTCTTCCACATAATGTGATCCCACATAAGAGATTCAATCCATGTATTTGGTTGATCCATTAAAGAAATTTTATTTATCATAACATGATTATATTTCCATAATATTTCCATGATGTTCTCATTTTCAATACCTATTGTATTGTATTCCTCAATAAGAAAATCAAAACACTTTCTATGAGTATTGGTATCATTCATCCTTATATTTTAAATATCTATATAGTTGTATCTTTTTGGTTGGCTTTTAAAAACATAATTTATAATTATAACTATGGTATAACACAAAACATAAATTTATTCATTATAAATCTTATAATCATATACATTTTTTTAATTGGGGAAATATTTTCTATCGAATCCTTTAAAATGGTATTTAAAAAAATGTAAACAATCATAATAATATATCCTTAGAATATCAAACATGTGGAAATATAAAGTCCATTTCGGTGTACCAGGTTACACAAAGTTAGGCCCTACACCCCTTATCCGAGTTTTTATGCCTAGGTACTTCTATAGAGATGGATATATTTATATAAATAGAAACATAATATCTGATTTAAAAAATATTCTGGGATGTTAGTCTATACATATCCTCAAATTCTATATGAGGGTTCTTCTCCCTAATATATGTCATTCTAAATCATATATCAAGGGTTACCTCTAAACATCATTTGATACCAATTTTAATACCCCCACCTAAAAATCCTAGATACATGCCATTAATTTATTACATGGAATAAAATGTAGATGAACTAATCAGTTTAGCACTCATGTGGAGCCATATTTTATACATGTTACCCATAACGTATTGGGAAATTGGAAATAAAATCATTAACTATAATAAAAGGAAATAATCATCATCCTTTAATTATATTTCAAATATTGTTTCTCTATAACATGGAGAAAGAATACATAATAAGGGTGACCTAAAATGATTAGTATGTATATGTAAATTGTAAGAAATAATGAATAAGTGATCATAAATCACAATTCAAATGTAAATAAATTATAACACAAGAAAATCAAATAATTAGATAAGTAAAAATCAAAATGGAATGGTATAAAATTGAATCACATGCTAATTATCAATAAATAATGAATAGAATGCATCAATAGATATATTGACACACAATCTAATGGATAATAACAATAATTTTTTGAAATTTATATGATGTAAATTCTTAGTTATTGGATTCCATGTATAATGTTCATGAATTCCTATACAATCAAGGAATTTCACAATATGGTTTAAATGTATGGATACAAAACTGATTAAATTGCCCATCTTATTCATCTAATGAGAACCCGTCGATGCATGGACACGCTAGAGAGTCTGGGACCGACCCATCATTTCATATCCAAATAATTCCTGAAATTTAATAGTCCAAATAAAAAATAGCCTCATCAAATATCAATATTGAATAAATAATATAGATTTATCCATAATTCCCCATATAATAAAATAACAATCCACGTAAACACCATATGTATACATGGTATATTTTTTTGGAAATAATAATATCCATCACCCAATAATATGGATATAAAATAAAAAACATATTGCAATAATGTGTTTTTTCAAGTAAATGTAAACAATCACAAAAGTAATTGATATTGAAAATATAATCTTTGAAAACATTTTTTGTGGTGATTAATCATTAATCCATTCTAAATGCCCCATACCACATTGAAACATTTGAATCATAATCCTCATGAAGGTGTGGAATTTTTTATAAATTATAATGTAATAATAATAAGTATATTCATGATATTACATGTCATAGGGTATTATATAAAACATATAAAAGACATTAGGTTTATAATAACCTATAATCCTCAATGGGATGTAAATTGAGATGAAATCTATTACTTTAACAATATTATTTTGTTCATTATTTTAATGTATGTAGAATTCAAATATGTTAATAACTAATATAAAATCTATACTATTGTTTATAATACCCTATATCTTATTCTTAAAATATTTTATTACCTATTTTTTATCAATATTTCATTATTTTTACTATTTTGGGTGTTAGTTGACAAGTTTTCTAATGTATGTTTTGACTTATTATTTGTTTTTATGATTACAATGATCACAATTTAATAATACTGAATATATAAAAAATTATATTTAATTATATTGTATATTAAATATATAAATATATGTTTTTATAATATTCCTTAAAATTTGGAGATAATAAATGAAGTGCATGGTTCATAAAGACAGCAGGTCATACGTACGAATGAACGCTACTTTTATTTCATTGTTTTTTTAATAAAATGAAAAATAAATTATATCTTAGTATATTATATGTACATTAACATATATATGAAATATATGTTACATGTTATTATTAAAACCATCAATTATACATTCCATGTATGGTGTAACTATGTCACATTGCTTTGAGGAGGCGATAGTCCACACATCCACAAATGATTTATCATATTTACACAAGGGGAATGTACAATGATATATATTATAAAATAATTATAGATTTATAAATGCATAATAAATATCATATATATCATATATAAAAATAATTTCCATCTTAATTTCCACTATTAGTGGCGGTAAATAGAAATGAACAATCATCATTTCGTGTGGAGGTAGTTCTCCCTACAGGTAAATAGTATTTTGGATACCCATTAGATAGTTGTGTTTGGAATTTTATGTCAAAACCTTTACATAGAGACATACTAGTAAATTAAATATAATTTTTTTGTTATATAACCCTAGAATAATAATATTTTCTAGAGTGGGGAATAAAAAAAACTAATGTGCTTAATGAAAAATGGTACCTCTTAATCGGGTAACTCCATTTGGTTTGTACCAAATGACATCCATGGATTTCTTCATTCCCAAATGTAGGATAAAAATAAGAATGGATTTTTTATGGGAAGTTAATTGAAATGATATTTTATAAACATGTGTAATTTTATTTATGTGAGGAAGTGGGTGGCATAATGTCTTTTTATAAGGGAGGGAGGGGATACAATTTACATTTTTTAAATCAACATAAGTTGACCCACGTTTTAGCATTAATAAATTCATAGAAAATAACAAAACCCAATAATTTAAGGTTAATGGCCAATAAATGTATAGACATGTGGTTTTGGAAAAGTTTCTAGGTCATTTGGGGATATATGTTTACTATTTAGTCCCTTATTATGCTTAATTATAACTTAATCATTGTAATTAAATTTAATAACATTAAATAATATTTTTTGTAAAAAAAATAATTTGAACATATTTTTTATTCTAAATTATTATGATTAAAAAATATTGGATCCATTTTTATAGATTCCAATCACCTTATTAAAAATTATTATTTTAAAACCAATATTGTTGATGGGATGACAATGCAGGTTTTTTATGTACAAATGTCCAAAAATATTCAATGTTTTAATAGTCAATTTCAAATTAAAATTTATTCCAATTACATGACTTGGATTAATTGATAAAATTATGATCAAATTAAACATTATAACCAATATAAAAGGTAATTCATTATATATAAATTTGATGAAAATCAGTTTTGAAATAAAATTCATTATTTGTCACTATTCATTTTATAATGAGACCTCACTGAAAAATACCAAAATATAACTCTAATATTATTTTTAGATATATCATCCAAATATGTGGTTAATATTTACATATTAAATATATAAAAGGGATATAAACTTGACTTAAACTAGGTTCTTCAATAAAAGGTAACGAATATACAATTATAAAAATAAAATATATAATGTGCAATAATGGCTCTATTTTTATCTTGTGTCTATAAAATATATTGGATGGGTGTAGAAATATTTGGTTGGATATATAATATATATGCTTAATTTATAATCTCCATAAATTATTTATAAATTTAAAGAAAGTGAAAAATGTGACTAAATAGTGTTTTGTGTAAATCGGGTATTATGTGTATTGGAAAGCAACCAACAGAACCCAATGGAAAATATGGAAAAGTATTAGGGTGATAGTGAAATTGGTACGAATAAATCAAACATAAATTATGTTAAGAAAATCTTGTTACAATTTTGGTGGAGTGTTTTAAAATAAATAATGGAGAAAGCCTTATAAAATCTTGGAAGTGTTTCAGATTGGGTATGATTGCACACATAGCCTAAGATTACAATGAAAAAGTACATAATGTCATAATCATTAATTCTGATTAGAAAAATATTATGTTTTTTAAATGTGTTTAGAGGGTAAATTATTCACATATATATATAAAAAAGGTTTTGAATTTTGAGAACAAACCTCAATATATATAGAAAGGTGAAATAAAATATTTTGTGAGTGTTTCAGCAGATGTGGGGCCATCCAATAATGTGGTGTTAGGTACATTATTTGTTTATTCATATTATTTATAATGGTTTGTTTTAAACATGTTACACACATTCATTGTTTCTAATGATTTTTTTTGTTAAAGTAAAATTTTCACCAAAAAAATGAAAAATAAACTTATGTTAAAACACATAGGGAAATATGATAAAATAAATAGTAATATTATTATTATTATTTTCTATATAAATAAATTACTGAAAAACATAGTTGTATTTACCTTATTATAGATTTAGGTGATTCTGGGTATGGATTGCCTTTCTATTTATCATGATAAGATTTTTTGTTGATATAAATAAGTTATTCATTACAATGAGTTTATGTTAGTATACAATAGTGGACCCATACCATTTATAACATATCTTGAAGAATAGATACTATTACAAGACATCAATGAAATTTATCTTGCACATATGTTTAAAAACATTGGAACTATTCAAATTAATAATGTATGAGTGGTAAAAGAATAACTATATGTTTTTCTTAATGAGTTTACCAGTGTTATACCTGACATGGATGTTTAATATACTATTTATGAGACCATATTTAGTAGAGGATTTTGATGATAATGTAATGCTTGTCCACCATAATATGATTATTTCTCAGTGTATGATTAAAAGATAACCAGAAAACCATAGGAAGTATCTTTATTTCGGGTTATGTCTTAATGTCATACTCAATGTTTCGGAATAGAAAAGTTTCATTATTTTTGGTATGCAAGGAAAGATGATGCCATGGTTCATTGGACCCTATGAAACCCTATATAATGTTGGATCATATGCATTCCAAGTAGATTTGACTTAACACTTGACCCAATTTTATAATTTTTTTAATCATTCAATGTTAGTATTATATGTGCAAGAATCATCTCATGTTTTTATCCCTATGAATTTTTTAGATGGAAGATAAATATTCAGATGTGGAATGTCACGTTCATATTCTTGACAATAGAGAGAAAGTATTTCGAAATATGGTAATTCATCTGGTTATTAATTTTTATGATAAATCGAATGGTTGAAGAATAAACATGTTAATGTTAATATGATATGAGGGAGTGGTATCCCTTGTTGTTTAATAAGTATATAAAAATTATGAGGATTCAATTTAATGAATTGGGAGACAGTAACAACCCAAATACTTATAATATAATTTTTTATAATTTTGGAATTAAATAGTTTATTTTCATATAAATGTATACTAAAATAAATGGTATTTTTTGAAATTAATAAATCTATGATAATATAATAGTAACATTACCTATGATTGTATACATAAAATTTATGTATCTTATATGTGAAAATATTATATATTTATATCATAGATTAGAAAATAAATGTATCAAAAATGATAAATTCTGTGTTGGTATTTTTGTTAAACATAATATTATATTAACAATTTTATAACAACTATAATTATTTAAATTAAATTTATGTTCATAAAATAAATTCATAAATTTATATTTTTTTCTCTTTTGATTATAATTTTTTTATGAAACCGTTATTTATTTTCAAATGTTCTGCAAAATCAGTTATAATATTAAAATCTATATTTTTGAAATATATGATGATATTAATTAAAAATTACATTTCTCATAAATTGAAATTATTATTAAAAAATTATATTTGTTTTTTTATTAAATATGTTGAAAAATTGATAGGGATAATATTTTCTATTTTTTATGAAATAGTTTATTTTTTTAATAGTGAAATATGGTTATATATGGTATCTATACATCATGTTTCAAAAACACAATTATTTGTGTACATTTCGATGTAATAAAAATAGTCCCAAAATCCCCTTAATTATTTAATATATATACTAACAATGTTCAAACATTTCATAGTCTTGAGAATAATAATAAACTAATGGATAATACAAATAGAAAACACCCCTCTCTTAAAATTTAAATACTACCCCTCGCCACCTCTTCTCCACACACCTCCAAATACAGTGATAGTATAAAAATTATAAGAGGCTCTATTCCCAAAAATCTCCCCCATGCCCATGATCCTATTGTCTAAATAAATTATGAAATCCAATATGCTTAAGGATTTTCTCAATTTGGATAATTCAAGAGGTAAAATCATTTTTCATTTTCATTTGTTTTTCTTCCAAATTTATGAACTTTTATTTTTATCTCCTCAAATATCATCGTCGATGTGACATGATAACTCCATTGTATAACATATACTATAAAATAATTATGTTAATGGGGGTATCCATTATAAAACCCCTCATATTCTACTATTATCTATAAAATTAAAGCACTGTTTGTGACCTTTTGATTCACAGCATTTGTGGATGTCGAATTTCCATTTTCCTTTACCATAACAATGGCTAGACATAAAACCATTATTTTGGATTAAAAAAATATTTTAATTTGTATAGTATAATTTTGTTAATATTATCGAACTAATCATTTAGATTAACATTAAAAAAATTGAACTAGTTTGTGATGGTCATAAAACCCCGCCTAAAATTAACTAAACATTTATCATTGATGATTTTTATAAAGAATAATCATCATCTCAGAAAACAAATGATATATGGTATCACTTATAACATTAAAAACATATTAATTCTATATAATTCATCTTCAAAATATTTTCTTCCATTTGAAAAGAAAACCAATAATGAACCATCCATGGAAACTATGTAATAATTACACTCGAAACAATGAAAGTACCAAAATATTATTAATACCTAAGAAAAAAAGAAGTTAAAAAAGTTCAAATAAAGTATTAAAAATAATAATTTATTTCTATATGAAATTTATAATTTCATTTAAAACAATTTATAATAGTTTTAACACATTTGAAGGACATCTAACCATGTGTAATGGACTTTTCTTAACAAACCATCTTTTAAATTTATTTTTTTAAAATAAACATTTTTGTAAAGGTTGGGGCCGAAGCCTCATTTATTATTAAAGAAAATAATATACATCATTAACTGGGTAGATGGAGACCCATTACATATCCCGAAGGCCTAGAAGGCAATTATCCCATTACATGGCCCATAGGCCCATTTTTTGGCCCTAGACCCATTCTGTGAATAGTACTACTACAGTACTGTCGCTGCTATAGTCATGCACAGAAACCCGCCACTGCTATAGTAACCTGCCACTGCTACAGTGACCTGCCGTTGATACAGTGATTTCTTTTTTTCTTGTTTTTTAAAAAATTCTTATTGAATGTTTTTATGAAAAAGTATTTATTATTACTTATTAAGTTATAGTTAATGGGATTTTTTTATTACGGACGGGTCTTTGATAGACCTCTAATTCATTGGTTATGTTTATTTTTTTATTTGACTATAATAGTAATTCCAAGTGTAACTATGATGGTTACATCATAAGGTATGAAAATTTTTTATATTTTAATGTTTTCATAAGGGTTACAAATAATTATGTAGCTGTTATGGTTTCAATCTGATGTATGTATGGTAAGAAAATGAGGCACCAAGTTACCTAAATTGTCTATTTATGTTTTCTATGTTTTATGGAAACCGAAAACATTACTTTTAAGTGTGATATCATTATATAAAATTTTATTGTAAGTATTCATGGACTAATGTTTTTTTCCCTTATTTTTATGTTCTATATTAGTAATTTTGTTCTTATCCCATGATTTAAAATTTATTTCACATAATTGAATCATTGGTAAGTGGAAAGAATAAGTAAAGGTTAATATTCTAAATAATTTTACTAAAAATTATTCATTTTTATTAAAAACATTTGTATTATTCCAGAAATAGATATTGTTTTGGTGGTATCTATGTGGTATTCTTATCGGTTGTTAGGTAATAATAATGACGTAGTTCTCTAAAAATCTAAACTAAAATGATAATTCGGATTGTAAAATGGTTATTCTAGTTTAATTAATTATATTATGTAATTAATAAGGTCAGTTCCTTATACCTATTGAGTTGTATCAATTTAATAAAAACTCTAATAAAATCATATAAATAGTATCATTAATTCAAATGTGAATCCTTGGGGTGGACCTGTTCATTTTTGGAAGAAGGAAGATGGATCCTTTTAACTCTGTATTGATTATCAAGAGCTAAAAAAGATCAAAATTAAGAACTAGTATCTTATTCATTACATTACTGACTTGTTGGATAAGAAACATGGAGCTCAATACATTTCAATGATTGGCCTTTAATCATGGATATCAATAATTGAGGGTCAACAAGGAGGATATACCAATGGAGATATTATTTACATGGTATAGACACTATGAATATATCGTATCTCTATTTAGTCTTTCTAACTCCCCTTCTATATTAACAAATTGAACGAATAGAGTCATCATAGATTACTATGTTTATTTTATGGTAGTTCTTATCGACAATAATTATATCAACTAAATGATCAGGGATGAGAATGAAGAAAAATGGGTCAATATTACTAAAGTCCCAAAGGATGTATAAAATATATATAAAAAATTCACTCTTTGAGTTTTGGATCAAAAAGGGTTTCATTGTTTAGTAATATAATCTCAATAGTTAGTATATTAGTAGATCAATCAAAGATGGAATCTATTTAATATTGGTGAAAATTAAATTTTTTTCCAATCACTTTTTGGGAAAAAGTGAGAAATCATGGTTAAAACACAAAAGGACATAACTGAACCATTAAAAGCCAATTTAAGACTACCGGAAATTGTCTCTCCAAATAGTTTCAATTAGATATTGCGTACCTAAGTACTTGGGTCATCTGTTAAGAGATCTTAATGTATTAATGTCAATTTATCCCAATTTTGAACGTACTCCTCAAGGCTGATCTTCCCTTTTTTGAAACCCCCAACTAAAATCAAGTCATGTCTGTCAATCCAGTTATATTTTTCCTCATTAAGACTCATCTACAAATACCTTCTCATCGCTCTTATAGCTTTTTCTTTAGTAGTGTAAAGAAATGAAACATGTTCAACCATTTCTTCATTTAAAGTCATTTGTAAATCTAATGGGTGATTGAGAGCATCATCATCCATCTGCTTGGCCTTTAATTTTTTCCCCGAATGTGTCTCCATGTGCGTTGGAAAATATGAGTAATCTTATTTTCCACCTCCCCTGGAGTCACGTTCGGCGAAAAAATTTAACGCCAAGAAGATGGAAGATGATTCTTAGTTTTCATTGTTTACATTGTTATTATAAATGGATTATAGATAATTTCATATGAATATATTTTCTTTTGACCAGGTTAATATGGAAGGTAGACATGACTCTCTATCTAGATGAATTTGGGGAAACATTCAAGGAACTAATGAGATGAATAATACTTGCACATGGGCTTATATTACCCTGTATTAGAGAAGGGTTTGTAATCTACAGTGATTCAAACTATAAGGGACTAAGATGAATCCAATTTTAATATAACATGTTTATATTTTGAATTTCATCGAATAAATATTAATTATCAAGATTATACAGCTCATGATTTAGATTTAGATGCAATAATTTTCCTAATAAAGGTAATTGAACATTATCATAATGGGGGAATGTTTCATATTTATTGTGATCTAAAATGTTTAAAATATATATTCTCATAATAAGACTATAATCATTTACATTGATGATGGTAAGATAAGTTTGACTATTATGAATTCTCAGTAATTTTTCAACATAGGAAAGTGAAAAGGTTAGTTGATGCATTGAGTAAAAGGATGATGCAAGCATATCCATGATCTGGATCTGAAAAGATCTAATATTTCGATATTTTAAATTGATAGATCTATAAATCCTGAAGGATAGGGAAAAATATTAGCATACTCAATTGGTTGTTCAACAATCTATATATGTGAGGAATAATGAGGTGAAAAGGGAAGGTGTAGAGCTTCTATAGAATGTTAAAAATGTTCCTTAGTTTTACCATGATCATGAAGGAATGAAAAACATTGAGATCTGTGGATGCATTTTATTCATACTGGACTTGAAGAACGAATTTATAATAGGAATCTCATAGTTAATTATTACCTATTCATCCTAGAATAACAAAGATGTATATATACTTTAAAAAAAACTTTTGGTGGGATATAATTAAGAGAGATATCTTATATTTTTTAATCTTGGTTCTCATAATAATATCAAGATATAGAAAAAACAAAAATTCAAAGGAGATGTCAAATCCATTACCAATAACATAATGTATATGGGATAACATGACCATGGATTTTTTCATTGGACTTTCCAAAACATATAAAGAGAATAATGTTCCATGGGTTATATTTTATCACCTTACTATGTCAGCACAATTCAATAATTTTGGATAATACATCTATCTAGATCATCTTTAAAATATGCACATTTGGGGAGTGGTAAGGTTAAATGGATTTCTACATTAGACATTTCCTAATCAAGATCCAAGGATTACATCAATTTTATGGTGAATTTGTATGAAAAACCATGATTCAAATTTGAGTTTTAACACTTGGTATCATCCCGAAGTTGATCGTTAGTCTAAATGAAAAATTTGAAACCCAATAGTATAGGTTGAGATATTTTCTTATAGATTTTAGTGGTTTTTGGTATCAACACATTAATCTAGTTTATTTTTTAAAAATAATATATTACACTCATGAATTCAGAAGGATCCTTATGAATTTATCATTGGAATGAAATTTGAGTCTCCAATGTGATAGAATAATTTTAGATTAATAAATCTATTAAGACCCAAGGAAGCTGGATAAATTTTATATAATGTTAGAGTTGTTCAGCAATTCATCAAAGAATCTTATTGTCATTAGAAAAGATATTTTTTTGAAAATCAATGATGTAATCTATAATTTTATGTTTTTGATAACATGTTTCTTATAATTTATCCATTTTAGAAGGTGTCATGATTTATGAATAAGGGGATACTCTACCTATTGTATATTAATATCTTTGAAATTACTCTTCATATCGTGGTGGCATGATTCCTCTTGGAGAACCCACAGAACTTTTATAAGTTCCCAACATGTTCCATTTATCTATCATGACGTTGTACATACCTTACCCTTCATATGTAGAGAAACTAGAGGTCATTCTATAAAAGTAAGAAATTTTTTTGGAGGAACAAACAGTGGAGACCCAATATCATAGAAATGTATTTATATAAAAAATATACAACCTGTTAAGTCATTATTTTGTGAATAACCCACCAATTTCAGGATTCTATGTAGGAAATTGAGGATATGATTAGGGATAAGTATTGTCATTTTTTTTAGCAAAATGAGAAATTAAATGGGAAAAATTCATTTTATGGGGGTTAGACTGAAACACCCCACCTTTTTATGAATTTATTTTATTTGAATAAATTAAATTCCTTGTATTTCTTGTGTTGAAAAGTAATCCATGTTTTCTTTAAATATATGTAAAACTATGTTAATCATATGATACATGAAACATTATCTTATATTGTGTCACATGAAACACTTATTTAAAAAAAAAGCTTGAGATATTATTAAATTTTTATTTTAAATTCCAGGGTTATAAAAATAAAGGTCACGTATAGAAATATGAATAGCAATAAATACATTTTAAATATTTTTTATAATGGATTTATGAAATGAAAACATATTTATTATAAAATATAGAATTTTCGATAATGCAACAATTGGTTTTTAAAATACAATGTTTTCAAAATAATACTACTTTTAATATCATTGTGTGAAATATTAATAAAATTATATTTCAAAACATTTATAAATTTAATTTGATAAAATTAGTTTCATCTTTGAATTCAAAATTTCCAATTTATCTTTGGGTCAAATTTCAGTATTTTTCAGAATAGTTCACTCGTTTATGAATAGTGAAATATACCAAATTTTAACAGAAATAAACATTTTTTAATAAATTATTTATGAAGATAAATTATATTTTAATTTTATTTTAAATGATAATTAATATTAATTTTAAATAAATTAACCCATTCTATGTCATTCGAATCAATTTTATAATGAAATAGGATATAAAATCATTGTAATCATTTTATCAGTTTCACTTTTAAAAAAATAATTCCGGACACGTTTGTGTGGTTAATTTTATGTTCAATTTTGAACACAATATGAATGAAATTTGTTGACATGGATTAAATATTTTTAATTTAGATAATTTCTATTTTATAATTTATAGTAATCAAATTATAATTTTTAACCTAAATTAATATTTATTATAATAAAAAATAATTACCATTGTTAATTGGATAATCAGTTTATCAAGGGTTAAACTAAAAATATAATGGTAAAATTTACCTATAAACCATTCAAAATAATATTTTATAGAAATATTTCGATTATTTATCTTCAAGGAATCTTGAATATCATAATTTAGAGTCAACTTAGAAATGAAAATTTTGGTATCATTTAATTTTTTTCCAATGTACCAAATGTGTACTCTCCCCCTCATATAAAGTTTTACCCACTCTACTCACTTTGTTTCACCTTTACACCTTTATGTTTAATCCATGAACAACCAGAATAACTTCTATTAATCCATCCCTTATCCCGAGAATCATTATTGTTGGAATAAATACATCCATGTAAGGCTTTTAGTGAAATCCAATGCAGGACACCCGAATAAGTGGAAATGATCATCAATGAGCATCTTTATATTATTTTTTCCTAAAAGACCTTAAATTATTTTAATATCACAGATTAAAAAACATAATTATATACAATACACATATATTTCATTATTTTATTAGCATTACCTAGAACCATCTCCACATTAATCAAAATGTTTACCAAACTATCATTCGGGGGTATAGCGGACTATCTCTTCAAGAACCAATGTCGTTCATTTTTCCATTACCACTTATCATGTATCGAGAATTAATGAATTTTTTGATTATATATGACAGTTAAGATATGTAATATATTATTATGATTCTGTAATTTTTTATATCACACATTCCTTTATTCATTCCATTTTTTTCAGAATACATTAATATTATTCATGTCTATGGCGAACTACCATCTAATGAAGCGATGTTGTTTGTTCACAATTTCCATGGAATGGGATAAGGATGGGTTTAATAAAAAAATATTTATTAAATAATATTTATTTTTTAATTAATATATATATTTATAATTATGTTTTATTTCGTTTATCCCAATAATAAAATGAAAAATAATGATCATGTGTACGTATGGGATATTGTCTACCGGGAAAATGTATTTCATTTCCTACCACTAAATTTAATGGATTACAATAAATGCATATATATAATAATTTTAACCGGGTTATAATTATGGATATGATAAAATCTGGATAAATTTATTAGGATCAAAAATATAATTAATCAAGACATATATGAATAAAAATCGGTTTTTACCATATGTTCAACTGTAACATGGAATTGTTAATAAATAAATAATAAAAGGTCATAATAAAATAATATATGATATAAAATATATTAATATGGTTTTTTATTACGTTTATAATAAAATTATATTGATTATATAGTTGGTTTTAATGAGTATGATGGAAGTCAACACTTAAGCAAACAAAATATTTTTTCAATTTTTCATCATTAAGATGAATGTTTTGTTATAGACTTATATTTTATTATAAGGATTATATAAAACCAATTAAAAATATAATATCATGAATTTATTAATACTCAAGATATTTTATATACAATTTTATGTTATTCATTCATGGGTCTTATGATTCAATGTTACCAAAGTCGTAAATATTTTTTGTTACAATCTCGATATTTAACATTATTGTTTATGATTAGGTATTTAATATTTAAATACCATGATATAATTATAATTAATTATCCTTAGATTTATTCTATTCTTGTTATTTATGATATATTTAAATTATTGTACAATTTTCCATCTCATGGGTACATAAAATTATAATGAAAATGGTTTTATGAAAAGATGACCATATTTCTCTCATATACCAGAAATAAGTTTTCTTCATAAACCTAGTTTTTTAAGAAGACGTTGAATTTTTTTATTAATATCATATGAATTTTTCTTTACATTTTTATCCATTGTTGACTATTTTTTAAAATGGTTTGAATATATTATTCTAATCACTTCAAAACAATTCATGTTTGAGATTTACCAAAAATGTGATATGATCCTTCATTTTAATATGTGTGTCATGAAAGGGATATTCCAAAATAATGCCCAATAAAGTAATTTAATATTAATTTATAATATTAAAATTATATTTTAAAACAAAACTATTTTGAAAATAACGAAAGTTTGAAAAAGTGTTTTTAAACCAGAAAAAATATTTTCCACTAGAAATGTTTTTATTGATGTTTCAAATGTATTTTACATATAATATGACAATTTTTTGAATTAACTATTCCATGTAGAGGTTATGATCTAAGGATACCGTTTATATTATTAATATGAATGTTTTATGTTTTTTTGGAATTATTTTTAATAAATCAATTTCTCATCTTGGGTTCTAACATTAAGAAATATTAATGAAACTATCTTCTTATCACATCTTATTCTATGATGAAATGATTGTAAACATGTCTCCTTTACACATGTTATGATATTATGAAATAATTACTATACCCATTTCATTTTACAGATTATGATATAATAAAATTTTTGTGATCTTATGGCCCTTATAAAAAATTTCTTCATTATATGATGGTGGGGACTTATATCTCTATCTAAATAAATGGGTATTGATTTTAATATCATGTTATATATAGGGCATGAATGTGGAGTTAACTCAGTTATATAAAAAAAGTCTACAACATTAATTGAACTCATTTTAGTAAGACATGGATAGAATGGGATATGACCCCATTTTGTTATATAGGGATAGAGTTGGGAGTGAACTCGATTTAGTAATGGACTTTATCTACTATGGTGGTCCCGATAACGAGACTTGACTAGTTTGAAAATGGGTTTCAATGTTAATTTTTATTACTCAAATTCCATGTCCTATTAATGTATTAATCTCTTATGAATCATTATCTTTTAGAACCATCTGATTCTTGTCTTCTAATCAACAAAACATTATTCCATGAATCGATATTGAGATCTTTATATGCAATGAATTATTTTAAAATGTTAAGATCATGTTCTCATACCCTTGTGTAAATTTTATTTTTATTTATCTCCCTTGTTTGCCCTTACGAAGACTATTATATCAAGATTGCTTATTTTTCCTTTTTCTAGGTTATGATGATATGTTTTATGTATGATATATCAAAAAATGGTGCAAGTTTTTATGAATTTAGTGGGATATAGTGTTGCTCCTCTATTGAAAATGTTTATGATTAAATATTTAAAAAGGAAAAAAACTATTACAGACCTCGAGAATGTAGTTTTTTAGTTTATTTAATATTCATAAATATGATTTAATCATAATTTATGATAATACTAGGTTTTTATAGATTCTATGTGGTTCTAAGTCTAGGTGTAGGCTCATCTTATTGTGGATTTATTTTCCATGGAAATATATAATATCAACAGCATTGAATATGTACCCCTTATGGAATGTCCCATTCCATTTCAATATATGTGTGTTGGTAGTTAGTATATTTTATTTTACGATAAATTTTTTTTCTAACTCTTTCATTGACTAGATGTTTTTAATTCACATATATAATCTTTTTTCTACCTTCGCAAAATATGAATGGTTTCGGATAATGTGTGTGTGCATAAACATTCATTATGCTACTACCTCCTCTGTTAGTGTTATGTCCACATGAAACTAGACACTAGCCAACAACCTATTATAGGTTTCTTAAGAGATTCAAACTCATCTCACTTTCATTTAGCTAGGCCCTATATGTCAGTTCCTAATAATTTATATTTTTCTATAATTAGTCATCAATAATACATATTAATAAGGATTATAAAATCTTTAAACGAGGATATATGTAGGAGGGATGTGATATAAAAAAATGGAGATTTAAAAGGTTTTTACATGTTTAAAGTTTTGTTATATAAATCATTAAACATATTTTTTTGATTCATTCACTAAAGAATAAACCACCCAATGATTACTCTTCCCCCCCTTTTCATAATAATTTTGTTGTTGAATAGTTAATAATACATTTTCAAGAATTACAATATATATAAAATATTTTTTCTATAAATATTAATACACCTATATATTTGTAGTACAATTTGAAACAAAAAATAATTTTAGGTAAAAACGGTGGATCCTATTCTTATAATCGAAGATAGTCTTATATGCACAGTCACCATTATAATGTACTAATAATAAAGATTGTATAAGGAAAACACCCACACCACATACATCAATGAAAGTATATCATGAATCATACAAATATATTGGTAGGAAATGAATTTTTGGTTCTTAATTTTCATTATCTATAATTTTTTTCATAGTTTGTAGAGGATAAAAGAAGGATCAAATGAAAAAAACTGTCAATGGATTTTAGAGAGGTTAAAAAACAATATTAACAAAATTCATATTGATGAAACATATAATAGTACAATTAAATATGATGTAATATAATTTTATTTTTCTTAAAATTCACGAGCTATGGTCCTTGGGACTCTACCTCAATTAGTATTAAGAGTCACTGTGACCCCGATATCACACCATCAATAGGATATATATTAGAGATAGACAGAAAAGGTATATAATAACACATATATGGAATGTATTACCCATTATAAATTAAATCTCCATCTCAACATGAATAGAATAATTCATTTCATATCAACAAAAAAAATTTAATGTATAACAACAAATATCATACCGTGGAATGTTAAACCATGAATTTTAAAATAACCACAGAGTTTTCCATTTCCTTTATATCCTTATGGAGGTATAATGCTATCAACATATCCAAATAATATATCTCTGTCTAAAAAAAATCATCTAACAAATCCTCTATCTCAATTAAGTTAATAAAATAGATGGAATATATAAATTATGGTGACAATAAAAATATAAATCATAATTACCTCCCATGAATAGTCATAAATAAATGGAAACGAAACATCTTTATATATATTGTTTGGAATAAATATGTAAAAATTAATCAACATCCATATTCCAAAGATCCATCATCTAGATACATCTATTCCATGCAAAAAAAATCATCTCACCATCTATAAAAAAATATATTCACCATTGCATGTCTTTACCTAACACCATAAATTATAATAAAAACCACCAATATATATCTTGGAAATAAGTATTTTTTTCAAAAAAGAGACTGCATTGTTACACCTGCCTAGAGTTATCCACTAGTAAGTACCTCACTATAGTATCAGTACGATCATGTGGTTAGATACCAACACAAAACCCAATATAATATCTATATAACTAAGATGTTATACAAAGAAATGAATATTTTTCCAATTACTTTTGTTTTTTGGGTTATTTTTCACCAATAGAGACCCTCAATATTATTTTGGTTGTCCACCATCCATAAACCTACACCCAAAAATAGATATTAAATGTGTATTTTCTACTAACAAGGATTTTCATTGTATTATAGCGTGTAAACAATAATGGACAATCCCATCCTCAAGTTTTTTTTCACCCCACACATCACAAATCCTTATGGCTATAAATATCATCCACACTATCATAACAGTCATGATTTTCACTAAGATCATCAATGAGTATCGCAAACAACTAAAATGTGTGTTGACACAATTTATGAATCACTATCCAATATGAAAAATTATTTCAGTCCCTCAATATCCATCTATTATTATTTTTAATGAAAATAATTTTTTGTTTAATGGTTGATTGTAGGGGAATGAATTTTGTAAAATCACTCACATTGGGAATACAATTTATGAACAGAATCCAATCGGTATTGTTCATGGTGATGGAAATACCCAATGAGTCTCATATAAAATAATAATCATGGAATTACATTTCAAAGGTAGGTTTTCATTAGGGAACCAGTGATGAGAAAATTAATAACTCACATTGGCTGAGAGGATGATATGTCTGTCTCATCACACATTATTGGTGAAAATTATCTCATGTTTTGGGAATATCTTATAGATATAATATTTTTCCATGAATCCTTATATCTTTAAAAAAATATTTATTATATCAATCACATGGAATTAACAATCCATTATCTTCATGAAAGGGTTTTAAATCATATGTATGTATATGAGTTTCTCCATCAATAGAGAGATCTATACATATATGTGCTTCCCCTTCAATGTCACCCATTCCTTATTAGGATCATAGATTCTTTGGTCCATAATTATGATGATGTTGGTTTTTATATATATTTTAGGTCACTCTAGAGTTTATCATAATCGAGGGACAAAGATATGGTTATGATGTCCGGATCAAACCCATAAGTTGGTATTCATATGTATCGTCATGATGGGCATCAGAACCCATGTAGTTTGGGTACAAAAATTAGGAAATATCTCCTTTTATGATCGTGTGTCAATAAACATACCATGCATTTCATCATCATGAAATAATGACATCCAAATGGAAGGTTCCTAGAAATTTTTTTGTGGCACATAAACTGATGGGACCAATGGGACTGGGGAGAGATGTGGTCTCCCATGTGTGAGCATGAATATACATAAGATATGAACCAATAAATAGCATTATAATATTGACCTAGAAGAAATGTTTCCCTATTGGTTGAATATTACTCTACTGGGAATGTGTCTCAGAGAAAATTACAGTTAACTGTGATGTTGGGTTTAGACATCGGGAAGACTTCAAACATATCCTAGTTAGTTGGGAATAAAAACTAACTTAGTTAAAAATGGATTGGGTATTACACCTATTAGGAGGCCCATTGGAAAAGATATGGTTGTCGATTATACCGAGTTGAATACCAACTAGAATGGATATGATTTGAGATTGTCCCGAAATTGAGGCCCATGATAATAAATATGATTTGGTCATATAACAAATAGGAGGCCCACTATATGTTTGGATCAGGCCCATTACATGGTCGATGCTGACCTCTTATCACAAATGAGTTAGGATTGGTCTAAAAAATTAAAGGATGCTGTAGATCCGAGGAAAACATTATTCAATTTTCTCCACTTATGGGTGGATGCTGGATCCCAAAGGGTTAGACAGATAGAGGTTTGAGAGTTTTCATCACCTCATTAATTTTTGTAACCATGATAGTCATATTTGGTGATCAATCTAGGTATGAACCATGCTAGGAATGAAGAGCAAGAGTTCATCCCCTCGCCCGATTTTTTAGGTGCTTACGTAATGAAAAAATCCCTACCAGTGAATTTAGAGAGGATGAGAGAAGGATCCACCACTAACCATCATTGAAGGGAAATGCTAGTAGTTTCCATCAATCCATATAATTAATAGGTTCACAAGAGAACCTCCATGGCCAGGACACTCACTACCAATATAATTAATACAAGAAAACATTTTGAGGGTATGTGTCTTAAAGTGGTTACTAGAAGTACTCTTCTTACACTGGGTATGCAGGTTTTAGGGGACATGCAAATGTTTCTGATGATATAATCATACATGTCAGGTGGATTAGAATTGAGACATAGAATATTGTATCTAGATTGGTTAGTATAGAGGCTAACATAGCTCCCAATGGTATGACATTAAGATGATATGGGATCTAGGGAGTAAAATTACCTTGGAAGAATTATTTATCTTATCATGTCCTTATATGGGATAAAGTTCCCACCATGAAGAATGTTTCAATGCTTGTGAGTTAACTTCCCAAGTAAAATTGTGATTTTTAGAGCAGGGTTCTTCCCGCATTTCTTTTTAGTATGTAGGGCTGGGTTCCTCCCACATTGTATGTTCTACATGGGCATGAGTTTCTCCCACATAGGTTTTTTCTACGTGGGGAAGGGATCCCTCCACAATGGTTTTTGATACCTGGTATGGTGGTCCATAAAGGGTACATGATCTTGTTCTCCATGATGTAGTTCCCATGAAGGAATCATAATTTTTCTAACATCAGTTGAATGTATATTGTTCTTTAACGCATTGTAATGGGTTTTTCTGCATAGAACATGAGGATCCATGTTGCTTCTCTAATCGTAGTTCTCCTTCTATTTTTTATGTCCTTTATTCAATCACCTTCTAGGTTCCCATATAGAGTAGTAGAGGTTCTATGTACTGATATGGTTGGTCATTCATGGTGGGCCATGGGTACTCATTTCCACAATCTCAAAAATGACACGAAAATTATTAAAAAAAATTCAATTATGGTGGTTGAAAATCATCAAACTATCCCTTGAATGATTTTTCATTTGTGTGGGTTGGTAATTCACAAGGGATGAAAATCACAATCCATCCCTATAGATGATTTTGCTTCATTAACAAGAGATGGAAGAACAACCTCATCCCTAGAAAAAATTCATTCACGGAGGGTGGTCATTTGTGGGGAACACATCACTATCTCATATAAAAAAATGCCTTCGTGGGACACCTCTTGAGGTGGTGGAACACCATGCAGTACAGAGGTTAGGGTATCTTTTTGTCTTTATGGGACCAAGAATTCCTTCACAGCATTGCCACCTTTGAAAGATTCTATTTAAACATTGCATTAGACTTGATTATTCCATTTACGAAATTCCTGGAATTGTTTTACCTTTGAATTTGTAATTTATAGAACCCCGAAAATTCCTTCATAAAATTTTCTCTGATCATAATTATATAGAGGTGATTCTAATAAAGAAATTGGTCGTCTATAGAAATAGGTTGTGGCATAGTTCTGAATGCATAGAGGGGACCAAGTTAAAAAATGGGGCATGAATCATATTCCTTTTATCATATTTCTCTGGGAACTCAACACTTTGTGTACACTCCTCAACCGCTAGTTCATATTTGAAATGATCCTATTTTTCTCCCAAACAAACCGTTAACTAATCATTTCCACTAGAAAATGGTAATTTTTTATTCTTCTGCATAGTATTCAGATTCCTCGCGGATTTAGAACCCCAAGGGTTGATTCCTCGTTACCTAAGTGCCTCATGGACTAACTCCTCATTGATTGATACCTTGAAAGTCAGTGTATTGTGCAACTTTATTGTTTTACATTTTTAGGAAGGATAATACCTTGTCTTCTAGATTCTTATACAGATAACAGGATGGGACCTTTGTCTACTATTTCTTCCACTTCTGATGTTACACTCTCTAATGTGGGTGAGATGGGGAATGATATAATCAATTATATTGAAAATAATTCTATAATTTATATCAGTCCACTCTATTTTCATTAGGAGGGAATTATTAGTGTAGGTCAAGAGGGGTATTTAGTCTTAGATAGGATGACTATTTATGGATTTGGGCTATGATATGATGTTTTAATAATAGATCCACAACCAGTAAATAATATTATAGCATGGATAATGTAGATTAGAAACATCCCATGTGCTAACAACTCATTAAAAAGATCATTCATTTGAGAAATACATGCTACTAGATTTATCATGAACTGAACTCTACTATATATAGAGTTGAATAGGTGGGATTAATATGAAAGAATCTATTTTTATACCATAATTTCATGAATGGGCATGTAAAGAGAAAAGTTATTGTGGTAATTAAAATGGAACCATCAACTTGGGCTCATTCAACATATACTTGGGGTGTCCTTTTTTGGTCAGAAAAACTTATGAGAAATTAAAGACTGAGGTGTAGGATGTGGGAATGTATAGGGAGGACTCTGTATCATAGAACTACTCTCACTGAAACCAAAATATTATCTTGAAACTATATAGGAAATGGATCCCAGACAACAATACCTTCCATTACGTGCATGTGGAGGATATAATTGGTCATTGGGATTTATAGATGATATCGGGGGATCCCATCATGGATGAAATGTCTGCTAAAATTTTTCAATGTCCTTCAAAATGGGATGGTAGGTAAAAAAACCCACTCTATTTCAATGAATATTATTGAAAATGAGAAGGATCTTTTGAAGGGTGACCCTCACTCAAAGCATTTCGTACCATTTATGAAAGGATTATTAATTTTATTTAAATTATGTGTCCTTGATCCTTTTGCTTGTAGGATTAAGACTTTAACATGTTTCAATAATCAAAGGAATACTGTTTCCTTTTTTCCCATGCTTGAGAAGGGATTGTTCAACAAGTGGGGCTGTAAGATCATCCTTAGCATTGACCGATATTTTGACTAGCCACCTTTCATTCCATGTATCCCAATGGTTGGTTTCTTCAAGCCCAGGACTTTAGTGTCAGGATTTGAGTTACGACATTCGTAGTAGTGGATCATTTATCCAATGGAATGTGTAACAACCTCATCATCCTTTCACTAGAAAATATTTACTATTTATTCAGAATAATTATTGAGGGGAGGTTGCTGAACCAGATGGTGGTTCCCTTACATGTTCTGTGGGGCTGAGTCAGAATTCTTTATGAGGGGATAAAAAAATTTCAATTCCCAATATATTTAGAGGGATATTTTTTTTACCATATATTAAGATAATAATTTGGTTAATACCATTAGACTATATAGATCATGATAAAATGAATCGACATGATTACCAGGATCATCTCACATATTCCCATTATGTCCCACCATTAGGTACTTTAGTTAATGATGCCTCTAGGGATTATGTCAGACTAGTTTACCCCATTTCATTATGGAATGGAATATTAGATTCTAGGATTGTTGGGGAAGATATATTCAAAAGGTATGAAACATGAAAATTTTAATGTCAGCTAAACTGCATTTAGATGAGGTGTCCTCCAACCATAAACAGTTCTCTCCAAGATATACAATTAATGTTAGCTTGTATACTCTTGCTATTGATCACTCGAGAGGATCAACTATGCAAGATTGGATTTCACCTCTTGTGGGTTTTAATACTGCACATAGCATATCTTATGTTGATGTCTATAACCAATAATTAAATAATGATTAATTGAAAAAACCATTTCTCATCCTCAATGGCCCACATAAAACCAAGACATAGGGTAATTAAACTCAATCATCTATAAATTAAAGGCCTAAGAAGATGTAGAGAAAACAATCATTTTTTAACCCCTTGGATGATGTTAAATACATGGGGTTCAACCCCCTAGTCTACCAACACTACTTCTCATGCTCATGTATACATCTATCCTGATGTTTCTATTCCAATTCCCTATAGACAATGTGATTCATTAAGGGGTTCCAATTTGGTTGGCATACTTTGGAACTTCATGACATAGAAAGAGGTTGTATTAGGAGGCTATGGAAATGTGTCACTTGATGTCAAAATCACTTATGCCAATTACCCTAAGATGGCAGAATCTTATTATTTCATTGTCTATTCCTCTATTCATTCACTACTGAACCATCAATGATATACCAAGTGAGTGATCATAATGGTGAGACTTGAGTATAGTGGGATTGAGGGAGTGATAGAAGGACATATGGTTATACCAATAAAGACCACCCCTATTCCATGATTGGTGATGGGAAAATTCATTTTTCTTGTATGGTTTTCAGTAAGTGTTAGACCTGTGATGTTCTCGACCACAAACTAGATACCACACAGACAACTAAAAAAAGATAGATCTAAACTAGGAAACTCAAATATGTTGTCAATTTGGTACTCACCCTCCCCAAGGGGACTTATTATTGACTCCCCAGATATTCTAAACTAAGATAGGTTGCCTCATTAGACACCCAATATCATATTTGGTACCACCACACTAGCCAGTGTGGTTGTACCATAGATGACCTCTAGTGGCTATTAAGATTTTCGGTCCTGGGTTAAAGTCTATAGTGATGCGAGATTAGATTCCAATCATAATGGAGACATTACATGATACATAGGGTAGTTGAGTGAACTGTTTATGCATAGTAATGAGTTAGAGGGATGTGGGGAATCTGTTCCATTTTTAGGAGAATTAATGATCCGATTAATGCTTATTTTTAATGGACTTATGAAAGAACTATTTCCTAGACTAGATACACCACAACCCACATAAAAGGGACTTGTCTCAACTTGTCCACTAACATTATCTATGTATCAGGTATTGTATCTGGGCTAATATGGATTAAATATGTCTCCTTTGTCCCATGAAGCCATGGACAATTTACCATATACCCAACATCCCACAAACTCATGACAACGCTCAACTGGGACACTCAAGTATACAGAGTATCATGTATTGTCCCCTACAAGATTGGGATTTAATCACTTATCCACAAAAAATCAAACCTAGGACTGATAGGCATAATAGAAATTTAGGAGCATCTTTGATACCACAATTATAGCAGGTGAGATGGGATGTGGGGACATTACCTTAAACTCGGCCCAGTTGAGTTTCTCAGTTGAGTGCAGTCCTAAGATTGTGGGTTTTTGGGTATTTAGTACGTCATCAGGATTGTCACGAGTCCATGAGTAACATACCATCGCAATAATGTCCCAATATGTCTGATTAACCATGAATTTTTTTCTATTGGAACCCACCACACTTACCAGGGCCAATCATGAATCAGTATCCATTCCCATCACCATATCCTCTCTAAATTCCTTGAAATCATTGGATACATTGAGATTAAGCATACATGTCGAAATATTCTTAGAAATGATTTTTGTAGTGACTCTTAATTGTGTATGATGTGGGAAAATCAGTGACCCTATATAGATATCTACATGAGAACACCCTCATTATGTTGGTATATATCTAGATTACATGGACACCTAAATTCAATCATCCAAGTACATGCTTTACTAGTCTGACTGTGAAAAGGATATGGGGATGATCATGACGGGGGGGGTGACAAAATAGACAAAGACGTAATAGATTTTATTTTTAAAAATAATAATATAATTTTTATTTAGATATAAAAACCCTACTACTATTTTTTAGGAACTCATGGTGATTTTGGAAATGTGTTCTTCCTTGGATTATAACACAATTGGTACCTCTACATGAGAGAATATCACTTCATATGTGGGAGCATCCAAAGAATTATCTCTTGGTGAAGTGGAGCATATAGAGGATGATCATTTAGATACTATAGTAGAAAATCCACCGCAAGACCCACCTTTTATTCTTTCTAGAGGATAATCCACATGGAACACAATGAGGCATTGTTAGGTGTTACATTTGAGGATACTTCTAAAATCATGAAAAATATATGATTATTTAACGTATTTATTTAGTTTTCGTGTTTTGAATTTTCATGTATTGACAATTATTGTTTCAAATTAATTGGTATAGGTTGGAAGAGTAATAAAGGAGAAACCATGCATGTTCCGGTAGTACATTTTTTTGTAGATTAATTTGATAACTCCTATGGTGGAAGATGAATCAGAGAGGGATCCTAAAACTTCTGAGGATATCGGGAAGACCCCAATCCCTAGAGTGACTACCCTTATAGATAATAATAATTCCAATATTTTATAATGGGTTCATTTGGGGTCTAACATTGAAGGTGATAATATTTACACAACCCCTGCAGTGATCAAAACCAAGTAATGGGGAGTGATTCATGATAGAGGGGAACAAAGTTCGATGTTGTTTATTTCTGCATGTACAGTTTTCATGTGTGATCTTCTGGAGACCAATAACCTGGATGTGAATGATCCACTCCCAAGGGTTTATCTGGAATAACATGAAGTGAAACCATAAATGGGGGATGTATCATCTACTTTTTCATGTGATTGTGAAATCATGGTGTTCTTGGATTTCGATGTTCGTGAAAGTTGATGTGAGTTCTCCAACCATACACACATTCCATTTAATTTTTGGGGTTTTGGTGTTAACTATTTTAATCATATGATTCCAAATTTATAGCCACATGTATCTATGGTTGTAGATTATGACACAATATCCCATCATTATGGAATCATAAGGGGGTTGTAGTGGTAGAATCAATATATGCGAAGGATTTAAGCTAAGAACCTCAATAGTGGAACTTATTCCAAAATGTATTCTTCCTTAAAAGTGTTATTCCAAGATGGATCATGAGGCTTTGAATGAAATTCATGCTTCACTTCATAAAATACTGATATATATTTTTATTCTATCTTCTCATGACACCATTACAAACATACCGAAAAAATTTCAAACTTACATCACTATTTATCATTTCAGGGGCCTATGTGGTTTTATAATCATTCAATACATGAAATAGTGAAATATATGACTACAAACCTGGAGAGATCTTGCATGTTGTACTCTCTTCATTCAAATATGGATTATGTTGCACACCATGTCGTAGCCATGATGATCCTTCATAATGATGATATTGAGCATGCTAGGATGGCCGCAAGGGGATATAGTGGTGTTGAAAATGTGAGGGTCCCAATGGAGTATCATCATCAATAGGTGGTGTAGAATAGTCAATAACTAGAGCATATCCACAAATAAATGTACCATAATAGAGAAGCTGTTCGTAACAGTCAACCGTTTATGGTGATAAAGGAAGAATAATGATTAGGTGTGTCCGAGAGGGCATATTTATTGTGGGTCGGTGCTAATGCTTAAATGGAACCTTTATTGAAGCACCAACAAGAATAAAATATTTGGATCATGTACTACTACAATTTTTTGAATCATTTGAGTAGGATTTTCAATCACATTGTCATACTCATATAGATTGACACTAGGTTGTTTATACTTATTCATCATTAATTAATATAACATGAAAATTCATTTCCCCTATAATGATTATTCATTATTTTTTCATGAAATTTCAATCAATCAAAACATGTCTCAACTTGAAAAACAACCGCCACTAGATATCATTTTCTATTCTAAACTTGTATATCAAAGTTGAAAATATCGAGTATTTTAACTTATTAATGATCCATGGGACATAAAAAACATAGTTTCAATTATTTCTAGGGTTACATTTCAAACCCTATAGATATTGTTTTATTTTTTTTACCACTGTAATTATTTCCTATGTCTACAATAGTGCATGATTACTGAGTGTAAAACAAAATTATTATAGATCTCCCATAGTAGGTCATAGACATAACAAATTTTTTCCTCTCTATTTTTTTATTTCTTGACTGTTGCCTAAACTATAGATATAGTTGACTCAATGAGAAAGTACATTACTTTTATCCAAGGTTCCCTTTGCAGATTTTCAACCTAAAGAGTATTTTGTCTAATTATGGGATGTTTAAATTAATTCAAATCAGACTAATGTGATTGAGATTTTAGGTCGAACAAAATTGGTATTGATTTATGGGGTAATGAACCCAACATGGATTATGAGACAAAAATACCTAAATATTTTCCAGAAATCAATGGCGGATTTATGTCCTCCTATTTTTGATTTCGAAAACAGAGACATTGAATGGGGAATAAAAACAATAATTGATCATAAAGAAATATTCCCTCATGATTTTTCCATGATGTATAGAGATATACGAGGACTCTCTTAATGATGAATTTTTATTTGGTTCAAACTATTTTTTCAAGGTGACTTATACTAAGACAAGATGGGAATATTCTACATAGTCGAACATAGGTGTCCTCAGATCTCTATCTATCCATTTTTTATGACTAGGTTTTTTTTTAACATTTTAATTTCAGAATACCAAAAAAGGGTGGACTGATAAGAAAAATATGTTTGAAAATGATGAGAGAATTTAAATTGGTTCTATCCATAAATGAGAAACACCTCCAACATGAATGAGAATTTTTGAAAAGGATGGTTTATGCATTATGTGTCTAACATTGTGAGATTATGACAAAGACCCTAAAGATTATTAAAATAAGGAAAGGATGTTTTAGAGATATATATTATCTTCATTTATCTTTGACATAGTAAAAATTAACTTTACCTTTTCATGGTTTTCTATTCATGAATATTACATAATGTTCAAGAATTAAGTGGAAATTTTGTAAGAAATAAAATGAGGATTTTTGAATCTGAGTGAGGATATGCGATGAATGTGTCAATATGGATTATGAAACTATGAAATGTATCTCCTAAATATGAATTTGTCTTTGGTTGACATTCCTTTTGTGTGGATGACTTGTGAAGATCAAATTAGGCCATATTTTGCATTGTCATACCATGTTTCATCAGGAATCTAATACTCCATTTCTGATGGAAAGGTAGGTTTATAGAGAATCAAACATCCCAAGACACATAGTTAAGTCTATGAATTAAAATTACAGGAATATGAAATGGGTATTTTATGTTTAAGATTTTATATAATTTGTAGAAACATCCCACTTAAACAAGTCTTCCACATACATTGTATGTATTATACATATTTTTGTTATGGATGGGCATGATATATAAGGTAAATGTGTCACTATATGTCTTTTTAAAAAGAGAATCAATGTATATATTTTTAGGATGGTTCCCCAAATAGTTATTTCAGTTAGAGAGGGGGGATTTAAATTTCACTATATATGGACAACAGATTAGGGATCTGGGTGTCACTACGTATCATGAGATTTTAGGAATGATTCTATACGTAGATCTTGGAAGGATTTCCTTCACATTGATCGAACTCTTGGGTGGGGAAATGGGCATCCTTTTAAGAATACAAGCTCCCGAGTGATGTGAGACACATATTGGACCCTTCTATATAGATCTAGATCATGTAATTTAATGTTACGGAATTTTTTTTAAGTATTTTTGTGGATGTACATGGACATAAGATCTGGGTTTCATTATGTGTATTATATAAGTGAGAAATGGGCTATTTGTTGTTCTTGTGCCAGAAGACCTTTGTGGATGTCTGACTCATACAATGGAAAATTGGAGAATTTTTTATGTCATGTATTGACTAATCATTGATGATTCAATCATCACAATATATCAAATGATAACATGAATCATTCCAGACATAGTAATTAGAAATAATAATGTTTTTATTTCACGGGACAAGGAATTAATCCATGCAGTTTAAAATTATGTAGTAAGGCTAACACCAGATCATAAAATAATTGGCCATAGGAGTAAGACCTTTTGTCATGGAAATTATGAGTAATAAAATGCCTCATCACTCCCAGATGATCTGACATGCCTCTTACATGAGTGGGACACAGATGAAAACCGTGATTCAAGTTTTTCTAAAAAATAGATGAAATGGCATGGGTAGAAATTCAAATGAGGATTACAAAGAAAAAAGGCCTCTCCTAGGGATTAATTATCCCATGATTTACATTCCATTTTTTAGACATATGTATAGAAAAATGGGGTTTATTTTTCATAGTAAATCAAATTATTCCTTCTGAAACTAACCCTCCATATTCAATGGACAAGGAATGATCATGGAGATTCCAATTTCTGGTGGCATTGAGTATGATAAATGAATGAAATGTGTAAATGTATATAGGAGGAAACCAGTCCATGATTGGGAATGGAGTGTGAAGTTCCCTACATTAATATAATTAAATTTTAGGGGAAATTTTTGTTAGCTTTATTGATTTGTTAATGAGGAGCTAAAATTGATTATTTCTTACATAAATATCTTTTTTTATGCAAGAAGATGTGAACATTTTTATATTAATGTGGTTAGACTATGATGTGATATTCACACATCACAAAATTTCTCATTAGAGAGATAATCAACAAATATGTAGTTCTAGAAGATTAATGTAGTTTATTGTCATATGGAACAAATGTTTACAATTCCATTTAACATCATGTGGTTTATATATAGGTTAAGTGATTTGAAGAGAAAATATTTCTACTAGACCCATGAATAAATACAGGGGTGTAATAATATATCCTTTTACATCAAAAAACAAGAAGTATGTATTTATTAAACATGAGTTGAATATTCAATTTAACATCCGGTGGTAAGAACTTATTGACATCCTTTTAGGGTATTGCAATTAGCACCATATATACGTGGATTTAAATTTAATACTCTTGGATCAAGTGGAGAATACCTTAACAAGACTATTTATCCCATGTGAGCTATACTCGTTTTAAGAGATAATAGGTGTAAATGGTTTACTCCACTGCACTGAGGGCGATAATAATATTGGATATATACATGTTTATTTTATGGTGGATGCATTAGGATATATGATTTTGGAATGACTTAATGTATAATTAAATTGAGAATTATGTCAAAAATAGTTTTGTAACTATATCAGTAGGTATCTCTGGGAAATATGCTTGGAAGGGTGCATTTTTTCCTTTTATTATTTTGATTTAGGTAGCTACACCTGCGATTGTAAATTTGAGAAATTCTATATATCATGTGTAAAAGGGGATCAAGAAAAACATTATTTTTTATCCACATGGATTTTAATTTCATGTGGTGAGGATGAAGGTGAATCAATGTGACATAGGGGGAATGTTGTAGCTTGGCCAATGAATGGAAATCAGGGTGTCTCTATGTATCTAGTGATGAATATATTCAAGGAAAGAGTAATTATTGATGGAAAATCTCTATGTATTTCTTATTAAAATGATGATGAGGCATGTTTACTCTGTATCACAGCTCATACAAATATATAGGGTCTAGGAATGACTATGTATCTCATTGTAATGAGAATCATGTAACATGTAGTTTAGGAGTTACCATGAACATTAACGTCTTTCATCATGGACATGGGACACCCAATAGGGTAGGGTTGTAGTTTTTCTTTTGTTCCCCATATTGTGGTTGGGGTGTCACTACAAATCCTTTGTTGACAAGAATTATGAAATAAATAGTTCCTAAGTTAATAGATTCACAATGTTTAGGTGACACTAAAACAAGGGCAAGGGGCATTTCATATTTCTCCTGCATTGATCAAGGTCGTGTTTGGGGAATCCTCGAGGAAATAAAGATTTCTTGTGTAGTTTAATTGTTATAATGTGAGGACACTTGTTTATTGTTGTTGTGGTAATGAAGATTTTGGGGAAAAAATGTGAAAATCAGATAAAAAAATAGGATTCAAGGAAAAATGCTTTTATCAAAATCACCTATTAAAACAATGGTAACTTGTGACTAGTCTAAACACAAAATGAATACCTTGCAATATGTATCATGTGATGATAGGAAACATTCCACATGTAGTTCATGATGACGGAATGGTAAATGATTAGTTTTTAGGGTGAATTCCTTTAAGTTGTGGTTAACATGATGTCGTGTAGTTTAACTTCATACATTAAGGATGCTAGTTTCATGTGGTTTATTGTATTGTAGAAAATAAATAAGATGTTATAATTTTTATGGTCATACAAAAAAGACATACTATACAGTTTAACATCCTAATGCTGGGAAAATTACCCATGTTATTTATCATCATGCAGTTGTGATTTTTGACCATCAATTTAATTGTTATGCGATCAAGACATTTTTCCACTTGATTAAAAAATGTTATTTTATAAACCTTGACATGGTGGGGAATGGAATGATATCCTTTCATCATAATCAATGAAGAATTTCCATTTTAGTAAACCATATGTATTTTTTATGTTCCCTCCAATTTCAGCTACAACATAGGATGATTCATTCTAGGTATCATCAGAGTCCTTAGGACAAACATCATCCCTCCTTCGTGAAAATACTAGAGGAGTATTTGTTAAAGGATCATGAGATATAGTTTTGGTGGACTTATAAATGATGAATGATATGAAATTGTTTCTCATATAGTAACACCAAATGATCCATCCATTTCTACGATTACTTATCTAAGGATAACTAATCAAATATGGATACATGGTGTGAATGAAATTGATGTTTTATGGGAAAAATTGTGTCTATCCCATTTACTAATCGGTATGGGGTTCTCTATGTTGTAGTGAGGGTCCTGGAATGGTAATCCCACAATCCATGAAAGGGTTATCCGAAAATGAATTTTAATTAATAAATACGATATTCTTTTTAATATTTTACACGTTATTATTTAATACCTCTGTCAATTCGTTGCATACTTTTTATTTGTGTGATGGATGGTTGGACCTAATATCATACTATTGATATAGCTTTTCCAATTCATTGAAATAATAATTAGTTAAATTTTCCTTTATTATTTTATGTGGGCACTAAATTTGGTTATTTTGTTAGCTTTTACAAAGGTGAAAATTTTCCTGTCCCAAAATTCTTTGAGAAATATATCTTTATCCCACTGAGAGAAGAAGTTAGTTGCAACAAAAATGTACATCAACTACATGGATGTAGGACGAGGATATGGACCTACCATGTCTATTCCTTAAATGGAAAATGGTTAGGATTAATTGGATAAGTGTAGATACATTTGGGGGTTGGTGAATGAAGTTGGCATGAACCTAACAATAATTGAACTTATTGGAAATTTATGGGTAGTACTATGTTATAGAGGTACAATGGTATCCAAACCATGAAATTTGATGTGAAATATTGAATCCTAACTGGTGGTGCTACAACATCTCTTGTGAACCAACTCAAGGAAAGTAGTGGTCTCATCTCTATCAATAAATTTGAGAAGACCCCATAAAAATATACTTATATTAGACCTTTTTTGATTCATGCAATAATAGAGAGGAAATATAATTTCTTGACTTTGGATTTTCTCTTTCCCAACTCTGTATGATAGGAGTTCTCTATTTTGATGGTAGTCCACAATGGGTGTCATCCAACTAGTGGTTTTCCCATACATTTTGGGGATGAGACAAACTTCATTGATATTTCCTAATTTGACTTCAATTAATTGTGATACCTTTTGATAGTGTGAAATGATGATGGTTGTTCTATATCGATCTAGATCTTCTAGAGCTATTTCTACAGTTTCCTAGGTTTCTGTATGGGAATTTTGGGATCGTGGGATGTGATTCATTTTCATATCCAACGGGAACTCTTCCATTGGTCCTAATACATGGTTTAGAAGAGGAATTAACTCTCCCATATTTATATTATAATCATCATTTCCCGATATGATGACAAATTCAAAATCAACAATTATCTTCAAGTGACTAAATTGTACATGAAGTGCCAACTCATGATTTAGAATGATAGATTGATAATATTATTCATTTTCAATTCACTACATTAATAGCATGAATCAGTAAGTTGAGACGTCCATTTCTGGAGAAATGACCATTACTCTTAACCCCATTTTTTTGGATTGGGGTCTTCCATCATCTCCCTGTTAGGATTCTAGATGTATTATCTAAATAAATGTCAAATATTTGGGGGCCCTCATTAATAGAGAATACCTATTCATTATTAAATTCAATATCTTATGAAGTTCATTATACTATGCGGTTATATTAGTTAAAATCATTGAATTCCTAGACTTTGATGCTTTTTGAGGCATGACCTAAATGTCAAACTACTGCAAGATGATCACCCACCATGATAGATATATAATCAAAATCATAAAAAAGATATTATTTGAGTGGGTTTCTACGAGATGCTAAATGGTCATCCAAATTGATTACATAGTGCCATAGGTTATGGACTGTAAAAATGAGTGCTAAAAATCATGTCTCTATACCTTAATAATGATTATCCACAACTATCATGGTAAAAATAAGCTAATAATATATGTTTTCTCTTTCGAATTCATTGTTTTGTGATATGAATGAAACCCATATAATTCACTAAGGCTTTCACAAACAAAATAAGTGACGTCTATTCAATATGTGATATCACCACTGGTGGGGTCAAGCGTTATTTCTTGAAACATTCAAATGCTTCATAATACTTACTAGCCTATATATATATAACCCACTTTATCATCAACCTATTGAAGGGAATGAATTTACCTGCAATGTGGGATATAATTCTCCACATCTAGGATCATTGTAATTTAATTTCCCCTAGCTCCTTGAGTTTTTATGAGGTGACATTGCATGAAAAGCCTTTGTCTTATCATGTTAAACATTGATTCTATTATGGGGTACAATGAAGCCTATATATTTACCTAAGGAAATTCCAATAGAACACTTCACTGGGTTCATTTTCAAGTTTTCTATCACAATTTATTGAAAATTGCTTCATGATCCACCATGTGGTCTGATAATTATTGGGATTTTACCATCATATTGTTAACATAGAATTCATTTATCATTCCCACGAAGGGATTGCAAATGTCATGAATAGCCAATTGGTACACAATGTCAATATTCTTTAGGAAAAATCACTTTAATTGATAGAATAAACTCCCCCGGGAGCCCTAAATGTTGATGATTCTTCATCCAATTGAACCATTATTATTTTATTGTCTCTAGAATCACCATCCATAAGATAGATATCATGAAATTTAGTTACTTTATCATTCAAATGTTCCATGACTTGGAATGGTAAATCATCCTTTGGTTATGGCATGTTATGAAATATAAAAATGATGAAAATTAGTATTTCCCCATTATTTTAAATTATTTGGACTATTTCAGCCAACCATTTTGTATATTGGACCTTTAGAATGATTATTTAATTTATGATCATTTAAAATTCATCCTAAATATTAGAAGTGTGTGTCTAGAGAATTCTTTTAGATCTCTTTTTATAGAATTGGTGGTGCTCTATTAAGCCTAGGTGATGAATGGACATCCCAAGGTTGATGCCCCAAATTTTTGTGTAATTTGAGGAGAACACATCTCGATGAACCATACCAAATGTGGTATTTACCTCTTTATTTTTACAATACATTGAATCACTAATAAAAATTTTTCATTGTTCTTTGTCTATAATCATATTTTTTTCTCTAAAATCATCAATGGTGGAGGACATGACTTCCATAAATGTTATAGGGGTGTCCTTGAGGACATCCTTCTCCTCATCATATTCCTCATGTTCCTAGTGGAGGGTTAATTATGGCAGGTTGTTCTCCCATGTTATAAGATGATTTAATATCATGAAATTAAAAAGATGAAGTGACTTCATCCAACCCATCTGTTAATGTGACATATCATTGAATCTCTCGAGAGGATAGAGGACAATTCTTCACCCTCTTTTGGTTATGAGATTATCGCTTAATCCTTTTTTAGTGAGGTAGGGTCGTCATGGAGAATTGAGAATGGAATGAAGGAACATGCATATGATCTTTCACCATTATCTAGAGATTCAAAAATATTTTCAACACTACCTAATTGAGTGGTCTTGACTAAAATTATAATGGCCTCATAATTTTCATCTGAAGATGGACACATATTCTTTATCTAATTGTTGGGTAACACAATTTCTTCATTTACCTATTTTATGGAAATATAAGGTTAATTTATAAACCATTCAATAAGGTGATTCGAGAAGCCACATCATGTTGCAAATGATTATCTTTTCATTTATATAATCATATATCAATATAATGTAACTCATGAAGATCAAACAGGGTGTTGTCCGTGTGAATTATTCTAATTTTTCAGTTAATGTACTATTTGTTTCATTAATGGTATGATGTTGGTATTACCACATGATGATGTCACAAAGGCCTACCTAACAAGATATTTAAGGCCCTATACTACTATATGATAATGAATTTAGAGACAAATATGTGGTCTCCAAATTTAACCCATCATTTGATTTTGAAAAGTGGCATTTGGTCATTTTTTCAATGCATTTTGGTGACAAAGAAGAAGGAACTAGGTTAACCTCATTGTAGACCAACGGGTGATGAATATGTATGGGAATGATAATAACTCCATCTCCATTGACAATTAGATAATTTTATATGTTGAATCTATTTGTCTTACTAGGTACATATAGGGGTGAAATGTGTCCTAAAATAATGAAATATTTTTCGTGATCTATGAAATAGATAAACATGTTACATTATATTGCGTCGTTCAACATCTGATAGACCTCAGTAGTGGGACCTCCAGATTAAAAGATTTGGGGGATTAGAAAATCCTCTTTGAGTGCCTCCATGATGAATTTTGACATGATCAGGGAATCCATAATCAGTAGTATGGGCGATAACAAGGATATGTGTTTTAAGGTGTCATAATTTTGGTCTAAAGGCTTGAACTACCTATTGTGTTGATGTACATTCATAGGCGCTTTAGGGTTGGAGTACTAGTCATTGATAAATAGTCCTTCTAAATTGGTCTTTGATGTAATCATTCCCTAAATAAATTAGATGGAGTAATTCTATCAGTATACCAAGGGGGATTGACCACATGTACCTCCTATGATTGGTATTTAATGTGATTGGGTTAGGATGGATTTTGGTAGGTAGATATGGATATTATTTCTTATTTTGGACTAGTTTAATGGGTTATCAATGTGTTTTTATAGCATTTATAGTCTGGTTAGGGAGATTCATAGATTTCCGGTTCCTATAATGAATGATTTTTCCCTTATATCATCATCTCTTACAGTCTCTTCCTATATCTCCCTAATTTGGTGTGGTGAACGAGGTCTCTTATATACAACCATCATCATAAAAAGAATCACCAAAATGACTGTTGGTAATGGAAAAAAACAATTCATCCTCAAATGATGACTTTACATGGCTGGCCATTTCTAGTGGTGCCAATTGGGGTGATAGTGTCTATTGTTTCAAATATATGTGAATAATGTTGGAGACAAACAAAAACATTGTTGGAAGTAGCACAGGCTAATCCTCTTATTCATTCTCAATGTATTTATAGCTAGGCCATTTATGAATGTTTGGATTTTATAGGTATATGGGGATGATGACATCATTTTTTGTTGGAGAAGTAGCTGTGGGTAAAGTTGGTTATTTTTACTATGCCGGGAGAATACCCTATGTTTGTTTGATTGTATTTTATTTCATCCAACGATCATCCTTTTGTTCCCTTCTTTTAATGTCTTCATTCGAATTGTATCCTTCTATGTGGGTAGTCCCGAAATCGTACTCTACTTATGCTTGGGGATTTCCCAACATTACGTTCCTAGAATACACCATTTTATATAATACTATTATGATGATAATTACATTTAGAATGGTGTTACTTATTGTCTTATAGAATGGAAACTAATCTTATTGGTAATTGAAACAATCCTTTTGGGCCTCTTTGGATCTATAATGTAGTTAAAATTATTGTCCATAGATTATATAACATAGTCAAAAACCTAATCATCTCAGAATGAGTTAGAAATATTCATTGGATCCATGAATTTATTCCACCAACGTCCTCTTATCTCCCCATATTGAGGTGGAGATATTAAGGATTCACAAAGGGTGGTCCTTTTTATGATGTGATATTTCGATCTAGGTTCAGTGTTGAGGATGGATTAATTGTGAAGGATATTACCTCCACTGTTCATTTTTGTTTCCCTAAGACTAGTGGAGTTATTCATGACTTCATGTTAGTGTGTTGTGTAGAATCATCCATCCTTTGAGAAATGGAACAATATTCTTAAAATCACCTTATATATTTCAATAGGATTAGTGGAATTCACAACTCATCATGATGGCTCTCTATGAAATGATTGTGATAATCATCTAGTGGAAGCATTGTATTTAAGGGGTTTTTTAGACTTTTATATATTTAAATGGAATTATAGAATCCATCATTATCCCACTATTTATAATTAATGAGTCCATGGATCATCGTCATTTTATGATTTGTGATGAACTAAAAAGGTAACTACTGATGATGGTCATTCCATACAAAGATTCAAAATTATAGAAAACTAGTGTACCATTAAAATGTATAAACTTCAATGGTTGGAATAATGATTGTATGTTTCACAGAGTCATGTTTCTCGGAGATTCCTATAATGGGATCACCATGGGATTAAAATTTCATCAGATTTGTTTCTGGGTCACCGGATCCATTTAATATTCATGATTAAGATAGATGATGTTTGGTGGGGCTAGGTGCACTCACCATTCGGGGTATGGTTTTCATTCATAATGTATTGGTGAATGATTCTCCTCTATGGTTTCTAATATAGATTCAAAATACTTGATGGTGTCAATAATCCCTAGATTGACATTTGGTTGTATAAGAGCATGGACTGGTGTAATAATGGGAAAGACATGAAATGTATATTCAATGATTATTTTTGGATGATAACTTGTAAGGGATGTCAATTTAGGATTTTCTTGAACACTTTTTTTGATTACCCATAATTAATATAAATAATGAAATCCATCCACGATGGATTCTAGAAAATTTGATGATCTATGCGCCGAGTTGGGAACTTGTCCTATAACTGCTTCAGTCATGAGAATAAACCGTTTTTTGGTACACCATTTGGAAGTGTACATTGATTCTCTTCCAATGGATCATATTCAATAGTAACTGTACATTTGAGAATCTCACTAGTGATTGTTCTCAAAAAATTCAATTATTCATCATTATGAGTGATCTATTCTTCATGTAGGAGGAGCTTGACCGCCTTGAGTGGAAGAGGAAAGTCATTTGTGATCTACCTTTTATTATATTAATTGATAGATATTTTCTGAGAATTAAGAACTAGATAGTTTACGGGAGGACACATATTTTTTAAAATTATATAGATTTGTGAATGTACACCTTCATTCATATTATTTTTGATCGTCATCCATATGGATCCATCATTTTTTGTTCCATCATTAGGATTCACATATAAAACAATTTCATTATGCACAATACATTGTAGGAAAAACAAAACACTGAATGACAAGTGGGTATTTTAAATACTTTTCAAAATCTATCCCTTTCATTCTGGGATCCTCGTTGAGCTTCTGGGAGAGGAGTGACTCTGAGGAAACTTCAATTTAAAATTTTCATCTGATTACCTTCTAGGGGAAATGGGTTACTATATTGGAAAAATTGAGAGACCATTCTTTTTATTATCCTCCCCATATGGTAAAATATTAATTTACATTGATTTTGAGGTTGAGGTAATAATTCCCTACCCCTATGCGAATGATCTTCTCTTGTTATTTTGTTAACATCCCTTTTTCTGAATTTTTTGTCATACAAGGGAATTTTGTGTAAAGAGATCCTGAATCCATGTGGGCGGGGAATGATCTCATACTATGGAATCTATTTCTACCAGACCAACTCTCTTGATCTCATGCATATTTATTCGTGAATTTGTTGGATGCAATGTCAGGTCTTCACTACAATCTATTACTTTCGAAAATATTAGTAGTACCAGATTATTGTCGTACCTTATGTTATTAGCCTACCAAATTGTCTTGGTTTCATAGTTCACGATCTTATCAGTAGATTTATCATTACAAGATTTAGTTTTGGTAGACATTATCAAGGCACATTCTTCTTGTTTTTTTCATCATTCATTAGATGGTACAATTCAATATTGACTCCATGGAGTGATGACAAAATAGGATTTCATTCCTAGTCTATTCTATTGAACATGACATGTGGTGAATTGTAGAGGTCGTTCTTCCCTAAATCCCCATATATGAACACCATGATCGTTATTGTCAATAATAGAACACAAATCATGTAATTAATTGAAGAATACCAATTGAATTTATTCACATTGATTCACTTATCATGGTCATTGTGTAGAAGGGTGGGCTACTACATTTATTGGACATCAAATCTCTCCCAGTATTTTGACATGGAAAACATACCCATATATGTCAAGAATTTTTCTTTCAGGTGTGGGAGATTTTTCCAAATATTCAAATGAATGTTGTTTATGGATTCTTATAAAAATTAATTTTTAATTTAAAATTGATCTGTGGTTGAGGGATAAAAAATAATGGGTATATCATCACTGGACATTTTTTCCCACTAGGAACATATCATTTTGTTCTTCTACTAGAGGTCCATCTACTCAATCATCCCAACATGAGTGCCTCCTGATGTAATTTTCACAACTAGTAGGAAAATTTTGAGATCTCATTTCAGGGGAATGGTCTACGGTGGCTCGAAATATGATTGTTGGCTCGGGCCATCTTCTGGTTGAGAATGGATGATGATTATCATTGACCGTTTATCAAGAATGTCAGGCCACATCATTCTAGGAAACAAAGAATATGATGTCTTTATCCAATTTGAATCATTAAGGGGATGACAATCTTGATTAAATGATAGGTCACATGGGGAGGTAATTCACAATGAATATCATCATGCTATGGACAACCACCATAGCTCCATGTTCTACTATAGCGAGAATTTATACTGCATATACCATGGGGATGATCTTCATAGAGGGTGAAACAACCAGATGCATTTATTTATATTTTATTTTATATCCACGATGACATACAAGATGAGTCAAATTATGTCAAAGCTTATCATAATCAATTTGTTTGTGAACACCAAGGAATCCTACGTGGTAGATTCTATGGGGTGAACCTTTAGAGATGATGGCAAAAATGTTGCAAGGATGAAAAATGAAAATATTAATGAAACTATAGTACTTTAGTATTGGATTAGAAGGATTGTGAAAAACCATTGATAAGTTATTGATTTCCATATAAAACCCATCTTTTAATAAAGAAGGGTTATGTGTCTACTCTAAATTTTCTAGTTTCCTTTGTTAAAAATTATTTTTCAGTTGTCTCATGTTGGCAATAGGGCCACTTGTTGTAAGTGAAAACCATCATATAAAAGATCTTATTTGAGTGTCTCCCATGATGTTTTCATGATATTCCAGTATGTTTATAACGTTATATATGGGATATATGACTTCCCTTGAGTGGTCAATGTAGTTGAACGGTGGCCCCCCATATTGAATACAAAATTTTCATGATCATGTTTTCTATTGTTCACCGAATGTTGATGATGACCCATTAGATGTGAAAATGGATTCATATCATCTCTAGAGTTATCATCTCGTAATGTGGATGAGTCACCCCACTTTGGGAGGTGGTTTCATGAGCATGAGTCCATGCTAGAATCACTAACATAATCACATATTAGAAGGTTCACATGACATGGTCATGAATTGATGTCCAACCATCTATCACTACTAGGATGTCCAGAGAAATATCCTTACAATGAATAGTAATATAAATCCAATCCATTATAGGGAGAGGAATTTCGGACTACCCCTAATATAAAGTTGATTTTTGTCAACTATTTTCTCTAATTTTAAATGTATTTTCCTAGAAGCATAACCGTAAAAGAGTAGGAATTTACATATTCTTGTAGTTTTCCACTATATTCAACTTTTGGGATTAGTATGCATCCAAAGGAATGTGAATCTACTTATATATTGATACACAATTTGACTATCTGAATTGGTATGCATCTATAGGAATGTGCATCTTCTTATTTTTTTCCACTTTATATTCATTCTGAGTTTGATGTGTTTGAGCATGAATTCACGTCTACTCATATTTTATCACTTTATTTTCATGATTGGATTCTTCATAAGGAAAAAGTATGGTGGACTATTCCAAATTATTTTAACATAACTATCTATAGGCCACAAATGGGGACTTGAGTCCACATACCATTGACTTTGGCAGAAGGTCCGGTGTCCACTTCAGGGTGATGATACTAATTAGTCTGTCATTGACAATGATTATTACCTATAAGGGATCTTAGGCTAGGCCTCTCATCTATTGGGTTGAGGTGGCTTGAGTGAACATCATCAGATGACCTATGATAAGGGAGGATATTGTTGTCATGTTATGTAGGCATACACCTTAATTGTTTGGATATTGCTACTAGGTCCACCATTTTCTAGATTAACTATCATCATTGGGTGGATGAATTGAAATTATTATTAATATTGAGGGAATATCGAGATTCCTCCAGTGTGGGGAGAGCAATATTATAGTGGTACTACCTAAAAATTCCTTTTTTTCCTACTGTTGAAGACCCTGGATGGGTGATGGAATCCGTTGTTTGGCCGATCACCTAGCTTGTGTATTGTCTAATGCGTATGTATTTTGGTTTTTCTGAGTTTCCATTTTATTGAAGAGTGTTCAAGTGAAATTTTCATGATATATATATTAGATTGAAACACATAGTAATAACCCATCAATGTATTATCTCCATAAATGATCACAAGAACTATCAACGATTCTGTTTTAACCCCTTTCATTTTGATATTAAAATGGGATTGTTGCGGGTTAACACTACCACCTTGGATACAAATTTACATTGGATTCACCACTTTTTTCAACTAAGATCATTTTGTTTCCAAATAATTGATTATTGGGGATTGAATATTGTAAAATCAGTCATCTGCGGTGTTTCATTTCTAAAATATATCCGATTGTTTTTTTCAGGATTCCGATAGCACCAAATGGAAATCATATCGACAGAAAATCATGGACTATGTTTCCAAAGGAGGTTGTTATTTGGGGAACTCGGCTAGTGACACTTATGAACTCAAAATGGCCAATAATATGGTAATGGAGGATCATCACAACCTTAGAGAGGGTACTATTTTCTAGTATAGTACCCTCATATTGATTTTAGATAAATATTTTAATACTTCATCACCATTTATGTATTATGAATATCACCATGAATAAATGTTCAATTATGAACAGACATGGGCAAAGAATGGTCTTTTTTTATTTTAGGTTCTCCATATATGGGGGGATTTATATGTTTATGAGGTTCTCCATCAATAATGCCATTTTCAATCTTAGATCATATAATATTTGGTCCTTTATTAAGATGATGCTAGTATTTATCCATACGGTGGTGCACTCTAGAGTTTATCATCATATGGGGGACTAAAGTATTATTGATGTCGATATCGAAACAATATATTGGACATTCTATGTATCTAGGTGGAATGAATCAGAACAAACATAGTTTGGTTCCATGTAACATGAAACATCACCTTCTTGGAACATTTGATGAGATCTAAACAATTGATTTTAATGTCATACAGCTAGAATTACCTCTGGAATGGTTCCTAATCAATGTTTGGGATGGGAATTACGCTAATGCATCAGGAGGGAACAAGTATAGATGTGGCCATCCAGGTGGTTACATGACATTAATGATGATAAGAATGGATAGTGATGGTGATAATAGGTTCTCAGATTAATTTTTTTCATATCAGTTGGATATGAACCTACAGGTAATACAGCCTCGAGAACATTAGGTTTAACATGACTATTGGGTTTAGACCTTAGAGAGGATTCCTAAAAATCCCAATTTTTGGGTTTCAAAGCCTGCATATTTGGAAATGGGTTGAAACATAAACCTTGTAGGAGTCCCACTATAATGGATATGGTTGGAGATTATATAACGTAGGAGGACCACGGCAATGGATGTGATTGATGATTATACTGAATAAGATGCCCATAGAAATTGATACATTTAGGCCTATTCCAAATAGAAGGAAAACTATGATTTTGGGGTCTTCTAAATGTCATGATGACCACTAACCTATAAGACCATGTGAGTCATTATTATTGTGAGAATCAAGAATTAAGATTAAATCTGAATATCACACAATTTAATTTTTTCCATGGGGTCGACAGATGCTTGATCCCAAAGGGCGAGGGATAAGGATTTGATTGTGCATAACTCCTATATTATTTTGGTAATCCGGATAGTAACATCAAGGGATCAATATATCTATGAAATGAGATGGAAAATAGGATAATGTGTGATTCCTCCCATAATAATAGATAGGTTCTTACTCCAAGAGGGTTTCCCTTTACCCAATTTTCGGGAGTATGTTGGAAGGATCAATCACTATCCCTCGTTAAAGTGATGTGCCACTAGTTTCCCTCAATACTTAGAACTGGGAGGTTCTTGTGAGAACCAACAAAGTCGGGGCCATCATTACCATTGGAATATTTACCTTAAAATTTTCTACTGACCATCATTTTAAATACATTACCTCCATGACTCCACATACCATGGGTATATAGATATGATATGACACTCTAATGTGCTCGATGATCTAAGAATACATGTGATGTGTCTTTGGAAGGGGCCTTGAACCAATTTCATTCGAATGATTCATGGAGGTTCCATTAGAGTGTGTAATCATGTGATGGAGGGATGTAATGGAATATTGGTATTAGAACTTCCCATGATGCCCTTTTTTTTAAACTTTTCATATAACAGATCGGGATCCCTCCTCATTACAACTTACCACATAGTTTAGGGTTTTTTCCATGTATCATTGTCCCATGTGGACCTGGATTCCTCTCTTGTATTGTTTTTCAAGGTATTTTTGGGTTTATCATGTACAGAAATTTTCTACATGGACTCGATTTCATCTTACGTAGATTTTTTATATGTGAGGAAAGGTCCCCTATGAGTATATTTTTTCTACATAGGATGGTGCTACGCAATGGGGAAATTCACTTATAAATTTTTTGTATGGTTTTAATAAAGATGTTTTGTGTTTACCAAATTCATATGAATTATGTATCTTCCTTAATTATATGTTGAGGGTTTTCCATCATAGAATTCTAGATCCGTGTATTGGCTCTCATCCAGGCTCTCCTAATATTGTCCTCCATTTTTTCTTCATTTTCCCTTGGGGTTATTTTAGACAGTAATGGATGTAAAAAATACTGGGATGGTTGATCAAATGTGGTGGGCCACATGGATTTATTTTTAGAAGCCCAAAATCGTTGTCGATGTCCATAAAATGATTTAGTGTTCTGAGGTCCAGAATCACCACCCTATACCAAGAACATTTTTTCTTTTTCATGGAGAAGTTGTATATGAGGGATGTAAATAACCATATGGCCTCGCAAATTATTTTCTATTTTCCCTCGATATGGTGGTACCACCTATTACATTGAATGATATCTTTTATTCAGGATTTTATTTCACATAGTGGATGTCTCCTTCTCCTCCTATGAATGATTGCATTAGTGAGAAAACTCATTAGGTGGTGAAATTTCACATGGAACTATGGTCTATATTTAATTTTCTCTTTGTAAGACCAACCCTTATTTTCTAGCTTCACCTCCTTTGAAAATTTCACTATAAACCTTTTTTAAACTTGTTTATTCCTCTTCCAAATTCATGTAAATATTTCAAGGTTTCATGAGTATTTTTCTGGACCCAACACTCATATAGATGACACCATTCATGTTAATATACCATATATTATTCTTATATTTCTTAGATATCTCATTCTCTCATAGTGGTATTAGAAAATATATATCATATAGATTAATTATTTATACCAAGAACATTACCCATATCTTATAAATCTATAGGTTTTCCATTAATTAATTATATAACACATAAATATTACAATTTCTAAATATATCTACATCATCTACATGACCATTGAATATTTTTAACTAAATAAATTTGAACTGGATATGATTGTATGAGGTAGCCTAATTTATTCATGGGAAATCAAAAATAAAACTATTAAGAAAACTATCCTTTGTTTTTATTGGAATCATGATTAAGGACACTTTCCAAATAACACATGACCTCTTGAAAAGGTGTTATAGAATATATATAAATCACACCACCTTATGTAACGAACTACTACAAATTTAGTATAGTAGTATAGTATGGAATCAATCCATCACAATATGAAGAAACCCTTATATAACTTCCTCCTTCATTGTACCCAACTATAACTAACACTTTTAAACATTTTTTTATTTGTTACATGATATCCATGTATGATTTTCACAGACCTTGTAAAAACATATAAATATAAAAATATCACCTCATTAATTATTTTCCACTAAATTAGAATATTTGTAACTCAAAATAAAAAAAAATTCTCAACTAATATTATCCAATTAATTAAAAATAATAATCAATAATGATTTTGAATATAACTAATTAAAAAAATAATTGACACATTAATTATAAAAATTAATCAATGCCAGCTAAAAAAAATAAAATATAATTATATTTTACCTTTTCTAAATATTTTCACAAATATCTATCGTCACATTATACCATAGTTAATCCAACATAAAACAAAACAACTCAAATTATATTATCACATCAACACATTTATCATCATTTTCTAAATTAAAATTACTTAATTATTTAATTTAAATTATAATATTTTATCTTGATTATTCATTGTTTTTTTTTCATCAACTATAATTGTTAAATACCTTACATATTCATATTGTTCATTCATTAATCCTAATTATTTTATTTTTTAATCAAAAAATTATCTTTTAATGTTATATAATATTTATCATCATAGAAAGCGAAATGAATTATATATTATTATATATTATAAAAAGAGATGTGAATTTCGTGAAAAATAATTTGATTCAAAAGTGAATGTAATATCATAATATGTTATAGATAGATTATTTAAACTAGAATCTATATGATCATATAATTTCTATAAATCTCCAAGATACATCGCTCTAATAAAAAAAAATATTTTGAAAAAAAATGAATAGAGAAAAATTTACATAGGGGTGATAAATGAATTCTTCCACACAAAAAATCCACTTATGTATTCCGTTAATTTAATTTTATAACATCCATATACATATCCTCTGTTGGTTTGATTAAGACACCAATTCAAATATCTCATTAAGACAATATTTAATATATGGTCATTGAATATCAACAAATAAATAAAATATTTATTCACAATGTCATATAATATTTGAAGTTATTACCCCCTAAAAGAAGGTCATCTCATAGAAAAAATGTATAACAACAATATAAAATTAAAAAAAATTCACCCCAAGGATAAAAATTACATCTTTCATCCAGTAACTGTATTAAATTTCCATTCTCAAACTAGAAAAATTCCACTTTTACCAATCATTGGAGAAGAATTATAATATTTTATATAAACCCCATATTAAATTTATTACATCTCTATATAACTTACACCTTTTTAAAAAAAATATCCTTAATAAATATCATCCATAATCATATGTATTTTAAAAAATAAATAAATACATCAGTTAAAAAATCATCATGTTAATAAACATCCCCATCAAAACATTTCTATAATAAATTCAATCTAATTTATGATATTTCATAGGTATTTGTAATTCCTTTTCTAATGTTATTTCCCCTACAAAAAAATACCTCAAAATAACTTCCACTGATGGAATAACTCATACACCTAAAAGTTTATCTTTGGTATCCAAAATTTCATCTAATTAATCCATTGAAATAATTTCTTATTTGATATCCAAATTATTTAAATAAATAGTATGTAATGGATAACTAAAATACGATGTAAGGTGAGACAAATGGTACACAGTGTGAACCCTTTCCGGTCAAGAAGGAAACAATGACTAATATTGTAACTCTATAGTATTCTTTGATTACATTAAATGTATTATGATATTGATTAAAACATTATTCCCTTTTTAATCAATCACCTTCCATGTTGAGGAGAAGCACACAAAACAAATAATATTTGAAAAAATAATACAAAAATCCATCCACTAATATATTTTGGTATTATATCTATATTTTTTAGACCTCATGAAATACTAAATGAATTAAACATGTTCTCTTATATCCTATAAAATAATTATTCAAACTATGATAGTCCCACAAACCCCATCCTATCACAAAGATTAAAAAAATATTCATCCAAAAAATCAATTAAAGGAGCTATACCAATTATTAAATAAAAAAATATTATTGTAATTGAATTTTTCATCTACAAAATTATCTACAAAAGGTCCTCTAATATAAAAAATATACCCTCAATGTTTTATCATTAATATATTTAACATCCAGTCAAAATTAACAATGTTATGTGGGTGGAATACATTGATAATGTATAACAGGGTACTTGGGGAAAAATAAAATCCTTTATATACTAATAACATAAAATGATAATCATGATTAAATATTGGATTGCATGTAACTCCATCAGGATTAACCAACTAAAAAATATAAATAATTTATATATTTTTCATTGAACTAAATATCAACCATGTTATCAAATGTCATCAATCAATCCTCGATAATCTGTATTGAATAAAAAACATTCAATATACTTGTTTTACCCATAAAAATACCTCTAGAAATGTTTTTTCATCCATAATATCTCGAACACCCTATGAGAAGAGTATATTTGTGAGTGAATTTTTTTGTCCCTATAGTTTCTTTTTCACATGTTCGAATGATCTCAATGGTCCATTAATAGTCAAGGAAACATAAAAATAATCCAATATAACAACATTATATGAATTAAACTTTTTATTTTTTATGGTTCTAGGAAATGTGAAACTACAATGAGCTTACGTAGACATTTCATAATTACACTAGATAAATTATATAACACTATATGTGATTAGAGGTTTATGAATGGACCCTTATCAAACCATGTTATAACACCTTCTATTATTAATATATTAAACAATTAAAATAAGAAAAATAATTTTCAAAAGTGACTTTTAATTAATATCTTCAATGTATTCACATAATTTTCAGTACACCTTATTCTTTATTCACATCAAATATGCATGATCAAATCTAAATTATCATTTTTTTACAATGATATCTCCACATTATGATGTTTATAAATATGTAATATCAAGAATAAAAAATAAAATCTTGTATACTCTAGACATTTATCTAATCAAACATTATAAAAACATTCATTCATAACATCTAAATTCCACCACTATTTCATTTACTGTATGAGCCTCTAATTAGTGGAATAATTATATTCTAATATATATTTTAAACAAAATATTTCCACAATATCATATATGAAATTCTCCACCATAATGATATATTTCATTGACATCACAATATTATTCATATAATTTCATATTTACCTATCTATTTTATTCTAAATATTCCCTATAAATTAAATACATATCACCTAATAAGATATATTTCTCCTCAAACACCACATATTTCATTCACTTCACAAAATTATTCATCTTTTTTAATATTACCCCATGTATTTTATTCTTAAAATTCCCACAAAAGTAATTATTTATCATATAAGAAGATATATTTCTCCTCAAACGCCACATATTGATCTTATTGAAATTTTATTCCAGTTATTTATAACTTAAAAATTTCACAGTTTTATCTATGAGTTCATCAATTTCTCAAGCTATAACACCAAAACAATTAAAACACTCAAATAATTGTATAGATAAGTTAATAATTACCTTCATATTGGTAGAATGGATTTTTCATTCCTCCATTTTCCAAGGGATATTATTGTGTTATAATACTCAAAAAATTCTAATAAAAAATTAGGGATCCAAATTGGTTAATAAATATATATTTAAATTTTAGTTTCAATCCAATTTCACCCTCCTTAAGAAGCCTTTTTTCAAAGTTTTCCCTGAAAAAATAATATTATATATCAATTTGTTTCTTATCAAATCATTGTATAGTGTTCTTTATTAACTCTATATCACTTTATTTGTTAGAATATATTACCATAGATAATTTATCCTCTTCACCATTATCATTTAATTAAAATTTCAACCATATCATATGATTACATTTCTCCAACATCAAAATAATTTGTACTTCAAATGTTCTATAATAACTACATTATTGTTTCCATTAAATCCATTCCACAAACCTATTTCCAACAAATAATTAACATCTATATATAAATTTTATTTGAAAAATATATTTACATTGTTCAACATTGAAATATTACTGTAAACTGTTTATTTTTTATGCATTAAAAAAACCATTACTAAGGATTCCAAGATCATACCTCATGATTCTTTTCATTATTGTGATATGTTCAAATTTTATCATACATTAACCCATCACTAAAAAACCAGTATCATAATTTGTACTATGAATCGTTACTATTTAGTATAAAAATTATGCAACGAACATCCAATATTAGTTTTTTTCTTCGTATTTCATTTCTCCATTAATTCCCATTTAGGATCTAACGATGATTGGGGTTGAGATTTATTTCAAACCATTCATTTAAAACATTATGAATAACATTACTACATATATCTCTGAATAAAAAAGTACAAATATATATAAATCACTTATAGACTTATAAATAAAGTAATCTCATAAAAAAGTGAATCTTCAAAATATAATATCATTATGATATTGAAATATTCAATTTATTGAATCTTTAATTTCAAAAAATATACTTTCATCATAAAAAGGTAACATGAACTACTCATCATTAGAAGACTCAACATAGTGGTTTTATTCAACAACACAACTCTGGAATTCGATGTTACTTAGGTAATCAAATAACTAAGAATACATATACTTTGGTTTTTATTTGAACAAATATAAATAATTATTCAATATAATGAATATTTATTCATCCATGGCAATTTGGAAACTCGTTAGTTGTTTAATATATACTTTTTACTTGAGATCATCAAAAATGAATTTCATTTTATCAACCATTGGAACGATAAATCTTTTTTGAATCAAACCTGACAAGAAAAGATATAGTCATTCAAGATTACCCATTAAAGTTAATGTATCTTCTAAATCTATCCCTTTGATGCCAATATAGGACTTAAATAAATAACAATTATAATTTATAGAAAAACATTCAAAGATGTATATATATTTTTCAAAAAAATAATATAGTTTCAATGAAATTATAATCATTTAGCTTCTACACCTTCTCAAAAGTAGGTTTCTTTTTCATATTGTATCAACTCATCTTTCATGAATTTATCCCAAGACTCATTTTATAGTAATTATTTAAATGTTGATGGTTATATTTGAGATAATTAATTAGTTTGTTCAAAATTCCTCATCCTCCATGTTTCAGTTGTTGTAAATTTTTATTCAATAATGTTCGATTCATTAATCTTAGTAATTTATTGTATTATTTATGTGAATTATTTACTCTCATGAGTTATAAATTGATTATTTTTCAAAAACTAAAAATCTACATCTTTTATTATATTATTATTTACTATATATTTTAAATCAATGTCATCATAGACTATATATATCGAACCAAAATCTATGATTCAGTATTTTACCCAAGATATCTCTGTCTCGACCCATCCCAATGGGCCCATGCCACAGATCCTCAATCACACCTCAAATTGGCCAATGACTGAAAATGAGAATTTTATAGACTTATAAATATCATGGGAGGTCGTATCCTAATAACAATCATACACAGACACACACATATTTCTAAGACAATACAATACTGAAATATATAAAAATTGAACAACCCTGCATGATAAAATCTATATCCCACAACCAGAGTATGACCAGATGTAAAGGAATGTAAATAGAACCAAATACTATCCCATCATGATGAGTATTAAAAAAAAGGCCATCCTTGATATATTAGTAGTGTTCTATTTCATTATATTATAGGAACACACGTCAGTCGATCATTTCTCACTAATCACTACTAGGTCGTGGCCCTTCTAGGATTTTGTCAAAAGGTTGATAAAATGGACAAGACATGGAACGTGTGGGAGAATACTATACATTGGTGATTATAAAAATACCATGTTGGACACCCCAAAACAATTTATAATACAAAAAAATAAAATCATCCATCTCTATATAGGTATATGTATAAAACATATATAAAAATAATATCAAAATATAGTCAACATGACATGAAGTCTAAAAGAATGTTATGACTGTAATTCAATAATTTTATTCCAGCTCAAAGATTCAACATATCACCCATTTGGGAGAACACAATCCATGAGTTTGATAGCATAAATGATGTTTGTCTGAGAGTCAAGACTGATAATTTCACTCCATTATAAGTATACACTGAATCTCTGAAGAGATATGATATATATATGGGGATCACACGCAATGCTATGGTGTATACCAAAATCTCAATCATTTTTAACCTGCTATGTAGAGGATCAGCACTTGTGTAGTTTTTTTCAAGATAATACTATGAAATTATTCTAGGTGAAGAGATGAGTATAGATTCTCACTCTCGGCCTCATAGATTAATTCAAACTACTTTATACATGAAGTCATGGTGAAGGGATCTCATTCCAATGTATAAGATGTGATTCCACACAATCCATATGGGAATGGATATGGGGAATTAAATCTATCAAAACATTTCAATGATTTTTAGGTATGGGGATTAAATCAAAAATTATGGTATTTTACAACATAGAGTAGGTTTGCACACAATGTCCCTTCAACCATTGATCCTTGCCATGTTAAAAGACCATGTTTCTGTCCATTTCTATTAATAGAAATGAAAATGCAATGGCCCATGTAATTTTTTTATATACTAGTACATATGTAAACCCATGTACTGGTATACCCCTATACTCTTTTACTAGTACATTGCTATGCCTAAGTACACATCTGCAAGAAATTTCCATTTGGGAGTACATGATGTACTCAGGACCATGTAATCAATCTTTTTCATTTTACCCACCAATATACTTTTCAATCCTCTGGGTGGTGGTCACATGTCATGTTATAGGGCCACAATCCATGAGATCATTATCATTCTCCGAAACCTCTATCATCATATAGAGTGAATTACACAAATCATAATCCTATATTACAGGCCATATGAATAAGGGTTTTTAGGAATCCATGGTTCTTCCATATGAAGATGACCACAATGCCTTTTCATGGTATTTTGGCGTCAATAATTTTAGAAATTATGGGTCAAACCTATTTTAATCTCACCATGGTCATTATATGGATTCTTTCCCTTGGATTCATTCTGAAAATGGCCTTGTTATTCATTCTTAATTTCAAACTGAATAACACAAAATTGGGTACCAAAAACCATTTGGTCCTCTTCTTCTTCCATCATTGCACCACCTATGAGTCCAGTCTACATATGAACTACAATATAAAATTATTACACCATGAAATAGGTGTGAAATGATTTATGTCGCATTTGAGGTCTGACCATGTGTAAATGACGGACACCCATGATGAAAGTAGAAATATATGAGAAATGAACAACCACAAATATGAGGAAAAAACAATTTCCAATGTTCATCTTGCACTAAAACCATCGTCAATAAAATGAGAAGAAAAGAATAAAATTCAATAAATAGATTCTCCCAAAATATTCCTAGAAATATGCACTTCCCATAAGATGACCAAACCAAGAATCTATCTATTAGTTTTTTAATTCGTGTTCGTAATATTAGTTAATAATGGAGAGAAACCCTATGATAACAACATTCTACAATGATATGGATCTATCTCTGATGAAGAATGATCCTGTGTGGTGACCATTGTTGTGATCCATTCATTTTGTCTTTCACAGGTCATTAATCATCGATATGTTCATCATCTTGAAATATAATATCCTTCCATGCACTCCAATGGAACTCCAATGACTTTATGGGTTATGATGATAACCCTATGTTTTTTATAAGTGTGTATTTAAGGAAATAATTAGGATACAACATCGACGGATAAATAAATAAAGTTTCATTAATAATTTTATTTATTTTATGACCATAATGAATTTTCCACAACCAACTCATGCTATCTAAGGTTATGTAACACATACGGTAAACCCCATATTATGAACTCAAATGTGACATAAGTAATCTAATATTTTCCCTTGTTTTTATTTTATTCCACTTTCTAGGAAAACAATACATGTGTTCTATTTAATATATTTAAGAAATATGAAAATTTTATTTCGGGCACACATGGCCATGGGATAAGAAGTTTTCATAGTTCCTAGTATAGAAAATAATCTATAATATATCCGTCAAAATTAATGGAAAACATGAGTTTCTATATTCTCCTCCACACAAGGATTTACATCTCAAAAATCCAAAATAAGGTCTATATAATGAGATATTGGTACATTTCATGAATTTGAACCTCCCACTCTCAAGTTCTCTTCTAAAGTTTCTCATTGTTCCACAAGACCCAAACTAAAGGAATCGATCACCCATGAAATAACTTCTCTTTCTGATATTCATTCTCTCTAGAGTACTTGTAAAAATTTTCACCATACATGATGCCCTATTCGACCCAACTGGTATTATACTGTGTTTCATGCACATACATCCTTATCTATGATGTGTGGAATATATCATGTAAATGGTATAAAAATAGAGTTATATCTATGTAGTATGCCACCTCTACAACTATACTCATTATTTGGAATGGGACAGTAAATCCTGGTGATATCTTACTACCCAGACCAAAACTCTATAATACACATAGAAGTAAAACTGATAAGAATACATGGAATCCCGTATAAAACATCAAATGACACCATTTTTTATAGATACAATACTTATAATGAATCTATTATGTCCTCCCCCACCATACTAGATGATTTTAAAATTCGCGATAGTAGCTTGAAATAACTCTAGCCCAATAAATGTCGACTCTCATGGGTTAGTCCATCAATGTGGTGATGTGAAAAGTATCCAACAAAAAACATCAAATTATACCATACGAATGGTAAAATGTAAGTAGCTTTGATATGAAATATACACTAGTGGTTAGTGATCCAACAATCTATAGCTGACATAAAACATCAATGTCTTTATCATGTTCACAAAGACCAGAATGGTTCGCTCTTTTTGGCCATCTTTTTGGTCGTGAAACATTGTGGTCAAGCATTACTACGTCCTCAAATCCTTCTATAATCCCTACCACAATCGTGATGTTAATTGATCATCACAGTAAATAAAATATTTGATGAGATCTCACTATTGTCTAAAAATCTCCTCCACATAGAGGATCCCCAATCCCTCTACTTAAATGTACTCTTAAATACTAGTGAAGTGGGTAGACATGGTGAGTTGTTCTATGACCATCTTTACAGAATCATGTCCCTAGGGTATATGTGGTAATTCTATTATTAATTACATGGATATACAATCCCAGTTCCACTCTCAAACCTCAAGGGGCTGAGCTAAACCCATTGGAACATTTTTCTTACCCTTCACTTGCAGACATGTAAGGCATAAAGAGACAAATCTTGCAACTCCCTTCTTTCTCCATGACCATAAAAATGATGTAAAAAGTCATAGTACATATTATACATGATCTTATGTACCTCCAAAAAATATGTATTAAACTCTCTTAGAATATCCACCAACTATTTTACAGGTACTATAACACATACCCTAAAAAATGGCTTGCTCCTTTCAATCAAAAAATCTCTAAGGGGAATCTGATGTGGATATCAGAGCATGTTGGATCTCACTATCAGTATCCCTACAAAGTGCCTCCCTGAGCTGCTATATATGTGGATCAATAACAAGAAGATACAATATTTATGCTACTCCCACTCGATCTGTATAGTTTGTATGTATTGATGAAAACTTTTTTAAAGAGTCATTTAGCATCTTCCAATAGGAACTCTAGAAGATATAATATGAAAGAATGTTCCCCTTATAAGGATTATAGAAAATCTAGAAGCCATAATGTCGTTGGAACTGTTTCTATCCCATCTATACCACGATAATATCATTCTAATAGAAGATATAATTGAAACTCTTTTGATAAAAATAGATGATAAATCAGTTTCTCATTAGGTAGTATCGCTACATCTATAGTGAGAAGACTAAAACTTCTAACTCATGATTATGGGTCACATATTTTGAGCTATCTGGTATCAATATACATGAACCATTTCAAATCAACACCTACCACATCATCATATCACAACCATTTCTTCTTCTAGAGGAATCATGGAACACTAAATACAGGACAAACTCATCCAGAAATATAAAAATGGGAGAGCTTTTCACGATTTTGATCAAATGATAAAATTCCTTATTGAACCTCTTAGTATACATCATAGGTTTTCATTTTTGGATATATGATGGAATGGGAGATGATATCCCAAATAAATTAAAAATGAATATCGGATAATATATTTCAAGCCCAAGGAATATCAGTACCTACATCACGCTCTTGGTTGGCTCTTAATATAACACCACCTCAACTATGGTTGCATATAATAACAAACCATATAAAGAGATAACATATCCATGAATGAGGAACTTATGTATCTTGAACTATAAATTTGATAGATTTCCACAAATATGGGGTTTTCAGTGTATGTCAAGAACCATCCGTCGGTGTCTCACCTACTCCAATAAAGATGTCGAGTATACAATAATATCAGTTATGAAAAATTTTTTAAATCAAGATAATAATGGATAAAATAGCCTTTTCATATGTTCCATGAACACTCATTTGGTGTTCTTCAATAGGAATCACAAAGTAATCATTCTGACTGTATCAATATAAAAAATTCATCTTTGTTATATCCTAATCCCATTATGGAATGGGTGATTGCCTGACCCGAGGTCAACCTTAAGGAACCATTGCTCACGTCTCAACTAATAAAATAGGTCATCAATCCTTAGTATTAGATACGTGTTTTTACAGTAACCTATATCAACTGACTATAGTCCACACATAACCTCAAGATCTCATATTCCGTTCTGGTTACTAAAATATGGGTACAGAGGCTAAAACATTGTGTCTAACAAATCCCTTATTCTAAAAGACTTCTGACTACACCCCCATCTTGTGAATATATATAGTATTCATCCAATATACTAGAATAGTTATTGGTGATGTTATTAGGTGTACATCAATAAAGAAGTACATCTCTTTCTTTGGATGTAAACCTGGAATTCTCAGTGAAGATGTCCTCAAACTTTCCCACCACTATAGTGAATTGAAAAATCATTACCTCCACTTCACCAAGGGACACGCAAAAAAATAATGTGTAGTCAAATATAACCTATTATTATTGATTCTATCCTACTCTACATGGTACTCCATTTCACTTAAAAATTAAAACATTGTATCATTATGTGGAAAATCTATATCCTCTTCCTGAAATAGTAAAAATGGGAATGGATTGAAGATAACTTGTGCATACCGTGGATGAAGTCTCAAGGACTCATTGATACAAAAAATAGATCCCAGAAGAAAATCTCACCTAAAAGTGTCAAGTCTCCCTTTTGGAACATGTGTGGGATCATTGAGTCATCTCAAGTAGGAGCATCTAAGTGAAACGGTTGATCTAAGGGATCAATTGTAATTTCTATGTCTTAAATAAGATATATTGAAATAAATTAATTATTGTAACATTTATCAATAAGAAAAGTAAAAAATGTAGAATAGACATAGATGGTACCTCATATCATTACCAGTGCTTGTGAGTTATAATTACCATCCAACTACAGTGGTCCCAACCACTTTGTACTAGAACATTGGGCCTGGAGTGGACCCCCGAGGAATGGTGGTCATAAAAATTCAAATATTCGAACACCACCACCTAATATACCAACTACCCTAACTCATCTTCCATCCTACTGACCTATCTACTCCTACCATTACCTCTAACCTAATGGCCCTTCCAATGTCTCCCTTTTAGCTGTATGGTGGATCCAAAAATCTCTGAAAGGATTTCCACTTCCATAAAAGTGTAGAACCACATATATATGGATTGAATGGACCCACCCTATGATTCCTGAACCACATAACCTATATCATAAGACATCATTCTAAAATTTCTCACATGTACATGTCCCTAGGAATGATATCGACTACATACTAATGAGGGATCCACTCATTTGTTCCCATTACAAATAAATACTAGTTGTCTTTACTCCTCCAAAAAACACTGGACCACTAAATATGACTCCAAAACCCCATTTTATGTAGAAATTCATAGGTGGATAACACTGGGTCAATAGTCTCTACGTAGTCCCCATTCAAATTTCAGATCCCAGAAAAACTAATCTTGAACCAAATCCATCACGTACGTGGAATGGTTGGATGAAATGACTCATATTTTCCAGGAATTATGTTTGAAGGCTGTACATATTATTTTGGAGACCATGTGAAGATATGGAATGCAATTCAGATATGGGAATGCCCAGTATAAATGTTTGAAATATATTAAATATATTAAATAGGATTAATGGGTAGATTTCCCCAAAGAAACTGGAATATTGTCAATATGGGGGGATGGAATATAATTATGACGACTCCGTTACATGAGAATACAGGGTCTACCATACAAGTGGAAAAACTTATATCATCATGAGGAATATTTTGAAAATTCTCCATTGGTGTTTAATGAATAATCAATTAATTAAATAATCTTATCTTATTTTATTAACATCATTACATATACACATTTAATAAAAAAAATTTGTGAGGAATCATTCGTTTATCCATTAAAACGTATAGAATAAGGGGACCATTATAGAGTTTTCGACATATATTTTTTTGGTGGAGGATGATCGAATCAGAGATCAATGACTGCGGCAAGATTGGGTCATAAGATCTCACCAATGATCATGAAATAATTCCATTCTTCATCAGTGACTGATCTTGATTGAGGTACAATATTATTTAACTCGTTTTTTCCGTTTTCTATTTTCACAATGAACATGAAATTGTAATCTAACATAATGATCATTGGATCATTTGTATGGTGGGATACAATCATTTTTACAGGAATTATTTTTGGATTTTATTAATTATGGTTCTTTATTTATCATTCTAGTAGAGAAGAATCAAGTCAATCCCATCATGGTTGAGGTTCATTCATATTACTAAATGTTTCATTCATTCTCCCCCACTATTCTACATATACTCATAATTGGGGTATTTTTTTCCTTGTGATTTTACCCAAATACTTTGGAATCTAACTTTTCACTCTTTTTTCTAGTGCAATGACTTGATATCATTTTTTCATAGTTGTTGTGGACTGTGGATCATTCGATTAAGATAATGGAGATTTTATTTAGACTGAATTGACATGAATAGATGTGGTTATCTGTCCTATGGTTACATGGTATGTTTGAGATGATTCATAAATAAATGAAGCCCTAGTACATCATCTTCTAAGTAATGATTGACCATAGTTGACCCAAATAATATATCTAATGGCATGATTTGTGTCAACAGTGGTGATAGTGGGTTATAAAAGAATTTATGACAATGAATAAAACTAGTTCTAGTAATCTAGATATTTCCACAATTGAAGGCATGTAACACAGATTCACATGATGTGTGGGGCCCACCTCATAGTGGCTAGGATTTTAGAAAGAAGATAAGTATCACATGACTTGCAACCCTATCACACAGCATGTGACGCCTCCCAAAATGATCGACGTATAGTATGTTAGGTAAACATACATGGGATTGAGTACAGAAGAATGGTCACACAATGAACTCCATCATTGAAACAGCCAGGAAAAATGGTAAATGGGCCAAGACATGTATTTTTACATAGGGTGATGTTCATAGACACTAGTACGTTTTTTATTTCTACAAAAACACTAATATAGTCCATTGGTACATGGAATTCCTTGGGTCTATGGGACACAACATGTGACCTTACTAAAAAAACGTGTACTCCTTTGATGTCGGCTTTTACTCCTTTACAATAGTATATTTTTAATATTTTGTTAGGTTGTGTTCCCCATATTCATTCCCTAAGGGTTAGTGTGTAATACCCTACTTCACATATGATAATGACCCCATCAGCATGACTTTTTGGATAGTGTTATTGAAATCCATCTATGATGTTCGTAGTGAGATCCTCTATTACATTACATTCATTATGTGGATTTATTAGAATTTTCATGATCAACACTTTGAGGGCACTAATCCTACACTGAGATAGTTAATCTAGATTGAGTTATTAGTATACACCATGGCCTTAGGGATAATCCCCATCTATAGATTGTATCTCTTTATACTTTCAATGTGTTCTTATGATGGAGAGACCCACTGAAAACTACCTCTTGTGCATATATCATCATTTCCATTAAGCAGAAGGATTGTGTTCTCTAGGATTAGTGTTATGTGAAACCATCGATATGGAATCTGAGGCTGTCATTATGGTTGTGACTATCCATTAGAATATGGGTCATTTTTACATATATATGGGTATTTTTGTAAAATTTTTTGTAGACATATACCTATGAAGAGATGACTATATTCTTCTATTATATGATTTCTTTCGGTGTCATAATGGGTATTATTATAGTCACCTTGATATAGATTTTCTTACACATGTCATGTATTTTAATGATGTTCAACATTTGGGATAACTATTAGATGCACCAAGACAAGACTATTCTAAGTTACACCGGACAGACTGAGTTTTGTTCTTATGGTAACTTGACAATTCTCCCCAATTTTATATTTTTGTTTGATTTTTTATTTCAAAATCAATATGTTGGGATTGTATTTGAAAATTATTAATTTCAAATACTTCATATCAAACGTTAGTTGGCAGATTTATATATATTAATGCATGATTGTTCATATTTTTTACATTTTAGCATTTCATGGAATTTGATAAGTGTTTGTGTGTATAAGTACATAGGATAAGGCCTCCCATGTTAGTGAAATTTTTACTTGATCCTATTCAACATCCCATAAACTATTAGATATGGTCTCGTGGAGTCGTGGATGGAAACCCATTTGGATGGGTCATGAAATTTTTAAACCTAGAGGAATACTTAGTTGTGGTCATGTTTCCTTGATGAAGTTATAAAATCTCACGGATACATTCAACCCTCCGAAAATCTAGACAGAACTGATCCCTAAAAAGGTTCTCAAACTCTAATAGCATTAGAGTTTCCTCATCGTAATACTGGGACACTAACCCCCCAACATTCCCTAACTGATCCATGGAGAAGGTGCATTTCCATACCACCATCTATTCTACTGGAGTCCAGAAAAGACAAAAAAAAATGATTCACTTCTTCAAGATAGTCCCCAAACTCTTGTTGTCCAGGGTTTCAATAGAACCTAAGAGTCCTCTATCACTTAATCAACGGTTGCAATCCTAGAATGCACACCACATCAGTTGGAACGACAATTACCAACATTATCTCTATATGTGGGGGTATAGATGGTACACCCCATAGAATTAAAATCTATTGAACAAATACCTATATCGATGCATCATAACTAAGGTGCTCATCCTCATGATCCTAGTTTTGAGTACTTTCTGGCATATGTCAGAGGGGAATTAATAAATCAATAAAGATGTTCCACAATCAGTGAGTATATCTGGAGATCTGAAACAAAAAGGAAAAGGAAAAAACAAACCATTCATATATGATAAATGTTACATTCTTTTCCAATCTACCAATTCTCTGATATACCATGTCAAATGGAGGTGGATCAATATCCTGGTGTATGGATACGTAGGACAAGGCACCATCACTAGAGTCCCTAGACAGAATGAAAAACATGATACACTTAACACTATTTCCTCAAAACAATCTGACAGACTCTTGTACTAAGGAAGAACCGAGTATTCTGATACCATGATGTTACAATTCATCAAAATGGGGGGTGTTTTGTGTCCCTCCTTGACCTCCTCCAATATCCTAATGGATGATGACTACTAATGAGTCTTCATATCACAAACATGGGAGGCATTAGCCTAACCACCTATATACACATAAATATCCAAGATCATATAATGAAGAAAGGTAAGACAACCAATCAACCATGCATGAATACATCATAATTCCACAACTAGAGTATGATAATATGTAATGGAATATAAAAAGTGGAAAATACAAGACCACATCGAATATTCTGAAAACAATTTCAACCTATTATTATAGAAAGGGAATGTTTCCATGATACTGTAGGAACACACAAAAGTTTTTTAATTCTCACTAACCACCATCTTGTCATGTACCATCTAGGACTCTATCAAAAGTTTGATCATCAACATAAGACATGATATTTCATGACCTTCCTTCACCAAAAGGAGGGAAGGGTCTACAGATTTCCAGGCCCTTCCTTATTTAAGTTGAAGGAGAGATAATGACTCCTGAAACCCGCCTTCAATAGGGCCCAGAGTGGCGACTAGCACCAAGGCTATAGAAATTACACACAAATGGAAGGCATTAGCCCTTTTTGTTTTATAGGGTCGAGAGATAAGATGAGGAAACCCAACAAAACCAAGGTAAAAGAAAGTAATGCCAAAAGTAAACCATTCCCACATGCATGTTCCAAAAGTAAAAGCCACAATGTACAAATGGGGACTACAAGGTAAGTAACAAAGAAAGAAAAAGAGCAACAGCAACTACCCAAAGGCCCGAGATAGTATGGTCCCACGCAATCCGCGAAGTCCTCTTGGAAACCTGAAATCAGTTTTATATATGTAGGGTGAGAATACAAGTACAATTAGTAGGGAAAAGCAAAGACTCTCGTCAAGAAGTGGGGGAACGTACTAAAGTTCCGTGAGAAGTAGAAAACTAACACTATCAAGGAGTTCACCCATCCCAATCACCAGATACACTCACCAAGTAACACAAATCATGTAATATATATAATAAGAGCACATCAATGTTTGGGTACCCCACAACACGTTCCCACTAGTTATTGATACATTCTACGCGTCGAACCAATCCCTCCATTCTCACCACAGTCCCACTACCACACTTTCCCGCACACACATGGGCCACAACCGCACGTAGTCCCACGGACAAATCACACACGCAAAAACCTGGGCCACAGTCACATGTAACCATGCCTACAAACACCTAGGATAGAACAACCACCAATACACCCGAAGACACCTGGTCTAAAAGATCCACTGCCATGCCCGAAGACACATGGGCCTCATCCCGAAGACAATTGGGAAACCACATGCCGCACACACCTGGACAACCACCACACTACCCCGACCGAAGGTTGATTGGCTAATAATGGACATCAGGCCATCACAGCCTGCCCGAAGATACTTGGGCTATCTGGGAAATGGAGCAGAAAAGGAGCTAATAACCAGACACTAAGAATATTTTTGGGAAAAACACCCTCCCCCATGAAATGGGGGTGTTCGGCACTAAGTGATAAACATGGGTGGGGCACGAATAGAAAACACAAAACTACAAGTATATACATAGGTAACAAGAACTCACCCAAAGTTATTTTTTTCATCAGACAGCCTAGAGATCACAAAAGCACTCAATTCCAAGTCACGACTCTCACCAACCAAAACTTGTTTGTCCCCTTCTTGTTTTGATGTTCAGTAATAATGTTTAAATAAGTTTAAGTACTACTGGGAAACTAGTAAACATAAGCACATGTCTAGGAAAGTAAACAGTCAAGAATCAACCATAACACCCACACCTGATTCTCAACAACAGAGGATCCCACCCTAATTCGTGATATAAACCTGGTAACCACCTGGTCATAAAACTCACAACCACCGAATCCATACCAACAGGGAATCCCATTCCTAGTTTCACAGCCACCGAGAGTATAAAAAACGGGATCACATACCCTCCCATATCACCAGCAATCAGAACGTAAAATAAAAACAAACAAACCACTACAACCAAGTAAGGTTTACCCATTCATGTATTTTCAGATTAAAAAGATTTTACACACTCCATGATTTCAATTTCGTGTTCTTTAACCAGGGGTTATCACAAAAGGATTGATCCTGGTGCTTCCAATTTATTTAGCCGGGTATATGTAATTAACCAATTTACTTTTCATGGTAGGAGTTCACACCCACAAAGAAGCCACTTAAAACATCACTAGGGGTTCGTTAATGCACAGGGAAAGGCAACCAACGACCATGATTATCAGTAGGGGTAAGCCCGTACAATTCAGAAAGAATATCATAATATAAAACAACATCAATGATCACATCCCCCCATTCTTTCTTTATAGAATCCATTCATTATCTTTATTTAGGTCTGGTTTATCCAATTCTACAGAATCAAAAGCACGCCCACCCCGGATGATACACAAAAGATATAGACGAAGGTGAAATTCCCTACATTTTGATTGACGATCAATGCTTAGGCTGGGGGTGGAATTTCACTGATAACGATGCAGTTCTCCTGAATGAAAATCACCTCATCTATCAACGCTTAGACCGGGCGTGGAACTTTACGCATAATGATGCGGCTCGCCCGATGCACGAAAATCAGCTCGTCTGTACGAAATTACTCCTATCCAAGGGTGATCGAGAAAAAGAAGAACCCCAGGGTGATCCCTTTAATTATAGGGGCCACGGGTGGTGGAGATAAGTACGCGAAACCGCGTGAGCTGGGGTCATGGGTTGACCACGCGGTTGGGCAGTTACACACAATGATATTACGGTGTTATATAATATCCCCCATTGGGGAGGTTTCTCAGGATTTTCAGGAAATAATTATGGGCTTTATGTTGTTTTAAAAGGAGTAAAAGAAATAATTTACGTCAAAACTTACATTGCGGGAGTGGAAAAGTTAGGTATTGGAAGAAAAAAACAAAAGGCTCGACGAGGGGACACGGTGCCACCATCATGGTGTCACCCTCACGGTGTCACTGTCACGGTACCACCGTCATGGTGTCACTGTCACGGTCTCACCCTCAAGGTGGCACTGTCACGGTGTCACCCTCACGGTGCTACCGTCACGGTTCCACCATCACGGTCTGACCCTCACGGTGCCACTGTCACGGTGGCACTATTTTGGTGGAGCCTCACTTTTGGCAAAGTAATGTGCCAGGAGGGTCCGAGCCATTACATTAGAAACCTCTGAAACAATTCTCATCCTCAAGAATCAAAACAAACCAAGAAGGAAAGAGAGGGTCCGAACAACCACATCGAAAGATACCTCTTAGAAGTGAAGCCATGCTAACTAAAAACACTTCCCTGTCAAGAACCAAGAAACATACCATGCCAAAAATCCCAGGCATGTGGGTTGGGGAGTCTCCTCCCCCATGTCAAGATATTATCTGCATTGGGTGGCACTGACTCGCCCGCATGGGTTTAATCGCATCCACCTTAATGCATCTTGATTAGGGGTCAGGTTCTCTCCTACCCCATAGCCAAGGCTATTCACACACATTCAGAGGAAAGAAAACCAATACATTTCATAGACAAAAAGACAAAACGTTCTACCACAACAGTTATAATAAGGAACAAAACTAAAAAAAACCTGGGTACTGGGTATGCATCTTTACTTCCCTCTCCCATGTACTCTGCTCAAGACCACCATGTCTCCACAACACATGAACCAAGGGAATGTTTTTCCCAAGAAGCACCTTCTCCTTGAGATCCTCGATCATCACTGGTCTCTCCACAAAAGTCACGACATCCTTGATGTCCAGCTCCAACCAATCAAGGACTTGTGTATCGTCATGCAGATACCGACGGATCTGGGACACATGGAATAAATCATGTATCCTCAGTAGCGGCGGTGGTAACACAAGCTGATAAGCCACTTTGCTGATCCACTGCAACACTTCGAAGGGTCCGATGAACATGGTAGAAAGCATACTCCCCTTGCCAAACCTCCACTGCCCACTTCGAGGGGAGACCTTAAAGAACACATGGTCTCTATCCTCAAACTCCCACGGCCTCCTCCAGGTATTAGCATACGACTTCTGCCGGTCCTGGGCCGCCTTCATCCTTTCCCGTATGAGATGAACCTTCACTGTCATGCTCTGTACCACCTCTGGGCCAAGGATTCCTGCCTCTCCAACTTCTCCCCAACACATAGTTGAATGGGAGGGCCTCTCCTACAGGTCTTCAAATTGGTCCATTCTGATGGTAGAGTGGTATCTATTATTGTAGGAAAACTCTACCAGGACAAGTATCACACCCATGATCCTCCTAAGTCCAGAACACATGCCTGCAACATATCCTCCATGGTCCGGATGGTGCGCTCTATTTTTCCATCTTTCTGGGGATGGAAAGCAGTGCTAAGGCATAACTATGTGCCAAAAGCATGCTGCAATCCTTTTCAGATCCGTGTTGTAAACAATGCTTCCGTATTCGGGACTATAGACCTCAGAACTCTATGCAACTGCACCACCTCATCCACGTACTTTCATTCCAATGCATCTACAGTACTCCACTCCCTGATCTCCAGAAAGTGGGCTGATTTCGTTAACCGGTCCACTACCACCCAAGTGGCGTCGTATTCCCCTTGGACCTTGAGAAGTCACATGATGAAATCCATCGAAATGTCATCCCACTTCCACTCGGGTACATCCAGAGACTGCAGTATGCCGCCTGGAACTCTGTGTTCAACCTTCACTTACTGACACACTATGCACTTTTCCACAAACTCTACCATTGCTCGCTTCACTCCGGGCCACAAAAACTGTCTCTTCAGTCTTTGGTTCATCTTGGAAACTCATAGGTGTAACGCCTTGGGTGAGTTTTGGAACTCACTGAGAACCTTGTCGTGCATCACTCCTGGAACAAACAACCTTCCCTGGGAAAGCATCAGGTTCTGACCATCCCTTATCCATCCTTCCTGAGCATTGCCCTGGTCAACTCGGTCACGCATCACTTCGCACTCTGGGTCTCTCCACTGAGACTCCTCCACTTGCTGCAACAGAGAAGACCACACTGTCATCTGATATAGGAAACCTCTACCGCTATCCATCCTCGCATCCAGGAGTAAAGCATCCAACTCTTCCATCGCCTCCTAGGCGTCCGCCGACTCTCGGACTATATCCTTCTGTGTCCTCCTGCTCAAGGCATCGGCCACTACATTGCCCTTGTCCTCAGTATAAGAGATCTCAAAGTCGTAATCATGGAGGAACTCCACCCATATCCGATCTCGCAAGTTTATGTCCTGCTGGGGGGAAGATATACCTCAATATTTTGTGATCCATGAAGACCACAAAGCGTTCTACGATGAGGTAGTGCCTCCATAACTTTAGCCCAAAAACAACCGTTGTAAACTCCAGGTCATGGGAGGCGTAATTACGCTCATGGTGGCGTAGCTGCCTGGACCCATAAGAGATCACCCCTTGCCACTGCATCAACAGACATCCTAGGCCATGTCTTGAAGCATCACAGAACACCTCATAGGCCGCCCCTTCTTCTGGTAATCTCAGCACTAGGGAACTAACCAACTTCTCTTTCAGATAGCTGAAGGCTGTCTCACACTGCTCACTCCACATGAAAACTTGGTCTTTCTTGGTTAGGGCTGTCAAAGGGGCTGCTACTCAGGAGAATTTGGGTACGAACCTCTGATAGTAATCCGCCATCCTGAGGAAACTATGGACCTCTGCCACATTCTTGGGTGCTTCCAAAGAAACAACTGCCTCATCCTTTGGTGGGTCCACCGTTACCCCCTGCTCGGACACCACGTGCCCAAGGAAGTGACCATCTCATGTCCAGAACATGCATTTTGACAACTTACCATAGAGTTGGTGCTGTTGGAGGACCTCCAAAACCATCCTAAGGTGCTCCACATGGTCCTCTTCTGATCTCGAATAGATCTAAGATGTCATCGATGAACACAACTATGAACCAATCAAGGTACTCCCGGAAGATGGAGTTCATAAGCCCCATGAACACATCTAGGGAATTCGTAACACCGAAGGGAATTACTATGAACTCGAAGTGTACAAATATGCACCTAAAAGCCGTCATTGTGATGTCTCCCTCCTTCACTCTCAGATGATGGTTCCCGGACCGCAGGTCGATCTTTGAGAACCATCCTGCCCCTTTCAGCCGGTCAAAAAGATCGTCTATCCTCAGAAGAGGGTAGCGATTCTTGATCATCACCTGATTCAGCCTCTTATAGTATATTCATAGCTTGAGACCACCATCTGAATTCCTTGCGAAAAAGACTAGAGAACCCCACGGTGATGCACTTGGCTGAACATAACCCCTCTTCATCAGATCGTCAATTTGGATCCGCAACTCCCGCAGCTCTGAAGGTTCCATCTGGTAAAGAGCCATCGAGATGGGACGAGTGCCGGCCTGTAGGTCTATCCCAAACTCGATATCACATCGAGGGGGTAGAGTCGTCACCTCCTCAGGGAAGACGTCCATAAACCCATGGACGATCTCTGACACTTCCACCATTTCAGCATCTACCGACTCTACTGACAGCTCAGCTAACAAGGAGAGGAGGGGTTCCCCTCGCCTGTTTCCCTTCTGACTGCTTCGATCACTGGTGAAGGTAACACGCCGACCACCCATGTCTGAGAACACGACCCTTCCTCGGAAATAGTCGATGATGGAACACACAGAGAATAGCTGGTCGATGCCTTGGATAAAATCGTATGGTTGTATCTAAAGCAGAAGAAGATCCCTAACCGACTGATGTGGCACAATCATCGATCTGCATCCCCGAAAAACAAACAACAAGTAGGTATGACCCCTGACTGGTGTGCCCAACACCAGGGGCACTGGAAGTCTCTCGGCATCTAGACCCAAGGCACGAGATAGACTAGGTGCAACAAAGGAGTGCGAAGCTCCAGTATCGAACAAGACATAAGCAAGGGTACTAAACAAACAGACCGTACATCGAACAACTACTGGCCTTGCTGGAACTGTTGCCTCCGCGACGTGTAGCTGTCCACGCCTAGCTCCTATGCCCCTCGGCTGTCGGCCACCTCCCCAACCACATCCTGGTCAAGGACCCTAAGGAGCGCCCTGAGGTTGGCCTACTCCTCCGATGTCTGCCCTCGGAGGAGCGAGAGCTCGCTACCCCTTCTGTTGCTGCTGGAAAGGCCTGGATGGATGCTATTGTTGGTGCGGGTACTGGGGATGTCTACCACTGCCGTACTGTACCTGGCCCAGGCACTGACTATGGAGATGTCCAGGGCTCCCACAGACGAAGCACCGCGGCCCTGGGCCCGATGAAAAGGGGAGAGGACCAGGGGATCAAAACTAAAACTGATGCGGCCTGCTCCCTACCAGTCGGAACCTAGAGGGTCCTGATGCTGGAGTCCTGGTGCTGAAGGCCTTCCCCTTCGATGGACCTAGCTAGATCCCCTCTCGTTACACACCTCCTAGAGTGTGCTTCCTCTCCACCACTTCGGCATTCTTATGGACATCCATGTACATCGGCAGGGTAAAGTGGGTAACATCATACCGGAGGGAGGGTTGGAGCACCTCCTCCAAACACCTTTCCCGAGACTCCTCGTCGGGAAAGAGGTCCGATGAAAAATATTGGATATCCCTGAACATGATCCCTATCTCCCTCACGGACATACTCCCCTGTTGAAGGGAGAGTATCTCTTGTCTCTTTTCTTCCTTCATCGTCGAAGATAGGAATTCCGCCCACAACTCCCTCTCGAAATCAGCCCATGCCACCTCAGCCTCTCTGCTCTCCCCCAAGTAAAGAGTCCATGACTGACGCACCGCTCCCCACATCTAGTCGACGACCATAGGAACCCAGTACCCGGTCGGGGCCCAAATCAGGCCGAAGGCTATCACATGCTCCTCTAGCCAGCCTTTCGTCTCTTGTCAGAGGTGATGCCCTCATACTTCTCGATGATCTATCACTGAAAGGCCCGAAGAGTATTTTGCCACTAGTCGTCCTCCTCCTCTCGATCAGCTCTCTGCCGATCAGCCAAAGTAGTCTCTGGGGCCTCGATCACCTGTACAACACGTGGTCGCCTTCCAGGTGCCATAACTGCAAGGTAAACAAAGAATGCATAAGCCCAAGTAGTGCAGAATATTGTCTTTAAAAATTCTTAAACATTTTTTTATTCCCAAAACACCCCAGAAACAGGAGAAAACAAGTCATAATGATGCATGTACATTTCCTAGGGTCTTTACCCTGCAATCAGCGTGGCCTCACATGGTTGTTCGGTAGGTCCAGAGTCTTTGCATTAGGTCACGGGGGCCCTAAAATCCCATGTCCTAGCCAGTCTTCCCTGGCATAATTCACACACCAAGGTCACCCAACACTGTTGCCTTATCATCCCATGCAATCCTCACTGTGCCTAACTCCAGACTCCATCCTATATCTCAACCATCACCTCTGATACCATTCTGTCATGACCCGCCTTCACCAAAACGATGGAAGGTTCAGTAGATTTCCAGGCCCTTACTTCTTTAAGTTGAAGGAGAGATAATGACCCCCGAAACCCGCCATCAATAGGTCTCGGAGTGGTGACTAGCACCAAGGGTATAGTAATTAAACAAAAATGGAAGGCATTACCCCTTTTTGTTTTATAGTGTCGGGAGATAAGATGATGAAACCCAACAACACCAAGGTAAAAGAATATAATGCCAAAAGTAAACTATTCCCACATGCTTGTTCCAAAAGTAAAATCCAAAAAGTAAAAATGGTCACTACAAGGTAAGTAGCAAAGAAAGGAAAACAACTACTACAACTGCCCCAAAGGTCTGAGCTAGTATGGTCCCGTGTGAACCCCGAAGTCCTCCTGGAAACATGAAAACCAAAGACTCTCATGCACAAGTGGGGGAACGTACTAAGGTTCCGTGAGAAGCAGACAACCAACACTATCAAAGAGTTCACCCATCTCACTCACCAACTACACTCACCAAGTAACGCAAACCAAGTAATATATATAATAAGAGCACCTCGATTTTTGGGTACCCCACTCCACTTTCCCACTGTTTATTGAGACATCCTACTCATCGAACCAATCCCGCCATTCTAACCGCAGTCCCACTGCCACACACGCCCGCACACACCTGGGCCACAACCGCATGCAGTCCCTCTGCTGAATCCTGCCCGCAAACACCTGGGTCAGAGTCACACCTAACCACGCCTGCAAACACCTATGCTAGAACAACCACCACTATGCCCGAAGACACCTGGGCTAAAAGATCCACTTCCACGCCTAAAGACACCTTGGCCTCATCCCGAAGACACATGGGAAACCACCTGCTGCACAGACCTGGCCAAAAACCACACTACCCCGCCCGAAGGTTCTTGGGCTAATAATGGACCTCAGGACATCACAGCCTTCCCTAAGATACTTGGTCTTCCGAGAAAGGGAGCAGAAAAGGATCTAATAACCAGCCACTAAAAATAGTGTTGGGAAAAACACCCTCACCCGTGAAATGGGGGTGTTTAGAACTAAGTGCTCAACATGGGTGGGGTGAAAATAAGAAACAAAAAAAAAGTATATACATAGGTAACAATCACTCACCCAAAGTTAGGTTTTTATTCAGATAGCCTACAGATCACAACAACACTCAAGTCTGAGTCACGACTCTCGCCAACCAAAACTCGTCTGTCCCCTTCTTGTTTCCATGTTCAGTAATAATGTTTAAATAAGTTTAAGCACTGCTGGGAAACTAGTAAACATAGGCACATGTCCAGGAAAGTAAACAGTCAAGCATCAACCATAAAACACACACTCGATTTTCAACAAAAGAAGATCCGACCCCAATTCGTGATATAAATAAGGTAACCACCCGTTTATAAAACTCACAACCACCTAATCCGTAAAAACAGGGAATCCCATTCCCAATTTCACATCCATTGAGAGTATAAAAACCGGGGATCCCATCCCCTCCCACATCTCCAAAAATCGGCCCGTAAAAGAAAAAAAAACAAACCAGTACCACCAAGCAAGGTAGACCCATGCAGGTATTTTCAGATTTAAAATATTTTACACGCTCCATGATTTCAATTTTGTGTGCTTTAACAGGGGTTATCATAGAAGGATTGATCCTGGAGCTTCCAATTTATTCAGCAGGGTATACGTAATTAACAAATTTACTTTTCACGGTAGGAGTTCACAACCACAAATAATCCACTTAAAACATCACTAGGAGTTCGTTAATTTACAGAGAAAGGCCACCAATGGCCATGATTTTCAGTAGGGGTAAGCCCGTAAAATTTAGAAAGAAGATCATAATATAAAACAACATCAACAATCAAAGCCCCCTTCTTTCTTTATAGAATCCATTCATTATCTTTATTTAGGTCTGGTTTATCCAATTCTACAGAATCAAAAGCACACCCACCCCACATGATACACAAAAGAGAGAGACGAAGGTGAAATTCCCTTATTTTTGATCGACGATCGATTCTTAGGCCGGGGGAGAAACATCATGGATAGCGATGCGGTTTTCCTAAACAAAAATCACCTCGTCTATCAATTCGTAGTCAGGCACTAAATTTTATGCATAATGATTTGGCTCGCCCGATGCATGAAAATCAAATTGTCTGGATAGAAGTACTCCTCACCGAGGGTGATCGAGAAAAAGAAGAAACCTTGGGAAAACCCTTTAGTTATTGGGTTCACGGATGGTTGAGATAAGAACGTGAAACCACGTGAGTGGGGGTCGTGGGTTGACCACATGGTTGGTCAGTTACACACGATGATATTAAGGTGATATTTAATATCCCACATCAGGGAGGCTTCGTGGGATTTTCAGGAATTAATTATGGGATTTAAGTGGTTTTAAAAGGAGTAATAGAATTAATTTACGTCAAAACTTAGGTTGCGGCAGTGGAAAAGTCAGTTACTGGAAGAAAAAAATGAAAGGCTCGGCGAGGGGACACGGTTCCACCGTCACGGTGTAACCGTCATGGTCTCACACTCATGGTGTCACCGTCACGGTGTCACCCTCATGGTGCCACCATCATGGTTCCACCATCACGGTGTCACCGTCACGGTCTCACCCTCACGGTTCCACCGTGACCGGTTCCACCTTCATGGTGCCACTATTTTGGTGGAGCCTCACTTTTGGCAAAGTAATGGTCTAGGAGGGTCCGAGCGATTACATGACACATGAGGGAAAAGAATGTGTTGGGGTGACTATAACAATACCTATTATAACACCCTAAAACCATAAAGCACACATGAATAGAAATATACTAGATCCCAACTGATGATCGTCTACAATTGCATGGTATTACACTATATTCTAAATGTTGTCTCTACAACCAACACAGAAACGATTCCAATAATCTCCTTATTTTCTATGCCATTGCTTCTTATCTTTGGAATTATATTTTTGACATTTTAACTGTAGTTGGCTGATACATAACTATATTAAATATCAATTAATGAGATGTGTAGAGATGGATAATTCTCAACAGATTTAGAATATTTTCCTTACTACCATCGCAGAGCTCCACCAAGTGATCATGTATTATAGAAATGATCTTATTCATAATAACGTATCATTATGTCACAATGCAGGGTGTTTGAGGATACCAATTTCCAAACGTGAATCTAGTTCGAAACAAAAGGGAAACTCCAACAACACGGTGCATGATTTTGACATTCTGAGGCGACTACGTATAATGGAAATTACTACAAACTTTGTCACACGTTCATAGTATTTTGGCATTCCCCTCTTCCTATATGGATTAATTCTAAAGTGGATGGTTCTTATAATGGAAATATGGGCCTTGCATGTCATGGAGGAATCATTAGGAATCAAGATAATCAGATCCTTGTGTTCTTCTATGGGAGATGTGGTACTACCTCTTCTCTAGAATATAAAATGATTAGCATGATTCATGTTATGTCCTTTTCCATGAATTATAGATTGGCCAACCTTTGGATTGAGAGTGACTCAACCACCATTGTACAAGCCATTTGGAATGGTGTGATTCACCTAGCGTGGCTGATCATAACTTTCTATATGAGCTGTATCCGTACTCTTCTTGACTGCAACTACAACATCACTCAAAATTGTCGCGAAGCTAACATGGTTGCTGATGGACTTGCAAATAAGTGGATTATTCATGATACTACCTGCCTTGATGATATTCCCTCCAATCTAATACCCTTTCATCACAAATATTGTAAAATGTTTCCATCTTTTAGACTTTTATAGCCCTTTTCCTTATAAAAATTTTTCCTTGGTCTTTGGGCCCGGAGACACCTTCTTCAAAAAAAATAGAAATATAGTTACCTCTCGATTGTTATATGTCAACAAAAAATATAATAGAATATCTAGATATAAATAAAAGACACATTTTGAATACGTAACTCAAAACCATAATTCTAGCCTTGGATTCCATCTTCAAGATTCCACATATCACTTGTTTGTAAGAACATGATCAATAAGCCTTATGGCATTGATGTCGTCTCTTCGAAAGGTAATTCTCGTCATGTCTCCCCATTAGCAGTACCCATTTAATTTCCAAAGATATAGTATACATAGATGATGTTGTATTCAAAAAACTCAATCTAGATTATACCTATTAGTATTGAATTATTTCCAAATTCCTATTCGTCACAATGATACCATGAACCCCACATAGGGAACACAGATGAATATAGGAACACACTCTGGACCTCAATGGAGGATTGAAACAACTCTATCAATGATGTCACACTGAAAGGATCATTTTCTAGTGTGTAGGAGGTGATTATATTCTAACCCTTAGGGAATGTATTGGGGGAAACCAACCTAATAAAATTTGATCATGATATAGATGAAAAGGGATTGAAACCAACTTTAATGGAGTATACATCGTGTAGTCGGGCTACACATCATGTCCCTTTGAAAAAGGTCCTGCACATGTAAACATAATTTTGTTATGTTTGTTTCAATATAATAGAAAATAAATTGTGGCTACCCATGTATTCTACTCATGTACCAGTACATAGGTACACTCGTGTACACCTTGCCAAACCATGTCCATGGGGGAGTCAACATCGTTCTCATGCTTATGTACTCTGTCCCATGTTTTTCACCATATGAGGTAAATGTTGAGCCACCTAGGAGATTTAACACTCCTTGTGATCAATAAATTTCTTTGGACACCCTAGACTCATTGAGGAGGGGCCCAAAATGACATGTAATCTTATATTACATTCTGCGTGGATCGGGTTTTTCCAAAAACCCTGACTTTTCCTTCTACATGCTCCCATGTCATCATCGCCTTAGATTTTAGCTTGAATCCTAATGAAAATTAAGGATAAACCTAAGACAAACTATCAATTTAAAGTCAATGGGATTCATACCTTAGATTCAATTGAAAAATGGACTCACTATCCATTCTTTTTTGTTCATTGAAAAACACAATATCGGGTACCCAAAATAGTTTGATCCCCCACAGCTTTTATAATCACACCACCATTATTCCATGTTGTTCCAAGATCTACAATAGAAATATTTGTGCTAAAATATGGGTGTGAAATGAAAAATTTGAATGTTTATTTCAAACCATGGGTAAACAAGATATCCCCATGTTGAATGATGAAATATGGAAGTAACGCCCAAAAATAAAAATGAGGAATGAAACATTATAATGTTCTTATTAACCTTTATACATCATCATTATAATTTCAAGTGATAACTCAATAACATGAAATCAAAAGAACTAACATTATCTTAAAAATAATCCTATACCATATGATGATCAAACTTTAGATCAATCTGTTTAATAATTGATTAACATTCATCATAGGAGTTAATATTGGGGAAATAATCAAATTAAAATAATGTCCTACATTGGGATGGATTGATCACTAACAATGAAAAAGCCTGAATTTTGATCATTGGTGAGATAGTTTTATTCTATATTTCACCATTCATTGATTTTAAATTGGGTCATCATCCACCAACAGAATATCTTTCAATTATGTCAAATGGATCTCCTATCTTTTTTTTGGGTTATGTGGAAATCAAATCAATTTTATCATAAGCATGTATTCAAGGAAAAAATTAGCTCTATACATCGACAGTTAAGTAAAATAATTTTATTTAATTATTATATTTTATTCCCCTACGACAACTATTCTACAAGTGCCTCATGTCGACCAAGGATTTCTTATGCCTAGGGTAAACCTTTAGTTTTAAACTCAATGTCGCCATCCTATATCTGATTCGGGACCCCATTTTCAGGTTATTAAACTTTTTCAAGAAAATTTTATGCATTTGATATTTAATATATTTATTATATTTAAAAATTTTATTCTTGGAAAACAATGAATTAGAATTTCTTTCTATCTCAATACCTGGTCTCAAAAATAATCCATATAATATTAAAAATAATAATAAATTTAATATCTGAGTCACTAAAATCTACTCAACCACCATGACACCATTGATTTTCATGATAATATTAAAACAACTAATTAAACATTATTAGAATAAAATAGTTTTTTCATTACATGTTTGAAATACATAATTTACCTCCAAATAACCTAAAATGTCTGAGAAGAGATTCAACAGATTCCATGTCAGTTTAAGAGTATTTAATTTACAATGACATACTTGTGATATATATTTTAGTAGAATATATTAAATGCACTATTTCCTTCCAATTATTACCTCTTATACTACACTCAATATTTAATGTATTTTATATGTTATTTATCATTCAATTTTTCATTTCAATTAATTCTTTTTTTATTTGAACTAACTTTTTTCTCAAATTAACTATCATTGTGATGAAATTCATTATCACCAATGGAGGAATATAAATAATCATTTATTTTTCCATTTTCTTCTTCTTTTCATTTCATTAAACTATTTCTGGATTTGAGACTATTTTTAATTTTTTCATATATGTGTAACCAATTAAAAGGGAATAAATTTCGTTTTTACATTGATTGTGAAAACCTATTTACAAATTAAAACTAGTAAAGTAGTCTCCATTTACCTTCTCATAGGTCCATCATATAATTTTCTTCTGATTCATATATACTTACATCCAATATCCTTTTAACCAATATTGTTGAAATAAAATTTAAATAAAGAAAAATAATTCCATTATAAATATAAATGAATTGATTTATTATCATTTTTTGGATTTTGTGTTAGTCTAATTTTAGGTATATTTATAACATTGAGTCCCAATATTCTAAAATAAGAACAATGTATTTGAAATAATATTTAAAACACGTCATTAATCTTAAAAAACCCATGAAATATATTTCATTAAATTATTCATAATGTGTACATAATATTATTTAAAATAAAATAAGAATCATTAAAAAATATTCTAAGTGATTTTTGAAATGACTGTTTAGTCGAACTTTCTGCATATTAGATATCAAAAATTTCTCCCAGTTTTAGAAAAATATATTAATTTTTTTTGGAAATAATCATTTAAAAATTACATGATAGTGATTTTTTTGGAATTTATTTGATTAGTTATATTTTATAGATTAATAGTGAAATTAGTAATTTTTAATAGAAAACTAGTTATTAGATTACATTATTTATTTAGATAAATGATAATATAAAGAATTTAAACTGTAAAATTAGTAATATGATATAAAAATATACACAATATAGGTCATTGTAATAATTTATATATAAAAATTTTATATAAAAACATTGTAAACTATTGATAATTTTCTCTTTAAAAACCTGTATCTCATAACATCTGTCGTAGTGAAGCTAAATTATTTTTTAAAAATAGCGGAGAGGAATTTTAAAAAAGGATTCCAAATTTGGAATTATCATAATTCATATTATATAATGAGTTCAACATACATTTTGAGGAGAATGAATACTAAAAATAGTATAAAATGTTTACTATGGTTATGCTAAAATTGGGTTTATGGTGGTGTTAAACAAAACTAATGAGGGTTATAATGACCTAAAAAATATGGTAAAATATATTTTAAATCCATATTTATAACCTATAATGTTAATTAATATATAATAATTCATTTTTCACCCTTGTGTCATGTTAAAAAATTCAGTACCGCTTTTCTTTTCAGAATATACAAGTGCTCCATGCTCCTCACATATAAAATGCAACCCCCTCTCCTATATTGTTCTCACAGTCAAATATTTGTTTAGGAAATAACAATATAAATAAATTCTAAAAAACCCATCTGATAATCCTAGATTCCATATATATGGTATTAATCCATCATAGAAATTATTTTTTTCACACCTAATTAGGTAACATGGAGAATATATAATGTTCTTCAGTAAGAATTTATTTTATATTATCTCATCATATAACTACATCAATTCTTATTCAAATAAGGTGAAATAATAATATCAGTATCTTAAAATTTCAAAGGAGTTTTATTTTTATTGGAATGATCAAAACCATCCACACATCTATATAATAAGTTATAAAATCTATATTCGTGTGTATGGAAAACTACAACCCCATGAATCAATGTCATTGATGTTCCCATTAACACCACTCATGGTTGTGTATGAATATGGATATAGATTATAAATATGATATTTTAAAATAATTATACATATTGAGAACATAAATCATAAATATATTTTCATTTTAATTTCATATTAGATATGACGACATCGTCCATTTGTATCACAGACAACCCATAAGAAGAAAAAGGTGTTTTCACATCAGTTATTTTTATTTTAGCATCATATTGTACATAATGTTGTTTCCAACAATTCTAAATTTTGGGATTTTGATTTTTAGTTTCTATAAAATTATATCATAAATTAATATATTGTCTTTTTGACGTCAGTTGATTGGAGAGTTAATGTCAAATGTATGATTCCCCCAATGTTTTAAATTTTAATATTTTATAAAATCTAATGTGAATTATATGTATCCCCATCAGTTTTTAGAAAAACAAAATTCGAAAGAAAAACATTTCATGTTTTCTTAAGTAAAAATCAATGTTAAAAAATTGATTCTATGAAAAATGCCTTATTGTTGATTTTTTTGAGAATCAATATGACTGGTCAAATTGCTATAATGGAATTTCAGATCAAAATGTATGGTCAGCAAAAGTTAGACCTCTATATCTTTCAAAATATACTACTCAATTCATTGAAAATATATCAAAAATGTTTTGATTTTTTTAGAAAACGAATGAGAAAAAAAAAGAATAAGCAAAAATCAGTAACCTAATTTCAATGATTTTTTGAGATTCCTTAGATTGTATATAAGGTTTGTCATTAATTATATTATTTTTTAGTAATAACACATATAGTAATTGAAAAATACAAAGAATTTCAATGATTTCAATGAATTTTTTTATATATTAATCGATGAAATATAAAAAATTGAAAAAACTAATATTGTATACTAAGAATTTTACAAAATTATATAGAAAATATTAAAACCCATATCATATTTCGGATTTATTTCCAACATTTAAATAATGTGACTTTAATAGATTATAGAATCCCTTTTCCATTTAGTTTCACAAAAATATCTGTTAAATGTAAAATCTACATTTGACATCAGTTATCCCCAAAAACTAACATCAAAATTGGAAATATAATATTTAATTTTTTTAAGTAATACCAAATGTCAAAAATGGTTTTCCATATTGTAGTTCATTTAAAATGATTTTCTTTTACTACTCGTTGGGGTCTAACACACATATAGAATAAAATTTGTGACCGTTGAAATCTAGACTTCCCTACGACTTCTCATAGAGGAGTCCAACCATGCATTTTCACCTATAATTACATGTTATCTCCACTACCATACTAAATGATGCCTTGGAAATGGGCTAAAACATATTAAGCATTATAAACATATTTTTTTTGAAAAAATAATTTTTTTAAAATAAAAATATAGACAAAAAATTTATTAAACATGTTGTATTAAATTTCAAAATCATTATTTTGATTGTTCATGGAGCTAAAAATGAATTAAAGATAAAACAATTATTGTAATTATAAGTTAGACGACTCTAAGAGATATATTAGGAAATATGAAATTTATACATTCATAACATTTAATGCTTAAATATCATTGTTATCCGCTAGTAGTAAAGATAATTCTTGGGGAATAATTAACTAATTAATAAACATTTCTAACATTAGTTTTTCATAAAAAATATTGTTAAATGTCCGAAATGAAAACTATTACTGTTTTTTTAGAAAAACCCATAATTATTGTATGATTATATTAATAATTCACTACTTAATAGACATTTTTAACATTAGTCTCCCATTATTTAATCCAATATAAAAAGAATTGAAAATTAGATTCATAATATCTATTCACATTGATATTCAAGAGAAAAAGATACATATTTTAATTTTGATAAACCTAATGAGGGTATGATTTTATTAATTGATTTCATTTAGGTAGAATCTTTTTCTAACTTCATGAATTTATTTTTCCTTCTTCCATTGTTTTTTCACTCTATACCTAAAATTAGAGACTTATATATCCAAAAAATAATCATAAAATTCACCCTGGGTTTTGTTATTGAATATAATTATGATGTTAACATGTTTAGTTAAACAAAATATATAATTTAGAAATCCCTATTTAATGTAACTATCAAAACATGTTTTAAACGAACACATTAATATATGGTTTCATTCTAAATTAAAAAATTTATTGTAATTCCTAAAAAAAATCTTCTTGAGGGTGTAATTTATCGTTGTCAGTAATATTTTGAAGTTCTTTTCATAGTTTTTTTAAATTATTATTTTCATTTTACAAGATTAAATAACCATTTATTCATAAATTTATTTATTTATTGTAAATTTTTTTATTCCATTTTTCATGCATGTAAATTAATTTAAGTAATTTATCATGTTTAACATCCCATAATAAATTATCAAATAAATTAATAAAAATAAATCCATTGGAAAAAAATAATTATGCGACATGGTCATGAACAAATATCTACATGTTTCTTTAACTAGAATATGATATTCTAACCATGACTACAACGAAATATATCAATGAGAAGGGTTGGGATCAAGTTACAACTTTCCTCCATAAAACTTTATACCTCTCTGGTGGGCTAATCCATATCCCAACCTCCAACAATATTGTCAATGCAAGGTTATCCTTCATTACATATTCTTATTCTATCATAGACAATGAGAATTAGATGATTTAGGCCATAAATTTTTTTTCGACATAATGGAATGTATAAAATAATTTTTAATAGGCGAAACACCAATCATTAAAATATAGTAATTAATAATAATACAAAAAATCAATGAAATAATAATTTGATTTAATAGAAACCCAAAACATGACTATCTTTGTCAAACCCTTAATAATACACAAATGAATCTACTATTAATTTAAAACTATATATAATTATTAAAATCTCATATTTATAAAAATAAAATTCTAAAATAAATTATTTAATTATATGATTAGCTATTTAATTATTTTATTTTAATATTATTTACAATCACTAATCTAGATTCTCATAATCTATTAATTTAAATAATTTAAATAATTTTATTTAATTTGATTATTAATTATAATACTCTATGTTAATATTTAGAATAACGCGTGTTCCCTTCTATTGATATTATTAAATTTAATGTAAAATTTAATATACACAATCATTTTTGGAGAAAAAACATCATGAACCATTCTCATATACACAAATCCTATTATCGCCTACATGGAATGTGACCGGTGCTATACATGGTGATTTTATTGTACTATGAACATACCATACTGTATACCCATATGTTGTGTATCAGTATTACATGGTTGAATAAAAATAATATAGATTGAAATGAAATGTGTGGCCACATAGGATTCCATTAATATATATGTCAAGTACCACTACCAATTACCATTATGTATGTGATATTTAAAAACCCATACATGTTTTATTTATTCTAAATAAAAAAGGAATATTATTTCCATTATCTATCTAAGTCAATACAACCATCTATAAATTATGAAATGTAATTCATTGGGATAGAACATCCCCAATGTGTGCACAACTATCTATAAAACATTAAGTTCATTTTTTATAAATTTATTTATTTATATTTATATGAATTGCACAAAACAACTATCATTTCATTTAAATTGTGTGAGAGGGTGTGATTTACAATGTCTATATAACTAGATACATGTTGTGTTTTCCTTTTTTCTAGTAAATTTCCCAATATTCCTCGGGACACAACATGTATTACAAGTATGATATATATGTGTAAAATGGGTTTCTAACCAACTGCATTCCATGTAATTACATTCAACTCGTTTTTCTTATTTGGAAGTAAATACAATGCGTATGTTAATTATAATTATGGATCTTTGAACCATTTTTTCAATGACTCGTATTGGGAAAACATTGTTGGGATATAGAGTGTGTATACTAGCTACACAATTTATAACTCAATCATACAATATACCAACTAGAATTTAATATGTGTAATGTAATTACACCACATACTATTATTCCACATGATGGTTCGAACTACGTATATCTTAACCTAGAGTGATTGAATATGAGTATATGGAATAAACCTTTCATTTACATGATATGTATGTTTGTCGTCGGGATTATTTCGTCAAAACCATTAGAAGAGATATTTCATTATTCTTCATATATTGTTTTCATTTTTTGGCTATATTAATATGATATATAATATTTTCTTCAAATTTGTTACAAATAATAAAACACATCAAATGAAAGAAACCAAATTCATAATTGATAAAATAAATGAAATAATTATAAATTAATATGTGATCACTTTTTTATTACTTGATGGTTCTAGGGTGTAGCAGAATTGGTAAGGTTTATTCCCCTCCCCCACCTACCATTTTTATCATTGATTTATTTTTATTCGATTCTCAAAATTTTATGAATTCATACCCAAAACAATAAATAATATGATTCATCACATATTAATTATAACTAATTTGTAGGAAATAATTTCATTGACTTGGTTTCCCTTCATCATTTAGTATTATGGGTAATTTTTTTGTATCGTCATTATGAAGAAGTATTAAAAGTATAATATCTTTTGTTGTATCCACATGTTCTACATGAAACATGAGATATCAATATTTTCACTCTGGTTTGCAGTATAGATGATCCAAATGTCTGACATCATTTTTCCTTATTATAAAAAGAATAACATTCTTATTTTTGGATTATGTGTAGTTATGTTAGTTTACAGAGGATGGTGTAGGATGATTTATTCAAAATCATGATATTTTTATATAGTTATTTATCTATTGACAAGAGGTAATTCTGTTTAGTGAAATGTTGTTCACAAATAATCATAGAACCTATAAATGATATTTGTTGGGATACATAATTATAATTATAAGTATGTTATTACCCATTTACACTAAAATAATTCCATATTTATATGTAAACCATACATCTAATAATAAGTTGATTTTAATTATTATTTTTACAATTTAGGATGTACTAAAACATGTAGATATAAGATATCTATTATTAAATAAATATATTTAAATTTATTTATAATATATCACATATAATATATCATTTCTATATATACCCTAAAATTGGACCTCTGATATTTCTTAGTATTTTTTAATCATCGAATAATAATAATGATTAATATATATTAATAAATAGATATCACATGTGGATACCACAAAAGATATTATACTTTTAAAGAACATTAGCATATTCTTAAAGGCTTCTGTATGGTGTAAAAAAAACATTCCCACTCATATTTCACTGATTTATTTCAGAAGAATTTGATATCACATAAAACAGATATGATCATTTTTAGGTAAAACATTTAATGGAAATAAATTTCATAACATTCAATTAAAAATTAATTGAAAATTTTTTCAATTTATAAAATATAACTTGTTGGAAATATAATTTAAAAAAACATTTTTGTATCATGATCTGAATGAAATTATAAATTATTATATCATTTCATAAAAATATACAAGAATAAATCAATATCTATTATAGATCCACAGTAAAACACAAATGGTTAGTTAGATCATGTATCAATTATCCTCACACATCTTAGGGTAATATGGGTCCAGGTCTTTGCGATTTCATAGATATTTTGCAAAGGTATAATTGAATTATACCCCAATAAATAAACATCAAGCCATTATCATGTTTAGTATCAGTTTAATAATCATTCCATGGATATGTATAACTAATACATGCTAATAATGTTTGTCTTATAATACCCACCTAACTACCTAGGCTACCTTGTTTTTCAATGAAGTCAATAATAGGGGAAATAATTCATCTCTCTCTAGTTAACCAATTATCAATCAACAAACCCCATATCATGTCTTCATTCATAAAATTACATTTCAAAACCCATCATGAAATTTTTTTCTTCAAAATCATAAATTTTAAAAAAAGCATTTTTATTCTAATCAATAAACATTTCCTTTCCTCTTTTCTCAAGAGTAATTATAAAATAATTATTCATCTCATTCATTTCAATTTCTGTTCACTTGATTGAAAATAATCAAAAATGAAAATCAAATCCCAGTTGGATGAACACACAAACCACCCCATTTTGAAAACAGTAATCAATAGTCTCAAATATCATATTGAATATCAATTAAAGGTTTGGTTCAAATCATAGATGAAAAATAGTTTCATTGGATTTTAATTTCCCTACAAAATCATATAACTCAATAATGTTTTCATTAACCACCCTCATGATATCCTAAATTATAGTATTAAAAATATATATAAACTAATGAAGAATACTATTAAAAACTACAAAATTTATTATTTCATTCAATTAAATGATCAAGAACCCAATAATCGATAATTGAGAGAGAGAGAGATGAGGAAATAAAAAATCATAAAGTGAAATAGTTGAGACGCAATGTAAGATATTCAACACCTAATTTAGCTCTTTGATCCACTAAGATTCTAGGATACATATTCCAAAAATACATTAAAGATATCCTTCATTTTCATAGGGTTTAAATGAGATTTTAATGGGGATACATTAGAGATAAAATAATTTTTTGGTAGTTATAATCAGGAAAATGGGAATAATTAATTTATGTCGTGTGGTTTGATTGCACTGTTTTTCAATCATTATTCCCACAATGCTCTCCTCTCTTGGATTATAATAGGTTCTCATGGTTGGTGAAAATGGAATGAAATAAATGAATGGACCATGTAAAACTTATTAATCTAAATTTATGTGGTTTTTGGGCAAGGATATATTGTTTTTAATATCCATGAACTAATTTTTTCATAATTATATTGATATCCAATTCCTGTTTAATAATTTTCTGGGTAGACCTAAACTGCTTTACCTAACCATGTACTAGTAGTTTACAGTCCCAGAATCCCAAAAATGATGTTGAAATTCACCCAGAATAACCCATGAAATGAACAAAACAATTTATTGTAAAAAAAAATGTAATGTATGTACCATAAATCACAAATCTTGATGTTACATTTCTACCCACATGAATTGTTTTCACCCCAAAAATCCTCATCAAGAAGACTTATCCACAAAAATATAAGTCTATTACACTCTCATTAATTTCTATCACATCCATGTCTCATGAGAATAAGAACCATGCTTCCAGGAAACTCAAATCAAATGTATAGACTTCCCACACCGAACCATTCTCAATGAATCAACAATAAAAACTTGATACTCAATCACAATCATGTAAGATTCCACATCTATTTCATTGAAATTTAAAAATATATATGCATCAAAAAATATATATTTTTATCTATGTCATATGAATAACAACATGGATAGATTTCATCAGGTTTGAAAAATTAATATAGTATGATATCTTCCCAATCTGCTAAACAATATATTCTATTCACACATATCTCAGTAAAAAATTATCTTATTTTTTAAGCTATCAATAACCCAACCAAGGTGAAACTCTCATAATTACTTTTCTAAAACTGGGAACTCCAAAGGAAATCAATAAATATACATATAATATTTATATAGGTTATTCTCTATTACAAAACTCTATTGAGTCATCAGGATAATTTTCATCTTATCGTGGACTAGGATAGGTCATATAAAATAAGTTTCACAAATATTTAACAAATGGAATTCATATTTATAGGGTTAGTTATAAAAGGCTTCAAAGGGATAAATATGAATGGATGAATAGAATCTATTATTGATGGCAGACATGAACATCACCAAATAGAAATATATATCTCCTCTAAATTCATAGATATATGAATTAATTATATTCTCCAAAATCTATATAAATAGTTCTAGATAAATATATTTTTGAGGATGATACACCATGATTAACCATACAGACATCCCCATCATCTCACGGATTCTAACAAAAACCTGTTATGTGAACCATGGATCACTCTTATAAGAAATAGTAGATGGAAGACAAAAAAATCATATAATCACCTAAACCTTTTGATTTCATGTCCTTTCAATGTTTATGATATCACTAATGGTATTTATATGATATTATTTCACATTTCATTCAATAACAACCAAAAAAATTCCAGACTTGAGTATGACATAGATTCCTAGCACCATATTCCATTGATATATCTTCCAAAATCAATGTCAAAACTAAATTGGGATAATGAAATATAGAATGATTTTGATTCTCATACTTGATCTGTTGACATGTATAACAACAAGAGACAAAATAAAGGAAGTATCACAGCATATCTAGCAACAATAATCTAAACCCCAAATCATAAAATTAATCTGGAATGGTTTAACAACCCAAAAAGAATGATACAATCACACAACATATCCTTCCAGTAACATGATCATGAAACATGATGCTTCATGAAGAAATGGATGCCTTTTGATGGTATTGATAATTCAATGTTTTTCATCCCATAATATAAATATTCTAAAAATTATAAAACATCATCATCGTGATATTAATCCTAGAGTATCAGCAAAATAATATATTATTTTATCAAGACACACTCATAAAATTCCATATACTGATCCTTCGGGACATCCAAATGCATGTAATAAAAAATATCCATCCAATTCCACTACTTAGAAACACCTTTATTTCATGGAATATAGTTTCCTTCTCAATGAATTATTAATATGTTTCTACTTTTGTGGGTGTATAAAATATCAATGTCAAAATATTGATGTTAATGAAATCATTTCCCATGAAAAATACTCCAATATATTCATGAAAATAATTGTCTTTTGATTTTTTGATCATATTAAATGGGAAACCTCTCTATAAAAAGGTAATATTAAATTTTAATAAGATAATACATGAGAATTGTGAGTTTGTTATTCATTGTGGGATAGTACTTCTCATGTGTTTGAATATTTCATCAACTTTATGTCACCACATCATCACCATACATGATAAAATAACTGAAACCTAAATTGGATGAATAAAAAAACAACATTTCCCTACACTTCCATAGGAAGAGTAAAAAATATATATAAAGTCCAACAATGAATCCAATAATTAATTAATATCTAAAATTTTTAATCCAAAATTTAATTCTATTCCAATTGAGTTACATATATCAATGGGGAACTATCGTGGAGAAATATTTCCAACACCAGTGGTAATGACCTAACAACCCTAAGAGGCACCGAATCTCATGTATCATTCATGGGTTTCTCTGCATACCAAACAACATTCACCATCTTAGGATAATTTTATTTTTTGGGTTTAGATACCATCGTCCCCATTGATATTATTTCTTGGATATATATTTATGACTTTTATACCCTATAATAATGATGATTATTCCACATCATACCCAAAACTACACAAAAATAAACAATATAATCCTACATTTTTTACTATTAACCAAGATTTCATCAATGAATTACGTTTTTTTAAAATCGAGATATTTATGAAAATTTTTATTCATGAACAACACAAATAGAGTAGGGGAATTTTTTTGACCGAATAGATAAATATGATACTCCTAATGTCCATACCTATACATGAATTCTGTATTTGTGATATATGACTCCATGAACATATAATTTTGATTTCCAAACCAACGATAAATATTTTAGAAGCACCTAGAACCTTAATATAATAATAATATTCATAAAATCAAGGTAATAAATAAATTTTCTTGACCATTAACCAATTTACATTTCAGTAATCACCACATAATTGAATTGTTTCATCAACCTTAATATATAAAAACACTGGTGTTGTTCAAGGAGACAAATGGTTAAATTAATCCTTTGGATATCAAGTAATTCAAATGATCTTATATATCATTTAGTTTAGATAGTTTCATATGGTACGATGTAATATATATCATATAAGTATTTGGAACTTTGTTGACATAAATCTACATCTCCCTGTTCAGTAGTAGACCATAAAAGGACAAGGGAAACAATTATAGAATGAATTCAGAAATTATAAGAATTCTACTCTAAAAATATTTTTGATATATATCAATATAAAATGATGATTTCAATCTACCCACCTCTAGAATAAGTGGTTTGAATCATCTAGAGCTCAGATCTTAATCCCCTTATAAAACCTCTAACTCTCTATTGCGGTAAGTAAAAAACAATCACTAATGATAGAGTAAGTACAATATTAGTGATCCACCAACAAATCAATTCTGAGAATTATGTATATATAATTCATTTAAAAAACCATGAAATTTTAGGCATGCAAGATTTTTATTAATGAGAATGAATTATATGGTCATTGGAGATCATACTCCTTATTCATTCCAAGAGGTATTGAAATATTCATCAGATATGTTATGATTTTTTGAGGAATATTTTACATGTTCATGATATAATTTGATATTTTAGAATGAGGTGAATCGGTAACCAATAAGAAAGTCACTAAATATAAAACTACAGTAATGGTACCTCTCACTATCACATGGAAAACATATATTCCCACCATAGACTCACCCATTGTTTGATGTTTCTTTATTATTTATTTTCGTGGTTTTAACCCCATTGTTATTGGAAAATCATTCTTTATTTTATATCCTCTCAACACTGATGAACCCATATCAATATTAAGATAATTAAAAACATGGAAAACAATTTTAAAATAACCTAATATTTCTCATGATCCATATATCGTCATTGGATTCATAAATATTAATTCATTCACCCAACCATGACACATTAGAATCATGTCATTGGTCCATTAGTAGATACTAAAGATATTTAAAAGAAAGGATGATGTTCCGGATCCCCACCAATGTTTCCACCATGAGACTCGTTTTTAATTCTCATACCATTGTATAAGCTACTAAAACATCTTCTATTAGTATTAAGATCAATCATCAACTCGAAATTTATAACCATTACAATTTCCAATATTAAATAACAATATGGAACATTACTATATGATTTTAGATTAAAAATAAATTTATGATACTCTATATCTAATTATATAACCATATAAAAACATAGTGTTTTATTATTCTTATTTGAAAACATCTCATATGATAACAGAAAAATTTCAAAAAAAGATTGGAATATTGAGATACTAAAAATTCCACTTAATAATGGTTGAGAAACTCCATAGGAATTTCTAATAGTGTAAATTATTTATAGAATTTCTCTGAAAAAATTTCATGAAACATTTAAACTCTATACCCCTATTATTAATTTGTTAAACTATAATATCCCACAAACTTTTACTTGACCCTAATGGATTGAATATAATACACATCCCCTAAATAGAATTTAGTGTCTCCATGAACATTAATAATTTTTTCAATCCTTTCTAACCAATACTCCACCTCAAGAGTATCAATTATTAACAATAAATTTAGAGGTTTCTAAAAAACAATACCCGAGTGATGATATTAAATAACCTCCCATAGAGGTTTCTACTCAAATGGTTGTGTGGTAAAAGCTGTAGATCCACATATAGGAGAATAAATTTCATGAAATACTACCAATATATGGGTTTTTCAATTAGAGGGATTTTTTCAGACTATTCTTGAACAAATCATTACTAAATTCTATTAATTCATCAACATGGGGGCGTGATACAAAATAATATTAATAGAAAAAAAGTAAACATCATTCATGATAAACAAGAATATCAAATGTATCAATCAGAATTTGACATAGTAACAAAAATATGAAATCATATTCTTGTAAAAGAACAGAATATGATAAAATAAATCCTCAAAAGTATCTTCTTATATCCACCCATGGTATAATTAGGTTTTTTATCATTAAATTATTTCAATCAAGCTATCATAACCTACTCTTATAGTACTAAAAATCCTACCCACAGTCTACTAGGACATCTCATACCATATAATGACTTGTGAGAAAAGATTTTACCTCCATTCATTAAAAATATTCATGAACTAAACTAGATAAAAATTATAACTAGTAAATAAATCAACATTGAAATACCCTAGAAATATTTCTCAAAATCCAAGAACGAGGAACAATATCCTTGGAATCAAAAACAAAAAAGGGGGAATTATTTCATAAAAAATGATGAAATATATAAAAATAGAGGAAATAAACCACACTCCGATGGTATTCCAAAACACTAATCCATATAAAAATTCCACATGTAGATAAAATCAAGTAAAAATTGGTACATCAAACCATTACTTCATAGTACGTATAATGTCATTAACATGAGGTCTCATATAAAAATTTGTTCTATAATCACTCTACATAACATCACCAACTCTCAATGTTCCACTAATATAGGACACCCATCAAACTAATTATTGATTTCCCTTTTCATTGACCTTAAAAATGAACATATAAATATTCTCAATGGAATATTTAGGGTCGGAGGAACATCATCCATGTATTATTTCACCTAAATATTTCATAATCACGATATATTAAATAATAAAAATATTCTCAATTTTATATAAATATTGGAATGAAAATATATATCACAATATTAAATAAATAATTCATTACAAATATTTTCAATTGAATGAATAATGTTACTATAAAAGTTTGTTTCCAGCTAAAGAAGAATTTTGATCATATTGGCCAAAATATACATGAGCAAATCATTTCATTAACACTTCAATGCATAGATCATTTTCATTCCAAGGACCATAAATATAACTCCCAGGTGTAGTATGATAATTTATCATGTATTCTAATATTACTAATTGAAATACAAATCCAAGTGTGCACACATATTTAGATCTCATGCCTAGGACAAATAATGTTCCACTATATTGAATTCATTCCATTCTGTCATTGATTTTAATATCTTTGTCATCATCATTCAAAGGCTATCAAGAGTAAATTCATTCCAAGGATACATTTCATGAACATCTCTACTAAATAGACAAGATACTATCAGAAATATATAAATCAACAATAGTGAAATGAATTTATCCCAAACCAATTCTTCAATTATAATTCATGTAAACAGATATAATGATTTCAACCATTCCATTCCATTTATAAAAAAGGTGTCAAAAGGAATTTATAAAAAACATGGCTCTTAAAACAGTTCAATTCATTTGAAATCCCAAAACATAGTATACATTATTTTATAAGATTCAACATAAATTCATTCTTTATGTAATTCATATGAATTTAAAATAACATTCTTGAACATAACATATTATTTGAGAATCCATGCCCCAGAAGTTCAACACACATATCATTCCATTTTTAAAACAGTAATCAAGTGTAACTGATCATTCACAAAAAAATCATCATAAATCCAAATCAAATAAAGCACGAAACCATGTTCTTAATTAATTGGAATTTATTTATTATCCCTCCAACCCTAGTTGTGGTATCATCTATTAGTCACAATGGATCCAAAATTGGAAGGAGATAAAGGGTTAGAATCATTCCATGATGAAGCGTAGAACCACATTTCCAAAAACCATGTTTTGCATCTATGAACTGGACAACGATACAATTAACTAAAATTGGGGAAAACATGGGTAAAATGAAATTAAAATTATAATTTGGATACATACGCAAAAATAAGTCAATAATCAATTCTATCGATGTGGGTTCAAGGATGGAAGGTAAAAAATATCCAAGTCAGAGACTCCATTGTTTTAAGGTTCCAATTATGTTCAAGGGAGGATATATTAGAGTTAAAAGGGAGATTTGGGCAATAAAATTTTATTGTGGAAAAAATTAATTCTCATTATATGATTTTTTTGGTTTCCCAAACAAAAATCTAACTATCCAACCCTTTTAGGGTCTAAGAATATCACAATGAATATTTTTCTGTGTTACAAAAAATGTACGACAACCATAAATAAAATTACTTTTTGATTCAGACTATTTTATGGGATGACCAACTAGTTTTTACTAACCATGGTCCAAGCCATGTACACCCCAATTTAACTCAAATTCAATTTGCATGTTTTTTTTGGAAGGCAGAAATGGTTATCACAAACCATGAGCAAACTGTTCATAGGCCTAGAAACCTAAAAACCTACCAAATTAAACAAAACCACCCCATGGATAGACTCCCACATTGGTAGATAAAGTAATGAAATATAACCACCTAAAGACAAGAGTCTTTATTTTTCATATTAAATTCACTAACTGGGGAAAAACTATTTATTTAATATTCGACTCAAAATATTCAAAAAAATAATAATTTTCGATTAAATTCATGAAATAAAAACTACATGAATTATTTTTGTTCCTCAATCTAGGTGAAACGTTACTCTCTTATAAAATTAAATTATAGTTAAAGTGAGATTATTTATAAACATAGTGTTACACACACAAAACTAAATTATTAGTGTAATTACAGATCCTGACTATGATATAGTCTTAGAATCTCACAACATATCAAGGAATAAAAAGAAAAATTAGAAAATGTCATAACGATTAAAAAATCAACTGAAGGTTTAATATGTAATAAATTACCTTTGACACAATATCTCATAATTTAGGATTTTTACATCTATAATCAAATTCTATGAGTGAATAAAATTCTTTTAATACCAAGAATAATGATGTTAATAAACTATTATAGCCATGGAATTGATCATATAGTTCCATTTTAATCAAAAAAATTAATATCATCTTATAATATAGTAAAGTAGAAATAATTTATTAAATTATCTATTAATGTTGAATCCTTAAAGATTTACCCAGAATATCCACCCTCAATAATATAATATTTCATCATGGTTTTCATCAAAAAGATTATGTAAAAAATTAATTTTTTAGATTACTAATAATCTCATATCTATAGAGAAATACACATGTCCATATATTCAACAATCCAATGACAAAAAATGTGTGGAATTAAAATTAGAGGGTTTATGATTATAACCTCATATCATGAATATTTACTATTTCAAAACGTCATGAGTGGAATCCTCTTCTTCTTATGGGCATGAAATTGATAATTATATAAACATCATATATTTCATATGATAAAGATTTTTATAAACCCTAAGAAATATGTCTAGGAACATATTTATATAAAATTAAGTTTCCCATAACAACATAGAATAATGTTATAGTTATAACGAGACATTCAATTATTGTGGATTATCATATTAATAATATATGAAAGAATCATCATAATGTGATAAGATATTTTTTAATGTTTGTATCTCTGACTATATAGGTAATCATATTTACAAAGTTTGTTGAAGTGGGTGAAATAAATACAAAATCAATCACTATCATGGTGTAGTACCCATAATCTAGGAAATGAAAATAAAAATTAATCTCAAGCATAGTAAAAACAACAATAATGGTCAAAAATGTTTTGACACCCATTGGTCATTGTGTGACCAACTACCTTTTCTACAAGTTTTTTCTCATAGATTATGTGTTACTATTCAAACTCCCATTACCATATAGAGATAATTACTTATTACTTATTTATTGAAATTATAATATATAAATTCATCAATGGAGTCACACAAACATTACTCTAACACTCACTCAATCCCCAGAACACCTCATGTGCCTTTGGATATGTCCAAAAAATTATCACCTTTAGATACTGAAATCCTCAGATTCATGATTTGAATTGTCATTATTGAAATCTCCCAAAACCAAGATAAATATTTAAAATTTCCACTCACATCAATAACAAATAAATCAATTGGTCATTGAAAAATACACCACCATAAAAATTCTTCACCACGACATGTTGTGGTGGTCATTTAACCATTACTCAGTACATAACTGTATAATCATTTTACCTCTAACCAATCATGTTATATATCATAATGTCAATCTTTCGTCCACTATGTGACTCCAAAAATATATAATGAAATATCTAGATGACGAGTTACCCGCTAATTAGTAGATCCCAACACATTGTAAATGATCAATAGAACTTTTTATCCCAAGACACAAGAAATTCTTCAATAAATATATTCCCATTTTTATGGTTCTCTTTAACATGATACATTTCTCATAATGTATGATTTAAAATCATGGTTCTCTCTAATATAAAAATAACTCATCACAATGAACTTCAAGTGGTTCGTTAATGCACATGATGAAATTTTCACCTCAATATACCAAACTCAATTCTAAAACACTGGTTGTTCTTCTACTGGGTGACCTTTCTTAGAAACACATGACCTATCTCCTTGGTACACTATAAAATCTAACAATAAATATTAATAAATTAGTAGTGGTATAAAATGTCCTTCTAAAATAAAAAATTGGTGTCTAAAAAAAATTGAATGTTTAATTCCATGGTCCGGTCATCAACCACCAACACTATCCAACATACTCTATCCATGAGAATTGGCACACCTAAATTATTTCCAAAAATTAGATCACAACAAATTCATTAACAATTAATATTTTGGGGAAATAAAACTATATAACACTTCATTTGAATCCCAATAATATAATATAACATGGAAGTTTAAAATAATGTATTTACATGCACAATGTAATCTTCGATCCCTATTGACCGCTCTCAAACTAGCCTCACATCATCTATCACTATCTTGAAAAGAGATTCATATGTCCATACAAAATTTTATGCTACCAACCATAGGATAATCTTTATAATTTCCTAACCCAACAATAATAATTGTTATCTATAGAGTACATCTTCATTATTTCAAAACATAACTACTATATATTTCATACTTTCTCATGTAAAAGTGGAAACATGAATCATCAGTCGGAACCTATTCCTTTCTTACATGGAACATCATCATAAATATGTAAAAAATATTACGATAATAATTTAAATACCATTCTTTTCCCTATGTTATACTCCACACTATATGGATTCCTTACACCATTTATTTGGTAAACCACGAAACAAGTTCAATCACCGTATGAATATTACTCCTCTCAAGCCATCTTTATCACATAGCTAACCTCACTTATCACATTGTAATATCAGATAAATCATACCATGGTAATATATTTCATATCTAATGTGTCCACTTTCCCTAGAGAGACACATTCCACTATCAATGAGATATTAGAATACCATACTCAATGTTTCCACTTTATATTTATTGGTCTTCATACAAAACATAGATACTAACTAATCCAAAAACAAAATAGAAAAATTTTATTACTACAGTTCTTCTTCCACCACATATAAAATATTTCTCAAAAAATATATATCAACCCTCACTCTTAAATTCTCAGGGAAGATTAAATCTCAATGAACCATCTAGTTTTTACATAGTACATACTACAACACCTAATCGCATAACTCGTCTTCAACTCCACATACTCAATTATAATGGTACCTATACTCCCACAAAAAATTACTAACCATTCATTCCTCTCATGTTATTATCAACTATTTATAATCACTTCTGGTATATCCTTCCCAATAAGCATGTGATATCACACTCTAACAGGTCCTAATTTGTAATGACACTCAATAAAGTATTTTTGTAAAACCATATGAATATTCACACACTATATCCATCAATGATCCATCCTTCAAGGATCATGATCCATTTTCTCATCAGGAAAAAGTTTTCAAAAAATACATTAATGAATAAAACCACTCATTCTCTCTAATCCCAATCGTGACAGAAGAATTACTCTAATCACATTATCAATTGAAGAAACAAGTAATTACACATAAATTTCCTTCTTATCATCCAAATGGTTACAAAAATCCTCGGGAAATGTATGAATTATCAAAATAAATCATCAATAATATCTTTCCAAGATTGATTCATAAGAATGGAATGAAATTCATCAATAAACCCTGAGGGATTAATATAGATATATTGAAAATAGTAACATTATATTTATTTATTAAGAAGAGTATTCCATAGAATAAAAATAAAAAATCTTCAAAAAACACTCAATAGTTCATCTAATTTGAATACAATCAAAATTATATATTGGGAAACTCCTCATAGATTGTGTTGGAACATTAAATAGGTAATTCTTATATCATTAGTGAAATTAGTTTCCTGTAAGAAAATAAATTTCATGTGAATCCTACAGGTGAAATTTTTTACATGAATGGATATAATGAAAACCTCGACTAAATATAAAATCTATATATAAATACATCAGAAAACACAATATTTATCATAGTAAATAGTACAACTATAATTGTGAAAACCAAAAATAGTAATCTCAAAACCCTAGTAAACAAAACTTCACACAGAAATATTATATATGAATTATTATTCTAAGGTTCACTATAATCATTGAAATGTAAAAATTCAATTTCCATTATAAAAAAATAGTAATATATATCATAATATTCTTTAAAATAATTATGGTATTTTCTATAAAAAATTATTGGTCAATGTCACAACCAACACATAACTGAATATTTGGTGCACCTCCCCATATGATAGATCATGTTAACTAGAGGTTATGATCTGAATCATATGTTTGGGAGAATATACCCTCAAAATAATATTCATAAATAATAATAAAAATATCCATTATATATCCAAAATAGTTCAATATACAATACATGAGTTTATAAACATAGACATGCTATATCAAATGTAAAGTAGTTATACAAGTAAACATATAATGTAATTGGTCATAGTGAGAAAACATATATAAGTAAAATAAATGAATAATATATATAGTGTCTCTTATACCATCCCCATGACGCACCTTATGCTGTCACAAAAAATCCACACAAAGATTCTCAAGAATGAATCCCTGTATAACCAGGAATTGGATATTAATAATAGATATAAGGATTTTATATGAACTATAGTTCCCTTGTTATTGAGTCATGATTATTATTTTCTAAATTATTTTTTAAAAAATCAATTATCGTCATTCCATGATGTCAACATTCTTGTTAATGATTTTTTAATTCCCAATATTAATGACAATAAAAATAGTTAGCAAGGAAGACTAGAAAAAATTCTATGTTTCTAAGCTTATTGTATAGAATAAAAGATCCCATTAAAGGTATCATTGTTAAATTTTTATTTTTGAATTATATATAAGGATTGAATAACTAACATTTGATTTAGATAAATTATTGGTTGGTTAGGTTAATATATATCCCATGTATAAAGTGATGAATTCATAAGTATCATAGGTACGAAAGATGATATGATGGAAAACATGGATGTTAATTTTATATTCCTAATATTGTGAAATATATATAATTATATTTCATGTAAAAAACTCTTTAAATGTTATTTTTTGGTAGAAAAATATTTTTCTATAATATGATGTTAGTGATGAGCTCATATTCTCTAGGTTTTGATTGATATAATTAATGATGGGTTTATGCTATTAAAAATTACATAGTATTATCCGATGTACTTATAAATATTATTGAGGAGTATAGAAATAATTTCTTGATATTGAGAACATGTGTATGGATAACTAAATAATTATAATACTTATGTTATGTTAACTACATTTTTCTAATACATGTTTAAAAGTTTTTCAATAACATCATAATGGTAATTTAGGATCCCCATGAGGAATGCAATGGTAGTTATTCTCAATATTAATGGATTCACCAATCCGTGTAATGGGTATAGACCATTCATGTAGTGGTAATAATGAAATCCAGAAGTACATGTAACACTAATTAACTTGTTACACTAGCTATGTTATAGTATCATGACATCAATATAAATTTAACTCATGAACTATATAAAGCTAACCTATGTGTAAAATGTTATACATAATGGTCACTAAAATAACTACAAAAACGATAAAGGTAATATTTAAATTATTACTGTTGTATAATTTTAACATTGAAATATGAAAATTATATTAGTAAACTATATAAATTTTGACATTTTTTATTTCACAGTGTTTTGAGTTCATCAGTTCATGTACGGTGGAATTTTCCAGATACATGAATGTAATATGGACTAATATAATGGTCATATGGACCTTCTTAGGGGTATTTTTGATGTTTTATAATTGTTTTATATAAATTTTATAATAATATTTGGAATATCTAGAATTAAAATATTCTATAGAAATTTTATAATAATCATGTCGATTTAACAACCTTCATTAAATATTAACACATCCTGATTTGAATAAGACAATCAAGATTCAATAAAAAAACTAAGATAGTGAAGGTATGGAAATAATTTCACAACTAAAATATAAAGAGAATATAAATTATATAATTATAGGGTGTAACATTAAAATGATTATTAAATGAACGAAAGTTCTATATTGATGATCACAGCAAGGTTACAATTCCTCTGTGAAGAATAGAGAGGCTTAACCACACACTAGATTTTGAAATAATAATTTTAATAATTAGTACATCCATGTTATAATATAATATTACATATAACAATTTTTTATCATGGGAGAATTTAGATGTTGAATGTGTTTAAATAGTATGCATTTCTATTAGAAAATTTAAATATAGAATAAGACCAAGTTTTTTTAAATATATTATGGAGAATTTAATATATATGAGTCTCCTTGAAGATTTAATAATATTAATAATTGAATATGATTTATTTTAGGTGTTTATGTATATTATATTTTTCTTGAATGTAAATTTAAATATTGTGAATGATATTCCCATATAATGAATGTATAATCTATGAGAAATAAAAAAAATTGTTCTATCGACATTATGTATAATATATATATTTTGATGTGGAAAGAATAAGATTTTGATGGAACAAGATCTTCATGTATCTCTATAATATGTCATTTCTATGGTAAAATAATGAGGTCAAGAATTATATCCATAGGTTCTTGTCTATGCAGTGCCCAAATAGATTAAGAAAATTAAATTTGAGGATTCAACATCATTAACTATTAATAATATTTAGTCCAATGATTAAAGATAACCATACAATATTATATGTTATAGATGCTTAATGAATAATTGAGATAACCCTTATTATTTCTACATAAATGAGGCATAAATAGAGATTACTATTAATGAGGAAGAATATCAATTAAACTGCCCAGGATGGTCATTATTTTTCACTACTAATCTATATAAGGAAGAGAAATTAAATTCTTGTTTTATGTAGGAATTCATAAACAATAAATCAATTTCTAAATCTCTAAAAAGTCATCTCCAGGATAATAAGTCCGTGATTGTACCCTTTGTAAAGAACTGTATATTTCAAATTATAAAATTGATAAAACAAATTAATTTCATTATTTAGAATTATTATGAGTTTTATAAAGGGCATTTTATTTTGATATATGTCTTTGGATCGTTTTATGACCACACTTTGGTCTAGAGATGGGAACATTGAAATAATTTATAAATTTTGTGTATTTAGGTGTTATTTGAATTTTCAAGTAATATTTAATATTTATGTTATATAATATTAATGTATTTATAATGGTTTAGTTTGTTATATCATTTGAACATAGAATTGGATTCAGTTTGGAACATTATGATTGTCGTTAGAAAGTTGGGTTTTTATAAAGTAAGGTATAAACCAGCATCATTTTTTGGTACATTAGATTGGATTTTAAAATGTTATTTTAAGGAAATAAATTAATTAAATTTATCACAACACTCCCCTCGACCATTTTTTCTTCATAAGCATGGAAGGTGCTTTGATAGGTATTCTCCCTGGAGCAATAGACTAATCATGAGGTTTGTGGGATGGTGGTTCCATGAAAATTAACCCATAGAGACCATTGAGACCTGATAGTGGTGCATCATCTTTTAAGAGGGTTTTTCAACATGATTCTTCATTGTTTCGTCGATTAGGCCGCTAGTTTTTTATTTTTAATCCTCAATCCCCACATATTTGTTTTTTATTTTTAATGCCCTTTAATGACTACAATATTCCTCATTATTGGTGATGTATTCATAACAAAGGAACATTGTTGTTTCAGAAGGTTCAAATGTGTTTCCTATTCATAAATCTTAATCACATGGTTTGTGGTTTTAATAACGAATTCTATGTGTTCTTCCAGATCATGGAAGATAGATATTTTTAAAAAAACATGCGTTTTAAATGGAGTAAAAATCATGTATTTGTACCTAGCCAATTGGGTGTGTATTTAGGCATATGCATACATGGAATTACACAATGTGCACATGATGTAAACGCAATGTCGTGTGACATGTCAATGTCACTATGTAAGTGGGAGGACACCCCATGAGTTGGGTGGCATGGAAATATTAAAGTAAAAGACTAGACCAAGAAATGCCTTGTCCATGTAGTGTTATATATCTAGACAATGGGTTTACCTTGACTATGCAGAAGAACATGGAAAGGCATGATATTTGGGATTATACAAAACGTATCAAGCCAAAGAAAATGTACATCTACATTGACATCCATTAAGGGGTTTTCGGTTATTTCGTACCCATGAGTAAAAATTTTACACTAGAGGAGGCAATATTGATTTTTTCTATATAGAAAATGATGGTGGAAGATTTGGTTAATTGTTAGGACATATAATAAAAATTTCATGGTAATTAAGTTTTGGAAAATGTATTTTTCATCAAATAAGTGAATTAAACAATGTCCTAATAGTGATACATGGTATAAGAACAATTTTAGGGTCAAAAAAATTATTGTATGATAGAACATGGGTTTACGAGGCCTCCAATTGTTGTTGGAGTAGAGGTATCCTTTTTTTGTGGAAATGGGATTATACTAGAGGTGATGGATATTTTGGGATTATAGACAAACCAAGGGTTTCTTATAAAGTGGTAGGGATTGTGGATATCTCTCTTATAATTTTTACCCTCTTTTATGCCTCTAAAACCATGATATTCTAAATTATATGTTGCGGGATGTGTTCCCCCCTGAGACTGGAGTTGGCCTCAGTGTTTATTAGGATCAGATATTCAAAACTGAGTCCCCCTCTTATGTTCTATTCTATAGAATATCAATATTAATTCCACCACATTTTTTTTATTATGAGGTTCCAATAGTGGACACCAAAATTTATGTGTTGATCTAGAGGGCCAATTTGTTTCCAGATTTATATTTTTTTACAGAGCAGATAGACATTTTTTGGATAGAAATTGGTTTAGTTGTCCCCTTAGGACCCAAACTATTTTTTGAGATAATGGGTCTAAGAGGTTGTAAATGTGAGTGGTCATTCATATGTCCCTGATTATGTTTCCCATTATTTTGTGTGTGTTGAGACTTAGATAACAGCAGCACAGATATTGTGATATGGTCATGTTGCCACATTATGGGGAATAGTTACATGATATGGACTGATTTATTAGAGATAGTGTTAGACATGATACACCACAGGAATGGTTATTAATTTCATGAATTATTATCCACATTAGTGGTTTAAATAGTTGGACATGATGTTACTATGTGTGGTACCATATGTCAGACATGAAAATAAGCATTTGTGGATGAGGGATTTGGTATTGACTCTCAACATGTATGGTTTTAGATGTCAGACACGACAGTCCACATCCATCCTTAAAAATGCTAGAAAATATTTTTCATTCTGAATGCATAATATGGTGTTAATGTCTATTCTTATTGATACTGATGGTTTTATTCATGTTTGTTGATTAAAGAGATTGTTTAGGAATGTTTTATTTTGTATTTTTTTGAGAGTGATGGACATTGTATTTCAAATATGTGTTAGAGATGTCAAAATTAGAAATCATGCATGATTAGCATACTATATTGATTATTTGTATGTATAAGGATCTGAGAACTAATATTATTTTTTTGGGGTATTTATAAAAAGATATAGTCTTAACATACATAGAAATTACATTATAGGTGAGGAATACATAAAAAGTATACAAACAGAAACCCATAGACCATATTATTTTCTACCTTTGGAAACATGGGAATAAGAACACTAGTACATAAATGAGCTAAATTATCTCCCACTAGGTTATTATTTAATTGAATCATTCTTGGAAACATGAAAAAAAATTCATATCTTCATAACATCGGGGAAAGGAAATATAAAAATTAGTGATGTTAGATTCCCAGTAATGGTAAACAAGGGAGACATGTAAGAATAAACCTGAAAATAAGGGTATGATAATGTGATCATAAAATTATAATATCATTCCCAATATATCAAATATCATAAATATAAACCATGGGATAAGGTTTTATAGTTCGTAAGACAAGAATAATAAATAAATGAAGAAAAAAACATGAACACAAAACATATTAATTAATATTGTAATCATGGCATAGATAGACATGTGATATCATTCCCCATATAAAGACTCACTGCTAGATATTATCAAGGATCAACTTGGGATCCTCACTTACTAGGAGAGACACACCAACATCCCTATTCTTAGTTCATTATATGTATGGGGTCAGTTTATTTCATCTTCTCATAGTGGATCACAATTCCCAATATTTAATCATCATGTTAAAAACACCTACTAGACGGGATACACCACCATCCCCATTCATTTTCCTTTCCATATAATGGATTGGTTTTCCATTATTCTCTTAGTATATTTGGTTTCACCATCCTCAATGTTTATATTGTCTACACCTATTGTGCAGGACACACAACCATCCCAAGTCATAATCATTTCTGGATATTAGATCAAGTTTCCTCAGATTATTATTGTTGATCAATATCATCAAAATGATTCAAACCATTATCTCATGATATATAAATGATTACCCAATGCATTTTAAGGATATATAGGTTCCACCAATCTCATAATAAAAGCATTCATATATGTTCCACAAGATAACAAATAATTCATCAAATCATGAACCATGAGAAAAATTTGGTTCTATAAATATAATCTCATAATCTAATGAAATTAAATGGGATTCATAAATAGGTAATTATAAATTAACATTTGGAAAAGGAATTTCTAATAATCATTTCATCAATTCCTAACCCATGAAAAGAAGCAGTCTTAACAAGCATAAAACTCTTGGATGCGGAATGAGTTTCATAAACATCATGCCATCAAATAATAAACAATTCAAAGAAGAAAAATGAATCAAAAATTTCAGTTCATTCCCATTAAGATATGATTAATATCAATGGATTCCATCATACATGGAAAATAATTTTGAAATTTCTTTTAAAAAATATTCATGAATAAAATTTCTAGTATACTTTGGAAATGTTTTTTCAAAATTGAAACCCCTTTGAATTCCATTTTATTTAAAAAAACATGAACACATATAAATAAATCATTAAAATCATTTTGGGAACCTATTTAATTGAAAAATATATAAATGAATCATGAAATGTTTTAAAACACAGTTTTAATGAAAACTTTTAATAGAAAAATTTAAACATTATGAAAATAATTTGTATAGAAAATAATTTTAAAACATATAAAATAATGATGAAAATGTTTTCAAATCAACCATACATGAAAAACTAAGGAATTAATAATGATAATGTTTTGAAACCAATTTTCCTTGAAAATTTATGAGTGAATATTGAGAAAGTTTTGAAGAAACATTTTTTCTTGAATAAATTAAATCATATTGAAATAAATTTTCACATGAAAACATATAAAATAAACCTGAAATAATTTTATTCCCATTTTCAAGAAAAAAAATTAAACAAACTAATTTCCAGTATAATAGAGAAAAAATTTCATACAATGTTACTTTGTAATATTATAATGGAAGTTATAACGGATTGATTGTCATGATAGTGGGTAAATACACATATGTCGAACATTCTTTTACACAGTAAAATATTTCGAAAAGTACCTCAAACAGAAACGGAAAATATTATTTTAAATAACACTTTTGAAAATGTTCAAACACTATTTAAATTTTATTTTAATGATCATAGGTTAGTAATAGAATATATTTTCTAATAGTTTAAGAAAATATGGTTTTGAAGGTACTCATATTTCTTATCGAAGAGATAAGTAAATTCATACTTTCATAAAATCATGTTATTTGTTATATTAAACAACAAATAGTGGAAAAATTGAAAAAATACTTGAATAAATAATTAAATAATAGTGGATAATAAATTTACCTAATTTTTTAGAGATATTGATCATAATATATCTTCAATGGAAAAATAATCATAAAACAATAATGATAAATAATGGGATTGTTTCAATAAACACAAAACAAATTGTAACTTGGGATCATACTATCCATGTATGAAAATGAAATTAAATAAATCATAAAATATGATTAAAATATAAATATTTGTAATATATATAGTCAAATACACCTCAAAAAAATAATGTAGTTTCATAACAAAACATATGCCTCAAATAATGAAAATTGAGACAAAACTATCTTTTCAGTTTGGTATCCTTTGAATCATATAACCCATTAAAGAACGATAATAAGTTGGATGTGTAAATACAATAAATCTATGTATAATATAAATATAATACAATAATGTAATTAATATAAATAACACAAAAGATTAGATTGGTGAATAAATCATATGACTTACAAAAATAAAAATTGAGATGAAATCCCCTTACCTTGTGTCTTGACTCTATTTGTCCTTATAAGAACCTCTAATAAATTAAATGGAAGTATAATATTCATATTTCAAATAACCATATTCTTATATATAATTCCATATATGGGTTTGTAATGACTTTATATTACCCAATTTTTTACAATTCTATTGTAAGGTTACGATTTCGGTAATATTAGTTTTGTTTTTTGCATGTGTATTAAATTTTTATATCATTGGCCACTATAATCATATCACATATTAAAGATTTTAAAAAAAGATATAAATATCATTATTATTAAAAATATTTGTATTATAAAAATACATATATTATATATTTATGAAATTGAATACACCGTTAATGGAGATGGTAGGTTGTATGTAATGACGAAAACAACTTCCGTTATATTGATTGAAATATATTATGTAAATGAAGTATATGTAAATTTATATCTTTATATAAAATAATTAAATTATTATTATTATGGAATATATTTCATATAGTTTCAATAAACATATCCTTAATACATTCCATGTACTTTGTGAATGAATCAAATCACTTTTAAGGGGCGATAATCTACACTTCCTCAAACAAAATTATAGTAATAATAGAAGATGGAAAGAATAAGTCCATTTTATAAATAAAAATTAAATAATAATAAATGAACTCTAAATATCATATATTTAATATATAAATTTTTTTGTATCAAAATTTCTACCAAGAGAGGTGGTAATAGGAAAAATGAACACTCATTTTTTGGTGAGATGGTAGTTCGTCAGACACTAAAAAAGTATGTTCATAAACCATTTGATGGAATTTTGTTTAAGTGTAATAATAAATCATAGCATAAAAATACTATTATATGTAGGATATTTGTGTTTTTAAACAATAATGGGAAATTAAATATTTTTTAATTTTGATAATTGAAATAAAATAAAAGATCACGAGAGAGGGTGTTACCTCTTAATCAGGTAACTTCTTCTAGTTTTCACTGATTGGATTATGTGTATCCATTTATGGATAAAAGGAGGTTTAAATATTAAAATTATGGTTTATATTATATTTACTAGATTTATATATGCATAAAAAACGTGGATTTAGAGGTGTATGGATGTGGGAGAGGTGGTAGCCTTTTATAGGGAATAGAAAGGATGTACATGGAATTATTTAAAACCAACTTGGTGTACCAGTTATTTTACCTAAAAAATTCATAAAAACCCAAAAAATAATAATTTATGGTTTATGGACAAACTATTTCCATCCAATGGGTGTTTCAAAGCTGGATATGTCATTTGGGCACTTAAATTAAAGGTTTATTCCATTGTTAAGGTTAATTTTACTATAATAAATGTATTTCATTTTAGTTATATTCCCTAATAATTTAAAAAAAACTATATTGAACATATTATAAATTATACATTATTCTGATTCCAAATGTGGGATCCATTTTTTCCTAATTTCAATTACATAATTTGATGATTTTAATTTGAAATTAATCGCACAGATGGATGGACAATGTGGGGTTTAAAAGATAAAACGTCCAAAAGATTGCTAAGTATTTATACACACTTTTAAAGTGATCTTTTTTATAATGAAATCAATTTTTTTAATTTACAAAATTAACATATAATTTTAATTTCGATGAAACATAAAATAAAATTTATCCTTATAAATAAATTAGTTGAAAAATAAATTTTTAATAAAAATTTAGTATTTTTCACTTATTCATTAAAAAATAAATCTTTCTAGATAATTACCAAAAATAAACCCTAATATAAATGTTATTATTATATTGAAAATTTATAGTTTATTATTATGTATAAGATTTATAAAATTTCCAAAAATAGGTTTTAATAAAGGTACTCCATTAAAATCCATAAAAGTGTTATTTATAAAAATATGGAGTTTTATGCATAAAATTTGGTTTGTTCTTATCATATTTCCAATGAATCTAATATTTTATGTACATAAAAATTATTAGGTTGAATTTTTAATATATAAAATTAAATAATATCTCTTACTAATATTAATTCATTTAATTTATTAGTATAAAACAACTTCATGTGCATAAAAACAAATAATATTTACCTTTATATTTTATATGTTTTAATATTTATTTTTATTAATTTGATACCAATGAATTCATTTTATATTTTTAGAAACCTTATATTTTCAATAGATATTTATCCCTTTTCATAGCTACTGATTTAACATCTAGGTTATAAACATTTATATTAAATAATAAAATTTTTATTAAAATATTATAGTTTTGTAAAACTCGATATTCTGTGTTATGTAAGCTATAGATTGTGTTCTTTGTATCTAAATGGAACCTTTATGTTAAAGGTAGTGTATGATTAACTTGGTATTTCATGTAATAGAATGAAAATTTTGTTATTAAATATATATATATATATATATATATATATATCAATTTTTAGTGTTGCATGAAATAAAAAATATCAAAAATATTTAATTAATTTAAAAAATATTTTTCAAAAAATAATGTGGTGTTATATTATGTCTCTTTTAAAATTAATTTCACCCAAGAAATTTTCTTGTTTATCAATGGTTTAATACTTGAACATTCTTTTTATAAAAACCCACATCGTAAAAATGTATACTAAATATTCCATTTAAGGGAATTTTGGAAGCATTGTAGATTCCCAATGTAATATATAATTATATTTCTACATATGAGATCAAAGGTGGGATGTGGAAATATGGACATGGAATAAAAATATATCTATCATGTTCTAATGTACAGTGATATAAAATTGGTTTTGGTGAAATTTTACAATCATAGGGCCATAAATTAACAATGATCTAATGGGCCATTTGATTCACTAGAAATGAAGGTACTGGGATAACATTATTGGTCTCAAAATAACAAGTCATAATGTTAAAGAATGTGTATAAGAAGATATATGTTCATGATATTATGAAAACATCACCCTTACTATTCCTTGATCTACTTTACATCAATCTCACAAATTTATGGTGAATTTTACATTCATGATGTACTAAAAATCATGAGATCCATGATATACCGTACCATTTTCATCAGTTATCATTATCAAAATATTTTTATAATAGGTTATCCAATTTTATAAATACTTTTATGGTGAGATAATACATTATTATCACAAACATCATTGAAAGTGTTACTTAATAATTCAATAAATGGTAAATACTATAACAATTATGAAAGATAAAAATAAAAAACATTAGAAAGGATGTCATGAGATCTCTTTAACATTAATCCCCCATATATCACTCCAAAAATAAATTCTTATTAAAAAACCACGTTAAGGAAAAGTGGGAAACAATCGTTCACAAAACCAAAACCACTACATGATAAAGTAGATCAAAAAGCTATTAAACAGAAGATTAAGGTTATTTGAATATTCCACTCTATATAATTCATAGTGCAATGTGCTAACATGTGTGTTTGGATCCTCCATGATAAATTATTTGAGATCAGAGATCATCATGTCCATTGTCTGAATGAATTATTCCAGAGATATTTTTCCTTGATTGAAACCCCGAGCAATTATTCAATCTTTCTTGTCTATCCACGCTTCCTGATCCTCTATGGAATCATCATACAAAAATATTTCATAAATTCATTCATATTCATTAATTGAGGCGTTGGGACTCAATTATTTCTTAATCATTTCTTCCTTGGAGTGAAATGTGAGCTTCAGACACTCCCCTACCTCTTCTTTTATTAACATTGTCTCTCTGATTGGATCATTATTATCTCTATCTTGAAAAACATTTCTTTACATGCTTCCACCTTTCTTAAAGGACCTGGTTTCTATTGTATTTTTATGGTATGAAATGTCCTTATGTCCCTTTGTATTTTACATTATACCACAATTCATTTCTGGGAGTCGCGCTTTTCTTTTTACCCTTCTTCATTCTAGGTCTGTGAGGACATTTCCCATGGAAACGATCCTAGCTGTCTGCTGAGATTTGGCTACAGCTATCAACACTTGAATCATCCCCCTCATGTGACATTACTTGATCTTGATCCACCAGACTATCAATGATGTTCTTTATCTCAACCCTCAGGCCTTCAGTGGGTGCCTTCATCCCTAAACAGCTTGCTCGGATTACTGGGGAACCACTTGTTTTACCCTGCAGATGTAGCCTTTAGATAGGTTTGGGATGGAGAATGATTGGGTCTGAGGGACCCAACACACTCCCCTCATCCCCATCTCACTTTACTAGGCACTACATCAGCAACCCGAGGCACCTCTTGTACCTAGTAGGCACATACACCCTCCCGTCCAAAGGCCTCCATTTATCAGGGGGCACCGCATTATATAACAAAGGTGCCTCCTTTGAATTCCCAGCAAGATTGGCCTCCTCGCGAATTCCAGCCTCTATTCCATCAGATTCATTGTCAATTTGAGTTAGTTTCTTCATTTCCACTATAGACCATTTATCAAATATCTTCTCAGAACTAGTTCGGGCATGTTGTTCTTCAATAGCTCTCGGCTCCTTCAACGGTATTCCCAGGTTCTGTTTTAGCCGATCAGACACATCATCCACATTTAGATTTTCAGTCAACCTCCTTCTCTTACAATTTATGGAATCTAGAGGATCAATGATCCCCTTATAATCCCTAATAAAACACAGTTCTATAACATCTTCTACCTTCTCTGCGAGGGTTCTGACCGGTAAATTGCCTACTCCAATGGTGCCATTCTTCATAATATTGGGAGGAAATGGACAGGGTTGACTGGAGAGGCTTCACCGGCACCTATAAACATCATGGCCTATGCGGGAATAGCCTGAGCAAAATTATATCCAGTAGTCGTAATGTACCTTTTGAAGCCAGCAAAGATCTCCCTCAATTTAGATTACAATGGACTCTAGAGGGCCTTTTAAAAACTCAACATCCACACAAATATTGGCTCAACTGGGTGACAGATGGCCTTGGTTCGGGAATCAAAGAAAATGTAGAATCCAACCATATTTCTTATCAAACATAGGATCTTCAGTTTCTAAAATGGAAATGGAATACATGGTAAGGATATCTAGAGTGATGAGGTCAGAGGATCACGTCTCAGGTGAAAATTTAAGGTCCATTGAAATAGAGAGAACCTGGGCCCCTTTATAGAACGTAAAGTAAAGGCCCAAGCATACACTAGGTCATATTCATTTGATAATCAATGCTATAAATGTCTCACATCTAAAAGGCCTTCTGTAACACGATCCTTCGAATTCCAAAAGGAGAAAAAAACTGATCAAACTCATCGACCAATGGATGATCCCTTTTGAATTATGAAACCAACATGAGATCTAGTAATGCGGATTCTTCTACGAACTCCATAGGGGAAATATGAACCGAATGAACTCCATTGACAAAGCATTGAACCTTAGCGATTATATCATTTGGAGGGAAAGGATGAAAGGAGGAAGAAATCGCGAAAATGGAGAAAGAAGGTATACAAGGGAGAATCTAATGGGAAGGAGAAGCAAGATCCCCCTCCCCGACTGAAGGGGTTTGAGGAGGGGAGGCGGCAGCGCAGACATGCCCACCTCCATAGCAGAAGGGTGAGAAAGAGAGCGAGAGCACCCTTTATTTTCACATTCCAAATGTGTGAACACCATCATCATAAATCCTTTTGAAACATGGTAATAACCTGAATTTTCGTAAACCCTTTTATACATTGTAATAACTGGAATATTTGTAAACCCTTTTGAAAGAAATGGTTGTTTCATTATTTTGAAGGTTACTAAATATATTACTTTAATTTAAGAAGTTGTAACCTTCATCCCTGAGGACATAGAACACATTGTCAAAAATTTCTTATTTGATTCACAGGTTATTAATAAAATATAGTTTTCTTTATCTTGGCCAATCATCTCTTTATCCAATATAAAACAAATATTCTAAAAATCATTCACAGATTATGCGTTACCTTCATTTATTCAAAATATCACTTTTATAAGTCCTAATCCCTATTCAAAATATAATTTTCAATCCATTATAAAAAAATATACTAAAAATAAATATATATTTTAGGATTCATATAACATGATATTTGAATACCAAAACATAAATACATCATTCATCCAACATTATTCCTAAACCATTAACCGGCCTTAATCCACATATTCCTTAATACCACTTTTCCTAAAAATTAAATATAAATCATTTATTAATGTTACCCAACCTAATTATAATATTTCTTCTTATGTTTAAGGTATATAATACTAGAAGAGAAGGTCATACCTTTCACATTTCGTTTTCAGTCTCTTAAACATAATAAGTATAACCAATACCCATATTACATTCCTCATTCCAATTATGATAATTCGAAATGGGGATTATATTTGAATAATTCTCTTACTTTCTTCATTGGAATCAATTCAATGTCAACCATGTTCATTTTGGTTATATCTTTTTACTAAAAAATGAAAGAACAGTTTGATAAATTCATATTATAGAAGAACCCCACAAAATCGTGAAAAATAACTTATAGGATAACTGAATCATAGAAATTTTTTTATTGATGACACATTTTCATAATCCTAATTTATACAAGGTTGTATGAACTCTGTTTTGGAGCTTCTAAGACTTTGAAATTTTAATGGTGTTATTCCAAAGTTTGGCATTCAGACAGCATGTGGTTTCGAGCCTCAGTGTGGCCAGAAACAAATTATAAGTGTGTTAACACTAGACATGCCAAATATACATAGTGTCTCCTAAACAGTTGCTCAGATGGGAAAACTGAGGGCACCGTTCTGTCCGAAGTGTGCCGTTTAGCCTAAGAGGGTTTTAACTTTCACGGGCATGGCCCCTCTGTGGAAAATGCCACCTGGGGGCATTTTCGTAATTTAGAGGCCTCAGGCGTGAAATTTATAACTTCTGAATGATGGATCAGATATAAATTCTGAGACCGCCATTGCGCTCAAGACTCGGATTTTACCCTAGGGGTTTCTTAACCTCGACCCCGTCAAAAGTTCACATACGAGCCTACTAGTGGGTGTTTAAAAATTAATTAAATTTTAATTAATTCCCTACATAAACACCTCCACCCCTCCCTTCTTCCCCTTGGAACTCCTTCTCTGGAGAATGCTCTCCCAATAAGGGAGAAACCTCCTTCACGCTCCCCCTTCTCTCTGGCAAGGTGGTGGCGGCTCCTGGGGACCGTTCGTGAAGCGACGGGCTACGCCCTGCGAGGTAGGTTCATGTGTTTTATTTTTAAATTCTATATCTACTTCGAACTCAAATATTAGTGTTGAATTTTTGTTTATTTGTCGAGAGAATTCCATAGATTCATACAGAGTTATCTAAGAATTCCAATGAGTCTTTCAGATATAATTATCGAGTCTCATGGTGTCTTGGTGTCCCTGGGATGTTTTTCGTCCAAAACTCTTCATTTTTGATAGTTCTAGGGTGGTCTGGAAAGCGAAGGTGGCGGCGCGCTGGGCTCCCAGGTGGTGGCACAGCGGGCATCCCATGCAGTGGCACGGTGGCCTCCAAGGTGGCGACGGATGAGATCAGGTTCGTCGCGACCTCAGGAGCGGGCCGACACCCACGCTTTGCAAGTCTCATGGAAAAGGGACCAGACCGGCTCATGCCGGTCCCGGTAAAGCAGTGCGTCCTGCACGGTGAACCACGGGCCGTGGTGGACTGGGCGGTCTGGGCAGCCGAGCCGCAGACCGCAGCTCTGATGGGGGTTGATCGGCCGAACCAGTCTGGCTCACCCCGTGTCCATCCATAGGCGTTTAAATGCCCATAAATTGGAAACTAAATGTCATATTCTCACATTGTCTGCGTCAACATGATCCTTAGACTGAGACAAAGATTTTGTGATTGTCTTGGGTATTTTTACTTCATGAGATGGGGTTCGGTGACGTGACACCCCTGCTAAGTATTGTTTTGCGCCTAACTAGGATTCTTCTTTCAGATGGTGTGACCACTTCCGGAGTCTGTTTAGGGCATCGTCAGCGGAGATGTAACCCTGGATTTGAGACGATGTAGTCCATTTTGTTTTCATGCGTTGAAGATAGAGTTTAGTCGAGGGGTCCATGGGCTGTCTTTTAAGCTATGTGTAGTGTTTTTAGAATTTTCCATTAGACGTTCATTCGGGGAAAATGAGTAGTCATTTTAGCATGTCTTTCTAAGAGCATCACAATGGTGCAGTTCACCCGAGCTATTTTTGGACCGATTTGTGGGCCCCACGAGACGCCGAATGGGCATATAGCCATTTTGAATAATGTTTTCGTCGACACTCCATTTCGACCGAGTAAATAGTCTATCTTGAGTGTTTTTCTGTGAGGAGTACAATGGTGTAATCTATTTGGGAGTGCAGAGCCTTTTTCAAGATCTCATTAATTGTGAAAACATGAAAGGGAATTGGTCAGAGGTTCCTTTTATGCACTCTGAACCAAAGCACTGTAGCGATGTTAGTGACACCCAGAGATGGTACGGGCAGTGCAGAGTTATCAGACCAGTTATGGGTTTACCATTTAGCAGGGCTAGGTAGTGAGTTACCCACCGGCGTATCGGGTATTACCCTCAAGCGAGGCTAGGAAGTGGGTTACCTGATGACTTTAGGGTTTACCTTCCATCGAGGCTAGGCAGTGGGTTACCCATTGACATTAGGGTTTACCCTCCATCGGGGCTGGGTAGTGGGTTACCCGACTAACTCTTAGGGTTTACCCTTCAGCAAGGCTGTGTTGTGGGTTACTCGATGACTTCTTTCAGACTCATCCATTTCTATGAGGCTTGTCTATTACTTTTCTCTATGATTACAAGTGCAGGACATTGTTCATACGGTTTAGTGGTGAGATAGCTTCTAGAGCGTGATTGTTGGGGAATTTGTGATGGATATCCTTTGAACTATTGGTGACTTTTCCTGGGCTGAGCTTGGAGATAGGGATCCCCATACACACATTTTCAGGTTTCTTATTGATCATATATATATATATATACACACTCTACTTTTATTCCAACTCCTTGGGTTCAGTTAGACTCCTTCTAGGAGGGGAAAATACACACTGAGTATGCCATTTGTTTTCCGTGCTTATCCCCTCCTTTTTGGATGACTATACTTATTTTCTTTCTTTTTTGGTTGGGCTACACTCTATTTAATGTACTCATTCTCTATTCATTGTTCTGTCTACTGCTCACTGTTTTGGTACATCCTTTATTGCTCCCTTGAGCTTTCTGAACATCCTACTGAGTATATTTATACTCACCCCGACTTGGGCTTTTCCCGCACTTGGTGTGCCCATGTAGATGACATACAGGATGATCGAGATTGCGGAGGAGTGTAGAGGTCACGCAAGCTTGGGCTTCATTCGGTGGTCGTAGTAGGACTTTCAGGTGTGAGACTCACCATCTGGTTACTTTTGTTTACCTCTTGCTGGGTTGTGGATCCTTTCTGGTTGGGCGCATGTTTTTTCCTTTTTTCATTTCTATTATCTTGTTAGTACTTTTCAGCACTTTAATTATTATATTTATAAGTTGATACATGACTTTGGTTGGGTTATAGTCGTTTGTCCTTTGTTTTTCTTTTTTTTTCTATGCACTTAGGCATAGATTGGGATGTGTGTGTGTGTGTGTATGTATATAGGCAAAGGCCTCCCCGATATCGTTACGACTTCGGCGCTTGTCGCTATCACGTGGCCTATGAAGGTGGGCCTGGGGTAGTTACGGCTCGAGAAAAGTATGGTTGGATCGTGAAAAAGGTCACTTTGAATTTAAATAATTCCTGATTTTTCATTGATAGATTATGAATTTCCAAATCTTATCCCCCACGAGTATCAATGAAGTTGGAAAGAAAGGCCCATTTTCATGTTCCAGATTACCCCGAGTCAGACCTAGGGAATCTTGTTGGAGTTGTTACCACTAGGTACATCAATACTGGATACACAACAACTTAAAGTTTCTAGAAAATGATTTATTTTAGGGAAACCTATTAATTTATCCTTGAAAAACATTCAAGGATATTTTACTAAATGTTAACTCTTCTTTATATGTATCCTTACATACATACCTATACATATCCTTAGAAACATTACAATAGATTTCACTGATATTTTCACATCGTAGATTTCAATTCCTATCTAAAAATTTTATTTGAGTCCTACTATAATAATATAGTAATAACATAGAAATATATTAAATTACATTTATAGGATGCTAAATAATATACAAACAGAGGCCCAAATATCATATTATTCCAGTGCCTTTTGAATCACGGAAACATGAAAAATGGTACATAAGTGATTGACATTATCACCCACTAGGTTCTTCAGGACTATGGCCCTTCTTAGACACCTCAAACATATTACATAACTTCATAAGCTTGGGTTATGGAATTTTTTAAAGGGGTGAGCTTAGATTTTCAGTAAGGGTATATAAGAAACACATGTAATAATAGACATGAGAAATGGGTTATGAGAACATGATAATAAAATTAGAAGATCATACCCTATGTAAAAAAGATAAAAACTATAATAATGGAATAATTCATTGATGTTACTAAGACATGAAGCATTAGTAAATAAAGAACATAATCCATAAAATAATAATATAGAAATTAAACAAGAATTTTTGGCATACATGGACATGTTATATCATTCTATTTAAGTAAAGAATATATTCTGTAACTTATCATTGAACTTTATAGGAACTACACCTACTAGGCGGGACACACCACCATCCCCATTCGTAAATATTTCCAAAAAATGGATAATGTTTCATAATCCTCCCATAATGGATCAGGTTTCCCCATCTTCCATCTTTATGGTGATTACACCAACATGGAGGGACACACCATAATCCCTAGTCAGAGTCTATTCCTTGTAATGGAATAGGCTTCACTATCTTCTGATAGTGGTTTAGGTTTCACCATTTTCCATACTCAGGGATACTACACCTACTAGGAGGGACATAACACCATCCATTTTCATAGTCCTTTCATTATAAGGGATTAGTTTTCCCCATCCTCCTGTAGTGGTCAATCATGTAGACTTGATTGACGTAATTATATAATGAGATATAAATAAATAACCAATGAATTTTAGGGAGATATAAGTCTCACCCATCTATTAATAAAATAATTCATACAAAGTCCATAAGATAATACAAGATTCATCATATCACATCCCATAAAAATATAGTGGTTTTATAAATAAATCCAAGAATAATCCCATGAAATGAATTGGGATTCATAAACATGTAATTATATATTATCCTATAGATTTTTTTTACTAATCTCATCATAAAATAATAAACTATGAAAAGAATCTGGTTTCACAGGCATTATACCCATGGAAGAGGAATGAGTTTCATGAACGCCATTCTATCAAAACATAAACCATTAAAATAAATAATATAAGGGGACAAAATGATTTATTTCTTATAAGGGAATGAGTAATATAAACAGATGGTATCATAGACATAAAATCATTTTTTAATAACATTAAAACCATTTATTATAAAAAATATCCCTTCTTTATTGAACTTTTTCTTCAAAAAAGAAAACCCTTTGAAAACAATTTTCTTGAAAATAAACATGAAAAAATATAAATGATTCTCAGAATAGTTTTTGAGAACCTTTTTCTTTGAAAAAAATATTAATATATCTTGAAAAAGTTTTGAAATTCATTATAAATGAATACTAATAAAATAATATTTAAAATGGTTTGATAAACATTGAACTTAAAATACATTAAAAATAAAAATTAATCATGAAAATATTTTGAAAACCATTTAACATGAAACATTATGAATGAATGTTGAAAAATTATTGAAATATATTTTCTTTGGAATTATATATTAGAATACTTAAATTATTTTGAAAAACCTTTTCTACTAGAAAACATAAAATTATATTGATAAAATTATTTCCTTAAATACATATAAAATAAGTGTAAAAAACTTTTGAAAACATTTATATTGATATCCAATTTAAAACATTGAATTTAAATAATATTAGGAAATCTTTTTCCATTAAAAATGTCATAGAATTCATGTAATGAAATATTCAAGGGAATGGAGGTCATGATGACAAGTAAATATGCATATGCAAAAAATTTATCTTTCCCCATATAAAGTTTAGAAAAGTCCATTGACCAAAAAAGGAAATGAAGATTCCTTTTTAAAAGCCATTTTGATTAATAGATAAAACAGGTGTAAAATTTATTTTTAATGATCATATTATAATGGTAAAATATTTTTTTAAACTTTTTAGACAACATGGTTTTATAAGAACACCTATTTCTGATCGATATGGCGGGTTAATCCGGACATTGATGAAGGCATTCTCAGTTATCATAAAACCCAAATAGTAGAAGATTTTACTAATACATTAACACACACACACATATATATATATAATATTTGAGAATTAATATCATGAAATTTCTTGACAGTTGGATCGTAAAATTTATTAAATGGAATCATAATCATAAACAATTCTGATAAACGATGGGATAATTTTAAAAACAAATACTAAATGGTAACATGCGATAATACTCCCCATGTTATAAATTGACATTACATGGAGCTTAATATATATATAAAATAATTATATTCATGATATAAAATGTCAAATATTTCTCGAAAAAATAATGAGGTTTCATAAAAAATCATATGCCTCAAAGAATGAAAAATTGAGACAAAACTATCATAATGATTTGGTATCTCTTGAAACATAAAATAAATTATTCAAATAACATGAATTTGATATGTAAATAAAAATAAATTTATTTATAATATGAATGTAATAAATTAATGGGAATTATTTAACCCACAAAAAGTTATTGAGTTGTGAATACATCATGTATATAACGAAATGAAATGTGACATGGAATCCCCTTACATTCTTTCTTGACTCTCTTCGTACCCATAAAAAATATAGTATAATAAATATTTTTTTGTAAATATTTTTTGAAGAAACATATTATTATTTCTAATAACATATATTTTATTTTTATTAATTTATATTACCTAATTTTTAGGAATTCTACGATGAGGTTACATTAAGTGTAATTTTCTCTTTGTTTTTCTAATTTTTCTTAATTTGTTATATCATTGGACCGTATATTAATATCATGATATCACGAATGAAATCATGATATATATATATATAATATTAATTTTATGTTTCTTACAATAATCGATATAATATATATGTATGAATTATAATACACCACTCATAGTGACGATAGGTCATACATACACATGAACACAACTTCCATTTTATTGATGTATTGAAAAAAATTAATATATTAATATATTTAAATAATATAATTATATTCTAATTGTTATTTTATATATATCATGTAATTTCACTAAACATATCCTTAATATATTCCATTTATTTTTCGAATGAATCACATCGCATTGAGGACGTGGTGGTCCTCACTTCCTAAAGCAAAATTTTCGTATTTAAACAATAAGGAACGAATAATGGTATGTTTTAAATAATAATTATATAATCATGAGGAAATAATTAATATCTTATATATGTTATATAAACATTGTTCCCATCATAATTTCTACTATGTGAGGTGGTAATGGACATCTGAACAAACATTGTTTCGTGAGGTGGTTGTTCACCAAACATGTAAACATTATTCTTGATTCCCATTAGAAGGATGTTTATTCAAGTGTAGTCATAAATATTAGAATTAAAACATTATATTAAATTAATGAATCTTTTTTGGTTATAAAACCATGGAATAATATTATTTTAGTGTGTGGATATTAGATATGAAAAAAAGTTTGAGGGAGGACGTTTCCCTTTAATATGGTAATCCTTTTGGTTTTCACCAAATGGATTCCTTAAAAGGATTTATAACAAAATGGAAGCTTAAATGAAGAAGTTATAGTGTATGGGTATTTTATTGGTATGAGGAATTATTATCCTCTTTGTTTTGAGAGGTTTTAGGATGTTGGGGAGGTGGTGGCCTTTTATAGGTATGGTAAAGGACACAATTGAAATTTTCTGAAAAAAATATAGGTGTACCCACATTTTTATAAAAAAAATGCATTATAACCAAAAATAAATAAAACATTTAGGTTTATGGACGAAACATATATATATAATTGGGTTTTAACAAGTTGTAATATCATTTGGGCCCTTAAATTAATGGTTTATTCCATTGATAATCATAATTTTACCATAATAACTGTAATTAATTTTAAATGAATTCACTAGTTCTCTTGGTCAAAAACTAAGTTGAACTGACTAGAAATTATATCTTATTCTGATTTCAATAATGGAATCCATTTTTTCCAATTCAAAACTCATTATTTTAATAAATTAATTTAAAATATGTCCTTCAAAAGGAAAGACAATGCATGTTTTAAATGTAAAAATGTACAAAAGTTTACTTTGTTTTTATACCAAATTTCAATTTGAAATTGATAATAATTACATAAATTGGATTAATTTATAAATATATAATATAATTAATCTTTTAAAAAATATTTATAATATAATTTATCAATATAAATAAATTATATTAAAAAGAAATATTGAATTTAAATTTATAATTTTTCACTTATTTATTAAAAATGAAACATCATAGAAAAATATCAATAAATCACCCTACCCTAATATTTATGTTTCTCATAAAAATATAAATATTATTTTGAAATAAAATATTTATAAATGTTAAAAAAATTTATTTAAAATAGGTTTAGAATTTAAAGTTGATAATGGCACATTTTAGAAAATATAGTATTTTATGTGTAGAATTGGGTTTGTTATTATATTATGCCTTTTGAATATACTTTATAAACATAATAAATATATTGTTGAAATATAAATAAATATATTACAATAATACAACTTACAAATTTTAATAAATTAAATTTATTAGGATAAGACAACTTTGTTTGTATAAAATTAATTATATTTTCTGTTATATACAATTAGTATTCATATTAATTTTTTATTAGTTTGTAACTAGTGAATACATTTTATATTTTTATATGCCATAGATTTTTTATAATATTGGTAAAACTTTTAAAAACTACTAATTAATGGGATATTTCACTTCTTATTAAATTAAATAATATTATTAATAATAATATATTATTGTTTGGTAAAACTCGATCTTTCATTTTACAAAATCTAACCTCGGTGTTCAGTGAAGGGGAAGATAAACAATATGTTATCTGTACTTTAATATTAAAATTATATTATGTATAATGCATAAAAATTGTGATTTAATATATATATATATATATATTCACTGTTACGTGAGATAAATAATATAAAAAATTATAAATTATTTCGAATAAAATATTTCACTAAATCTTGGGGTGTTATAGGGTCTAGACTGACCCACTGAGAACCATTGATGTTGATGTATAGTTAGATGGTGGATTCATGCTCAGATCACTTCATTATGATACTTGGTTTAGTTGTTCCACTAATTATCTTGGAAAGGGTTATACTCTAAGTTGTAATGTGTAAAAGGTATTTATGAATTTAGGTACCAAATAAATGAAAATGGAATATTTCATCTGGTTTGGTAGGGCTTCCATGTGTGTGGACCATACATGTTACACAGGATAGATAGTCCTCAAGATCTTCTTAGAGGCACACCATATCAATCAAAATAATTTATAATAGACAGATGTCATGGACATAAGGAATGATTTTGGTTTTACATGACTTTATTTAAATTTTGATTCAACTTGGTTGAGAATGTTTCATGAGAATTTACTTATGGAATAAGGTTATAGGTTCACTATCAGGTGTATATTAGTGAGATTTGTTTCACACCCCATGTATGTGGGCCTTACTGTGCATAGAAAACATATGTCATATTTTTGGTTGATCATGGATACATGACAGATTTGGTAGAGGCACGAGATTTTATAATTGAGTAGATCATTTTATATAGTATTTAAGGATCAAAATGGAGAAGCATGATAGAGTACCAGAGACCATGTATGTGGTATGTATCACAGTTGGTAGTAGAGGTAGGTGAATTCATTGTATTTTTATTTTTTATTTTTTTATGTTATCATCCCAGTTGGTGATCAATGTTGTATGTATAGAATAATTGTTCGGGATATTAATATATTTCATATTTTTATACTTTGATTTGGTATTAAGATTTTTTATTATTCATGAGTATTCTAATTTAGATGATTTGTGGTTATTTATTTACTTATAATTTTGTTTGAACTTGGATATTAGTGTATGACTTCTTCATAGAATCATATTTTAATACCATGGCTATTATAAATCCTCTTTTATAAGTGGTGGGATTCATGAAGTTATGTGGGGAACAACCATAGCTAACTGGATCAATTGAAATTAGGAAGGTACATTGCAACATCGTATCAGCTTAGTTAATTTTGTATTGTATTAATATATTGAAAATGTTATAACATATATTTTGGAATGTGTGAGATCATGTGATGGATATATTACATACTGTGTTAATAACACATTTCCATTTAAGTAGATCATCTTATTATACATGGGAATGTTATTCCATTTTTCGAGGACATATTTTTATTTTATTTGCATTTTGTTTCGATTTTATGCTTTGTGATTGATTTTTGGATCCAGGCATGTTAGTATGAGCCCAATGATTTTATTTCAATAGATGGACAATGGTGTTAAGTGTTGTATAATGATCCATTATAGAGATGTAAGGCCATATGTTATAATCTTGTTAGCTGGTTATTTTTTTGGACGATGTAGGCTTGGTTATTTAATGTCTAAAAAATATATCACATATTGTTTTCTCATGTTAGTAAATGGTAGAATTATACATAATTGGTGTTACCTAGATTGGGAGTTTCTTCAGATGGTATCTCATGCAGATATGCAGTAAGATATTTGATTATGTGTTGTTTGAAATAGTACCCTTGCACAATAGTTTTTGTGACCCTAGAGGGACATCATGGACTATGTTCCTTAATGTTTGACCCTTTAAGGGTGGTGATTATTATTAATTGGTATTTAATTGATGATCCTATAGTGAATAGTGTAATGTGATGATTCTCAGAGTGGATGGCTTCCCTTTTGTGGTTTATATTCATGAAAGATGACTTATTCTATAAGTTTGAACCTAGATATGTATTCTTTGATATGATTTTGTCTTGTGACATTGGGATAGGTGTGTTCTGGACACCCCAGGAGTATGTATTTTCTATGATGTTGCTATGAACAGTGTAGTTGGACCTTGTAACCTATGTACATAATTTATTGGTGGTGATTGGTGGGATATCCTGGTGACATTCTTTACCGTGACTCTAAATTAGGAAGTTCGTTCTATATGAAATTCTAGGGTGATCAATGAGAGGGGTCAACCTAGTAATATGTGCCTTCATATGTTCATGGTGAAGGTGGATTTCTTGGGCTTCAACTAGTGATTCATAAAGGGTGATACATATTATGGGGATACATACATTGATTTCAGTTTCTTTTTGGGAATCTGATCTTGTGTTCTAGTGCTTTTGACATGTTTTTTATTTCAAGAGTAGAGGGTGTGTTTGAGTTTCTATCCAAAGTAATGGTTGTATTTTAATTTTGTTCTTGATGGTTATTATTTGGTTGGGGAGAATATATGGTGCTCTATGGTATGTTGTTGGGGCTTTTGAGCGGATATTTTAAGGGGAGTGGCTATTTGGAGTGGAAATATGTATTATGGTTGGGATATGAAGGAGTTTTTTATCATTAAGTGTTAATGAGATCATGGAGGTACAAATATGTGGTGAAACACTATTTATTTTTCATTGTGGGATATGTACTATGGAAGTGTATGAATTTAATTATTTAATTTTGAATGACTCCATTAGTATGATAATAACAAATTTCTTATGATGGTGGGCTTTTAAGAATAGTGGCTTGGCCCCATGGTATTTAATCATGATTTCCATAGAATATATGTATTTGTCATTTTTTATGATGAAATACTAGTGTATTACCTAGATAGAGGTGATCATTACAAATATCATTACATTTTTTTGAAAACATTATAGGTAATAAGATATTTAATAAGCTATCTAATTGTCACTTCTTGTTTAATGTGGGGACTCCATGTCGGTTCCGTTCATGAAGTGATGTTATGATGTCATTTCATGGGAAAAACACCATTGACGATATATGGGTTAGGACACTGTGATTAATCATATATTAGCCAATGTCACGGGAACCATTCCCATTTGTTTAGAATGAGTGATAGTTGTCATTTTTTGGTCACTAGAGTGATAGTGAGATGGTCAAGTCCAGTTGTGAGGTCAGATTTTGATTAGATCATGGTACTTAGAGTTGGTATTTGATTGTGAGACATGAATAAGGAAAATTTTATAGATTGTAGTATGAGACCATTCATTTTCATGAGTCCCTTGTGTGCATAATTTCAATGATGCAGTGAGAACCACATTTAGTTATTTTTTGTAGACATCTGTGGAAGTAATTGGATAGTCAATTATAATGGTGGGTAATTCCATGGAACATAATTCACCACATTAGGTTGAGTATATGGTGGAGATCAAAATGATCATAATGATGACTTTTGATGATGATGTTTCATCTCAGGATATAATGGTGTGGTCTAGAACCATAACGTTGGTTCTTTAATGGTTGAAAGATATAACTATACCATTGATCAGTTTTATTCTTTATAATAAAGGTTATAATAAAGATATCAGTTTTTATCTGTGAGTGTAGTGAAATGATTTCATCCTTAATTGAAAACTGATTTGGGATGACATGAGTTTTCATCAGTCCATTGGGGTCCCTCAAGGAATAATTATTTTACAGTGGGGTTGTTTTTGAGGCCATTGTTTTTTCAGATTATTAAATGGAGGGGGTATTTGAATTTTCTCATTCGAGTAGCTGTGAGAGGAAAAATGGTTATTTATTAGTTATTGATGATTTAATTTTTTTTTATTACAAACATATTAGATCCAAAACTGATTTTTTATCCTTGGAAAACAGTTTTGTTTAATTACAATACATTTGATTATTTAGGGATTATTTAATATTTAATTAAATAATTATTAAATACTTCAGGCAGGTTTAGTTGGTCGTATATTTTGAATGGATAATAAAATCAATATTTTGAATCTATTATTGAGTTTATAAAGGGTGTTTTGGTTAGGATAGGTATGAACTAGCTTTAGGTTCTAATACTCCAGATGTGTGTTTTAATGGGACTTTAATTTAATTTAATTAATTAATTAAAATAATCCCCAACAAAAAAAATTTAGATTCCCAAAACCTAATAGGAGGGGGAGAGGTATTATAACTTCAATCAAAGATAACATCTGAGGTAATTGGAAAGGCAATCATACCAAACATTTCCCATAGCGATGATGGATACCAGATCATTTTTAGTGGTTTATTTGAGTATTTTTGTACCCAAAACATTAGTGGTTTTCAAATGAGGTCAGAAGCATTTTGTATTTTATTTCTCTAATTCACATAAAATTTTTAATTTTTTGAGCCCTCTTTTTAATGATTAGGATCCCTAAGTGTTTATCAGATCATAATCAGGGGATTATGGGAGTTTTATTAGGTTCGCAGTGGTTTCCAAATTAGAAATCTCAATCCAACGATGTGTGGTTTTAGGAAAAAGATTATAGTCTCTTCAAGATAAAATAATATGTAGTTTTTTTATCTAAATTTAATTTATTTTGATTACAATATGGGTATTTGTACTTTGAAATGTGGGTGACTTTTTGGGATGATGAATTTTTGGAACTACACATCGTGTACTCGAAGTATACACCACATAGTGGGACATGGCCATGTGTCCATATACATGTGTAGATACCCTTTTTAATGGTGGAAATTAATATTTAACAGTGAAAAACTAGAACCCTAGAATTCCATGGACATATATTAGTAAATATATAGATCCTAGGTGAACCCCGGTGATGTATATGAATAATAATAGGTTGTATGATTGGGAGTATAAGAAGTGTACTCAAGGTAAACATCAATTATTGCTAAGTGGTCACCCATTTGAAGACTTTAGGAACCTATGCATGAAAAATATACAATTGGAGACATGATGAGTCCATTTATTATATTTATTCAAGAAAAATGAGATGTTATAACCCTGGGTAATTATTATGACATCAAAGAAGTTGATTAGGGTGAGTATATTGTGACAAAGAGATTGTCCAAAAATAATTGATTTAGTTGTCTCCTGAGAGTGATTCATGTGGTGAGACCCATTTTATGGTCATGATATTTATTGGAAAACATAACATATGTTTCCTAGAATCATAGATTGGTATTAAAATCAGATTTTAACTAGTTACCATGAATGGGTGACAACATATGGTGATGGATTGGACGGTTGTATCGGCCATTCTAGGGTGTCTTGAAAATGTAATGGGATTGAGGCCATATACCTAGTGAGTTTTAACCTCTTATAATAATGTGATTCTATTTGGTTCTATATATATGGATGTGGGAAGTTTGAACCAATATATATGACTTTTTACCCAATAGCTTAATTGTGACAATGAATTCCAAGATGAATGACTGTTTTTCTGTTCTAATCATGTTGTTCCTTATTGGGATACATATTCTTTGGTAGTAGTTCTACTAAACATTTGAGGGATGTCATTATTTATGGGTTTAACAATAGATCCATGAGGGTAAATTATGGATAGGTCAACCAAAAGTGGGTTTGTTTGTTCGGGGTGTAATGTTATGATGTGTCCCTTGGAAACCGAAACAGATGTATGAGCTGATGTGGTTGAGATGTTGATGATGTACATGAGCATTTGGAATGAACTTTATGTGTTTTATATTTAATATTTTTATTATATTGGTTTACATCAATAGGGTTATTGTGATATTTTTGTGTTTATATATTGTGGACCCTAGTTTAATGATATGGAGTGCTTATGTTGAGAGGGAGGAGGAAGCGATGTTCTACATATATGGTTTCAGATGTCAAGAATGTCATTCCATGGCTATGCTTAAGATATAAGGATATTATGCTCCATATTTATGGTTCTAGATGTCAGATATGATGCTACATAATTATAGTGGATATAGAATCACATGATTTTCCAAATGTATGGTTCTTTATGTAATAGGTCCTTATCCGCATTTTTGATTGATAATGTTAGGCATGATGCTCCATGTCCATGAGATTTGATGTTGTGCATAATCCATTGTATAAGTACAAATAGTTTAGATCTTGAATTGTATGATAGACCATGGTTACCAATATGTTTTATTTTAGTTATATTTTATAATGGGGGTATGGAATTATTCAAATATGTTTTTGATTTTAGACTGAGGGTGTGTTAATTAGTTGTATACTATATGGTTTTGGTGTTACAATGTGTTTCTGGGCACTTATAGTGTAATTTAGGGCTGGTTCCACACTAACTCTCTAGGAAACATCATTATTAATTTATAGTTAGATGATAGATTGATGCTTCATGGACATTTGTTTTTATACATGGGTTAGTTTGCAGAATCGTTATCTAAGAAATAATTTTAATCTAGAATGTTAAGATTATAGGGGACTAATGTGTCTCAATACCAAGTTATACACAATGAGTGAAGTCATATGGTTGGGCTTTGAACCCAATGATGTATATCCCTATTGATAATTGGAATTCATAGTTATTAATATTTTCAAAAAGGTACCCCATCATTTTCCATAGTTGGTATGGTTGATCACATTTATAGACCTAATGATTAAATCTAATTTTATTAACCATTTATTTCAATATTTTTCTCTTGGGTTGTGAATATTGAAGTATAATACACATAATAAAGATAGTTTTTGATTTACATTTTTTGGTGGCCTATAACGAATTACTTCCCACTCATGTTATTAAGCCAATGTGTGCATGAAAACCTTATGTATTCATTAATGATGATAATGGATAGATGATGGATACGATGGAGTCCTAGGGTTTCATGATTGAGAGTATCCTCTCATGTAGAGTATAATGATCAGGAAACAATATTTCAAAATGGTACTAGAGATAGAGATGGTGGCACAACTCGATGTAGTATATAGATCTGGATTTATATATTTTCATTTATTTAATTTTTTTATTTGATCTTCCTAATGGGTGATTAGGGTTGTATGTATGGAATGGTTTATCATTCTTATGTAATATTTCTTCTTAATTTAGTATTATTATGATTCCTTTTATATATTCTTTCTCTGAACTCTAATGTGTATGATTCACAGTAGTTTATATTTTTTTAGTTTGATATCTTGTATGGGGATATAGTCACTTCATAGTATTATCTTAGACACCTGCATATTTTTAGAATCTTTTATAACACAATGATGTGATCCTGAGGTCATGTGGTGAAATGTTTCAAGGAACTGCTTCTCTGGAAAGCTGGTCAAGATGATACACCCTATACAATTCTTATTTTTTTAATAATAACCATGATTTACACATTCGAAAAAAAAACAAAGAGAAAAAAGAATTTTTTCATCCTTTGAGAGGAAACATCATCAAAAAAACCATGGTGTTTTCCTTTAAATATTTATAATTCCATATCTTTATACCAATCAAAGGAGAGATAAATATATAGATATTTACTCACTGAATAATTGAGGAGGTCCAAATTTAGAAGAAGGAAAGGTGTATTATATGTATAATTAAATAGTTTCACCCCCAACATTATTATTGTTTAACACCTTTATATATGAGTCTAATAATTGGTATCGTTGTTATGTTCACTTGTCTATTTAAATTATATCTTTTTAATACTCATTTAATGAACTGATTTTCTGTTTTCAAAGAGAAGGTAATGATAATATTATAGTGAACCTATGAATTCACTATCATTTTAAGAATGGAAGATATGTATACCAAGAAAATTATTAACAAGAAGAGCATATAGATGAATATGTTTAGAAAGGAATCATCAATTGAATAATAGAGAAATGACATAATTCTTATTGAATGTAAAAAATATAGATATAATCCTAATATTTGTTTTATAAAAAATATCCAAATATTTTTTTTGTGATGAAAATAAATCCATCTTTTTTATTAAAGATGAAAAAATAGTTTCCCCATGAAATAATTCTAAAAAATAAAATTCTATGATTGAATGTATTGATCTGGTGGTTGAAAACCCCCAACATAATGCTGGACAACATTATAGACCCATGTAGTTTATCATCTCTACATGAAGTAGAAGAATAATCAAAAAAATATTATGTAAATTATCTTTTAGAAATTATCATTTAATGAACAATTTATTAGCATGGAGGATCACAATTCAATGAAACTATAAGAGGAATCAGGTTTTTGAGTACATGTAATCCTATATAATATCTCCAAAATATTTATTCTCATATAACAATTTCATTAAAAAAATAAGGATTAGGTCACCATCAATAATGATCATAATGATAGGATTTATCATGATTTAATATAATGGTTAAAAATATAAGTTAACATCATCATACAATTTGGATCATTTAGTTTTGAGATTGAAAATCGTGAAGAAAGTTTATACAGTTTTTAAAATGAGTGTCTTCGTTAAATACAAGAGAGAAATGAATCCATTAAAGTACACGAATAAAATACCCATGAATTAAAAGAAGTAAGTACTATCAAATTTTCTAAATATGAGATCAAATACAACATGATTAAAGACCATGACCCACTACTATAAAAGTAGAACAGAATGGATGATGTTGTGATTGTTAATATAATGAAATAATATGAATATTGAATGATGATAATGGATAATAAAAAATAAATTCTCAACATGAAATTCATTTAAAATGTAGATAAATTATAAAATCTGAAAACAAATCAAGGCATAATTTCAAAAAAAAAATTAAAAGAGATTTGTTTCCATAAAAACATATAGGGAACATTTTTTTCTAAAATACCTTCATTTAGAGTAAAATTCAATATAAGATAATATAAAGATAAAATTAAAATATATGTAAAATAATTTTTATATTCTATCACAAAAATCATGTATCTTAACATATAACTGTGGAGGAATTCTTGAGAACTATAGCAACACCGTAGCATTTACTATTGTAGTACTATTGAAATGGTTGAACTGTAGAAATGGTGAAACTTTAGCAGTAGAGGGTACTATATCTAGGACCATAAAAATGGAAGTAATATAGACCTTGCGTACTATAGTAGTACTATTCATTGAAGGCCCATTTGGGCCAAAAAATGGGCTTACATTCCTTTTATTTAGAATATATGGCCTTGGGACTTCGGGCTATGTAATGGGTCTCCCTCAACCTAGTTAGAAAGAGTTATATTCATTAATAAGAAAAATGAGGCTTTGTCCCCATCCTTCCAAAAACATAAAATCTATATATTTAAATTTAAAAATAAAATTAATGATATACTTAAAATCATTCAAAGGATGGGAAATGTTTTTATGAGAGTTGGTTCCTGGAATGAATCCCAACCATCTGATATTAATTTTTACCAATTATATAAAACCAGTATTGAAATATCACAAATACAAATAGTACAATGATATATACTATGTTTTTATTGTTATTTAATATGTTGTAATAGATTTTAGAAAATATATTTTGACAACTAGAGTGGTATTTAAACCATTTGAAGAAAATGAAAAACTATATCAATACATATAAATACCAAAAAAAATAGAATATCTATATGAAATGATGAAAAATATATCAAACTCATATATATTTGAAATTCAAAGAATTACCGATGATGTATAAAAAAGTTTTAATCACATTATTGATAAAATATTTACTATTTGCAATTAAAAATATCAAAAAATCAGTCAAAAAGGTCACATAAATTGATGATGGAATGAAACAAAGCCTTCAGAAAAACCCATGAAGTATAATTAACAAAATTATCCAAGGAAGATAGTATTTAATAAATGTATAGTCATGCCCTAACATTAGAAAATGAAATTAGTCTTCTCAAAACTAGAATAGGATTATATGAATTTTAAAATTCCATGGTGACAATGTTATATAATTTTTTAAAAAATATTATTTATCATGGACACAAGAAAAACTACATGAAAGAATGTTTTAGTGGATGAAATACATTATAAAATGAAAACATGGTCGAAAATAAAATCATCATATTGATTTGGTAAAAAAATCCACTACAAAACTATATGGAATAACCAATAAATGAGGACAAATTTCCTAAGGTGTGACAGAAATTTTGTGTCCCAATTCACATAAAGGAATATAAATGTAATCCCAAGAGATGGTAAGATATAATGGGGTGTAAATGGTGCCATATAAATTTGAAATACAATTATAGGTGAGGTTTTCATAAGTATATAACCTATGATCTTGTGAGGACCTATGTGGGAGGTGAAAGTAGGTCAATACAAATTCAAACAATTATGTCATAGTCATACTAAACCAATAAGAAATCATCAATATTAATTAATATTAATCAAGATATTCATATTCCTTAATTGATTATGTGAAAAATAAAACCACCATAATGATAATTTTGATAATATAATGGTTTTCGTTCATTCCATGAAACATAAAAGAGAAATAATGTTGTGTTCTTTCAAAAGTGAAGCATAAAAAAAGTGTTTCACAGTTGAGAAAATATTTTCACCTGTGTTGTTAAATTAAATTGAAAAAAATTACACTTTATTCTTTGATTTTATGTGTTTTTCTTGTTTTAACCTTGTTGGTAACTAATGATAATTGTATTTCAAATTAATAGAATTAATTAAGAAATAAGAGCAGTCAAAACTAGAAAAAAAATTCATCTAACATTGAAATAGTGTTCTAGCTCTAAAGAAGTCGATATCTTTGTATCTTTCATAAATTTATTCTAAATAATATTTTATGATAATATATACCACAAATAAATAATGTCTATGAACATCCATTAGGGGGGGTATCCTTGAGAATATCTCATAGTTATTTATTTCATAAAAATATAATCTTTCAAGAATGATCATTAAAAACTATAATTTATGAGGTATGTATACCTACTATAAAAAACATGAACTCAGAGAAATAAATTATATTATAATGATTTATAAATGTATTTAATCATTGAAGTGATGTTGTAAAACTTGTAGGAGATATCTAGGGTGGTCACCAAATCAAACACATGTTGTATATGCTTGAATGTTTTTCACTATTGGGTTATGATAAGTACATGCATTTAGATTAATATTCTAGAGAAGTATAATTTTTTCAATTAATGCCTTATAGTTTTAGCATGAGTATATTTTATTGAAATCTCAATGATATATGGGAAATTATTTTAGTTTGTTTAATTTTTTTAGGTAAATTTTAAAACGAGAACTTTAATTCAATTTGTTTTTGTTTAAAATATAGTTCATGGATCATAAAGACATGAATTTGAATTATTGATGTAACATTTCATATTAACTAAATGACATCATCATCTCTTATATTCATTGTAATTATTTACAATAATATGGGAGATAAAAATTGATATTATGTATAATTTTTTTTGTGATGGTATAGTTTATTGATCCCGCTTATTTAGTGTAATAGTTATTGTAAATGGATTCTAATGATCATAGTAAAATAACTTAAATATTTTTATGGATATTAATATAGAATATATATGGAGTTCCCATGCTTTTTCAAAAGAAGAATAATTCCAAATATGTCTTAGAAAAGTGAGGGACTTTATAATACTTTTTACAATAATAAGAGTTCAAATGAAATATTTCTTTATTACATTCTTATTTACGAATTCCATATAATGAATAAATAACTACATTGAGATATGGATGTTTTAATGGGTGATGAATTTAGTATCCAACCCCTTATAATGTGAATTTTTCGCATATATCATGAGAAAATAAAACAGAAGCTTGGTATATTGGAATGTAATTATAAGTTCTCATTATTATTACTTAAATTTATTGTTATTTTATATGTATATATCTTTTTAGAATAATTAATATAAAAATAATATGTTTTATGGAGTGATTTGAATGATAAATTATATATTCCTATGATTTTCTTAAGATGATATAAATTGGGTTTATTTTATTGAGAATTCCCTAACACAAGTTTAAGAGGATATATAGATTCTTCAGTAGGATTAGATTAATTTATAGAATATTGATAGATGTGTAAAGGTAAATCGACATGCATAATCTCCATTTAATGGTAACTCTATCTTTTTGAACTATGTGTATAGTTACACTACGTTCTATGAAAATTTAATTTAAGATCATTGTGTACTACATAAAGGTAGGTCTGCACTGTTTAAAGAGAACATATAATCTACAAAAAGGTTACACCACTTTCATGTAATCATAAATAGATAATCCAAAAATCTTTTTAATGTTAATATTTTTATTATTATGGCTACATTAAGCTAAATAAAATTTTATGTAATGGTGATATTATACCTATATAATAGTAACATCAATTTAAAATAATCTCACTAAAGATTACTCTACTAAAAATGACCTATGTAAAGGTAATATATAAATTTATCTGTATGTGTAAAGGTATTCATACGATATATAAGGTCCACTAACAATCTACATCATTATCATCATCTTTTTCAAATTGGTTAATTGAGTTCATTAGTAACTAATTAGATTTAAGGAAAACCTACATAATGGTGATGCAAACATATTTAAAGGTCATAATAGACTATGTGAGGGTATTTATGATGTTATTAAAAGATTTGTTATAAATTTAAAAAAATATATTATGGGTTTATAGAATTCATATATAATTATTCAATTATAAAAAAACATGAAGACATTTTGGATATGAGATATATCAAAACATCATCATTTTAGTTACATTATCATTATTCGTGAAAAAAAAGTAGATAAATAATTTCTATAGTTGAAGTCATTATTTGGATTCACTATTTATACACAATACAGAATAGGAAATAGAAACTCTGAAATATAAGGAAATTTCTTCCAAAACCGTATTGATTATCATGGGGAGATTTAAAAATATCATTGGGAAATTGGGTGACTCAACCACAAAATATTTAATGTTGTAAAAATTTCCATAACAAGAATTTTCAGGATAAAAAAATAAAATACCAAAATAAAATTATTTTTTGTGAAATAATTAAGATATATAAAGGGCTTAAATGTTATATTTATTTTTTAGAGAACTATAATAGATTATAAGACCCTGGTATCCATAAATATTAAAATAATAATGTTTTTAATAACTTATATCAAGTGGATAATTGAAAAAATTGCATAAATAAAAGTTTTCTAACCCATAATGTATGATAACTATAGTAGTATTATAGATACATACAAATATAGGATATTAATTTTACAATATGTTAAAAATATAAATCATATTAATGGAAGACATTCATCATCCATGAAATCATTTTTATAATTATTAATCCTACCAGGGGAATGCAAAAAAATAAAAGTGAGATTAATTTGTCAGTTTGGTTTACATACAGTGGAAGATATCAGGAATAAATAATAAATATTCAATATGGAAAGTTAAAAAACTGAAAAAATAAATTCTATTTAATCAATACCATTAGAACAAATTATAATATGGTAAGAATAAATAATGTGAAAATAATTCAATATAAATATTTGCATGATCATGATTCTAATACATGGATAATATCAGTGCAGTTGTCTAATTGATAATAAAAACTAAATTGAATGTAATGTAAATTCATAATATTTGATTTTATAATCTCAGTCATCATTATATAAATTCTACCAATACATTTTTCATGAATGCATAAAACTACAGGTAACCCCCATTTAATTTTTTCAACTAAATTTTCACATGAGACTAGTAAATGTATCATTGGGATATTTCTTTTTGGGCCCAATCTGTCATTGAATTTCCCAAACATTCTCTGTAAATTTAATAGTCTATTTTATTCCTGATCAATATTTCTTATCAATAAATTCTTGTATTGAATAAATAAAATATATGATTAATATTTCTCTACTCAATTACATCTAACTCAAAGATAAACGTCATTTGAAGAAATGATATTATTCAGAAGAAATAATAATATCTATGATTAATAATTTGTATATTTATGGGAAAATTAATATCCCATTATAATAATAAATTTAATTATTCAAGGGGGAATAACAACCAAACAATTAATATGATAAGAGAGATGAGAATTAGTTCACTAGGAATAAAGGATATTTAATAAAATCATATCCTATAGACTATAATTAAAATATTAAAATAATATTTTTTAAAATATTTTTTTAAAATTGACTAAATATATGTATAGAAAGTTAAATTTTAGAAATTAATTTCTGTGGTAAGGTTATCTGTTATCATCATATCCATCAAAAACAATCCTATTAAATTTGTTTAAAAGATGAATAAAAATATTTTTTAAACAACATTATAATGTTTTATTTGAAATAATTTTTAGTAGTAATGTATAACATAAAATTTCCATAATAAATTATTTGAGTAAATAAAAGGACTTTTGTAAATTGTTTTAAAAAACACAGACACATAAAAATAGTTTTCTTGACTAAAATAGAAATAAAATCAAATTTTCTTTAAAATATTTATTTTCATGTTTTGATTTCCAAATAGAAGAAACATTTAAACAAAATATGGATACTCGATAAATAGCATGTGGTTATGAAAATTATTTTATCTTATTATTGATAAATGATAATGTTCTTTTAGTAAAAATAATATAATTCACAGTGGAATGAGAGATTGTAAAATAGATTTTTAACTCTTCGGTAACTATTAAATTTTTTCCCCTTAAAAGAATACAATTTAAGTAAAACATTAATAATCATTAATAAATACTCATTGCTGATAAATTCAATAAATGGAAATCATATAAATCATATAAATCATATAAAAGTGATGATTTGAATATTAAAAATGAGTCTCAATTGAATATTAATTGGTATGAAATCTCTTACATCCTAGAACCCTTTATTATAAAGTGAATTAACACTAGGTATAATGGTATTAATGAATGTTATTAAATTATAATAGAACAATACTAATATTTTTATTTAAAAAAATTATCATCTTATAACACCATACAACCAATTTGTTAATAATATTTCACTATTTCCCTATTTTTTCTTCAACCTCCTATTTTTTATCATGTATGTTTTTACATTGAGGATTTAGTTATTTTCATTGGATATTGATCCATGATCTCCAGATTGATATTTATATTATAAATATCATAGTTTTCATTATATACCATTTTATATGAATTTTTGGTTGTTGGTCACGGAAAATGATTGAAATCTCTTTTTGGAGATGATATTCCATCGGTATAGATGAGTGATGATATCATTTCATTAATGGATTAAAGGTTATGGGAGTGAATGGTATATTAATTTTCAATATTTATAATCATGTGATATATATCATGTATATTACAAATTTATGATTATCGATAATATGTGATGATGTAAGAAAATTATATAGGTTCCTTAAGCAGTAGTTTGTGGAACATAAGAGAGATGGATTCTTCCCATTTAAAGGAAAAAAAGATGAACAAAAATTATTCAATGAACATAATAACATCTAATTATATGGTAGAAAATTGTGTTATTTTATTGAATTTTTTAATAAATAATTGAAAGTGGAAAGGAAATATGTAAAAAATAAATATCTTCGAGAATAATAAAAGTTTTTCATAGAATAATCATTTTAGATCATTTATTTATAACAATAAAGTTGGACTTATCACACCCCATCCATGGTTTCCTTTGGATTTTGCTTATTTCCTAGTTATCAGTGTTTTGATTAATTTTTGTCAATTTTCTTATGATATTTTTGACCATTTTAGTTTCCCTCTAGGCCTCATATATGAGAAAGAGATTGGAGAAATCATGTGCGAGTCTAGTGAAATCCATTTATCTAATATAGTGGTGTTATCGGTGGTTCATGACTATGCTCACATACGTAATCCACTACCCAAGAGACAATTTGGTACCTCCTCCTAATAAAAGTTAACTATAGGGTTGGTGCAAATCCTGGAATACTGTGCAACCAAACCATGTTGTCTTCCCAAAGATTAAATAAAAAGACAAAAAATTATTACATTACAATCAAAAATGAAAATAAAATAAAAACTATTGGAAATATGATGTTTTATGATTGTTATTATTATTATTATATTATTTTAATAAAACCTATTAGGGTTCTACCCTACTTATGAAGCAATAACCCTCCCCATATCCCTTGTCTCCCCTGACACCCATTCCCAAAGGGCTCTCAGCCACAAACAATTTCTTCCTCCAGTCTCCCTTTAGAATACATTTTTCCTCTCAATCATTGGGGTGTTATTTTATGTCTAGTGACTTCTCACCCGCTCCTTATTTTCTTGGATATATTCTATTCAGGGTGCTTCCCACTCAATGGTTGAACCCAAATTCCTCCCATGTTATTTACCTTATGTTAAGGATTTTCAGATTGGGATGGGAGTACCCAAATTTCACTCTATGGTCTAAGCTTGTCCACATCATTGTGTTTGTAGTTCTAGTGTCAATTATATTGACTGGTTTTGGTTCATATGGTGAGAAAAACACTTTTCTTTTATTTCTATATGGTTCTCTTTGATTTGGTTTACAATTGAGCAATATGGGAGAGATATGTGGAGATAAAATGTCACACTAAGGTTCATGGATTATCTTTATATCATCTAGTTTTAGGCTAATGTTTAGTTCTATTTTCATATGGATACATTTTTAGGGATGATATTTTTTGTTTTTTAGAGAATTTTCATAGCCCGACTATGGTTTTCTACTATTTTATTAATTAATTATGCCTATCTCTAGTTTAGGTCTAGGTTGAGTATTCAGTGAGAGTTTTGATTTTTTTTATTTTCTTCTTTAGGTGAATGGTTGGTTCATAATCGAGGAAACCATGCATCTTTCAAATGAAAACTATGATGGAAATTCAGTGGGAATGTCCCGAGCACACTGCTAGGTTCACATACATGTGAGCCTCCCTAAGATAATAGTCAATACCTCTTCTATGGGCAAAATGATACATCATGGTTTTACTAAACAGTTTTCTAGATCAGTTTTCCAAGACATGTGGTCTTCCCAGAATTTAAAAACTTAAAAAATATAGAATAAAATAAATGGAAGATGAAAATAAAGTAAAATAAAATAAAAATATATTTTAATAATAATAATAATGATATTTTTTTATTACATCATGGTTTTATTAAAAACCAAATGGGGTTCCCCTCCCCTAACTGGGTGGCCAACATCCTCCCCATTTTCTTTATCTAATGTGACACCCATGCTTGTAACATCCTTTAACATGAGCAACCACCTCCTCCCCTCTCCCTCTAGCCATCACCTTTCCTCCTTATCATCAGTGTGTTCTTCTCTAGTAATACTCTTCTCCACAAATTCATTGTTTCATGGGATTCTTCACTTCTATATTGTGTTCATTCCATGGAAGAAACCTAATTCATTTTTGGGTGTATTTTTGATTCTTGATATTTATTGCTACATGGTCCTTTTGATGAAAATTCTAGTCATCACATTCTATGGTGGTTGGTTTTCCATGTCTTACAACAAAACTTTTCCATTTTAATTCATTTTATAAATTTTAATTTTGTGGATTTTTAGTTTTGAGTTTACTAAGTTTTTATTGTCCATTATGGACCTCACTAAAGTGGTCTCAGGTTGTTGTTTTCCAATTTAACTTACCGGTGTACGCATGGGTATGAATATATATATGTATAATTTCCCCTATATAGACATGTTAACTCATAGTGTAATTAATATATATATATATATATTGGGGCTATGTGTGCCTATATATATATATATGAAAAATGTATTCATATGGGAAGTAAAGTGATATATGAATGTGTAAGAATATATATACGGATCCTCATGTACATATTTGGCCATGAAAATTTGTACATAGGGGTTAGGTGTCCTAATATGTATATATATATATATCTGTGTGTGAAATTGAATATACTTGAATGTGGAAAAATGATGAATTGTGTAGCCAACATCAAAAAGTGGCATGTTTGAGGTTGGATCCCTTTTCATATAGACATTATAGTTTTGAATACATTGATTTACTACCTTACAACCCTTTATATACAATTATTTAGTGTTTTATGTTTTTCTAAAAATATGATTTATGTTAAATGTGGTGATTCCCACTTGGTTGTAACTTCATGGTATGTTTGTATTTGGTTTTTTCAAAATAAGGGTTTGATTAAATTCCCTTTCGCCTTCATTCTTGTTTTTAAAATTTATAATGGTGATTTGGGTTAATCAAATGGATCTCAAAGTGGAATTTTGGTTTTTAATTTGGCATGTGTTGGTCCATTTTGGAATGTTTCTACATTCAATGGTTTTTTTGTGGCCTTGTTGGCACAATTGAATTGTTTATTTTTAAAGCACTCCATATAATGGGTCTCTCACCTTATGTGCTGATGAAGAGGTGGTAAAGTCTTTATTTTAGAATTTACTCCAATTATTGTTTATTAAATGGAAAGATAATATTACTTGGCATACCCCGGTGTTGTTTTAGTCTGTGTGATTCCTTTGACGGCTTGTACTTATTTGTGGGGTTAGTGGAATGTATTTTTTACAAACTCCCTTTTTTGAACATAACATGGGTACCTAAAATTTCTCGTGGATTTTACATGAATATTTACAATATTTTTTTATATTTCACACTACCTAGTAAACAATGGTATATATATTTCACTACATTGAGAATGTGCCCTTAGGTTAGGCAATGAATGTTAAGGCCAATAATTTGAGTGTATGTATGAATCAAGATATGAATTTATATTAGATAAATCATGTTTTTGTATTTTCTATATTATCTAATCAATTCCTAGGTGCTCAAATTTTATTCATCACTTAGTTTTATACAATAGATGATTGATGTAACATGTATGGTTATTTACTCTTGTGTGTCATTTTCCTCTACCCATGCAGTTTCATTAGTGCTCCTTCATCCTTGTATGATACCTCTTGGAAAAAGTCAATGTTTAGTTTTCAAATTTTTATGTTACATTATTTTAAAACGTTTTATATGTTTTTTATTTTAATGTAAAATACTAATTTTCCACTCCCTATATTCTTTGTCTAAATTATAAAGCATAATTCGTGGAATAGAAATCTATTATAAATATTATGGGAAATAAACTGTGATTTAATTTATTGATAAAACATGTTGAAACTTATGATTATATATTGTCTTCAAACATTAATGTTTTTGATCAGTTCTTTAATTGAAATCAAAATTGGAATATACTGTTTTAGAACCTTTTGTGAGTTTTAATAAACACACCTTTAGCTTTATCATTGTTTTTATCTTTTGGTGCTTATTCCGATTCTGATTTAGTCACGAGGGTGTGACATTAGTTTTGATTTTATTGGTGACCTACATGGTCCAATAAATTTATGTGAGGCACTGTTTTCATTTTTTCTGATAGTTGGAATCCGTATCCTTTTATTTATATCTTATTTTTTCTATTTTCTTTTGATAAATCATAACCAACAATTTATTTTGATTCTTAACACTAGCCTCTAGCCCTAGAGGATTGGAAATGGCTATCTTCCCTTGTTGTGTGGTGGCTCTAGTGATTGTTTTGGGGTTGACCTGCATGGGTTTGTGATGGGATAATTAAAAATAACATAACCTCCAAAATATCTCTATGGATATTGGGAATATATTTTTAGAGTTTCATTGAGTTTAATGGATTTAGATGCTTGGATGAATGCGGGGAGAGAGTTACCTTTTATAATTTTTTGGGAGTAGAATTTTTATAAATACTCAAAACTAATCAATAATAAAGAGTAATTCTCAACCCATGTGCCTCCAAAATTAATAAATAATGATGTTGAAGGATGGAAAGGTCGATCCACACCAACAAAACCTAAAAATAAAGATGTTTTAAACAGGTTATTTAATTAAAATATAGGCTTTCTCAATTTAAACAATTCAGTTTTCATTAAAGAAACTTTTTTAAAACAATATAATTTATCATTCCATCCAAAAATAAATTTAGTCTTTTTACAAATACCCAGACTCCAATATCATTGATCTGGTGTCTACTTTATTATATTTTCACAAGATACAAGGTATCTCATACAAGAAAGGAATAAATATTTTAGATTTTTTAAACTAGATTCATAATTTAATTAATATTTAATTTAGAAACATAAAATACATAATGTATTTTCATTGGTAAAAACATTATTTCCCTTCGTACTTCCATATATATAAATCTAAAAATAATTCATGGAATCCATGAAAAAAATAAAACAAATTACTATTGTGATATATGATTCCCAATAAGGGTTTCTATAAAAAATATTATATCATTAATAAATAATTATAATGAATAGGGAATTTAAAATAACTAAGACATATTCCATACGTTCAATTACTTGATAATAATTTGGAAATAAAAAATGATGAAAAAATAATTTAATATAAATAATAAAATGATCTTGAAGAATAACTATGGATACTCTAACTAAATGAATAACAAAAAGGAACACTAAAAACTAATATCATTATAATGTAATATATAATCTCGGTCTTCAAAAACAAACATTCATGATATTTCACAAAACAGTTTAAATCTATGGGTATACAGCCACAAAATATGAATAACAGATGTGTCTTGTGATACTAGTTGACGAATATTGGGGTAATTTTTAATCCAAACACATCCATATCATACTTTATCTATTTAATTCTTCACTCTATAAGGGAATAAAAATAAGCGACATAAAAATTCATACTAAAAAACTAACATATGAAATTTTAATACTTAACGAAACAGTCATAAATAAAATATTTTAATATCATAAATGGTGATAAATGTTTACATCTTTAGTAAATATGATCATAATACATCCAAATTAATAATATTTCTAATATCAATAAAACTCATCCTCAATGAATCACATGTATAATAAGGTTTTAATGTTGTTAATGAACATAAATACCATAAATATTCCCATAAAAATCATGAGGAATATAAAATTTTCACTTTCCAAATAAACTTTTATAAATTGTACAAAAAAATTTACGAAAAATATTTCATTGAAAAATAACTAGGAAATTTTTTTAACAATCGTTAAAACATTTAGTGGTCATGATAGTGGAAACTTGTTTTTGTGTCATTCATATTATGACAAATAATCTATTCACACTTTTTGCTGAAATCTAATAAGTTACTATTTAGAAAATGACTTGAATATTAAATTCAAATAATTTCATAAATAATAAAATATGAAAAATCAATTTTTTAACAAATTGTTTTGATAGTGTTAAATAAAATTGAAACATTTTTATATAACATTGATTTTGAAGAGAAATCATTTTTAACGGAAAAGAGGAATAATGATGACTTTTATTAAAAACATTATCTTAGTAATTTTAGGTTTCAAAGTGTGAAAATGATATTATAATCGTAAATGATCATAAATAAGCATATGATTAATAAACTGTTTCTTTATGATATAAATATTAAATAAATCCACCAAGGGATACATAAAAAATTATTGTTGAATAATGGTGATAGTTTTTAATAAACCATTAAAACTTTGGTAACATTTCAATCATAATTACATTGAAAGAAGTAAACTAAAATGAAACTATAAAAAATATAAATATAAACTGATTTATGATATGAAATATAAATTAGATCATCATATACAGACCACATAGAAGAATAAGTGAGGAATAAAGCAAATGTCGAACAGAGGTTAATGTGAGACAAGAGACCCCTTACATCAAGATTTAAAACATTAATATGTTCCCAAACCTCCTATAAAACAAATATAAGATTAGTATAAATATATTAAATAAACATAACCATATATACCATATAATTCTTTGTCATCTTATAGCATTTTACAACTCATTTGTTAATAATATTTCATTATTTTCATTTTTATGACGGGTAATTTCCTAGTTTTCTCATTTTTATTTAATCCAAAATTTTCTTGTTATTGTAAGTTATATATAAATATAACACACATATATATAATGATTACAATTTTTTAAATATCATTATTTTCAATATATAAACCATTTTAATGCTTCTTAAAAATAGGATTAATAAATTGAATCACATCACATAGTGGAGACGGTAAGTCATACACACACGAGCAATGATATTATTCCCTTAACTGGTTAAAGGTAAAGAAGTGTATGACATATTAGCTTTTATGAATTTATTTAATTTTACATATATCATGTGTATTCATTAAATTTATCTGTATTATTTTCTATGTAAATCATAAGTGAAAAACAAATCATATTGATACGTGAGGTGGTAGTCTATTAACCACATTAGCAACATTGTTGTACTCTCAAATGAATTTAATGTAAGACAGTATATGGGATATCATAAATAAAGTAAAAATAAAAAAATATCATATATATATATATATATTTATTGAATCCATTATTATATCCAACCACGATAATTTTTGATGGAAAATAAGTTACACCATTTCACAAGGAGGCAGTTCGTTACACACATGATTGACGATTTGGTTACTCATTTGATTGATGTGGAGATAGAATAATATTATGAAATAAAAATAGAAACATATTATTATTTGATATATTATATTTTTATCATATTATATGTTTCAAAACATAATTAATGATAGTAAAATAAGAATGATTCAGAATGACCTTAGTGAAGTCAATTACCTTATCTTAGAGAAACCTACATTGAATCTCCTCATATGATCTCGATGAATAGAATTTATTAAATAAATAAATAATTATAATATGTACTTCTCTAGTAATTCAGGTTTTTATTGCTAGTTTATTAAATGGTAAGAGATTGTTAAGTGGGTGAGTGCATGTTCATAATTGAAGAGGGTTTAATTTTTTAAAATAATGAAAACTTCACTATAATGGGATGTCATTATTACCACATGTTCCACCAAAATTGAAAAAATATTTAGTTCTGGAATTATATTTTCTACCCAAGAAAACAATTTTTAATGATGTATTACCTAATCAGTTATGTTCATTTAATGTTACCTTTCTATTTTTCACCACTATAACTTGTATATTATTATTTACCAAGTTAATTTATCCACTAAGAATAAATTTAAAAATATTATTATATTATTATTTGAACCAAATTATTGTGAATATTAAATCTAATTTCGCAAAAAATTATACAATGTTTTTGGAAATTAAAATTAAGAAAACCTCATATAACATGCAAACCCAAACCTTAACCATAATTTCGATGATTACTTTTTTTTGTCATTGTTAATCCTTATAATGAAAAAAATTCATCATATTACATAAATAAATATTATTATAATTCCAATTATGGAAATCCTTTTATCGAATACAATTCATATAAGTTGTATAATTCAATTTAAATTTAAACCCTCAAACGCAACAACAAATTGTTATTCCAAATAAAATCTTTCAAGAGTTAAAAATGAAATTTTTTTATAATTAAATATGAAATTATTTCCAATTTACTAAATTATTTATCTTCTAACAAAATTAAATTAAGTTCACTTTAAAATTAATTTTAAATCTAATTAAACATTTTAAAATAATTTAATGGAAAAGGTTGTTTTCATTATGAACAAGAATTTTCACTATTAATTAAAAAATATTCCTACTAGAAAATATCAAAAACTCACTCAAAAACTATTTTGGAATATATATTTAAAATAAAACTTCATTTTTTAAATGTTATTTTCCTAAATCAAAATATATGCTTTCAAAATTATGCGAACAAGGGGTGACTAATTCTCCTTTCTTAAAAAATTTATAAAAACTATCTTCCTATTTAAAAAAGTTATTATTTTTAAAAAATTATTATATAACCATTGAATAAATTTAATTTATTTTTGAAAAAAATAATATTCATAAATATGTTGTTAATATTAATATATTCTAATTTAACATCTAGGGTATAATGGTAATATTTAGAAAATGATATTTATATAGAGCATCTCATTCTATTTCAACATAGTATTTCATATAATGAAAACTATAACTAGGATTGAATATATATATATATATATATAATAATTTCTAGATATGTTACATTATCTTCTTGACATGGTTTTGATTTTTCATATACACTATCGAACATGATGGTCCAATTTGAAAATATTGGTGTGTTACATTCATCCCCAACCTTAAATAAATTATTTCCCCTCAATTAACTCTTTATTTATGTAATCATGTTATTAAAAATTAAAAATACCATTTTTGGACAGCAATATCGAAAAAAATTAATAAAATATCCTCTTGATAAGAGCTAATCCATAGTACGAAGGTTAATAAATAGGGTTCCAAATTTGATAACTTTCACAAGATGTGAATATATGGATAAGGATAAAAAGTGTAAATAATTATAGACAGTGATAGGGATCATTGATCGCATGAGAATGAATCATTAATGGAAGATTAAGGTCCTCAAAACCATATATATGAGATGATTTAAATTACAATTTTATTCATCAGAAATGTTTGTATTATGAACACATTTTGGTTTCAATGTCCTTTTCCTAATGTTAAGCAACTATTTTTCCATATAGTAAAAAACAAAACAAAGTATAAATACATGAAATAATTATATTTAATAAGAATAATATAAATTGTTTTTGTTATTTGATCAATTTTGACATCACTTTTACTCTTATAAGTTTATATTGATGATGAAATGTGTACTTTAGAATCACTAAAATTAAAATTTAATAGATCAAAAGAACTATAAAAGTGTAAAAAGTCATTCCTCAGGTATTTAATAATACCAAAATAGTTAATTAATGTTATTGAATGTAATACATTAATTTCAAAAATAGAAAAAATAACAACATATTTCAACATTATTCATTACCTAAATATTCAAACATAAGACTCATCTAAAATATGTCACACCAAATTTAGAAGGAACATCATTGAGTTTCCAATATCAGTCATTCTTAGATACCCAAAAAACATAATGTAACTCTTAATGTCACATTATATATATTTAAAACCATAATCTTCATAAAACCTTAATGAAAATGTATATGCTTCCAAAAATTAAATCAAAGGTTTTCAGATATATTTAATAAATCCAAATATCCGGTAATCTCCAACAGAGATGTCATCAACCACAAAATCATTATCCAAATTCAAGGCTATCAATAATATATCATAAAAATAAATTTATCATTATTATTTCATCCTTGATAACATATTCATGGGTATGTTACCTCAATCATGTGTTTTCCAAAATTTTCAACATTCTACTAAATCACTTTTCTCAGTCATCAATACCATTTAAAATATTCTCTCCAATCCAAATATAAATATTACTATATTATAATCCAAATAAATTTCATAGTTATTATAACAAAAAAAATAGAAAAAATATTTCTATAAAAATATATTTAATCCAAAAACATTCACGCTAATAATTCCAAAGTATTTATATTAATATAATTCTATTTACATTAATCCCTTATCTTCTTCTAGGGTATATTACCTTGAAATGTATGGTCTTCATTTTCATAGTGCCTCGACTACAGAGAGTTGAAACACTAAGCCTATTTTTTTCTTTCTTACCCTTTATGTAAGGTCCCTGATTCCCTTTCTCCCCACACTATAATAAAGCTTCTATTCCCTTATATAATGTACTGGGTTGTTTCACAAAAAAGTCGTTAAATGAGGGAAAACCCTTCTTTCCCTTCATCCACATATCCCTTTTATCATTGTTTTATTCTTCTATTATTCTTTACCTTCAATGCCATAATTCTTATAGAATAATTATTATGTCTTGATGAGACATGATATTATTTCCTTTTATGCTGGTAATTTTTATGAGATTACTTACCCTTTAGAGATTGGCTTCATCCCAACAAGGAATTGATCATTCATACTATTTGGATTACATGAAGTATATAATTCCAATTCTTTATGATAGGTTCCATTTATAAAAAGTGTTATTATCTTTAATATGTTATAACATTAAAGAATAAAATATACATTCATAAAATAAGTGAAGGGCTTATCAGAAATATAAAGTTTATGTATTTATAATATCATAATCTCAATCATTGATTCAGTGGTAAATTTCTTAAATAATAATATTATTTTGAAATCCATCAAAATGGATTAAAATGAAAATGATAATTATCCTAATAATAACACCAAAGACTATCAAAACAAGTGCACATTAAGTCTGGTTGTCATGTATCTGGTAACCCATGATTCGTGATCAACACACATTTTTTAATGTTATAACCCATAGATACATATATACTAGATCCATGTCCAATTTTAGTGTCCATACAATAATTTAGATATAGGAAAACCACTTAATCTCTACCTCAACAAAAATTAAGGATAATCTTATACACTTATTCTCAAACTATATCGTAGTATTATGTTCCCTAATCAATGTATTACTAAATCTGGATCTCATTTTTTCCACGAAAAATAATATGAAACAAACTATAAAGACTCATAATCCAATAACCTAGAGTTGTTGTATACATTATTTAATTAGCTCTAGATACGAGGTCTTAATTCTTGATGATTGAACTTTTTTGATGTCTTGGTATACTAGATACATTCATTAATTAACATTAAATTTTAATTTATAAAATAAAAAATGTATTTTCATTGAAATCACCACTATTCCAATTTTTATATCACTTCATATTAATCATAAATCACTTCCTAGTATCCAGGGTAAAATAAAACATAAGAAAGGTATGAGATCAGATTCATAGTAAGGGTATCTGTACATCAGAATCTACAATGAATAAATAATTATAATTAATATGGAAATTAAAATAAATAAAACACATTATATTAATGAAATTATGTTACCATTTTATAGTTGGAATAAAAGTATCTCAAATAATTTCATATATATAGTCACAAGATCAAGAAACTTAACCATGGATAATATAACTAATAGAATAATCACATGTAACATAAATAAATAATCTAAATATGAGGTAATTTATATTTTTGGACATCTGATATCTATTGAGAAGAACATTCACATTACAGTATAAATTTTTTTATATAACCCCATCTATTTCTTCCAACACATTTTTCTCTTGAGACGTGTTAATTCCTTAAGGGGGTATGAATAATCAGGCTCCACATGTCAATTATTGTGTATAATTATTTACTCATATGATTTTTGTGAATCAAATTCAACATAAACATTCATGTTGAAAAACTAACTTGTGAAATGTTACATTATACCACAATGAAATTAACAAAATCTTAATCCATCCAGAGAAATATAGTGAATGGTAATAAAATTGTACATCCCAAGTAAAATTAATCATAAAACATCCAAATAAAGAATATGTGTGATATAAATAAAATATACCCTCATTAGATAAATTTTTCCATAAATTATTGATGTTGTTGATGAATATAAATTCCATAAAATGTCTTTAGAAACATTCCTGAGGAAAATTAACTTTACACATTGGAAATAAACTTTAAAAACATTTGCATATTTTTTTAAAATTAATTAATTTAAAAATGTAATTGGATCCATTAAAAAATATATTAAAATTATTTATAGGTAAATATTATATATAATTATTTTCATTCCATACACATTTTAATAATCATTGTTTTCATATTATTGGTAAACTCTAGAAGAGAATTGTTTGAAAAAAATACACGAATATTTCATTAAACAAAAATTATTTAAATTTATACTTGGGTTTTATTTTATATAATAAATCAATTCATTAATTTTAAAAAAAATTAAAAATTATTTATAAAACAAAGGTTTGTATAAAAAATTATTTTCATCCTAAAATATACATAATAGTGAATTTTCTAGAAAAACATTCCTCACTCATTTTAAAAAGAAATCAGTGGAATAATGGAACTATTACTTGAATGATAATTAATATATATTAAATAATTAAATATATTATTTTTATGACAGTCTTAACAAAATAATTCCCATATAGTAGAATTAAATTAAAACCATCTTGATTAGTGATTAAATGGAGAATTAAAACCCTTGATTTATTGGTATCCTTTGAATCATAATAATTATTAAAAAACAATTACATAAAAAAATTAATAAATACCATAAATGAAAAAATATTCATGATATAACATATTAAAAGTGTTTTATATAAACCACATAATCAAATACGATATGAATATTTAATATGTTTCAAAGAATTATAAGTGAGATGATATAACCCTTACATGTGGTTTGATACCCAACATATGTGTAAAAACCTTGTTTTTAATTAATAATTTTATATTATATATTTATTAAAGAACCATAATAATATATATTATACCATATATTACCATGTTAGAATATTTTACAACCCATTATTTAATAATATTTCATTATCTTCATTATTTTAGGTGTTAAATGCCTTTTTTAACATGCATGTTTTATCATTAACGATATTGTCATGATATATAAGATATAAAAACATAATCTAGTTAATGATTAAAATTTTATAAATATATTTTTTTTCATTAAAATATCTTTGGACTATTCTTGAATATTATACATAAAAATAATTTGCACCGCTTTATAGTGACGGTAGTTGTATGTACTCATAAGCGATGATATAATTTCCTTAATGGGTGTAAGGGTAAAGAAGTTTATGGTTTATTTATTTTAGTTATTTTATTTTATAACATATTTTGAAAAATTTATAAAAAATTACATATTATTTTCCATATTGATTTAATCGAAAATATCAGATTTTTTTGTAAGATGAAAATTCATTGTACACATGAGAAAAATTATCGTATATTTATCTAAAGTTTAAGTAAAGAAGATATATTTTATATTTTCAATAACAATGTATAATTATTTTCACAAATATTATTTGTATACATTAAATATATCATCATATCTATCATTGATATATGATGATGAAAAATTATTTACATCAGTTTGCAAGACGGTAGTCTACCGTACACATGATTGTCGATTTAATTTCCCGTTTTATGGAAGTGAAGAAGAATAAAAATTATCCCATAAATATAATATATTATAATTTTATTGGAGGTAAAATTTTAATTATATTTTATTTGTTAGTAAATAATTGATGGTTGCAAAAGATGAATGGAGGAGAAAGAATATAGTGAATATAAGTACCTTATCTTAGAGAAACTGCATGTGTATTTCTTCATAACGATTGTGTGGATGGTATTTGAGTAATATCATCATATCAATAATGTAGATAAAGAAATTTTATGAATATTTTAACTTGTTTTTCGAGGAAAATTCCTTTATATGTGTCTATAAGATGGTGGAGTGAGTTCCCTTTGATTCTTGTGGGGGAGTGGAATTTTTAAAAATTCCAAAAAATATTAAATAACTAGTCATCACATTCTACCCATGTTCCTCAAAAATATAAAAATAATATATTTGAGGGAATATATGGTCTTGAAAATCCTCATAAACTCAAAAAAGTAACATTTTTTAAACATTTTATTCTATAACCATTAATTTTACTCAATTTTACCATTTTAGATTTCAACACGGTAACTGGTATCTTTTTATTTACCTAGGTAAATTACCATTTATGAATAGAATTAAAATTATCCATATAAGATAAAATTGGCCCACTGATTTTAAATATTAAATACAATTTATTAAATAATATCATTTTTTAATTAAAATTAATATCATCATATTTAAATTGAAAACAAAAGTTATAATCTTAATCATGGTAATTAATTTTTATTCTATTTATTTATCACTATGAATAGAATATAAGTTAACCTTATTTAAAAATAAAAAATATTATTCTTTCAAAAATTCATTCCATTTATTAAAATTAATTTCACATAATTGGATGAATTGAATTTAATATTAAACCAATACATGCTTCAAAATATAGGTTTTCTTAATAAATTTTTTCAATAGATTAAAATGTTTTTAAATTTGAAATTTATAAGAAAATTATTCCAATGAAATGAATTATATAAATAGTAATATAATTTAACTAATTTTAGTTTAAAACAATTTTGAAATATAAATTGACCTTGTAAAAACATTAAACAAAGAGTCATTTTTCAATAAAAAATCATAATTTTTCAGTATTCAACAAATAATTATTTTCCCTAGAAAATACTCAAAAATTCACCCAAAGATAATTCTTTCATGTTGACTTAAATAATTTATTATATTTTGAAATATAAATTTTAAATATTTGTTAAAAACAACTTTTAAATTGTTAATTATAATCATGACTAATTTACCTTTTAAAAAATTAATGTTTTTAAGAATACATTTCTTTTCATTCAAATAGTTCTTATAATATTTATAATCAATTGATAACCATTGAATTTATTTTATACAAGTGTAAAACATAATATTTTTGTAATTTATTTATTACTCTTCATTTCCACCGACAAAAAAGATAGGTTACAGTGGTCACATTTACGTTATAATATTTTAAAAGTTCATAGTTGTTCGTTCAATCCTAGGGTACATAGCATTTAAATATATTGAATTTATTCAATTTGTTTTAAAATAATTATCTCAAAAATTATCATGGTGTAACAATCTCATCCACGTTTGTTGTTGTGTGTCATATAAGCCATTTAACTTGATTTTCCTCCTGTGAATTCATGATGTGATATAATTATTTGATAATATTTTCCCAATAAACAAAAATATGAAATAAAATTTACCAAATAAATGTTCCATGTGTGTGGAAAATTAAATTTAATAGATGTGTATGTAATTTAGCATAAAACATTTTAAACATTAGTATTATAATAAATTTTTTACTATATATTCAATTAATTATCACCAAAATTTTAGTTGTCCTGATTATTTAATATTAATTTTGCTGATTCAAATTATGGAATCCTTATTACAAAAATAAAATAAAAAATTGGTTAATGTTAGTTAAAAAACAAACCAACTAATTGTCTCCAAAAATGGAATTTAATGCAATAAATATCTAAAAAAATTAGATGATATTATATTAACTATATATAATAATGACAAATATAGGTATTTAAATTCTTATATTTTGATATATATGTGATATATTCTCTTTAAATCATTAAAAATTAATAAAAACATAAAATTGTTTGACATTAATAGTTTTTTAAATAAAATGAGTTTTCTAAAAAACAAATTCTGAAATATTTGACTCTTACAGAAAAATGTTCAGATCAATATTTATATCTAACTAATACTAAATAAATATTCAATATTACACATTATACAAGATTATTTTTAATAAAAATAGAAAATATAAATAAAATAATTTTTATCCTTCATAAAAGATTATTTACATGGCAAAATATGAAAACATCATTATTATATTATTTTGAAATGGTATGTTAATAATGTATGTTAATTATATCAAATAATAATTTTTGGACCATGAAATATTTATATATTATTTTTAATTTTATTTATACTCAAATATATATTTTTTCATAATATAATTGATTCTTTGGGGTTACATTCACCCCTCCTATTGAAATTATATCCATGATGTTTTTATTGATGATTACTTATAATCATAAGGTAGTAGATATTCTTCGTAGTTTTTTTTGTATGAAACTACTTCCTATATTTAATGTCTTCTCTAAAAAAAATTCTAATCAAGTCATCAGATTCCATAAGAGTTGCTCTATAGTATCAAGAATTTAAATATTCACTTCATAGTAAGATAGACTAGTTTTCTATTTTTTTACTTAATAGGTGAGAACATGTGGTGTGTTTGGAATATACTTTTATAAAGATGATTTATAGAACAAATCATTTAATTTATAGAGGATTGGTGGAATTTCAAATCATTAAGCCAAAAATTCATTTCATTCCAAATGATCAAATCCTATAATGTACATAGGGAGATGTATAATGCACATACCAAACCTTATAAAAATATTCCATGGAGATACATTCATGAAAATGTGATCAACCACTAGAAAATAAAAATATTTCCTCGATTTATGAGCATAACTCTATTGAGTGATTTATGGTTTTTTTAATATGATCCTGACACATACTCAACATTTTTATTGTCACATTAAAAAATTGGTCCTATATGTTTCCATTCAAAAACATCATAACAATAAATTAGAGTATGAAATACCATTCCATTTAACGATTCATATGTCTCATTTTCAATTATTAAATGAAAACTATTGTTATAAAAAAACCAAATATAGATAATCACCCCTCATCCCATGACTATCATGTTAGTTGGACATCAACAGTTCTTCCAATGTTCAAATAGTACTTTCGTACAATCTATCAATTTTGGGATGGTAGGAGATGCTCATATGAAGATCAATAACAAGAGTCTTTTCAAGAAACCTTAATAATTTGGATGTAAAATGGGGATCACAATTAGAAAAAATTGAAAGTGGTGAACCATGAAGTATTAAAAAAACAATAATATAGATAATTATGAAGTGTTGAAGAGGTAAATCTTATCATATAGGGAACAAAATTATGGATTTTAAATATTAGTCAACAATTACAAATATTACACAAAAACTATTACTATTCTTGGGTATTAGTTTGTTGAAATAGATCATAATGTTTAGAAATTTCAACATATGAATAATAAGAGGTTTTAATTACTCTAATAGAAATCTATTTCTCATTCGTCACCTTTTAAAAAACTGGTCATCTTGATACATTTTTAGTGATAACTCACTTTCTGTTGTAACAAAAAAAATATTCCCTCTGATCTCAATCAGTCTTCATGCTACCATGTGGTATAGAGAAATATGATCTTTGAGCACCATTCATCAATTCCCTATTCATCTCATATATAGATTAAATACACGAACTCAATTCAAATTTCAAAACATCATATTAAATTTTTAATTATTTCCATATCCTTTCATTTAAATCATCAATTTTCATAGAAAAAATATAATTATTTTATTGATAAATTTTTATATTTTCAAATAATGATGGGATTGAAGTCATTCAAAAAGGATTTTTGTACAACATTTTATAATAATTCAATATTTATTTTTAATAAACCCATGAAAATATTATCCCTATAAATCCTAATTTGTGTAAGAAACACATGATTATTCATTCTCAGATTATCTGCTAACTTATTTTCCCTCTATCGGTTATTTTGAATTGACAATTCATAATCCTTTAGTAGCTCGAGTCATCTCCTTTTCATAATGTTTAAATATATATATGAAAATATGTATTTTAGGATCATATGGGTTATGTATATCTCAAAATTTTCACCATATTGGTAATGTATCTGTATTATAAAAGAAAATATCACAATATACAACTCATGATCATGTGTTGGATAGTTCACTTCATGTGTCCTTTGCTACCTTGATGCACATGAAAAAAATTATCATTCAATATTGTGATAAAAATAATTAACTTATATTATGTATCACTATATATCACAAAACCATCATATTGTAATGTAAAAACCAAGGTAAAATGAAATACAAATATCTTCATTAATCTTCCAAAACATTATTAACATGATTTTTCAATATGATCATAAGCCCTTTACGTGAAATACCGATTAATCCGTTATCAAATCAAGATATTTTTTGGATTAATCATAAATGGTAACCTTACAAAAAAAAGAAACTATGTACCTCAATTATGTTCAATTATGTTTTCTATTATCTTAATGAATTTCTCATCACTGGATCAATAGATTTATCATCCTTTGAGGCATAATCGCCATGAAAAGAATCATCTTAAATACCAAATTTAAAAATTCTAAATTTCTACTATAAATCTTTTCTTCTTAGATTCTCAATAATTTTTTATAACCAATTTTTTTTGTCCTTGAAGCTATTATAAAACACCAATACACCATAAATAAATTTCATAAAAATTTATTAGGATATTCCTTGAATACCACATTCATTAGATCCATTTAAACAGATAGTGTATAATTGAAAAAAATTGAATTCCCATAAACACAAAATGGTCATACCTTGGTAAGAATGTTTTCTGTGATTTTTTTCTTTATTCACATAGAATTGATGATAAAATAAATGAACATCAATCAATGTAATGTATTTAGCTACATTATTTATCAACTATGTCATCATTGGAAGACAGTGGATACATTTCCATTATAATAATTTAATCAATTTCCTTATAATCAATGCATTTCCTCAATGATATATATATTACATAAAGATAACCAATTGGGGATCCCCATGGTAAACAATAGGGTATATAAAAACCTTATCACAAAAATAATTTATTAGTTTCTTCATCTACTCTAACTACATAGTGTCCTTTCTATAACAACTCATTGATTTTGGTCTGTCATTCAGTTTTATCTCATTATAAAAATTGACATCATGATATAATTTTTTCTATGTAGGTACATTGAAATTAAATTAACAAATTATTATAAAATAGGTACATCCAAAATTTATCAGTTTTCAAAAAATGAAAAATTATTAATTTTTTATCTCAAAATCATAATCACGGTTTTTTAGGGACAACATTATATTTAAATACATTATAATTGTGGTATGGAAAATGTGAATTATCTTAATCCTATCCCCAGGAGTGTCAAACCAGTTGAGTAATAGGGCCTGTTTCCATGCATCTGTGGGAAATGGATTAAAATTACAATGCTCAAATTTCATCATTATTACCCCCATGTACAACTATTGTAGAACCACATCCACATGTACTATCCATAGTAAGATGTATTACTAGGAAATACTATATAATCACTATCATTCCAAAAATTTATGATTTTTTTCTAGTATATTAAATATAATCAAAGTATGTGATAAAGTTTTTATTTATAATCTATGTTTTCATTAATCAGGTTATCATATTTTTTACTTAGCATGATTTGGTACCAGCTATAACAACCCTTAATTTTATATCACAAAGACTATGTATAATTAATTATAGTGACTTTTTTATAAGAAAACTAATCTTGAATGTCCAATTAGTTTTTTAGTCTTAATGATCCTAATACGTACATGATACCAATTTCACTTTGGGGATAAAATATAAAACATAATAAAAGAAAAAAATTTGCATCCATAATCAAATTCAAATAATTATTTATCATAACCTAGTGAAAGGAGGAAAAATAAAAATGGGCACAAACTCTCATAAAAGTATACAAACAATCAAATTAATCATTAATAAATAAGTAAAAATAAATATAGCATGCTAAATAACTTAAAATCATTCCATTTATTCAATAACATGAGACAAACTAATAATATAAAACTTTTAATTGATTATAAAATAATTCGGTATAAATAATATCATGATCATTAATATAATATATTCATAAAATAAATATAGTAATATCATGGATAGTAATAACTAATTTTGTAGTTAGGTAATTGATTAATATTAGACATAATGACCTGCATGAGTCATGATATATATACATTTAGAACATTACACCAATAAAGAATACAACTAGAGGGTAACATCCCATTGAATTTAGCCAATTTCTTTTTCTCATGTGACATATCAGCAAATTTAGGGGCTATATAATTTCTGGACACACATATAATTTCATATGAAATTCATTCATATTATATAGAATGGACAATTTAATTCAGTTCTTGAGTTTATAGTCTAACGTAGACATAACTGAATGAATTATTTTTCCTTTAGTGTAGAAGGATTCGGATAAATATTATTCCATATACATAATAAAATATCAATTAATTTCAGATACTGGTTTTATATTATTGATGTTGTTAAGGCATAATAAAAGAGGTAAAAAGATTCTATAAGAAATAAAAAACATAGTGAAGACAATTACCTTTTCTTAAAAGAAATTCAATTTGTTCTACTTTTAAGGAACCTAGGATTGGTTTTTTGAAGTAAATAAATATCTAGAACATGTAAAAAATAATTTGAGATGTATTTTTTTAATATTTGGTTGAGATAAATGTTTTGAGAAGTGAGAATATGCTAGTGGAGGGAGTTCCCTATTATAATTAATGGGGAATGGTTTTTTTCAATCCCTAAAACTATTCAATAATGGGAATCTACTCTCAATACACATAAAAATGGTTAATAAATTTTTGGAGTGAGGATGTTTTCTATCCACACCTCGTTCACTTATAATTAACATCTTTCAAACATTTCATTTCTTTCTCCTCCTTGGATATTCACTTTTACAGTTTTAGTTTTCGGTATGGTGAATTTTTTTAACTTAGGTAATTTTTTCATTAAGACTAAAATAAAATTATATTTATTAACTAAATTTTATCCACTAATCATTTATATAAAATCATTTCTATCAATTTTTTTAAAATATTTTTTTACACAAGCACGTGTAATGTGAAATACCCCTTTTTATACATAATTGCGGTAAATAATTTTTTACATCATTGACTATTAATTATTAAGGAAAACTACATTAACCAAATTAAATAATGTTAATTATATTAAATAAATATATTTAATCAATTTTATCAATATAAATTCCTTAAATTTCTTGTATTTAGTTATCAAATCCTACAATTTGTGTTGACAAATTGGTTTTCATAAATTTAATTTTTCTACAAAAATATGGTGTTATATTTACAATATAGATAGTAGGAGTAAATATATGAATTAAAATAAATATATTGAGAGATATAATATATAAATTTAATTTAAATTATTCATATTTAATAAATTAGTAAAATGGATAGAAATTATGTCTTTTTTTAAAAAAAATATATAAAAACATTTGATGAAAAAATGCCTCATAGTACCTTCAAATTTTATTACCATTATATATATATATATTCAATTAAATGTAATTTTTTTTAAAATTTTACATATTATGAATAAAATGGCGAATATTCTAACAATAAATTTTTTATTATTCATAAATACTTATTTCTGTATGTAGATATGAATATATCAATCATTGATTAATTTAAATAACTAAGTTCAAAATATATTTTCATCCATAAAAATTAGAATATAAGATCAATTAAATTTTAAATTTTAAATTTTTAATAGTTATATTAAAATATAATTTTCACATAACATATTTGAATATTTGGTGCTATAAATATCATGATGAATTGAATGGGTCCAAGTCTTCATGAGTTATTATGAATAAATAGAATTAATCATTTATGATTTTAAATATTACATAGATGTGACAATTCTGTATTATAATATTTAAGAATGACAATAATATTCAAAAACAGATAATAACGATTCTATGAATAAGAATTATAAAATGTTATTTTCAAGACATGGTTGGTATAACATATATTCTCTAGGTCAAGAAAAAAATTTTAGAGTGACCAGATGTTATACATATACTTGTATATTATAAAATCCATGGAGAGAAGAATTATATTTAACTTTTTCATGACTCAAACTCCTTGGGTGATGACCCATGTCATATAACCCCAAGATTCTCATGTAATACAATTTTTCCTAACTAACACACAGTAAGAAATTACCCACTAGGGCCATATATCATACTAATTATTGTCCCCAAATGCAAATTGATTTTCATTTAGTGAAATTTTTCCTCACCCACATAGAGCCATGGAAACATCCCTAGAGGACACCCACTATGAAACTTCTCCAATATAAGCACAAATAACTATTTTTTTGAAATTAGGTTGACTCTAAAATTGAAATTTTTTTCTTATTTTCATGGGTAGTGTCATTTTGTATTATATGTATCACTTTGTTTGGGTGTTTCACCCCCCCCCCCAATAAAAATTCAATCATTATGGACCCCAAACCTCAAACCTTGGTAGTACCAATGAAAATTAAATTAGGTATTAGCTTAGATACTGTATTCCATGACCCACATCCCTTTCCCTTGGATCAGGTTATCTATCCCATATTGTATCTTGTAAGGGCTTGGTATAATTCCAACAACACTTCATGTTATCAACCACTATGGTAACATATCATGTGGTTCTCTCTGATTTTGTGTAGAACACCATAATGAAAACCAATTTATAGTCAATAATTAATATTTTTTCCCACAAATATATAATATATTTGATCAGTTGAAAAGATAAATGTGGTTCTATAAGATTGATATATGATCAGTATATCAGCCACTCAACATTAAGAAATAGGATATTCAAGAAGTCAACATTTTGATGTAAATATGACCATTGCGAAAATATTATCATTCCCATCAACCCAATTAAAAAAAAATTATTAAGGATTTGATAAACTATATCACCCATTGGTATATTGATTCGTTTTTTTATTTCATAATGTTATTTCAGTTTAATCTTGAATCTTGTATGGCTAAGATGAGCATATGAAAATTTCATTATATATTATGTATAATCATTATATTTATGATAAAATTATGATTTCATGCATCTTGATATAATAATTTAATTTCATTGAGATTATAATTTTTTAAAGAATGTCATGTATCCATAAGATGTTAGAAGTAGGAATATTTTGATATCCACCAAAGAATTCATTCATGATACAATGTAATCCAGGATTATTTGTTATTTAATATCACCTATTTTTAGATTTATCGTGATTTTATTCTCCCATTAATGCATTAATATGAAAGGGAATAGATTTCCATTGGACTATATTTTTTCTTAAATCCACTACTGATCTTACAACATGATATAGAACAACACCAATCCTCATCCTACCAAAATAATGTCCAAGATATATGGTATATTTTCATTAATTTGTATTATGACTGGATTGTGCTCATGTATAGAGAGGTCATGGTGTGGCCTAATAGTCAACATAGTTTTGAAAACAATAATTCAATTATCAATCACAAAACCTAAAATTATTTTTTGTTGTATATTCATTAAAATCGTTGTAGTAATATATATTTTTGGAAATGTTCAAGGTCTTTAATAATCATAAAATCCTGAAATGTATAATATCTTTGAGAGAATAGAATTTGAGGAAACAACATTTGGTATAGTGTCAAAAAATATTTTGAATAAACATTGTGCATATTCCCCTAAAATAGAATTCTATAGTTAGTGAATTGAGTTTGAATTATTATAAAAAACAGTTCGTGAAAATTCTGATCAATTTGAGTTGATGAGATTAATGGTTGGAATAAACAAAGACTCTGTAAAATATAATGAAAATGTTTTTTTATATTCCTGGTTAGTCATATTCTTTATTTTATTAGTCTAATCTATGCGTTTCAATGACAAGATCCTGATTGCATCACCATTAGGTCAAACCTAAATTGTCGGGGGCTGTGTATTATTAGAAAGTGGTTGAGAGATGGAATTTTGATCTCAACATCTAATTGTTCTACTCTAGTCATTCCAATATTAGACTCATTTAGAGCATAACCATTAAAAATTATTTATTCACAAGGGCACTTAGAAAACATAACGGTTATGTAAAATAATTACTGGTGGTCTATTCTGAAACTAGTGATTTTGGATCTAATCATCAAAATTCTCACTTCCTGGTAGGTAAATTCTATGAATCAATATACAACTAGTTTTTAATAAATATTCCTATAGTTGTTTTGAAATAAGATAAAATTTCCAAATATGATTTTATAGGTCTCCAATCGTTTCCAGAAAATATTGATTCTGATTGGTTTGATAGGGCTAAAATCTTATTCTAATCACAGTTTCACCCAATATGAGTATACAACATTATAAAAGATATTTAAATATTGTATATTCTGGAAGATGTTACGATTCCAAGAGTACCAAAATCTATTATATATAATAGAGTCATTGTATTTAATTATCATTTTTCACTCTCTTTTCAACATACAGATACATACCAAATGACTAGAGGCTGGAATATAAGATAATATCTTCTTCAGTGGAATTTTGTCGCTTATGGAAAGATGTTTTTCCATTATTAATGTTCATGTATAATAATATCGATATGCCTACAATACATATATCTATCTTTGAGGAGTTACTGATAATTCCTTAACATGCTCCACATTATTAGGTAAAAATAGTAAAAACATCACTAATAAGACCTTGTCATATACAAGTTCATATTAAAAATATTCATATGATTAGGAAGGGAATGGATACATCCCAATAATGAGAAAAAACACTTACATATCCTCATTTTTAACATTTTTTCACATGGGTCACTATGAATTTTTAAAAGTGTAAGAATAATTTCATAATCAATTTTTATGGTGGAAATGTTGAAAAGATCCTAAATATGTAAGGATCATTGAGGTTATATAATTTATTGGTTAAGTGGAATATCTATTAGCGATTCTGCCATAATTCAAGATTAAAAAAACAATTTCTCACATAAAAATTGGTTCCAGAGAGAACATAGTCATGTAATTATCTGAAGTAATGTCACTCCTTACCCTAATGTTTAATTTTCCACAAATTAATTTCAATTATGTATATATATGTAATAACAATATGAGTGATAAAAATTTTACTTTTGTGATTTTTATCGAATCATGTACATATTCTAGAATAGGCTTGGGAACAATAGTGGTTTATATTGTATAAATGGCATTATATTTTCAAAGAGTCCATGAACATTAAAATTTTCAAGGATGGAAATAAAAATGGTTTGGATAATGTGACACTCTTGGTTGGAGGTAGTCCCTTGGTTTATATTATATCATTCATGTTTGGAGGACCGTGGTAAAATTACTTTTATGATATAAGAGAAAATTAGCTAAATAGATGGGACCAATATATAAGAGTCGATTCATGTCATTAATGGTAGTTTACAACTTGAATAGTTTTTAGGATGAATCAATGAATTTCATTGAGGGTGTGAATATTTTTTTGGGAGTTTCCACATGATATTTCTAGAGAACACTAATGATATTAAATATTATTCCTAAAATCAATTAGATTTTTGTATTTTAATGATGATGATACTTGTATTTCAATATATATAAAACTAAAGTATTCATGGTGTGAATTCATATGTCACTTTATGAATGATGTTATTTTAATCAAATTTATTAATCTTAGTGATATTTTCGCCACATTTTGATTCTACTCACTTATCTTCATCCTAGGGATCTTCATTTTCAAATTTTGGTGGCCTTAAAATTTCCTAATTTATCATTTATGAAAATTTTAGTTTTTGACATTTGAAGAAATGGTAACAAATCCATTGTTCCCATCTAATAACCAAGATCCAATTATTTTAACATAAATATAACTCTATATCTTTATTTTTTGGTTAGATCAATGCGATTGGGCATGTATTTATAAAATATTTCTGAGATTAGTTAGGGAAATGGAAGGAGGATCCCAAACTAGTGATATTGTGACAGGATCGCTCATGGGGATCATATTTAAGGTATGTGGAATATCCCTCTTTGAAATTTCATTGGAATGTTTATTCATTCCACTTCAAAACAAAATTCCTCTATTTTTGAATTAGAATATATTATATATCCAATACAAAAAATTACATTAGTTAATTTGACTTGAAATCAGGTGTAATGGGTGATTCTCATATCATGATTAATAAAATGATTTATTGGATTTCCTTAAAAATTAATTCCTTGTGTAGGAACATTGAATAATCCTATATGTGGTGTGTGTTCTAATTTTATATGTTTGTGGACTTATTTTAATAGACATGGAAGTTGATGTAGAACTCAATGTATATGAATTTATATTACCATGTGAGGTCTTAGTCAAGGAAATGTAACCACAAATGATTATTGTAATTTTTATTTGTAATGCATCAGTGTGTGTGTGTGTGTGTGTCTGTGTTTGTAAAAACATGAACCGTGGACCCCATGTGGGATTAAAATATTTTGGAAACTATTTTAAAAAATTTTATTTCCTAATAAACTACATTTATATACTTCCATATATATAGTAAAAAAAACCAGCTAACATTATTCTTTAATTATTGTAATATGTGGGAGTCTATGAGTTTCACTATGGGGTATGATTATTTCCCCCAACATGTTCACTTTGGTGTGTATGGAGTCAATATTTTTTTATGATATAAGAAATGGGATGATTTCTAATTCACTAGTTGAAGTCCATTTTTCAGGTTCATTTGTTATTGATAATTTTGTTCTATAGTTGGAGTATTAGAGTTGTTCATGGTTATACTAACATGAGATGTGATACCATAAATATTGATTATTTCAATATTTTGATGTATTTTTTGTTTTGGTTTAGTTTTTCTTCTGTTACTCGAATATTTTTATGTTATTGGATTTGGAGTTATGTTGTTTGCCGAACATGGATCATTTATTATTGGATTACATTATTTTATTAATTTTTTTCATAACATGATAGAATTGTTTAAAAGGAAAATAATCCCTCAAAAAATTTTAAATTCATTGATAATTATTTCTAGAAATTATTTTTTGGGGGATGGAACATAATTATAGTGACAATATGTATCATTCTAGGAAAATTTATTGGTTTTGGTTGTTACATGCACTACATGTACAGTCTCTTGTATGTGTACTAAATAGGGGATGAAAAATAACATATGTGGTGATCATTCTATATCTACTAAAGGTAATATTCTTGCCAACTAATTTAGAGATCCTTCCTACAAGACATGTTTTTATTTTTGAAAGGATGAATTTATTTATATATTTTTATTTTCATGGAAATATGAAAGGAAATAACCTACAATATCAAGTGTGGCATAAAGTTTCATTGCTGCCCAACCTCAAGAGGAGAAGGGTAATTCTATCATTATATTTGGATTCCCCTTATAGTAATCTCTCGAATTCATTGTACAAGATCCATTCTCAGATAATTTGTTCATTTTCAAAACCATGTAGCTACCTCATTTGATAATAAGAATAAATCAATGCCTATGGTATAATGACCATGATACATAGAGGGAATAGTAATCATTAGAAAAGTTCTCTAAATCAACAAACCATGGTTCTATATTTATTTTATTTCTAGTTATATAAATAAAAAGCGAATAAAGGAGAGATAATGAGACAAATATATATATTCTATCTGAATTATAATAGAGTTGTATTAGGTTATTTTGAAAAATTATATTCAAATTATATAAACATCGATTCACCCCTAGAATAGACCACTATTTAATGTGATCCTAACACAAGGAAGAGGTGATAAATACATATCCTTTTGGTTCTACAATGTGAAAAAATATATAATCCATTGTATCCGTATCTATAAATGATGAAAACAAATAAAAACCTAGAAACATTAAAAAATATGGTCATTTTTTCTAATGGGAAAACAATAACACCTAACTGTACCAACTTCACCCTTTTCTATAAATGGATTTCACCGATTTCCAACAAACCTTAAATGAAACCCATACCTAAATGATTAATATAGTGAATGATATGAAATCCAAATCCATACTCCAAGACTCGAGGTTTGGTGTTTTTTCATATCTTTCCATTAGCCATTTACTCATGGTAGGGCACATACCAAGTAATCATACTAGTCCTTCATATGGAAGGTTACATATCTGAACCAAAAATATAACATATAAGGGGAGATCCCCTATACTGTACCAAATCCATTAATTATCACTAATTTGATGTTTCACATAAAAAAATTAAGTTAAACCATCCCTATTATAGGATGTATCACATAAAATATTCATATTAAACCCATCATAGTTGTTTTAGAACCTAATGTACAAAGACCATCCCCTCACTAGGGAGCTCGCACACCAATCCCCACTAGAAACTTATCACATATTGATTGTTTCACATCATCATCAAAACCACCAACATTATCACTCATAGATACCCTAATATCCAATTAAATAACACATAACATTGATCATTTCCCTCTATTATAGTGTATTTTCCAAGAACTTCCTAGCCCATACCTTCTTATTAGAGGTTGGATCCATCAAACAACATCTCATTCAAGATGTGTCTATCCATTTAGTATCGACATCCAATATATACACAACCGGGATAATGAATGAAACATAAATTAGGTCACATTAGATTCCCCACCCTCTCACTATCTCATCACCATGGTGTCGGACCATCATTAACTATCCCAACATCTCAAAGATTCCCATATTGTACATGTATCTTTTCAAGTTACTCTCTTCAAGATCATATAATTCTCATAGTAATATCATTACTAACATATCAGCCTTTTAATTTCACTTTTATGGTAATCCACAAGGGGCCTAATACCATGCTCAATCCACACTCACTACAACCAATCCATTTCAATCAAACCATGTTGTTCTCCTAGCTTTTAGGTTACATCTGACCCCAACCTCATAGTACATTTTCATGAACTTTTTTATTCCTACATCACATCACAGTCTAACAGAAAAAAGACAATCATGTTTTATCTCACACCTTTAACGTTATCAATAGAATTTAAAGACATCAAGAAAATTCACATTACCATCAATTTGGTCCTATATCATATTGTTCCATGTAATCCCACAAAAAAATATTCTTTGGAAACCATCCTCGTAACCCCTCATCTATCCCAAGAGGTATTTTCCATGTAATATAACATACCATTTAAAAATTCACCATCATGATCATGTTTCTTGTCATACGTGAGATGCATATTCATCTCATATACCATCACAAGGATTATTTCACTGATGAACTCATAATTATTTTTATAAAAATAAACCACACTAACTATAATCCATACTAATGTCCAGGCACACATCATGTCTCCCATAAATTTTTTGTAATCTTCTCCTCTTGGAAGTAAATATCAAGAAATCCAAGATTAATTAATACGATGAAATTAAATACTCAAACTCAATTATGATCAATGTAATCATATCCCTTCACATAGAGAACTCTTAATCCCTATCCAATATAATTGAATCTATGAAAAAAATATTCATGTGTATCCATGAATAAATATGAATACGTTTTTTATCAAGGGGACTACCTTCCTCGAAATTTGAGTTACCATCCTCGTGGTGCTCTGAACATCCGTACCCATCCATATTAATTTCTCAACCAAGCTCGTATTAACAACCAATTCCCTATATCAATGAAATATATTAAAAAATTATTATAAATTTTAATAAAAAAATAATTAATTTATATAGAATTTGTATAATTGCCAAAAAAATCACTGAGTAGGATCTTATCCCTGAAACAATCAGTGATGGTAGACAAATATCGTGTGTAAAAATCTCAATGAACCAATCAATAATAGAACTATAAGAAATACAAAATAAGCTTCCAACCAAAATCTGACCATGTGTAAACCATTTTTAAATTCTTGGGTGTTTATACCACCAATTAAATGGTAATAAATAAGTTTTATCATCATTCATTAGATATCTACGAGACACATAAATAAAAATCCCTATAATATTAGGAAAATATAATGTAACCTAGTTAAATAATCATCTAAACCTAAGTCATTGACACTAAAATCTGTGGCTAATGAGAGGTATGAATGATAAATGGACTGAAATTAAGAACATAACTTATTATTTCATCAAAATTCATAAGAATTACGGGATGTCATGCAACCCAAGATATGTGGAAAATAAGGGAGAGAGCATACACTCTCGATGAACATTCCATATAAATCATGAAGTGGATGACCCTAAAATTACATGTCGTTCTATATTTTAAAAAAATATACAAGGACATGTTATGAATTGATAGATAATGATCACATGGTTGTGTCCTCAATAAGAAACCAGTAATAGTGTTTCGACTTGGGTTACCACATGATAAAACTCTATTGACCAGAATACAAGACCACATGACCTATCACTCAGGGTTTGACCCCTCTAGTCATAGAATGGCGTAATCCCCTTGGGAAAACAAAATGAACTCTGACAAAATACACCTTGGAAAGAAATATTTCATTCATAGAGTGGAAACTCCTTAATGACAATGGCATCAATGATATAAATCATGATACCTCCACTTAGACTATCTTCCATTGAATTGAATATGGGTAACTACATGATGGAATTAGATATGATAAATCTTATAATGAAGAAATTTATGGGTCCTCATAAGAATATATTTGAGTTACCACAATGTAATGATTCTCCTCATTCATTATATAACTGTTTCTATGAGTCATTCCCACCATAAAATACCACATTAAAAAACCAAACCATGACACCCTTAGTCATATTTTATAATATTTTCACATGTTAGTTCCTCTGACAGATAAAACATTATTTCTAGTCATTCCTTAAACTTGGTATAACCATTTGTGTTAATTGAATGATTAGAAATATTCATATGTAATCCAGTAATGATGTTAGCCCAACCAATATTCAACTTTCCCTTATACAGAAGAACACATGATTGGCCCATAAAAATATCAAAAATATTCATGTTGAGACATTCCAACCCTCATAATAATAATCCTGAAATTTACCATAATCTATGGAAAAAAACATTATTTCCTCAAAATTGAAAGGAAAATAAATTATTGGGTTTGTGTAGTTTAAACATAAGAAGCCTAATTGGATCCAACTAATCACTAAATGTGTATCATTTATAAAAAAGCCATTTCCCAATTATTTGTACAAGTATTATATAAATAGGATTTAAATTCTTAACATAATAAGTAAAATGGAAATTCCGAATTTTAAAAAAAATACGACATTAATCATATGATATTTAAAGTGAAAATATGTATTCATATCTGAACACTTAAATTTATTAATAAAATATGAATTAATGATGTTGTAAAATGTAACCATGTCTTAGAAAACTATGGTCTCAACTCATAAACATATATAGCTTCGTCTATGGACCGCAAGGTAGGGTCCATTCAAGATCTAGTGGGATGCCTTTAAATTGGTAATAAAAATATATCCACTAAGAATGTATCACTATTCACAACCATTGTACTATGTCCATTTTACATACAAGACATCCACTAAGAAGTAAAATACCATAACCAAACATGGTATGATTCCCAATTCCACTATTTAACCCGAGGACTCCCATTTTATATTTATGGCATCCAATTATTAATATATTAACCATAAAATCATTTTTTATTTAAAGAAACATAATCCTTTCGAAAAATGAAATCTTATTAAACATGATTGACCATTTTTATAAATCATCATGATTTCATTCATGGATAGTCATATATGTAATTTCAGAAAAAATATTTTCTGAAACTATCATTCTAATACTAGTAATACATATTTTGAAAAAGATTATTTGTAAGCAATTTAGGATATGAAAAAAATAAAAATATAGATCAATTATTTCATTGTAGATATTATAATACATTTATCCAATATTAGACAACATCTATCACCTTTAAAAATCAATAGTTCTTAGAATACAATGAGAAACATAGAGTCGCCTACTTCTTTTGGTTGCATTAATAAATATAAAAAACTATTTTAATCATAATACTTCCCTTTAAGACCTAAATAACCATCAAAATATAATTATTAACATAGAAAAAAAAGAAAATAATTGGATGTCAATGCACCAGATAATGGATAGCTGAAAACTATCGAGGGCTTGAATTGAGTTGAGAATTACAATATATATAACATACCACGTTAGGTAATATTGTTTAAATATTATCCTTAAATAAAATATATATTGGAAATATAAAATCATAACTATTTGAGATTGAAAACCAGATATTTATAGTGATATGGGGAGAAGAATTCCGCTAGTCCACTCCACCAACACTCTACTCATTTAGTTTGTTGATTTTTACTATAAAACTCATTTTTAGGGGATTGATGAAGATTAAAAGATGATGTAACTTATTAAAATGGTACAAGATATTGCATATAGGATATCACTATACAAGACCTATCTCTTTACCTAACACACATACAAAAAAAAGGTGTAAACAAAATGATATGAATAAATATTTTAAGAACTATTACAACACACTGATGTAAGAAGAAACCAAATAAAGATAATGATAATGCATGAGAAGAATATAATCATCACCGAACTAATTTGGAATATTTTTTATTTAAATTTATAGATATGAAAATGTAACATGAGATTTATGTATATGATAGTCTGTGTATATGCATTATTTTGTACTGTTATAAGATTACTTGTATGAATGTGTGTTTTATCCCTTCTTCTCCTCTATCCAACCATTTTATGCAATGGAAATCATTTCCCTTTATATATCATTTTAAATTTCCATGTTCAGATGTGAAATAATTATAACACTCGATTTGAGAATTATTTTTAAAGTTAATACTACAATATATTAATGGAATTGGTTCACTTGTTCTAAAAATGGAAGAAGTTTTAGAAATAGTACTATCATAGATCATATTCTTCGGATAAATTAACTCTTTGAAACATGAAACCTTATAAATAAACTTCTTTCCTGAAATGGAAAATATTTTTTAGGATACACGATAAAATAATGGAATTTTTTATCACATGATTCTGAATGTAATCACTACATTTTGAAAAAAAAAGATAACTATTCATAAGATGTCCAACTAGTATTACTAATCTCGAAAGACAAAATTATGAAATACATTATATTACAAAAAAATAAATTTTCTTCTAAAGATTATAAGACAAACAATATAAAATATTTTAATGGATAATAATGCATTTTATGTTAAATATTTTATTGAGTTCTGAGACATATCTTATAAAAAAATCATGTTTGTAGGATCGTCTTTTACATTAAACCTAATCATAATAAAAATAAATCTTAAAACATAATTTTATCAGATGTATCTCACTATGAACATACAACAACTCTATAATTCAAATTGTATGATAATATCTTGCATAGTAAGATAAACATCCTACATGGAGTTTTCCTATTCTTATTAGATAGAATATATTTCATCATAACATTGATCCTGGAAAAATAAAATACTTTTCTATATAATGAATATTTTACACGGTTTAACATAAACACTTATATTATCATCATAAAATAATTTGAAACACTTATGATAATTTATTACAATAAAAATATGGATTTTTTAGTAGTAAAAACACACATAAAACTGAGACATGTTGAAATTAAATAATTACTTTTTAACAATATCCCTCTTTTGATGATCACATAACCTATTGTAATGGCCTGGACCCCCATGGTCCACTAGATTGCCAAATTTTAGTGTTTGGCGTGTTCTTAACACCATCAGTGAGTCATGGAGGTATCAATATCGGTGGTAGAGTGTCAATGTGCTGTCACCTATCGGTGTCACTAGTCGGTTCCACTGATTGGTCTTAATGATCTGTCTCACTGATCAGTTTCACCGATCGGTCACACCGATCAGTGCCATCCTAGGTTGTCTAGGTTCATTCCCCAATTTTCACGTAACACCTCTTTTAAGTTGTCATACCCATTTAAAGTATTTTAAGTCCATTTTAAGCCCATAAATGATATCCAAAATCACCAAATATTGGGGTGACCCATGATTACCAAAATGTGGTGTCAATTACTTTATGTCACACCCTTTCCAGATTTTCCATTTTAGCTAGTGTTACATGTTTCTCTCTATTTAAAGAAAACTAATTATCTCATAACTATTATCTCAACTACTTATGACGATATTTATTAAATCTAAATTAATTTTAATGTGGGAAAGTTCCGAGATGTGTGGTCAAACCACTATCTATTTTTATGGAATTCACTATTTCACATCCTGTAACTCTAGGATCAAGTATTTTATCAAACCAAGATCTTCCTCTCCCATGGTCTCATCGTTTTCCATGGTGTGCTTAGTGGCCCTATTCCGTAGATGAATTGTGCACCCATGATGAAGCTATTTCAACTCAATCTTGGAATTCATCCTACAACTTGTGCTTCCCCAGTCTTTGTCACAAGGTAAAATCATCGAATGAATATCACCCATGTAAGGGGTTCATCCTTCTTCTTTACTTATTGTGAATTATATGGGGTTTGTGGTATGATGTGCCCTCGAGAAGTAGATGAAACCAACACTAATATTGATAATAAATAGACTACTAAATATTAAAGGGTTAGGAATGTTAATGATGATGTTGATGTTTCTGTTATTTACCCTTTTTTTATTTTGTAAATCTTATGGACTCATGTCTACTAAAAATTGTGTTCATTGGTTGTCGTTTCATGCACACTAATTAAGCTTCTATATTACGGATAATATATTGATTGAATCTTTGTAACGTGGAGACTAGTTAATCAAGTAAACGTTGTTGATTAAATGGATGAGCAGTGAATAAGAAGATATGTGTGAGCACTCTGTTTAACTAAATGGAATAAAGGAACTAAATGAATGGTGTTTTCTAAATCAAAAAAATTCTTCACTCTGTTCTGGTGATATTTATGGTATCACTATTTTATTCTGCATGGGGTGACTTAGAGAGTGATTGAACCTCGTGTTGAAAATTTTTTGGGCTATGAATCTGAGACCATGTGGATCTGGAATGTTGGGTCATGGTTTGGTTCTAGTACATCAAGGGATCTCAATAATCCTTTTTGATGTTGTTAATTAATAATTGAACCAAGTGTGAATGCTTAAATGTTGGCTTAACTGTTTTCTTCTAATTTTTGTTTTGGAATATGGCAATTCCTGATTACTTCTCTTTATTGAATAATTATAAAAATAGAAATCACTTGAACAAGCTAAATGATAACTAGTATAATGAGAAATTGTTTTCTAAAAGTGGGTTGCATTCTGGTCGTGGTTATTGTTAACATGTTCATGTAGGGAGAATAGAAAAAGTGGTCGCATGCAGGCTAGTTGTTAGTTTTGTAACCCTTATGTTTATATGAGTTCTTGTTTTCCTATTTTAAAAAAAATTAGTTTTTTTGGTATTTTTATATGAACCCCACCCATATTGAGCACCTCCTGTCAAACTTCCCCATTTCATGGGGGATGATGGTTTTTCCAATATTCTTGTTAGTGGTTGGTTATTAACTCATTTATTCTCCCTCTTCTTGGTATACTAAGATAATTTAGGAGAGATGTGATGACCAAAGGTTAATTATGGTGGAATACTCATCATACAGGGTGTGTTGTGGTGGTTGGCCAAGGTGTCGGCAGCCATGTTTCTTTCCCAAGTGCCTTCGGGATGAGGCCCATGTTTCTTTGAACATGGGAGTGGTTGTGGTGGCCCATTTGTATGCAGGTGGGATGTGTGGCTGTGGTGTAAAAGGTGTCAACTGGTGGGATAAGTGGTTGTGGTGTCCTATAAAGTTGTTGTTGGGGAAGTAGTGGGACTTTAGTGGGACCTGTGGGGGAGGTACGATTCATACAATTTCCTAGATAACTAGTGGGAAAGTGGTGTGGGGTACCAAAATATCGATTTTCTTACTACTATTTTACTTGACATGATATATATGGGGAGTGTTACATGGTGAGGTTGTGTGGATAGTTTCCCTTCAAGGTTTTTTTGGTTATCTCTATTTCTCAATGGCAATTAGAATGTCTCCCCACTTGAGCATGAGAGATTTTGGACACCCTACTGAGTATAACTGTATACTCACACTACATATATGAAACTACTTTTAGGTTTCCAAGAAGTCTTCATGGACCATGGGGGACTATACTAGCTCATGCTTTGGGATAGTCGTCATTGCTGTGTTTTTGGTATTTACTTTTAGTGATTTTTTTACATGTTTCAGTTTATATTGAACATGCATATGGGAATGGATTTATTTCTTTACTTTTACATTATGTTTTTGGAGATGTTTGGGATTTATGATCTTATCTCTGGATCATGTTCTATAAAAAGAATAATTCATTCCATATCAACGGAGATTCAATACCCTTATTGTTAGTCACCACTCCAAGGCCTATTGAATTTGGGACTTGGAGGTAAATATTTCTCCATCAAATTGTTGAAGGAAGGGTGTGGCAGATTGATGTCCCTTCCATCATCATAGTGAAGGTGGTTCATGATATAATGGAATTAGAGGCTGATGGTTGAAAGATAGGATGGAATTATGGGTTAGGAAAAGTTGGGATTTCATGGAATGGTAGGGAAAAAGTGTTAGGAAATCATTGTTTGTAAATAGGCTAGGGAAGACTAGCTTGGACATGTCATTATAGCGCCACTATGATCCAACGCAAGGACATGAGACCTATCAAATGACCTAGTGAGACTACACTGATTGATTGGTAGAGACCCTAGGAAAGATACATGCATCATAATGTCTTTTTTTCATGTGTATGTTGGATTTTTTGGGAATTTAAATTAAGGAAAAAGTTAAAACAAAATTTAAATGGGATCTCCTACACTACTTAGGCTTAGGAATTATTTTATTACCATTATTTTATGGAACTTGGATGATTTCCACAAGTAGTGTGGGCGATCAAGGCCCATCAAGAAAATTCATTCAATCAGCAGAGGTCTGATCGAGATGAGGAGGATGACCATTGGCACAACATGCTTCATGGTGTTCAACGACAGACACACTTGAAGTTTGGGGGTTGTGTCTCTGACATGGATATGAAGAGATGGATCAAGGAGCTTGTGATAGCTTTCATATTGGTCTATACATCGATAGTGTACTAGGTTATTCTAGCCACAAGCCAGATATGGGGAGGAAAAAGTCAGTGGTGGATGCTCTATCTCGGGGATAATAAGGAACCTGAGGTTTCATTGACTGACATTAAGAAGGAGTTCTAGGTAGAATTTCATTCTTCCATAATGAAAACGGAAAAGGGGGAAGATATATTATTCCTTCAGAAAGGGAGTATGATGGTAAGGGAGTAGGTTAACAAGATCAAAGATCTCCTTAGTTTCACTCTAGACCTATTCCTAGATGAGTAGTCACAAGAAAGGATCTTAAAGGAGACACTCATATCTTCCCTTCAACATGTTGTTACTCCCTTCACTCTTCCAAATTACATAGAGGTTCAAAATAAGGTAGAAGTAGTAGAGAGGATTTTCACGCTGGGAGGTGTGCTGTGGGAGGGGAGCCGTTTGCCTTTGTCAATGTGGACATCCTTCAGCACCAGTTCTCCGGCATCACGACCTTCCAGGTTTACTTTAATGAGGAGTATACCTCAAAAATTCAATTTCTAATCTCCCAGTCCATTCCCATTCTGCATCTGCCTAGGAATGAGGTGATTTATCAGTGGAAGCTATTTAAATCATTGGAATCAGTTCCTAGAACCAATGTAGTACATTGTGGGTGGGTAGGTTCATCACCCACCTCATCAGCAGCAGTTTCCAGCAAGACATTTTCACCGTAAGCAACAGGGAGAGTGAGGTCACGCTCCTCCAAGAGCAGACATTGTAGGAGGGGGATGACCACAGGGATCTCTTAAGGTACCTCCACCATGGCATAGTTGGGTAGGTGGACAATAAATGAGGTGTCGAATAGCTAGATTTGGGAAGTTTCATGCTTGAGAGGCAGTAAGGCCATTGGTCATCTAAGGTAAGATTAGTTTGTTTATTATGCTTGCATGTGCCTTGTTTGATCCTGAAGATTCAAACTCATTTGTCATGCCCAATATTGAGTATGAATTGGGTCTAGACAAAGATATAATTTTCATTCCCCTGTTGTTGAACATTTCATTTTGAGTTCTAAACAACCTGTTTGATGTTTCTTGAGGATGTAGGATAATGTTGGGGACACATCAGTCTAGTGGGGATCTATTTCTGCTTCAAATTAAGACATACAATGTCATCCTAGGCATCTAATGTCCTTTTTATATCAACACTATTATTTAATACATCCATAGAAGGGTCGTGTTCTTAGATATGGGTGTCCATCACGTAGTATTCATCAGTGAGAGGGGTTTCCAGGAGGGCAGCCGACGTGTGGAGCACCTACTTTTTTTGATAGCTTAGCTGTTAGAGGAGTTGGAAGACGAAGAGATGGTAAAAGTTTCTGGTGTTGTCAGTGAGTTCATAGATGTATTCCCTGAAGAGGTTTTAACTCAACCACCTTGAAGTGATGTTGAGTTTGGGATAGACATACAACTCAGTACCCGCCTGATTTCGATTTGTCCTGATCGGATGGTGCCTTCTGAGTTATGGGAGTTGCAGATTCACATTAATGACCTAATGAAGAAGGGTTTTATCTAACCAATCATGTCACCATGGGTTTCTCTAGGATTTTTTCTAAGAAAGAAGACATTGGTCTTAGGTAGTGCATAGACTACTGAAGGCAGAACTAGGTAACGGCCAAAAAATGTTGCCCCCTACAGAGGATTGATGACCTTTTTGACCAGTTTATGGGAGGATGTTGGTTCTCTAAGATCAACCTATAGTATGGATATCACCATTTGAGTTTGAATGAGGGTTACATCTCGAATACTACTTTTAGGTGTTGTTATTGGAAATTTGACTTTGTGGTCATGTCATTCGGCATTTAAAATGCACCAGTCATGTTCATGGGGATCATGAACTCTATTTTTCATGAGTATCTTGCCCGATTCAAATTCATGTTCATCAGTGACATCCTGATATACTTATGATCTTTAGAGTACGACACTAAGCATCTGAGGATACTTTTAGAGGTCCTACGACACCTCTATCTCTATGCTAAGTTGTCCGATTGCAAGTGCTGGACACGATAGCTGCACTTCCTGGGCCATGTGGTGTCCTCTCATGGAATAGCGGTGGACCCTTCAATAGTTGAGGCGGTTTTTTCTTGGGAATCACCCAAGAACATAGAAGAGGGGCATATTTTCTTGGTATTGGTAGGTTACTACCAAAGGTTCATACTAGAATTCTCTCAAGTTAAAGCTCCTTTAATGGCCTTGAAAAGTAATGACATGGCATTCATAGGGAGTGAGTAGTTCCAAGAATCATTTAATTATCTAATGAGGAAGCTAGTCAGTGCCCCAATTTCTAGGTTCACAAAAGAAGGGGTGACCTTTGAAGTGTTATGTAATTCTTGAGTTTTAGGCTTGGGGTGTGTTATGATGCACCAACGGGGAGTGATCTCTTAAGGGTATAAGAATTTATGTCTTCATGAATGTAACTATGCCACCCACGAACTAGATCAGGTTGTGTTCTTGTTTAGATTGATGTTTTTCTGAAATTACCTCATTGGGGAACACCTCATGGACTTCACATATCACAATATCTTGAGGTATATCTTCTCCTAGTGATATATAATCTTTTTGAAGTTGAGGTGGATTGATTTTCTTCAGTACTAGTACGTTGAGTTCTCCTTCACCTCATGAATGGGGGATATTGTAGTAGATTCATTGAGAAGGAAGTCATGTAAGGATGTTGTTCGAGAGTCAGCAACTTCTTAGAAGGCAATGTAGGAGTTAGATGATCTATATATAGAAATGAGAATGGAGGATAGTTGAGGCTGTCTGTTTCATATGATAGTGCATTCTTCCTTGGTATGGCTGGAGGATGAGTACTAGTGGGTAGACATAGTGGTTGAATTGATGTTTGATCATGTTATCTAGGGTAATGCTCTGGAAGTATGGTTTGTTGAGGTCAAAATCAAATTCATTTCTGCAGGAAGTTGTTTGTCCCAGAGGAAATGCATGAGAGAGTTCTCATAGAATTCCATAACTCATCCATGGCGGTACAACCAGGAATTTACAAGATGTACTGGGACATGAGAGGTATGTTTTGGTGGCTTAGAGTGAAGTGGCCGGTTTCTGAGCTTGTGGAAACATTCCTCATGTGTCAGTAGGTGAAGGCTAAACAATGTGTTCCCAATGCTCTGTTGTATCCCTTAGACATTCATGAGTGGAAGTGGGATGTTGTCTCGATGGATTTCGTCACAGGACTACCCACTGCTGAGGGAGGATGTGATTCCTTCTTGGTTTTGGAGGACCATTTGATGAAATTAGATCACTTTTTATCAATTAAGGAGTCGAGCGCAGTGGATTACTTGGTAGAGAAGTACATGGGTGAAGTTGTGTGGCTGCACGGAGTTCCCAAAACCATTGTTTTTTATTGGGGTAGATGATTTAATTCATGAGTTTTTAAGGGATTACAACATGCTTTTGGATCCTATCTTTTCATTTGCACTACATTCCACCCACAGACAGATGGTAAGACAAATATAACCATCCAGACGTTAGAGGATAAGCTGAGAGACTATTTTCTAGACATCATAGGAACATGGGTATGATACATTCCTTTAGTAGTGTTTTCTAAAAAATATATATATCACTATACCATTATCATGGAACGATTTGAAGTCCTATACAGAAGACCGTGTAGTTCACCCATATGCTGGATAGTGGTTGTAGAGGCAGGTGTTCTTGGCTCAGAGGTGATGCAAAGCAAGACAGGGAAGTTTCAGCATGTGTTTGATAGGATGAAGGAAGATCAGGATAGGAAAAAGTCTTCTTCCAATCATAGGAGAAAACAAATGGTGTTCGATGTTGGGGACCACATGATTTTGAAGGTCTCCCCTCTGCATGGACAATGGAGTATTGGGAGGGTGAGTAAGCCTAATCCTCGATTCATCACACCCTTCGAGGTGTTGATATGAGTTAGTAAGGTGGAAATTTAGTTGTAGTTACCACCACCACTATAGATGATCCACAACATCTTTCTTGTATCTCCACTACATCAGTGTCTACGCGATGACTCCCTCGTCCACAACTGGGGAGAGTTGGATATTTCGGATGATGCAACATTCAAGGAGGGATTAGTGGGAATCAAGGATCATTAGGAGAATATGCTTCATGGATAGACCATTCCCTTGGTTCATGTGTTGTGTATGAATTGAAGCCTCAAGAAATGTACCCAGGAACTGGTGTCATATATGTGTTCCTAGTACCCATAGTTGTTCTGTGTTTGGTTATTGTGTTTTCTTTGTGCCTTGTTGTGATATAATTCTTGACCCTGTATTCTATAAGATGGGTTGTTTACCTTTTTCTACGAATGTGTGTTAAATGTCTTAACTATGGGGAGTGGAAGACCTAATCCCAAATAATTTCACATTAATGATGATGTGATTAAACTCTTCTGAGAGAGTCAGTGCTGCAAAAAATAGATATTATCTTGACATGAAGAAAGTGACTCCCTAATCCACATGTCTGGATGATGTGACTTTTGTGTTTTTGTGGAAATATAGTGTTTCTATACTTGTTCAAATGATAGATGTGTGTGAATTATCTGTTTATGTGGTGGTTTGTTCCTTCTTTTGAACAACTCTAGGATGGTTTTTCCATGAGACGTATCTTACAAGGTGGTTGTTTGGACCCCTATCTTTTATTCGAGTTTAGTCTTGATTCCAGATGATGAGAATAGTTTGAGAGGTATCTAACGTAATGTCCCAGACCCTTCTGATCCATTACATTTCCATATTTTAGTGAATGGGGTGTCTTGGACACCATCGTTGAGTCAGAAGGGCGTCAGTGTCAGTGGTAGGGTGTCACTGATCGGTCTCATGGATCAGTGCCATTGTGGGGTGTCTGGGATCCTTCCACAGTTTTCCTGTAATGCCTCTTTTAAGACATCATACACTTTTAATGTGGTTTATGGCCATTTTAATACCCTAAATGATATCATTAATCCCTTAAGAGTGGGGAGACCCCCGATTAAAAACGTGTGTGGTCTTTCTCTCAGAGTCACACCCCTTCCAATGTTTCCAGTTAAACCCCATGATACATGTTTTTCTATGATTAATAAAATATATTAACACATAGTTATTATCTACACTATATCGAAGATAAATTATTGAATACAAATTAATTATGATGTGTGAAACCACCTATCCATGTGGTCACTCCACGATCCACTTTTTATGTACATTGAGATTGCACATCGTGTAACACTAGGATCGAGCCTTTTATCACACCGGGATTTTCCTCTACCATGGACTATTTTTTCCCTTGGTGCGCATGGAGTCCCTCTTCTATAGAAGAATCATGTGCTCATGAAGGATCTCCTTCCACTCAGTTTTTGAATTTTTCATGCAAGTCGTGTGTCCTGAGTTCTTGGTCCATGGGAAAAACTTCGATCCTTGATCATCCAGGTAAGAGGTTATTCCTTCATCTCTCCTTATTGTGCATCATGTGGGGTGGGGTTGATGATGTTCTCTCAGGATGTACATAAAACCAAGCATAATGAAGATAGTAAATAGACAATTAATTATTCAATGGGTGGTATAGATTCTAATGATGTGAGGTTTCTGTGATTTACCTTCATTTTAATGTTGGGAATTGTATGGCCCCATGTCCACTGAAAGTCTTGGTTGTTGGTGGTCCTTTATTTTACACTAATGAGGCACTATTTTTTAGATAATCTGGTGATTGAATGATTGTAACATATAAACTAGTTAATCACACAAACATGAATAATTTTACGGATGTGTGATGAGTAATATCCATTTTTTGATCACCCCGATTAACAAAATGGAAATAAGAAACTAAATGAATGGTGTTGGAGAAATATTAAAAAATCTTTACACTATTCTAGTGATATGTAATGTTGGTCTGTTTAATGCCTTGTGGGGTTACTTAGAGGGGGATGGAAACTCGGTTTGAGAATTTGTTGGCCTATGAATCTATGGCTGTGCGGAGTTGGTATGTTTGGTCTTGGTTTGGTTCCAGTACTTCGAGCGATCTCAATGATCCATTTTGAGGTTATTACCTAAAAAGATAACTAGGTGTGCCTGCATAAATTATTACATGGATGTTTTCTTCTAGTTGTTGTTTTAGCTTGTGGTTATGCCTAATAATTTCACGGTAGTGAACAATTAACTAAATGGAAATCACTTGAAAATGTTAAATGAGACTTGGTACTATGGGAAATTGTTTTCCAGAAGTGGGTTGTGTTCTAGTCACGGTTGTTGTGTACTTGTGCATGTAGGGATAAGAGTAAAAGTTGTAGCATGTGGGATGATTGTTTGTTTCAGTACCCTTTGGATGCGATGAGTGACTTTTTACCTATATGTATACAATTTAATCCTTGTGTTTCTTGTACGCATTCCACCAATGTTGAGCACCTCATACCGAACACCCCCATTTCATTGGGGATGGTGTTTTTTCCAACATTCGTACATGTGGCTGTTTATTAGATCCTTTCAGCTCCCTCACCAAGGTAGCCCATGATTGTTTGAGCATGCTACGATGGCCGAAAGTTCATTATGGCCCAAGAATTTTCAATCAGGGATTTTTGTGGTGGTTGGCCTTGGTGTGTGCAGTCTAGTTTGATTCCCAAGTGTCTTCGGGATGATGTCTGTGTGTCTTTGGGTGTGGAAGTGTTGGTGGAGGCCCAGGTGCTTGTATGTGGGATGTGTGGTTGTGATGGTCTATAATGTTGTTATTGGGTTGGTCATGGGATTGCAGTGGAACCAGTGGGGGAGGTCTGATCCATTGGGTGTCTTAAATAACATGTGGGAAAGAGATGCAGGGTACCCAAATCTTGATGTGATTACTATTATTTTCTTGACATGTGTTATTTCGAAAGTGCTCCTTGGTGAGGCTGGGAGGACAGTTTCCCTGCTAGGTGTTTTTTTATCTCAATTTATCACAGTAAATTATTGTGTCTCCCCACTTTGTCATGAGATATTCTGGTATCCCAAATGAGTATACCTATATACTCCCCCTACATATATATAACTTCTTTCAGGTTTATAGGTGGACTTTGAGGGCTTTCCCGTACCTTACTAGCTTGGGAATCGTGATAGTCGATGTTGCTGTTTTTTTGGGAACTTCCATTCAGAGTTTCTTGTACTTGTATCCGTTTATATTGAACATGCATATGGGAATGTTTTTTTTATACTTTTAATTTATGTTTTTGAGTTGTTTGGGATTTACAATCTTATCCCCCAGTAATTTTCTATAAAATGGGTAGTTTCTTCTATATCACATGACATTAAATAACATTGGGTCTCATCAACACTATAGGGTCTGTTGAAGTTGGGACTCGGGGGGGGGGGGGGTCATTATCTCCTAATCGGCATGAAGATAGAATGGTCTGGTAGTTTTTTCTTCCCATCCCTCATATTGGTGGAGGTGGGTCGTGATAGCTATTTAGTGGAAGAACTAAATTTCTCAAAAGGATCAATAAATAATAAATTCTCCTCTTATTAATATAAAATTATTTAATTAAGTATTCATCAATTTTCTTCACCCCATTTAAATAAAAGTTTGATACTAAATTTTGATATTCCGCTTTTTCTTTTACCAAATGTTTTTTTAATAAGTTAAATTTTTGTATTATTATTTTCGTTTTCACCCATTATTTTTATAAAAAAACTAATGAAAGAAAGAATAAAATCATTAGTTGAATTAAATTATTTTAAATATTACATCAGAAAAAATGTGAATAGAATTTGGCATGATGTTTGGATATAAAAAATAAGAAACATAGTTAATTATGTAATTATGGAAAATCTATCATAAAACATGAATATTGAATAAATACCATGGTTAGAATAGAAAAATATTGACCATAAAGACAAAAATATTCAAAATAATATTACATGTAAAGAGGGAATGAAATAATAAGTCATATATTATGAAAAAATTATAAAACAAGACAAAAAAATATTGAAAAAAACATTCACTAAAACATTAATAAAAATAAAATGTATAAAAAATATTCGGTATAATCATGAAAGCATTCTGTTGTTTTAGAAAAATCCCATTTAACCCAACAGGATTTCAATGTTTATAAAATTCATAACCAACTGAGAATATAATCATAAAAAGTGGGAAGGTGTTGTTGTATTGGAATTTGAAATTATTCTTTGGACGTGGTTTTCTTGAAGTTAAATTTTGGACATAGGTTAATGTGTATGAAGGTAGAGTAGTGTTATTTTTTTCTCTGGAAAACACCCAACATTATTAATGATTATCCAAACCCTTATCAAATTGGGAAATTCATACATAAGTTTATTACATGTAGAGTTTATTTTTTTAAACTCTCTCAATATCAATGTAATCATTAGGTGAAAATGATAGTTTAAAAAAAACATTTATAGTTAATGTTACTTTTAAACCCAGTATATTTTTTATTTGATAAATTTTAGCAGGGTAAAATATTTGCATCATAATTTAACAAGAATAAGCATGGAGATTAATGATGGGAGGTCCTAGAATATTTCTCATTCTAATCTAAAAAAACATCCTGACAAATTTTGATTTTTTACCCTGTCATTATAATAGTAATCAAGATGTTTTGTAAAACCATTCCAAATTCAATATAAAAAATTTCTATAGTATTTATGTACATATCCCTTCTTAGAATAACTAACATTTAACCACTTCATAACTTTATACTAATTTTCATTGATACCAATATAATGACATACTAAAACAATTTCTTTCCTCTTACATAAAGATGACATTCTGGTGGCTTAAAAAATTCATCATCTTTTTCTTCATCATCTTCTTTTTTGGAATATATACTTAAATAGATTATGTTGTTTTATATATATTAAAAATTATTTTCTAAAACATAATTTTTTTGATAGGGATGCAACAATATTTTTTATCCAATATTGATGAAAATCAAACATTAATTCCCTTTAAGGGTATGCTGTTTAACTTCTGGAAACATTTCATGTAATTATGAGTTTATTTCCATTTTAGAATGATCGATTAACACAAGGGATTCATGAGGAATTGTAAGAAACCATTTAATTTAATATAAAATATTCATTTTAAGGTTATTAATAATTTTGTTTGATAAAAGTTAACACTGCATTGTGTCAATTGTAGATAGAATTGTCTCTGTCACCAAATACATTCCTTACAACCATGGGATAGCATCCACAAGATTTGTGGTTTCTTCAAAGGGTTCAAATGAATTTTTTTTCAATGATAGACTAAACTAAAAACCATACATATCTAACTCTATCTCTTGATATAGAATGACCTCATAAAGTCCTAATTTTATTTTTATAATCTACTAATAAAACATTTAATGATTCGTCTTATTAAATCATTGTTCAATAGCTTTCTATAGATCTATAGTTAGATGTATCATATTTATTTGTTGGAAAATAATGACCCTATATTAACATTCCTATATATTAGATAATTTTTTGTGGAATACATGAACACGCACCCAGAACCATATTAGTTAATTTCCTTCAAAATCATGGACAAAAAACATCTAATCGGGAAAAAATATATTTAATGTATCCCACAACGATCTTTCCATTAGAACCCTACCTAAAACATTTCATCATATCCAAGGGAAAATAAAACATAGGAAAAGTGTTATATCAGATTACCGATACAATTAAACAAGGATAACATCAAGAAAAATGTGTTCATTAGAATGAAATAACATGAACGTCACTTTGTAAATCATACCATTTTTAAAATATATCAAAATAAATAATAATGTAATTGTTCATGGAATTTCATAAGACATAAATCCCTAAGGACAAAAGTTATGTGAAAATAGTATGGGAATAAAACATGGAGTTTGTGGAAAAAACATAATAATAGAAAATTATTTAATTAATAGTCAAGGTTCGTTGTTGAGACCATCATTGTGGTATGGATTCCACCCACCAAAATCAAAGTAGTCAAGGTTCAATGCAAATACTATCATGGAGGATAATGTCCATTACTGAACCGAGTTCACTCCCTATTCTAGCCCTGTATTATTGATCATATATGATATCCCATTCCACTTCTGTCTATCTCAATATATATAAATCATTACATCATTTATTTTAGCGAGATAGAGTTCCCACCATTATAATAATTATAAAAAAACATATGTGTTTCACAAGAACATAATTCATTCATTATATCAGAAGCCGTAAAATAAAATATGTTTCATAAACCTCATTTAATCATAAAACAACCCATATCAATGAAATGGGTTTAATAAATATCATTCCATAATAGAGATAATATAACCACAAGAATAATAGGGATAATACACTTCAAATAAATATCTATGAAAAATGATATTAAATATAAGTTTTTATCATAGATAACTAATAATTTTAAAAGATTACTATAAAATTATTCTTGGGGAAAATAACCTTTCTTTTTGGAAAACATTTTATTTTCATGAAATTTATATTAATTATTAAAAGAAAATATTTTATTCAAAAAAACATGTATTTTTATGAGGTATGATCCATTGAAATAATGTGGAATAGAATTTTAAAATTCCATTCATTCCATTTAATTTTGGTGAAAACATTCTTCTCTTAGATTTATTGGATAAGCCAAAAAATACAAAATAGAGAAAATGACAAATTATTCCTTTCAATCCATTATGTAAAACTAAAAATGGGTAAAAATGAATTCAAACAATTTTATAAGAATAATAATATTATTTTAGAATAAATTTCTAAGTATCATGGAAATGGATGATAAATATAATCTAGTAAATTCTTACATATAAACAATATCATATTATTATCATAATGTGAAGATATCTATTACTACCAGAGTATCTTTAGAATAATGAACACCATTAAATAATAACTTAAATTAAAATTTAAATAAGTTTAAATAAAATATATTAATGATATAACATGTCATGGGTCAGCTTATACACCTCACAGAATAAGTATTTGGTAAATATTGCATAGACCTCATATAAATTAAAAAGTGAGATGAAATTCCCTTACGTTAGGTATGGGTTAATTCATACATATCCAAAACACTTGTATAATGGATTAAAATTTTTATTAACTTCTCTAAGAATAATAAATGTATTTATGTTTTCATATATGATAATATTGGCACCACATTAATAATATTTCATTATTACACTTCTTTCGTGTTTTAATTTCTTCATTTTTTTTTCTTTTCATGATTTGTCATATAAGTCCCAGTAATTCATCATAGGTTATAGATATATCATTTACAGAATGGTATTAAGGTGAAATATATCATATTTATTCAATATATACATTTATATAATCATTATTTAATTTTGAATAAGGAAAATGGATCGCATCGCATTGTGGAAACGCTATGCCATACGTACGCAGGGGGATTAATATCATTTTTTTAATAAATTTTTTTTAAAAGTGGATGGGATATCTTTTGCTAAGAAATAAAAATCAGGTTATAATAAATATATATTTCTATTATTTTCATCATTATACCAATCAATATATGGTGTTGAAAAACACATTACACAATGTTATGAAAATGCTACGCCATACGTATCCACGTGTTGGGATTTTAGTTTTCATAGGATATATAGAAGGTGGAATATGGTTGTTCAATAACCATAATATCATATCAGAATATAGTTGATAATGGATTTATTACAGTATAATATAAAAAAATAGGGTAATATTAAGTAGAGGAAGAAATGATATCAAGCAAATTGGTAGAGGAGATTTACTCTTCTTTAGCGAGCTCCCTATAGACCTCCTCTCCGGGTTGTTAGAGTATTTATTTTTTGATGAACAAATACTATAAAAAGTGGATAGGTATTTTTATAAGGGGAATGTGAAGGATATTCATTTGGTTGAAGTCACAATGATTTATAAATAAATGATAGAATAGGTTTTGTTTTCTAATAAATGTAAGGGGCATTTTTGGAATGTCCAAAAATATTAATTTACAATTAGTTTATTCTCATTCCATAAACCACCAATATTTTATATATAGGAATATTAGATGAGATAAGGTTTTAATATTATCAAACAACATATTATTTACACTTTTTCGTATTCATTTAAACCTTTTAATTTTAATGAAACCACAATTAACCACATTTAATAATAACTAAGGTATTGACATTTTCAATATTAAAAGGCTGTGAATTTTACCTATTTGATGTTAGTTAGTACAGAAATGAACAATTTAAAAAATTTGAGACCATATTATAATAAATATATTTCAATATGATCTATGAATTTTGGAAATAATTTAATAAAACATAATATTTATAAGATATTAATAATGTCAATTTTGACCTTATTCACATCATGGATTTCTAAAAATATAATGATAATAAGTTAAATAAAAAATATATTTTTATATATCTATAGTAGTATAATGTTATCAATAATATTATTTGGATATATTAATTATCCCAAATTATTTTTATTTTAATATTCCTACTAACATTTATTTGTTATTTCCACTAATAAAAGAAATTCCACGCCTGCATTATGTAATTATTTAATATACTACTTAATTTACTATAAAAAAATTAAGAATATGAATATTATTCCTTTTAGAATAGTATTTATATATGAATTTATCGACTGTATATCCCTATGATAAAAATGTTATATTATTTAAAACATAATTGTGATATCTTTAAATTTTTTAAATAAAATATTATTAACAACATAATTACATCCAAGACGGCCAAAAAATAAAAATTAAATTTATATGACACAAATATGGTTATTTTGATAATAATTTTCATTGATATTATTTCATATCATTCATTTTTTCCAATGTGGACACATAAGGTTTATTAAATACAAAGAAAGATCCATTTTGTGTATTTTATTAATTTAAATATTATATAAGTCCTTTTCATGGACAAGGGTCAATTAAATGGCATAAATTCGATCCTTTGGTGTTAATAGTAGAATTTGATTCATCCAATAAAATTATTATTTAGGTTCATTTTATAGTATTTATAAATTTTTTTAACATAAATTACCATATTTACAATTTAAAATTACAACAAAATTTAGCATAATTACTCTTCATATTGGACCAAAATTAAAGGTACTTTGACACGTGTATTTCATGCATATATTATTGAGTATTTTATTGAATTTTTTTATTTAAATGAACAATATTTCATATTTTTGAGAGAATTCTCTTATTTTCTATTTTATAGAAGAAATAATGAATATGTCAAAAAGGAAAAAAAGAAGAGAAATTACACACAGTGTGACACCGAAATATTGAGGATGAAGATTACCTAGAAAACAAGAACAGACTGATAACACATCGTGTGATATCATTATAAGTCATGATATGTTCAAAAGTAAATTTTCACACATGAGAAGTCATGACTTCAATACACATAAAGAAAATAAATTACACAATGTAAGTATCCAATTCACTTCATAAAGTTAGTCAAAAAATTAAATTTTCATATGATATTCATGTGAGATTCAAGCACATGGATGAAAACTCATAGAAGGATTACCCAAATACTAACCCCTTAACATGTCATGAAAGTGGAAATGCATGAAAAATAAAATCATCGCTCCAAGAAATGCTGACAGATTTGACTATAAAAGATGCTCCTAGGATTCTCTTTGAAGAAACTAGGGGACCTTTATAAGGAAAAGTGACACCAATGGTATATTCAGACCCCAGATTAATGATCCGGGGTTCGGCTTCACCACCATTATTCTCCTCCTTTCTTCTCTAGGTATCGATTACAACTGTTCTCATCATTCCTAGCATGTGTGAGTAGTATACTTAGTTTCAGATGATGTGATTGTAAGGGAATGTGTGATTAGGGATTAATTCTATAATATTATTCATGTTTTGGTTACTGAAAACACATTATTTGGATTATAAATCATCTTCTTTTCATAATGCTTGTCCATTGTGTGTGATTTAAAGTGTTTCATTTTTTCCCATCAATTAATTGTTATATTTTTCACATGAAAATTAAGAAAATTCTTGTAATTTCATTTAAAAAATGTTTTGGGTCAACTAGTTGTACACTTACACCAATTAGATGACCATTCTAAAGGATTAATTTTAAAATTAAGGTGGGATTTCAAGAACCAAGACATTTTTTGACCTAATTCATATAAAAAATCAGAATAATCCTACATCAATTTATTACCTATCATAGAAACGTAAAAATATTTGAACCCATCTTTCCCGTAATATTTAATTCCAACCTAAACCATATTGTTATTTTACTTTTCTCCAATAAAATCAAACATTTTGAATATTACATTTCATTATTAATTTAGAACATACGTGTAGTACCCCTAGTTTCTGGTATGAAACCATTACTTATTGATTTTTATGTTTACAAAGTGTATGATTGATAGTTTGGATTTTTGGGAGAACATTGGAAATATTTTTTGGATATATAGAAAAGTCATATGGGTGGCGTACAGTTTATCTAAATGTGCATCCAAATAATGAAAAATGGATAGTTTGAGGCAGAGATCTTCATCACAGTGTGTGTATGTTTAGGGAAACCGTGCATGGAGGTCATGTGAGGGTCTTCCTAGAAAATAGCTAATGCACAATTAGTGCATTATCTTTATAACCGTGCAAAATATCCATGGAGATGGTTTTTGTGAGATCCAAAAATTGTAGATCTAAATGGTTTTTTCCATAATGTGTGTAGTTTTTTTATAAACGTCCACAACTTGGGATTTCGATTCTCCAAAAGCCACAGATGGTTCACTCATTGATCCGGAGTTAATCTGAAGGCTTCCCATGGTGAATCGCAAATGGATTCGTCGAGTATGTGATCATTATTCGCCTTTCTAAGTCGTATTCTTAGATCTACATAGATCTACTTACCATCTTCTCTCAGTTTCCTAGATATATCCTTATTATGGGTAGATCAATGTGTGTTTATTCCAAAATATGATGAGATTAGTTCATGATCCTTCTAGGAGAATAGATCTAAGGTGGGTTCTTGGAGAACTGACCATGTTTACATATGAAATCATTGTTAATTGGAGATTTTTTCAAAACATTTGATGTAGGAGACATATCTCAACTCCTCAAGCTATAATTTATTGGATTAGTTTGAAATTTAATAAAATGAATGGAATTTCTTGTGAAATAATGATTTAATTCATGGAATAATTATACTTTAGTGATTATTTATAATTTTCGTGGAATTGTTGGATCTTGGTGAATTGTGTGAATTTTTTTAGTTCTTGAATTTTAAATAGTTATTTGAAATTATGTATTTTTTCTGGAATTTGTAAATGGGTTGATAAAAAAAATATTTTCAATAGAAATCGTGATTTATTAAAATGGGTTTAAATTGAAATTAAATTGATGTAATTTGTTTTAAATAAAAATTTTGTTTTTATTGAAAAGGTGTTTTGGAATGATCATTGGGCATATTGGTGGGTGATTTCATATTGCATTTCTAGGGATTGGTTTAAATATGACCTTGTGCTCTGTGCCAATGATCAAATGGAACACAAGATATAAATTTTGTATTGAATTTCTGGGGAATGGTTTAAATATAACCTTGTGCTCAGTGCCAAAGTTTAAATGGCACATGTGAAAAAATTACCTTGTGACAACTTGGTAGATCGACGAGATACCACTCATGAGTATGGAACTTTCATAACATATCATGCATGGTTGGTAGTGTGGGTGTCTTCCATGGTTTTGGTATTCCAAAAAGGGATCTTGTAAAATGGTATCAAAGCTTTGTTTTGTTATTTTTTTGGAAAAATAACTTGTTGGAAAATTGGTTCCAATTAGAGTTTACGTTTCTGTTTATGAGTGGCTTTGGACACATGTTATTATTATGTTATAAACTATTCTTGAGAAAATGTCTTATATAAATTATTTTATATAATTGTTTCTAACTATTATATCATTGTGGCACGAGTAAGGAATTCATTGGGGAAAACCTACTGTGTTTTATACTCACCCCTGCTTTGGATCTTTGGTGATTTTGCTGATGCTATCATCTGGGGTAGGGGTAAAGGAACCATTTCCCATGTTTTTAGCACTACCTCATGATGTTTGGTCTGTTCAGAGATTATGGATCTTGGATCATGTGGGGAAAGTAGTCTTGTGATCTTTTGGGAGTCATGTGTTTTTTGCCTGATGTGTACTTTGACACATGGTTATTCTACTATTGTTCCAAACATTGACGTGGTTTTATTATACATGAAGTTATTGAGTTGTCTTTTATCTGTTCATTCATCATATATTGAATTTCTGGATTTCGTTGGTTGGTTTATTGGTTTATTTATTAATGGGTAAATCATCCCCCACTAGTATTTGAAACCCATAGACATTTAATTCTAGACTTTGGCTTCTTTGGGGTTGTCATTTTATGCCTATTAATGAATCCTTGAATGCCCAGGACGATGAGAATTGGTGGATCATTATAAATAGTCTCTATTTGGTCATTCCTTTGTGGTACAGATCATCAGGTTTATTGGTCATGTATTTGAAATTCATTTTGATCTATTCCTTTGTTTGGAATCATATACTGGAGTAGGATTTTCAGAACATGAAATTTATAGCATAAAAAGAAAGTATCTTACCCTTTTATGTTGAACCTCATGTTACTAGGGAGTTGGGTGCAAAAGTGTTTTGGGGAAACATCTAGAATGATGAAAATATCATTGTCATGGGTTTATCCAATGAGACAATCATGACATGAATTTTAGAGGAATGTGTTCCCACTAGGATCTCATATTTCATTTAGAGTAATGATTTTTTATTCTATGCAAGGTGTATATTTTTTATAAATGCAGAATTTGACTTCAAATGAATGATTTTGAAATAAGGATATTTTGTGTATTATGAAAATGGTTTGGTTTTGAAAATGATGAATGAATGTTTCTAAAATGGATGAACATGGAAAAAAGTTGTTCTTGGAAAATAATGGTGTGATTATTGGTGAGATAGAATTTGAAATGCTAAGCCATCAGTTTCCCAAGAGTGATATTGATGGAGTTTATTGTTGGCTTAGAAAATGGCACACTATATGCATCATCGAAACCAACCTCAAGAAGCTTTGGAGAATGTGGTTAGATATGAGCCATAGGTGAACCAACATTTGGTCCAAAGCATCGATCATTCATTTAAAATCATTGAGTTGGGAATGCAAATTGAAACCCTGAATATGATATCTATCATTGGTGGAAATCCTTGTTATGGAAGTAAGGTAGTCTTCACTAGAGGAGATGATAACTCCCTCACTAAAATGAATATGAAGTGGGATATCTTTTCTAAAGAGGGTGGAACATATCAGAATCTAACCACAAGAAAAATTTACCTTCCTCCAATACAAAGGAGCAATATTGGATGTTTTCAGGGTGGTTCATTGAGTCATCAAAATAGAGTGTATGTTACTATCGAGAGCATTCCATAACTGCAAGCATATGGGGCATCTTCAGCGCTATTTTCGCAATGATCCAAGGTTAGGGGCCCGAGAATCTTCTCTGGAATCGAATACACCATATACATCAACAAAAAAACCACAATATCATCAAGGAAACAAGGATTAGAGTGTAGAAATGGACTAATTTTAGGAAGATGAGCAGATGATGGTCGATGATCAAGATGGACCATCTACGGTGAGAGTTAAGATTAGTTTGAAATAGACCATTGTGAAAGTGCTCTTCAATACTGGTGCATCACATCAGAACATTTATTCTCATGTAGTTGATTTTCTATTTTTAATGATCAATGTGATACCTTCTATTTTAAAACTAAAAACTCCTCTCAGTGAAATGGAATGTGAATCCTTGGTATTTAGAGCATGTGCTATAACTGTTTATGGAGTTGAGCTGAAATGAGACTTCTCAATGTTGGACATAGATGTGTATGGTGTAATATTTTTTATGGATTAGTAAAGATATTTCAACTCTCACATCGACTATTATAGGAAAATAATTAGTTTCAAAACTGAGGATGACATCGAGCATCTCTTCAGAGGATAGAGGATGGTAAATAATGGTGAGAATGGCTTGTTAGCACCAATGGTTGGAATGATATCATACGAGTTGGTAGTGTTGACTTTGGAATCAATGGAAGAGATTGAGGGAATTAATTATATTGTCGTTTTAGATAAATTTCTAGATGTATTCCTTGAGAACATCTCAGGGTTACCAAATATAATGGAAGTGGAGTTTATAATTGATCTCTTTCTAAGCACCAGTTCTATTTCCATTTTTTCTTATAGAATGGAACCAAAAGAGCTATGTAAATTGAATGTGCAGTTTTAGGAGATAGAAATCAAGGGTTTCATTTGAACAGGTACATCTTTGTGGGAGGAACAAGTTTTTTTTGTGAAGAAAGCATATGGAAATTTTCAGCATTGTGTTGATTATCATAAGCATAACTGTATTAGGATAAATAATATATATCCACTTCCATGTATTGATGATCTGTTTGATCAATTATGGTTAGCACATTGGTGTTCCATGATTGAATTGCAATTGGGATGTCATCAATTGCTAGTTCAAAAGGTGAATCTTCGATAGACATCTATCATAAGCAGATATGCCCACTACGAATATGTAGTCATGCCTTTTAGTCTAACAAATGCAACATCAGTATTCATGGATTTGATGAATCAGATACTTTTGAGATATCTGGAATATTTTTTTGGTGTTTGTGGATGATATCTAGGTGTATTAAATGACATGGGATAAGCATGAGCAGCATCTGAAAAAGTCATACAAATCTAGAGAGATCAATGTTTGTATGTCAAATTATAAATGTGTAATTTTTGGATACAAGAAGTTCTTTTTATAGGCCATGACATTTCGGAAAAATGTGTTTATATTGAGCCTGAAAATATAGACACCTTAGTCTCATGGAAACCACTACAGGATGACTTTGAGATATGAATATATCTTGGTCTAGCTAGTCACTTCCTATGCTTTGTAAATGATTTCTCACAACTAGCGTCACCAATGATCGCTCTGACAAATAAGAATTATACATTCCAATGGAAAGAGGACTGTCAGAAGTCTTTCTTGGAGATTAAAGGTTGGCTTACATTGGAACCTATCTTCAATTCATCAGAATAATGAAATGGGTATGTGGTGTACTCTTATGCTTTAGGATCCAAGTTGGGTTGTGTCACATGAAAGGATACCTTGTTTTTGATAACGGTTCAAGGTATTTGATGGTGCATGAGAAGAATAACCCAACAAATGATTATGAGTTATTTGCAGTTGTTCATGCCTTGAAAACCTAGAAACACTACCTATTTGGTTAGAAATTCACTGAGTTTATAGATCATAAAAGCATGAAAGACATTTTTTCACATTGATATTTAATCTGATGTAATGGATATATATGTAGTATCTCTAAATGATTGACTTTAACATGATGTATAAACCAGGAAAAAGGAATTCAATAGTATATTCATTGAGTAGAAATTCATATCCTCAATTGGAGAATGAAGCTTCATATGAATGGAAGTTGTTTTTTATTCTATCTTACATTCACATGGAATGTGAGGACCGATGTTATGTTGTGATTTATTTTAACTTTGCATCCTCCAAATTTGTTAAATTTGGTCAAAGAGGCACAAACATCTGATGCAACATGTCTGTTTATGAGTTCAAAACTCCAAACTAGGGAGTCCATTAAAGTCTATAAACATGATGTGTGTTTAGTTTTGTGGTATAGATATTAATTGGTTGTACCAATGTCTCATCAGGAACAAATCCATCAATACTACTACCATTTGAGATGGGAAATACTTCCAGGCACACTGAACATGTAAAAGGAATTGAAGGTGTAGTTCTGGTGGAGTGTCATGAAAAGGAAGGTGGTCATGTTTCTCTCAAAGTTCATAACATGTCATTACATGAAATAATAACAATAGAGAACATCAGGAATGATGTAGTCTTTACCTATAACATTTTTGGAAATGGGAGAAGATATTGATGGGTTTTGTTAAATGTCTTCCATGAACGGTTTGGAAACACGATGCCATTTGGTTGATAGTGGATTGACATACCATGTCAGACCATTTCTTCCCTATTTGTGAAACTCATATAGTTTAGGATCTATCAAAAATATATATCCAAGAAGTGGTAAATAGGAAAGGTGTACCAGATTCAATATAATAGATCAGATACCCAAGGGTTAACTCTTATTTTAATAAATACTTACTCCGCGATCTTGGGACTCAGTTGATGATGATCATAGTGTATCGTCCTCCAACGGATGGTCAATACAAGTGGATGATACAGACATTGGAAGACATGTTGCAGGCTTGTGTAATGGATTTTGGTGTCTCATGGGAAGATTATATACCCTTGGTGGAGTTATCAAATAATAATATCTATTAGACCTCAAAACATATGTCTCTGTTTGAAGAATTGTATGGGATTCCTTATCATTCTCAACTATGCTAGGAAAAAATAGGTGAAAATCACTAGTACGGCTGAGCCTTGTCCAAGAAAAAACAGATAAGATCAAGTTGATCAGATAGATGATGGAAATGGCTCAGAGTTGTCAAAAATCTTAAGAAAATCACCATCGAAGAACATTGACATTCATTGTTGGTGATCATTTCTTCTTGAGCGTATCTACAAGACTTGGAAATCATCATTTCAAGAAGCAGAGAAAATTATTGCCTAGATAAATTTTCCCGTTTGTGATAATAGAACAGATTAGAGAGGTGGCCTATTGATTGGTATTTCAACCATGGTTTAGTTTGGGGCAGACTGTGTTCTATCTATCTCAGATGAAAATGTATCATCCTGATCCTGACCATGTGATCAGATGGGATCACGTTGACCTTGAGCCAGATGCATCATTGATACATATCCTTGTATATATTGTGGATAGGAATCAAAATGTCTTTCATCAAAAGAGCATCTGTCTAGTGCATGTTCTATGGTAGCATGGTCTGATTCAAGATGATACTTGAAAACTAGAGAAGGAGATGACAGAGAAGTGGCTGGAATTCTATCAGAACGATGGGCGTTATATACATTCCGAGGACAGAAAGACCAATGGTGGGGAAAATTTAGTACCCCCGGTTTCTATTATGTAACCATTACATAAGGAGTTGTATGGTTATAAAGTGTAATGGTGATAGTTGGGAGTTTTGGGAGTACATTGGAAATTTTTTTGGAGATAAAGGAAAGTCACACAGGCGGTGCACAGTTTGTCCCTCTGTGCAGCCAAACTGTGCGAAATAGATTGTTTGATGAAGAGATCCTAATCACGGTCTACGCACGGTTGGGGAAACTATGGAAGGAGACTATGTTAGGGTATTCCTAGGTAATAGCGAACACACGATTAGCACACAGTTTGCCTAACCGTTGGAACCAACCATGTGGTTGGTTTAAGTGTGATCCTAAAAAAGAAGATCTCACACATTTTTTCAATTAAGTGGTTAGTTATTGCTCTTAAGTAGACATAACATGATATTTTTCTTCTCCTAAGCCCATTTAATTTTCTTCCATCGATGGAGAGGTGATCTGATGGTTTCCCTCAGCAAATCGAACCTATATTCTTGAGGTATGTGATTGTTCTTCATCGTTCATGGTCATATTTTTAGATCTACTTAGATCTACATCACTTATTCTTGTGTGTTCATATATCTATGCCCTTAATAGGTAGATATATGTGTGGATATTCCAATTATGATGAGATTTGGTCTTTATCATACTAGGAGAAGTGATCTATGGCTGGTTCATGGAGAATAAACCTCGTTTCCGTGTGTGTTCTTTGTTTCTTGGAGCTTTCGTCAAAACCATCGATGTCAGAGGCCTCTCTCTTGACTCCTATTACAAGAATTTATTTAAATAGTTTTAAATTGAATGAATTGAATTGAATTTATTGTGAAATCTACGGTCAATTTAACTAATAAATCTTCTATAGTGATGATTTATCGTTTTTGTCTAATTGTGGAATCCTGGTTAATTGTATGAAAATTGTTTTAGTTTTTTAATTTAAAAGGCTTATTTTAAATTACTTTTTTTCTAGAATTTTTATATGGTTTGATGAAAATAAATGTTTTCAACAAAATGTGTGCTTTATTGAAATGGTTTTGAAGTGAAATGACTTTGATGTAATTGGTTTTCAATAAAAAAATGTATTTTTATTAAAACATATTTTTTTCATTAACATCCATGGGCGTTTTGGTGTATCAGTTCATATTACATTTATGTGGCTTGGTTGAAATATGACCATTTGTATAATGAAAAATGTCAAATAGCACAAGGGATATAACATTCATATTGCATTTCTGGGGCTTGGTAGAAATATGACTGTGTGCTCTGTGCCAAAGGATAATTTTCACATGGCAAACAATTACATTGTGATGAGGTGGTAGATCGACGAGAAACTGCTCATGACCATGGAACTGTCATAATAGATAATTCATGGTAGGTTTCATGGGTGTTTGTATTAGATGGGGTATACAAGAAAGGGATATTTCTAAATGGTTTAAAAGACTTTTTTTGTTAAATGTTTAGAAAAATAACTTCTGGGAAAATTGGTTTCTATTGTAACTATATGATTTTGGACATGAATGGTTTTGGAAAATTTTTTATATTTAGATATAAACTTGTCTTGAGAAATTGTTTTATGTAAACTATTTTATATAATTGTTTCTAACTCTTCTATCCTTGTGGTATAAGGTGGCAAGTCATTGGGGAAAGCCTATTGAGTTTTATACTCACCCCTGCTTTGGAACATTGGTGCTTTTGCTGATACTATATTCCAAGATATGGGAAAAGGTATCATTTCCCATGTTCATAGCACCACCTCATGATGTTTGGGATTTTTAGTGATTATGGAGCTCGGAGCTTGTGGAGTATGGAGTCTTGCGGTAGTTTGAGAGTCTTGTGTGGTTTATCTACAATGTACATTGATACTTGATTATTCTACCAATATTTCATACTTTGTTGTGGTTTTGAGATATATGATATTATTTAGTTGTATTTCATTTGTTCATGCATCATATAGTGAATGTTTGGTTATGGATGGTTGGATTATTGGTTTGTTTCTTATAGGGTAAATCATCCCCCACTTGTATTTGAAACCCTTTGGATTTTATTATCAGCCTTTGGAATCTTGGGGATATCTCTTAAGGAATTGTAATGACTCTTTGTACTCTAAATCCAATAAGAATTGGTAGGACATTACAATACGTATCACCCCTTTAGGTCCGATACTTGGTCTTGTTAAATAATACATTTTTTGTTGGGTAGTATGAGTTTTTAGAAATTAATAAATTTTGTTAGACCTGTAAAAATCAATGATGTCCAATGGGTTGTCCTGAATATTTACCAAATTTGATCTTTATGAATCTATAATTTTGAATCCATTTTATAAAATTAAAAACACATAACTTTTATAATCTAATGAAAAATAAAATCTATAAAATTCTAAGAAAATAGTTTTAAAAAAATTCCTTTTGAACATTATAATTATTTTATAATTAAATCCGGAATAAAATTATAAATTCAAAACCCATAATTGGATTAGTTAAAACCAATGTGAAAATGTTTTAAGATAAAACTTAATCAAAAACATTATTTTCATTATAAAGACATTAATAGAAAATATTTTATTCAATAAAAATTGAAATTCTCACTAATCATGAAAACATTAAACATACTAGAAAAATACAAAAAATTTTACCTATATAAATTTTTATATTCATCATTGAAATAAGAAGATTAATTTTTTATAAAAATATTATAAAAGTGTCAAAAATTTAATTAAAATGGTTTCTCTATTAAAAGACCATAACATTACCCTTTTGAAAAATATATCTATTTATTTATATAATTATATTTATTCTTATCTTATTCCGATGATATATATTGTATGAATATAAAAAAATTTGTTGAATATATAACAAATTTATTTAATTATTACCATTCAGTAATTGTAATTAATTTAATTTATAATTACAAAATGACTTTGGGAACATAAAAATAAATAAAATATCTGTTATATTTAAATAGATAGTGTTTTCAATTCAATGTAATTGGTAAATTATAAATTCGTCTTATAAAACCTATATTTTCATAATTTAGAGAGTACTATTCAGAACTAATAATTTAATTTCTATGTTATTATATTATAATATTAATGATGTATTGTAGAAACTAAGACTTCCTTGTAACACAAGCTTATTCGATGTTGCCTCTAACCGAAGATGTCAAAAAATCAAATGGTTTAAGAAATATACATCATAAAAATATCATGGGGTCACATTATTCCCACCTTAAAATGATTTTACCTTAAAATTCATATTTTTCATTATTTTTTTCATATATAAATATTTCATTCGTAGAATTCTAAATCAGAAAAAGAATACTAAAAAATCTTAATAAATATGAAAATATAGAAAAAATGGTAAGCCAAAGTAAGTGATAACAAGGTTTATATGTCGGAGAACATACCTAAATATTTGAGCATAGAGGAAATATGTAGATAATCATAGACACAGTTAAAGATCCACAAACAAAAAATGGGGGTTATCCATAAAATGTAAATAATAAAAAAATAATTATATAAAGAAGTCTTAAATATTTCATTGATTTCATCAATAATGATAGTATTAGGAAAATAATTAATTTCAATATCATTTTACCGAAGTTTTAGAAATATTACAAGGGTACATACTTCCATGATTTCAGTATATCTTTACCCTTTACTGTTCCTTGATCAATTTCCACTTCATATCATATTCCATGAAATAAAGTTGAATTTATCTTTCCTAAAGCAATATAAGTTCATGATATTTATAAATAGAATGAAAGGTCATTCCATATGAATTTATGACAACTAAAATATAATTACATGTTATCAAATATGCCAAAATCTATTGATCTTGTTATAATAATTTAATCCCAAAAAACATCAATTGAAGTGTAACATAAGAATTTCATAAATGGATTACATTACAATCTGTACAAAAGTTGAAAATACAAATAATTAGAATGAATTTCACCAAATTATCTCTCATATATCATATGTAACCTCATTTTTATTGCATTCAAATCATGTGACTAGAATTATCATGTATTCTCTTAAAACATTGTAATAACCAAAATTAACACACACCGTTATGTATAACATGAATGTTTCCTTATTCCAAATTTTATTGGATCTATTTCTTATGACCAAAAAGTGGTAAAAATCATCCATGATCTCCTAAACCACGTTTATGACAAATAAACATTCTTAAATATAGTAATTTGTAATAAAAAAATTTCTGTATCCATATCAATTATCTTATTATCAAATAATAACACAATTCTCTCCAAATATGGAAAACATTATGGTTTACCTTCACTTAATCAATGTATTAAATTTAACTTAATTCACTTTTCAATATCTTCATCATCACCCAACATATTTTTTTCAATCCTTAATCGAAAACATATATTGATAATAAATATATATAACATGATTTTTATTTACATAATCCTTAAATTCCAAAACATATGAACCTCAATAGTCAATATTTGTTCATAAATCATTACTTAGGATTCATAATCATATTCCTTAAAACCCCTTACCCATAATATGATATATGAATTTTTTTTAAATGTTACATTAACCTAAATCTATCCATGATTCATAAATTTAATGTAAACAATACTATTAGAACACCTTATACCTATCACATGTCACTCATGATGTCTTTCTCTACAATAGTATGACTAATACTTTTACCATATTCCCGATTCTCTTTAGGATATTTCTATTAGGAAATAAATTTTCTTAATTCCCATACATTCAATATCTGAAACCTTGAATGTTAACTAAGTTCTTAAAAGTTCAAAACACTGACTAAAACCAGGAAGAATAGAGTGAGAAAATTTTATCATAATAAAAACACAAAAAATCAACGTAAATTATATATAATATATATCATATTAGGTTTAATCATAGGTTATCCATGATCATTACAAAAATAATAGTATTTTACCTATTACATAGACTTATCCTTAAGTAAATCCCAATACATACCCTTCGAAATATTTCTAGTGGTCGCACTAATGTTTTCACATATGAGTTTACAATGGTAGACTAAACCTTATCAATGATACCATATATAACAACCCATCATTAATGTACATGGATACTACATCATTTTTTTGAAATACATTAACACTTATTCAGAGACTGTATTTGTTTAGTAACTCTGTAATTATGGATCGAAACATATATTCTAGATAAATACCCTCAATTTCTCCCAAAAAGATCTTCCTATTAGTAACCCTTCATAAATCCATTATATATATCATGAAAAATGAAAATAAAATAAAAATGTGAGATTAGATGCCTAGAAACTGTAAATAAGAAGAATAACGAAAAACATGAGCATACGAATGGAAAAACATGAACAACCCATCAGAAATCATAAAATGTGTGACATATATCAAACTATTTAGTCAAGGATTGAATCATTGAAGTATATAAGACATAAATCATAAATAAACATGAGCTATGAGAAAATATAATTTCTAGGAAACAAGGAATTTGTGGAAACACATAACAATAGAAAATAATTTCATTACAAGTCAAGGATCATTCATGATACTATCATAATGGAATGGATTCGAATTCTAAAATATTAATGTGTTGAAGGTTCACTCTCAATACTATTAGGGAGAAAAAGTTCCTTTAGTAAACTGAGTTCACTCCCTATTCATGCCTAGTATTATTGAATCAATACCATTTCCAGTTCTATCCCTATATAACTGAACCGAAATCATTTCTTATTCCATCCTTATAAATCACTTGAGATATTAATTTTTATGAAATTCATTGTATGGGGATATATGTACCACCCATATCATAATGAAATACCGACATAAGTGTCAAACAAGTGATAATTAATTCATCATATCAGAACCCATGGAATAAAAAAATTAAAGATCACTCAGTCATAATAGAACCCATATAAAAGAAATGGGTTTCATAAATATAATTTAATCATAAACAAAATACAACCATAGGACTAATAGGTATAATATCAATTACAAAAATATCACTATTAATGAAAATGTAATATCAAAAAATATTATCTGACACGGAAAATAATTTTGAGGGATTACATGAATATCAATCATTAAGAAAATATTAATTCTTATTTGAAAACATTTTATTTTCATGAAATTTCATTTAATTTTAATTGAAATCACATTCCATGTAAATATAATATATTATTGTAAATAAATAATCAAGTAAATAAGGAAACATGGAAGCATAAAATTATTTTCATACCATATATGGTAAAAGAAAAATTGATTCTCCTACTTTTATTTTATAAGTCAAAACTACCTTATAGGTATAATAAAAAATATCCCTTTCTAACAATTTATTGATACTATGAATTGGAAAAAATGAATTTGAAAATTTTTATGAGAATTTTAAAAATATTTTTGAGTACATTTTAATGTAACATTTACATGATTAGTAACACCCCGAGCTTCCACGATACGCTTCTCATTCAATAATGCAATAGCTTGCATTGTACGCAACATCGAGTTCTAAAACACGGCGACTAATCAAAGTAGCCGTTATGAATAGTAATAACCACTTTTTAAAATTATAGATATTTTATATTTCAAAATGGACTTCATTTTTGGATTCGGAATATCAAAATTAGCCTATGTTGAATTTTTGGTATTTTTTTGAGAACTTCTAATTTTTTATGAATAGTGAAAAATACTTAAAACAACTTTTTAATCAAATTAATTTATTGTGATAAATTATACTGTTTAGTGGTTTTAAGGTATAATTAGAATATATTTTTACCATTTTATCCAATGGTGGTCATTAGAATTAATTTAACATTGAAATTGGACATAAACAATTGCCAATCTTTTGATATAAATTGTTTCTTAAAAACATGCTATTATAAAATTAATTAATGCAACTTATATGTTTGGAATTTTGTAAAATAGACATCATTTTGAATTCGGAATATCAATTATAGCTTAGGGTGAAATTTTGGCCTTGTTCTGAAAAACATCAATTTTTGATGAATAGTGAAACCACTAAGTGGTAGTTAAATAACTGATTTTTCGTTTAAATGAAATATTACCACTTCTGTGATTTGATTTTCAAAAATCCGACATAAATGGTTGTCATTAAGAAGTAAAATGTGGATCAATGAGGTTAAAATAATTTTTTGGTTAATAGTAACTTTTAAGTTCTTAATCGCGATTAGAGGTAATTAGTGTAGTTTAAGGTACAAATAATGTTTTAATAATATGAGATGACCATGACACTTGTCGTAATCCTATTGGATGAGTCATGGCCGACCAAGACAACCCATGGGTCAACTTGGGGACCCCATGGAGCCACTTTGGTTGGAAAATGACATTAATATATATTTATTTAATGTTAAAATTAAATTGACACAAACATGAGTTGTTTTACTAAAATAGTTTTTAAGTGGGGTTACACAAGTCAAAATTTTGACTATAAATATTAATTAGAAAGCTAAAAAGAATTACTAAATCATAGTATTTGTTTTATAATTTTTAGACATTAAATAAATTAAATTATTTATGACATCATTATGATGCAGCGATGACCTCATTATTTAACGATTTTAAGAAAATGAAAAGATAATGTAAAATCCAAGGCCTACACTTGTCCAAAGACTATTGTATGGGTAGATTTCGAACCCTTATCACCTTATCCACGAATTATATAAGTTTGGGACCTTTAGAATCCGAAAATCATTGTGTAATAATGTAACATTTCAATCATTCCAAAAGAGCCCCTCCTCTCCAGTTATAAAAGGCCTCCACCTCTCCCACCTTAATTACACTTTCAAGCCATTTGGCTCGGCCAAAATCTGCCCAAATACTCTCCCAACTTCCCCCTCTTACTCCTAGAAGCCTCACTTTGGGAATAACTCTTCTCAAGGAAGCCTTTGGCTCAAATCAAAAAGAGTTACCCGATTTTGAGGTAATGTCTTCTCTAATGTTGTTTTGTTTTATTTTTCTTCTCCAACCACCTAAACTCTTTTTATTCATTTATTTTGTAACAAAACCAGTATCCTTAATATACTAGGATGTTGTTATAAGAGGGATTCGAGCTACACATACACACACCTACATCTAATGGTTAAAGAACATACGGTTTCTGTGGATGGCGAATTTCTGCCTCACGAAATGATGATTGTTCAACACTCATATAACACCTTCAAAGGTGGCCATTAAGATGTCACTATTTTTATATATGATATATAATATGTTTATGTTTTACTTATGCTTCTTTATTTCTCATTTATGGCATACTTTATTATTTCCATTATGGGTAAACGCGATAATTTCATTTTAGGAAGTGCGGACTACCGCCCCCTCAAAGTGATTTGAATCGTTAATGCCATATGTGGGATGTATAAAGGATGGAGTAAATGGTATTATAAACTATATTATACTGGAATTATATTATACATTTATATCATTATGATTTCATTCCATTAAATATGAAATAGAAATGAAAGTAGCATTCATGCGTACGTACGGCTTACCATCTCCATGAACGGTGCATTTCATTTCATACCTCTAAATGTTACGTAATGTTATAAATGAATGTATATACTGGATATATATGATATATATGACATCTAAATCATGAATATAATTCTGGAGATAATGGATATTCTACCACATAAACAACTTGTAATTATAAGAAGTTTATTATTGACTCAAGTACCAAAGATCGACAAAACGACCGTTATTAACTTAAATAATTACATAATGCTCATATCATTGTAATAAGTGGTATAAAAAGGATAATGAAATTAAAAATGGTTCTTAATAAGGTATATATTAACTCTAGTTTATTATTCAGGAGGTTAAATAATGGTTGAGTCAAGTCAGACATGAGGTAAGGGAATTTCATAACCCAACTTCCATTCTTTGGGTTAATCTACTACTTTCAAATTATGTCATGATATTATTATGTAATATAATGTATTTGTACATTATTTATGTGTACTTATTGTGAATACACATTATATATGTACTTTATTTAAAAAAACTATATTTTTAAGGACTGCATCTCAATCCCCTTTCATTGAGGCATATTTGGTTTTATACAAAACTTTCTTTTATACGGTGTATAAACCCCTTTGACTTTTACGTTTATTCAAAACGAATCTTTTTTATACGAAGAGTTTTACTAAACGACAAAAAGTTAATGTTTTTCTTTCCGTACTTATGCGGTGACAACGACTTCTCTGTCGCCGTGACTATTATTTGATTTTCGGCTTCCTCTACAAGCCGTAACTTTTTTTTAATGAAAAATAAATACAATGTTTTAACTTTCTTTTATTTTGGAATTGAAAATGGTTTTGAATGCATTTTTATTATGTCAATGTGTTGTATTGATATCTTGTGATTGAAATGTGGAAATTTTATGTTTCCTTTATGCACGTTTTATGTGATACGATTATGTTATGGTTTATGATATGCTTAAACCTATTCATATGAGGAATGCATTGGACTTAATAAGTGACGGGTGGAGCCCGCTATAGCTCCTCGATGCATCGGCAGGTCTCATGAGACAAACTAGTGTCTTGGCACGAGGCCTTGACAAAATCTTAGTTGTGGTCTTGGCACGAGGCCTTGGCTACGTAGTTATGATAGTCTGGCATTATGCATTCCATCATTATGAAAGTGGTTATTGATATTTCATGTTATTATTCAACCAGTAGAATATCCATGTGAATAAGTAATTGGCATTATCTCATTTTACTTTTTCCATATTATGTTGAAGTTCATGTTTAAAATGATTTTGTTTTAGTTATTCATTGCCTTAAATGTTAATGTTTATTTATGAAAGCTTCCGCAATATTGTTATCCTTACTGAGCATCTGAGCTCACCCCTTTCAATGTTTTAATATTTTCCAGGATGTGAAGAAGTATTTTATGAATGACCTATAGGGATAGTCCTAAGAGGATAGAAGTGTAGACTATGGTGACTATGTTATTATAGTTTTTCACTTTATGATGTAATGTAAGACTTATGAATGTATCTAGTGTTTCCAAGGCTACTAAACTAATCGGTCTTTCGAGACTTGTTCTTTTATTATGATGCCAATGTTACGAATTAATGCACCGGCTCTGGGTAGCTGGGTTCTGGGCATTACAGTTGGTATCAGAGGAAGTTTAGTACTAACCTTGGAAGCTAGATTTAGATAAACTCTGATTAGAGCACATAGCCCAAAGATAGACTTTGAGGATTAGTATAGAAGAACTTCCTAGAATTTTGATACTGTAGAGATGTTATGAGTTTTCCGAGTAATACATCCCTGTCTGGATACGAGCAGGTAGAGGAGGATCTGGAACAGATGTACCTAGGGGTAAAACCCAAAAACACCGCTTTGAGCTAGACTCGAACGGGAACGGGTGCACGACAACGGGCCTTGTTGCACTCTTGGTTACGACACTCCCAGGGGATATGCTTAGGATAACTATCATTTTCTTTACAAATCATTATGAAGGGTTTATGAGTATATACTTCCTCAAAGAAGACATTTTTATGCTTATGGATTATATCCATAAATAGTTCAATTTATGTTAAGTATTTTAAAAGTATGGAATTATGTATTTTTATTCATAAACTGATCTAGTTTATGCCATTGTTTAGAAATGGCGCCTAGTGGAAGAAATGGAAACTGTATCAATGCACTCACTCCATGTAGGGATTTCCCTCCTTCTCAAGATAATTATAGTGGGGCTGGTGATGCAACTAGTGCCGATCAGCTAATCACCATACTGGGACAACTCACTCAGGTTATGAATAATAACCTTACTCGTATGGAGCACCCTGATCCGCAACGTGGAGGATCAATGCTAGACCGTTTCATTAGGCAACAACCACCAACCTTCAATGGGAGTACAAATCCTATAGTAGCTAAGCAATGGATAAATTCCGTAGAGAAAATATTCCATGCCTTGGGGAGTAGTGAAAGGGAGAAAGTTTTCATGGCAGTTTACGGCCTCACTTGAGATGTCGATCAATGGTGGTCACTAATTCAAAACACAAAGGAAGATGATGAATTAAAAAACATGGAATGGCAGGATTTCAAAGAGCTGTTCTTAGAAAAATACTATCCTCATGACCATCGAGCAGATATGGAAAGACAATTTTTGAGTCTGAGAGAAAAGGAGGATGAGAATGTCGCAAAGTATGAGGCCAACTTTACAAGGTTAGCGAGGCATGCTGCAGATTATAAACGTAACCCAAGGAGTAAGATTGATCGTTTCTTTGATCGGTTAAAACCATTTCTCCATCGAGCTTTAGTATCACAATCTTTCTCATCATACGAAGATATTGTCTCGTGTGCTATCAAGACAGAAAAGGAATTATCTAAGTCTTATGACAACAAACTAAAGCAAGAGAAGAAGATAACGGTGGAACAAGAGACATATAATGGGAAAAATGGAAAGAAGTATTTTCCATTATGTGATAATTGTGGGAAGAATCACCCTGGTACTTGTCTAAAAGGAATGGGAGTTTGTTATAAATGTGGAGAAAATGGTCACCAGGCTCGTGATTGCAAGGGAAAGAAAGAGGCTATCAAATTTGAATGATATAATTGTAGAGAAATGGGTCATTATGCAAATGAATGTCCTAATCGTCAGGGAAACTTACCTCAGAAAAAGGCCAAGGGATCAAGGACAATCTTATGCTGTTACTACAGTTGAAGCAGAATAACTAATGTATTGGTGCTTTTGGACTCATGGATTATATTTTGGTTATTAGAATAATGTGATATATATATAAAAGGATTGTACTGCAGTACTTGTTGATTTCAGTAAGGTTTTAATATGATGAAGGTAACTATATTTTTAGTATGTGACAATAATAGAAACTTTACTTTGTTTGGGGAATCTGATAAATTGATTTTGGAATTAAGAGACCTTTTAGAGAATGTCTGGACAGAGGTATTTTGGATAACTATAATGGTTGGAGTGGATTAAGTTGATCTTTGGATAGTATTGTTTAAGGTTAAAAAAATTATGAAGATTATTTTTGGAATATTATGATACTATAGTTTTAGGAAAAGGACAACCTGCAGGGTGGGGAATAACCCTTCGCGTCGGAAAAAGCTGCAGGAATCGAACCCACAACCATAGTGCGACAAGCTTTTATTTCCTACCACTAGCCTACAGGAATTCCCTGGTTATTACAAAATAGTTTTACTAATCTAAATGGTATGTGTTAACATTTGGAACCTTATACAATTAGGATAAAGAGAATATTTTTGAGTTTTGTTACCATTTGGAGTAAAAGTTGGGTTTGTGGTAATAATTTATTAACGAATGAAAGTATACATAACAAGTATGTATATTCCCTTACGTTCTTAGTAAATCTCCTAAATAAATTCCTCAACATTATAAAATGTAAATTAAAACAAAATGTTGTCGGTTAACTTTTCCAACTGGGGATTCAATGACCGTTTAACCAATCACAAGTTTGTGATTTTCTTGTGGTTAAACTTTCTCCTAATCCTTTTTTCTATAACTCTCCATCAGACCTTGATGGTTTGTTTCTCCTCCATATCCATATTTTCATAGAATCCTAGAATGGGCTATATCGGGTGACCTTTGTACTTATCTTTCTTTCTTTTAATGTTATATATTTATTAACCTTATTTCTGATGTGGGATTTCCTCAAAGGTATTTTCTCCTTTCAACCTTTTATTTTCAATGAAAAATTTCAAATTGCGAGGACGCAATTTATTGAAGGAGGGGAGAATGTAACACCCCGAGCTTCCACGATACGCTTCTCATTCAATAATGCAATAGCTTGCATTGTACGCAACTTCGAGTTCTAAAACACCGCGACTAATCAAATTACCCGTTATGAATAGTAATAACCACTTTTTAAAATTATAGATATTTTATATTTCAAAATGGACTTCATTTTTGGATTCGGAATATCGAAATTAGCCTATGTTGAATTTTTGGTATTTTTCTGAGAACTTCTAATTTTTTATGAACAGTGATAAATACTTCAAACAAATTTTTAATCAAAATAATTTATTTTGATAAATTATACTATTTAGTGGTTTTAAGGTATAATTAGAATATATTTTTACCATTTTATCCAATGGTGGTCATTAGAATTAATTTAACATTGAAATTGGACATAAACAATTGCCAATCTTTTGATATAAATTGTTTCTTAAAAATACGTTATTATAAAATTAATTAATGCAACTTATATGTTTGGAATTTTGTAAAATAGACATAATTATTGAATTCGGAATATCAATTATAGCTTAGGGTGAAATTTTGGCCTTGTTCAGAAAAACATCAATTTTTGATGAATAGTGAAACCACTAAGTGGTAGTTAAATAACTGATTTTTCGTTTAAATGAAATATTACCACTTCTGTGATTTGATTTTCAAAAATCCGACATACATGGTTGTCATTAAGAAGTAAAATGTGGTTCAATGAGATTAAAATAATTTTTTTGGTGAATAGTAACTTTTAAGTTCTTAATCGCGATTAGAGGTAATTAGTGTAGTTTAAGGTACAAAAAATGTTTTAATAATATGAGATGACAATTACACTTGTCCTACTCCTATTGGATGAGTCATGGCCGACCAAGAAAACCCATGCGTCAACTTGGGGACCCCATGGAGCCACTTTGGTTGGAAAATGACATTAATATATATTTATTTAATGTTAAAATTAAATTGACACAAACATGAGTTGTTTTACTAAAACAGTTTTTAAGTGGGGTTACACAAGTCCAAATTTTGATTATAAATATTCATTAGAAATCTAATAATATTTCCTACATCATAGTATTTTTTTTATAATTTTTAGACATTAAATAAATTAAATTATTTATGACATCATTATGATGCAGCGATGACCTCATTATTTAACGATTTAAAGAAAATGAAAAGATAATGTAAAATCCAAGGCTTACACTTGTCCAAAGACTATTGGATGGAAAGATTTCGAACCCTTATCACCTTAGCCACGAATTATATAAGTGTGGGACCTTTAGAATCCGAAAAGAATTGTGTAATAATGTAACATTTCAATCTTTCCAAAAGATCCCCTCCTCTCCACTTATAAAAGGCCTCCAACTCTCCCACCGTATTTACACTTTCAAGCCATTTGGCTCGGCCAAACTTTGCCCAAATACTCTCCCAGCTTCCCCCTCTTACTCCTAGATGCCTCACTTTGGGCAGAACTCTTCTCAAGGAAGCCTTTGGCTCAAATCAAAAAGAGTTACCCGATTTTGAGGTAATGTCTTCTCTAATGTTGTTTTGTTTTATTTTTCTTCTCCAACCACCTAAACTCTTTTTATTCATTTCTTTTGAAACAACAAAAGTATCCTCAATATACTAGGATTTTGTTATAAAAGGGATTCGAGCTACACTTACACACACCTACATCTAATGGTTAAATAACATACGGTTTCTGTGGATGGTGAATTTCTGCCTCACGAAACGATGATTGTTCAACACTCATATAACACCTTCAAAGGTGGCCATTAAGATGTAACTATTCTTATATATGATATATAATATGTTTATGTTTTACTTGTGATTATATATTTCTCATTTAGGGAATACTTTATGATTTCCATTATGGGTAAACGCGATAATTTCATTTTAGGAAGTGCGGACTACGCCCCCTCAAAGTGATTTGAATCGTTAATGCCATATGTGGGATGTATAAAGGATGGAGTAAATGGTATTATACACTACATTATAATGGAATTATATTATACATTTATATCATTATGATTTCATTCCATAAAATATGAAATAGAAATGAAAGTAGCGTTCATGCGTACGTACGGCTTACCGTCTCCGTGAACGGTGCATTTCATTTCTTACCTCTAAATGTTACGTAATGTTATAAATGAACGTATATACTGGATATATATGATATATATGACATCTAAATCATGAATATAAGTCTGTAGATAATGGATATTCTACCACATAAACAACTTGTAATTATAAGAAGTTTATTGTTGACTCAAGTACCAAAGATCGACAAAACGACCGTTATTAACTTAAATAATTACATAATGCTCATATCATTGTAATAAGTGATATAAAAAGGATAATGAAATTGAAAATGGTTCTTAATAAGGTATATATTAACTCTAGTTTATTATTCATGAGGATAAATAACGGTTGAGTCAAGTGAGACACGAGGTAAGGGAATTTCATAACCCAACTTCCATTCTTTGGGTTAGTCTCCTACTTTCAAATTATTTCATGATATTATTATGTCCTATATTGTATTTGTACATTATTTATGTGTAAATATAGTGAATACACATTATATATGTACTTTATTTAAAAAAATTATCTTTTTAAGGACTTCATCTCAATCCCCTTTCATTGAGGCATATTTGGTTTTATACAAAACTTTCTTTTATACGGTGTATAAACCCCTTTGACTTTTACGTTTATTCAAAACGAATCTTTTTTATACGAAGCGTTTTACTAAACGACAAAAAGGGAATGTTTTTCTTTCCGTACTTATGCGGCGACAACGACTTCTCCGCCGCCATGACTATTATTTGATTTTTGGATTCCCCTACAAGCCGTAACTTTTTTTTAATGAAAAAAAATACAAAGTTTTAACTTTATTTTATTTTGGAATTGAAAATGGTTTTGAAATCATTTTTATTATATCAATGTGTTGTATTGATATCTTGTGATTGAAATGTGGAAATTTTATGTTTCCATTATGCATGTTTTATGTGATATGATTATGTTATGGTTTATGATATGCTTAAACCTATTCATATGAAGAATGCATTGGACTTAATAAGTGACGGGTGGAGCCCGCTATAGCTCCTCGATGCATCGGCAGGTCTCATGAGACAAACTAGTGTCTTGGCATGAGGCCTTGACAAAATCTTATTTGTGGTCTTGGCACGAGGCCTTGGTTACGTAGTTATGATAGTCTGGCATTATGCATTCCATCATTATGAAAGTGGTTATTGATATTGCTTGTGATTATTCGACCAGTAGAATATCCATGTGAATAAGTAATTGGCATTATCTCATTTTACTTTTGCCATATTATGTTGAAGTTCATGTTTAAAAGGATTTGGTTTTAGTTATACATTGCCTTAAATGTTAATGTTTATTTATGAAATCTTCCGCAATATTGTTATCCTTACTGAGCATCTGAGCTCACCCCTTTCAATGTTTTAATATTTTCCAGGATGTGAAGAAGTATTTTATGAATGACCTACAGGGAAAGTCCGAAGAGGATAGAAGTGTAGACTATGGAGACTATGTTATTATAGTTTTTCACTTTATGATGTAATGTAAGACTTATGAATGTATCAAGTGTTTCCAAGGCTACTAAACTAATCGGCCTTTCGAGACTTGATCTTTTATGATCATTCCAATGTTACGAAGTAATGCACCGGCTCTGGGTAGCTGGGGTCGGGGCATTACATGATTGATAATATACCCCAGTAAATAATTACATATAGACAACCTTGGATAATTATGATATTGGGAAATTATCCCAAACAAGTTGATTTTATTTAGAATAATAAATCCCATAAAATAAAATCATCAATTAATGATTTTAATATCATTACTTAAATGAATTTAATGTTATAAAATTTAAGGTGATTATAATCATCACACCAAAGAAGCTAGTGGTGAATATGGAATACATATCAATGGAAATAAACATTGAGGAGAAATTCCATTACCTTTTGTTAGGGTTCCATTGTTAGTATCGAAAACTCCTATATAATGGATAAAATAATTTTATCAACATATTATAGAAACATATTCATATTTATGATATCATATATGATAATATTATTACGTGTTTATTAATATTTTGATATTACATTTCTTTCAACTGTTAACTGCTTCATTTTTTCTATGCATGCTTTTTCGTATAATTCATATTCACTCTTTATAGGTTATTGATATATAATTTCAAGAATTTTATTAAGGTATTATATATCATATTTATTCATTCAATATATTTATAGAATCATTATTTAATGTTGAATAACTAAAATTAATCGAATGGTGTTGTGGTGAATGTAGGTCGTACGTACACACGAGCGATGGTATTCTTTCTCTAATATTAGTAAAAAGTATGAAATTTTATGGTTTATTTTCTTTATAGAATCAGTATGTTTTTTAAAATTACTATAAACTTTTTTCCATCATTATAAATATGAATATAATGTGGTTAAAATATATTACACCATTGTGCGGAGATGGTAGGATATATGTAAGTGTGCGTGGTGATTTGGGTTTTCATAGGATTGATAGAAGCTGTAATATGGGGGTTTCAAAATAATAATAAAATATGATATTTTATTTTGTAATTTTTTTATAAAATTATAGCGGAAGACATATAAAGTGGAATTATAAGAAAAAACGATCTTGATAGAGCTAGTTAACGAGATTGCCTCTTCTTAGGTGATCTCCCTCTACATCTCCTCTTACGGAAATTAGAGTTGGTCTATTGAGAAGAATTAAACTACTATAACATGTCTTGGGATGTTGAGAATTATAATTGGTACTATATGAAATATCTTGAAGACTCAATTATTTGTGATGAAATAAGGGAGGAATCTTCCTTTTATAATGAATTTATGGGGATCTTTCAAAATCACTAAAACTATTAATTTAAAATAAAATTAATCTCATTATAAATACCACTAAAAGGTCATATATTATAATATGAGATGAGTTATGGTTTGAATATAATAATCCAATATATTTTGGATATGTTTTCGTATTCATTTAAACCATGTATATTTAATTAACAATTTGTTAACCAATTTTATTTTATATTAAGGTAACTATTTTTCCAATAATAAGAGACAGTAAATTTTACATATTTGATATCAGTTAAACCATAATTGAAAAATATATGTAATTTTTATTATATTATAATTATTATGTGTTTTTATAGATGATTTATTATTATTTAAATATTTTTATAAAACATAGTTTTGAGAAAATATTAATAGTGTATAATTTGACACTAATCATTTCTTGGATTTTAAAAATCTCAAGATAACAATGTTGCTTCGAAACATATATTTTATTATACCCTTAAGGGATAAAAGATTTCAATGAATATATTTTTATATATAAATTATGCCAAATTATATTTATTTTAATATTTTTAACAACATTTATATTAAATTTATTTAAATGATGTAATTACTACCTCAACATTGTCTAACTATTTAATGAACTAAATTATTTTCTATAAAATTAAAATAAAATTCATCAATGAAAATAAACATTGGAGCAATATTAATAATATTTTTAGTCTTTTTTATAAACTTTATAACCCTATATTAATGATGATATATTATGTTAAACCTAAATTTCATATCATTAATGTTTTATTAAATAAAATACTATAGGTAACATAATTTCAAACAAGTACCCCAAAACATACAAGAATTATATCATGAAAATATGATTAATAAGTTAAAAAATAACATTGATATTAGTTCATATCATTCATTGTTTCCCATGTGTGTCATAAGGGATATTGATGAAAGAGAAAGTAACATTTTGTGTCTTTCTATGATTTAAATAATATATGTCATTTTCATGAACAAGTGTCAAATAAATGACCAATATTTGATCCTTTGGTGCTAATGGTTGAATTTTATTCATCCAAAAAATATTTTTACACGATTTAGGGCCCCATTAAAGTCTTTATAGTTTTATTTTTAACCTAATTTACCAAAATTACATTTTTTTCATTATAACAAAACATTCCATAGTTACTATTCATAATGGAAAAAAATAATGGGTACTATTTTGGAAATTTGGGACTTTTTTAATCAAAATTTGGAAGAAATTTTTAAAAATTAAATACAGAGAAGATGTATAATTTAATTTAAAAATAAATCCCATTAAATTCTATTAAATTTTTTTGCAAAAAAAATCCCTTTTAAAACATAAAATGGTTTTATAAAACAATCATTAATCCAAGAATAAATAATAAAAAAATTAATTGGAATAATTTTAATCAAAATTAACTATTTATAGTTTAAAACCTAATTACAAACATAATTTATCCTTGAAAAGTCCTTAAAATAAAATATAGTTTTCAATAAAAATCATTATATTCACTATTCATCCATATATGAAACATTATAGAAAAATACAAAAAACGTTAACCAAAAAAAATTATTAAATCCACATTAAAAACAATATGTTTAATTTTTTATATAAAATTTATAAATGTGTCAAAAAAAGATTAAAATGGGATCACAATTAAAACTATTTAAAATGAGCCTTTTGAAAAATATATCTTTTTATTATTAGAATTTGATTTATTCATAACGTATGGATATTAAAATATTGGGTTAATATAAAAAATAATTGATTTCATATATAACATGTTTTTTAAATATTCACATTCACTAATTGTAATTATGTTAATTTATAATGTCCAAATGACTTTGCAATCATAAAAATAAAAATATTTCCTTTATATTCAATTAGTATATATTTTCATTTTTTGTAATTGGGAAATAATAAATTCATCTTATAAACAATCTATTTTCCTAATTTAGTTAGTTATATTTAGTACTTCTAGTTTAATGGATAGGTTATTATCTAATAATAATTAAATATGTTTCGTAGAAACATACCATTTCATATAACACATTCTAAGTTATTTTTGTGTATAATGAAAGATATAAAATAAAAAAATTGCTTTAGAAAAAAGATCTATTTCATAAAAATATTAAAGTGTCACAAGGATTCATTGATCATGTATGTTGATAGAAAGAACGGAAAAAATGTGTCTTGAAGAACTCAATGCTTCTATTTTAATTAGGTTGTTGACTTTTATCATTATTGGGTCTATCCTCTTCAAAATAATACCTATAAACTTATCATACTCTCTCACTTACATCCCACTATGTTTTGTTTCCTATTTCTTGTTCTTCTTGTTCTTTATGAGCAACATTTTGACAAACCAAGACAAATGATTCATTGTTTGATTCATTCATGTTTCTTGATCGACAAAATATTAAAAAAAAGGAATTTCACCCAAAAAGATTTATATAGTAATTCTATTAAAAACACTTTCATGTATTTTGATAATTGAGAGAAACCCACTTCCACCAGAACAAACTATGATAACATCCAGAGTAACTGTTGTAGAAACATAAGTAGATCCTACTTCAAGATAGTCTTATCATCAATATTTAATAACAACTCAAAATCATCTTATTATCTACAAGAGTCTCATTATTGAGAATATATCTTATATAAAATTATTGAACTATCCCTCTTATTGAAATGGTAATAACTACCAAAACTACATCATAACTAAAAACCCATGTCATATGACTCCCCCAGACTTGTGGAAGGGTATATTCTAATGTTTTCATCATAACTCGTGCTAAATTATTCATATAATAATTCAAATAAAAACAATTTATTTTTCAAATATATTTTCCCAACATTCCCAATCCATCAAAACTGGTTTTGGCATTATCATACAAAAAAATTCCATCATTATCAAAAATTATGGTTAACATCCATAAAAAAAGATGAAATTAAAAAAAAATATTATATACATTCCACATTTGTATCACAACATATCATTATATATTAACTAGATTCTTAATAATAATAAACCGTAATAAAATAACATCATGTAATTAATCCTTCTCAAACTCATAATTTATCTTTGTGATGCAATATTTGATGAAATTTAGGAGAACTTTTCATCCTGGTTTTATTTCTTTAACAAGATTGTTTTCAACATCTATGGATCCAATAAGAGACTTCATGATATAAGGTTTATTGACTTCATCTACAATGTGAAATTAAATAATTATATCTACATAGACTTCATGAGGGATATTGAATCATTAATCCATTACAAATGATGTTAATAAGAAAGTTTTCTGGATGACAGTTTCAGGAACCAAGTCCTCATTCTCACCAAATAGCAAAAATCAAATCTTTTATTGCTCACAAACATCATTATCAAACCCAAAATTGGTTCCTCCTTCAAAAAAGAAGAAACCATATCCATAATTAATGATTTATTTCTTATGCATGATGCAAATTTCATCGATATAGGAGTAATCTATTAATCACCCAGTAAGAACATACATTAAAGTTATTTTCCACATCAATCTACTTGTGGAGTGCCTTCAATTCTATTTGTTTTTTTATTCTTTAAAGGATTTATAAGACATTAAGGGTATAAAAATAATTTTTTTTTATAAGATATAATGAGGGTTTTATGTTTTTCAAAAGTTCCACATGTATATCTGACCACATTTCTTTTGTTTTGGCAGTAATCAAGTGTCACCCAATTATGTGGAGAGTTTTCATTATAAAATCAATGTGGTGTATCCTAATAGATGTGAATCATACTAAAAATGGTGATGCAAAGTATTCAACAATAATATTGTTAAATAAAATATTTACTCAAATACTAAACATTTTAACTAATAAAAATTAAAATAACATCAAGTGAAATTAAACAAACCAAATTATGATTTATTAAAATCAAATCTGTCAGCATGAAAATGTTTTGTAAATTTTATTTGTTAAATTATTTGTTATAAAAAAAAATTTTAAATTGATGTCTCCTTTTGTGCATGAGATCTAATGAAATGATGATCCAAATAAAATTTCATTGTTATTTAATGATTAAATTTATTTTTAGAAATATTTTAAGGAACTTGTTTTATTTGAATTTTATAGGAACATAATGAAATTTATATCCAAAATCCATTAAGGTGTGTTTCATCTACAACACATATTCACATAAAACTTCATTATAAAACATATTCTTCTTAAAAACATCATAATTATATATAGGGATGTTTATTAACTATCCATGACACCATAAATTTATCAAGAAAAAGAATGGTTCTTGATGTTATTTTCTTATCTAATTTACATCCAGAGAAAATAATCACCGGAATGTGAAGATATATTAAAATCATTGCATTTTTTTAAATAATAATATAAATATATAATGTTCTTTCATATATTTGAAAAATATTTTGGTTGAATTTAAATTATATTCTTTTAAATGAGATTGAAATAAATTGAAATCAAGCATTAAATGAAATATTTCTTGTCTACTTGTAGTATGATATAATATAATTATAGTGGTTCCTCTATACATTATTTTTTAAAATAAATTTTTTGTTTGAACCATATCAATTTAAATAATGGAGTTCATTTAAGTAGAATATGTCTTACTATTTTCATGTTGAACCCACTTATGAAAATAATATATATATTTGAGTTGGTTTAAAACATTTTCAAAATATTTTTGGTAAATTTAAAATCCTAGAAAATATTTAAACTCACCCATCATGCACATTTAAAATTATTTTTTCATAATTTAAGAAAACTCATTATATTGATTATTATTAAAATAATCAACATATATTTGTTCTAAAAAATATCTAAAAAAATATTTTCATAAAAAATTAATGATCAATCAGTTCTACTATAAAACCATACAATAAAATAAAAGAGCATAGTTATTCATAACATTCTCTTGGTTATTTTATAAGTCCATATAGAACTTTTATTATTTGAGGAAATAATTTTGAAAGTGAGGCTCTTTATTTCAAGGAGGTTTTTCTATATAAACATATTATATTAATAATTCATTTAGAAATACAGATTTATCATCCATATGGTTTTATGAAAAATTAATACTTGTTGCATATTCTAGAAGAAATAAAATTTCATTTAAGGTACCTATTGTTTCAATGGTTTCTTAATAGCCTATTTATTATTTTTGGTTGATATTTTTTTTCAAATATTCTATCATTATTTCTTGTTACATGATAATCATGGGGTCTATCAACTAATTCTTATAACATTTTCCTTTTGAATAGTTTTTAAACTTATTTCATAGCTAAAAAACCAGCATTCATCATCTATATCTTTTTTCTATATTTAAATTTTCTAGTTTGGAAATAATGGAATAGAATTCTACTATGTTTCATATAGTTATTCTAGTTATAATGCATTCTTATAATCTTTATTTAACTGTTTATAAAGGAATATCATTATAATTTCTAGGTAATATAGGCATGAAACATTCTGTTTCAATAAAATCAACCCTTACTCCATTTGTTTATAAATAATCATGTTTCAAATCATCATCCTTGTTATAGTTAAACAGAGATTTAAGTCTCTTGTTTTTTTGATAATCATTCAAAATGACAATTTGAGTTCTATTAGGAACAAAATGATCACCTTCATCAAACATCAAATGGATTGACCCAACATCAATCCTTGACCTTTTTTTAAATAGTATTAGCTTTGAATATAGTATAATATCCTAGTAAAATACAATCATCATTTTTTGGGTCAAACATACATGGGTAATTCTTTTGGTTCACGATATATACCTTATAACAAAATACATTGAAGTATACTACCTTTGTATTTATATTCTATCATGACTCATTGTGTTATTTAAATGAGATAGGTATTATTAGATCTCTTTTAATATCATGACATTATTTTTTGAAAAACTTATGTCCAAAAATGAGTGGTCATGTTATATTCACAAAACATGATTCCAATAATTTATTGCAATTCTATGTTTCTCCTTTCAACAGGTGATTTATTTTGAGGGGTCATAGAGGAAGACAATATATGTCTAATACCTTGTTTTGGGAAATATAAATTATATTCATTATTCAATATTCACCCCCATGATCAATTCCCAAAGTCACAATATTTTTACGCTTTTAATTATTCACATGTATACGTAAATTAATAACAAAACAAGATTCACTCTTAATCCTTGTAATGTAAAACCATGTAAAAAAAGAAAAAACCTCAACCAATGGATAAAAAGGCTATAATAGGAATACATTCAGTTCTAGAATGTATGAAAATATTCAAATGGATAGAAAATATGTGATTATATGTTGAAACCTCTTTTATTAGTTTAAAATATGACTTTTTTCAATTGATATGCATCATAAAAATTCTTTTTTATTTAATTTACTATTAAGAAAATCATAAATAAAATTTTTCTTACACATTTTTTCTAATGATTGAACCTTACAACATCCATGTGTACTATGAAAAATCCATGATTCAGTAATTTTAGCATTCAATAAAATTACATTTTCTCTAGAAATAATATTTATGAACTAATGAATTTGCATTATTAGTTCTACAATCATCAAACCTGAGAGATTTATATTTTAAAACTAAATATGTACTCTTCGAAAAATAAATTGAATAAACATAATCCCAGAGTTTATATATCTATATATATCTCGTTTTTCTTCAACCCTTCATCATAAAAAAATTATTGATGGTAATTTATTAGGGATTTTCAATATATCCAAAGATAACAATTTTCCCATTTTTATTGTCACCAAATGCGACATGGCCTCTATTAACATTGGGGAGTTAGTAAATGTTTTGTAAATATAGAATAATATTCCATGATATAGAATTATACAAAAAAAAATTAGTAATGGTCTTGTGGTTTGTTGCCTACAATAAAAAAGAAATCAATACGATTCATTGTTACCCAGATTCCCTTGGGTTTAGAAATGCAAGATAAAAAAGATATGGGAATCCAAATCTATATGGGTATTCCATAACACTTAAAATTACATTTTGAAAAATCATTTGTATGAAAATAATTTTTGATAAAAAAATTAATGTTTTTCATTCTGCAAATAGTTTCATAATTTTCATTTTCACCACAATGGAAAATGTTTATTTAGAATGGTTTTTTTAGAACTAGGTCCAAAATATTTCTTGTAAAATATGAGAATTTCACATTGAATTAGTATTAAAAATTATCTATTTTTTATTTCACTTTGATAAATAATCATATTTAGATAATTATCAACATTAATTAAAAGAAAATGGAACAAATTTTATGCTTCGAACCTCCTTTTGTAGGATCTATATTGTCATAAATATTCAATATTTGTGTTAGTATACTTTAAAATATGATTTCTTTATTTTTATGTCTTATTAATTGAAATTTTTATATTATTAGTTCTTATGTTCATTGTTTTTCTTCTTTACGATTTCATTCATAGTCTTTAACATGGTAAAATATTGATTGAATTAATCATAAGATAAATCTTATTTTTAAAATTCATGCTTATGATGGAAAGATTACTACGAATATAACACATCTGAATGTTCCATAAATCATATTATATCATTTTGAATAAGTGATTTAACTGCTAATTGTGAATATTTACAATCGCTGGAATCATTAAAAACACTCCATGGGGCCTTCGTTGCATTATTAGCTTTCTACATATTACAAAAAAATTTAATGTATTTTTTTTAAATATTATCATCATTATGATGTGGGAAATCAATCTTCATGTTTCCTATATTCATTCAATCAACAAATCCTAATTATTTAAATATTTTCCCAGGCCAACGGTACTTCATGAAATTTATTTTGAAATCATTATTCCTGAAAAATTTTATTTATCTCTATAGAAAATTGTGATTTTTCAACATCAAATCCTAAATATATTAAGGGGTCTTCTTCGTCAGATGATTCAAAGATTTCAATGAAATTATTCTTCCTATCACCCTTTGAATTATAAACAACCATGTTAACATACTCTTTTGGGGTAATTTTATATTATCAGGTATCAGATTCCATTTAAACTTCATACATCATAATATTTCAAATGGTAGCTTGTATCATGAATCTTTTGACATATATTTAATTTATTAAAATGTATATTTTTCTATTCCACTCACGTGAAAAACATTAAATATGATCAATTGTTTTTTGAGCTCAGTTATAGGTTCTCCTAGAGTAGTAATGTTATTCATAATCTTAGTGAGTCTTCTATTCAAATATATAATGATTTATCCTTCATTTATTTTGAATGATTCAATCATTTGATTGGAAGAATCATGTCATAGTGTCTTCATATTTTCTGCACCATTATAATACATTATAATAGTGGTCCACGTTTCAATTGTTTTTTACATTTAAAAACACTACTAAAATAATCTAGTTGTATTATATAGATTTAACCCTTCACATAATTGGAGTTCAGATAATATACTACTTCAGTTGTATCATATCATGTTTTAGGTTCGGTCTATAGACTTTCATAAGGCGTTAATGCATTAATATAAACATTCAATCCTAGATTCTCTAAATATATGGTCTTGTGAGACTTCTAGAAACCATATTTTCCACCATCAATGGAAGTATCATTAAACATTGACATGCATTATTGTTTATAAGCTATATTAGACATTTTAAATTAGTTATTTTTACTTCATCCTATAATATTTTTGAACTAAAGAGTAATAATAATTTATATTAATGGTTATCAAATATAATGGATAAATGAAAAATCAAGAGGGGTGATTTGAATTATTAATAATTTCATTGTAAAATCATACCTCTTGATGTATAATAGTTTATGTCTTTTCATTAATGAAAATATGGCACAAAAATATAAAATAAAAAAAGAGCGAATGAACATAAGATATTTACTTAATTTAGGGGAACAAGAATCTAATAGAACACTCCTCTAAGACTTGAATCCAGGGGTTTTAATTTTCACTATAACAACTCATATATGGTGTCTCCAAACTGAGTAGAAGAAGTTTTAAATTATAAAAATATTCAAAGAGAATTAAACCAGGTAATCCCATTACAATACATATCCATAACCTTATCAAAATAACATATAATGAGTTTAAATTAAAAAAATTGAATATACATATAATACTCTATTGCATAACTTTGTTTAAAAATAAATTGACATTAGTTGGAAATTATTTCTATAAAGATTATAATATTAAAAGACATAATTAGGATGATCGTCGATTGAAAATGATAGATATGAAAATGTAGTATGAGTGTGGCATATAAGATCTTGTCTATGTACATTCATTATTCCTTTCTTTTATCATAGTATTCATAAAAACATGTGTTTTATCTCTTCTTCTCACCTATCCATATCTCTATATAGTGGATGACTAAACCTCTAAAAATTCCAATATATTTGTTAAAAAATATGTGATATAATAATAACCATCGGGTTCATAATCCATTTAACTATTATTATAAAATATTAATAGTGGAATGCTTCAATTATTTCCATAAATAGAAAAAGCTTCTATAATAGAACATTCAGAAATATTATTCTTCAGGTCCTTCCACTCTTGTTAACATGAAAATTTGTGAAAATAAGTATTTCATAAATGGATAATCACTATTCTCATATTCTTTATAGAAAAAAAGACTTATCAATATATTATTAATGTAATCATTTAATTCAACATAAAATTTAAATTTTCATAACATATCCTAATAAAATTATTATTCTCAATTGTTAATCTTATGAGATACAACATTTGAAAAAATAGAAATTTTTCTTCTTCTCAAAATAAGAAAATATGAATTGAATATTTCATAGGATAATTATTCATCATAAGATAAAAATGTTATTCAGGTCTGATAAATAGATTTTAGATCTTCTTCTGATGTTCATAAGATAATATTTTACAAATATCCTTTTCATAAGATAAATACTTATTATAAATTGATTCTATATAACATACTTATATTTCATATTTTTTTCAACTCAATAATTCTATTATTATGATAATAATTACATAGGAAGATAAACATCCTTTATAGAGTTTTCTAATTCTGAGTAGAATGAATATATTATTTCAAAAAAGATCTATTCTCATCAAATAAATTTCTTTTCTATAGAAGGAATACAATACAATGAATAAGATAGGTACTTATACAGTCAATGTAATATAATCTAAAACACATAATATAATCTCATTATAATAAAATTTTTAATTTTTTGAATCATCAAAACACGTATAAAACTCTGATACATTGTTACAATATATGTTTATCTATCCATGAAATCCATCAAATTTAAATTTCATAGTAATTAGTTATTTTTTTATCTCCCCAAATAAAATATTATATTGATTATACAAGGGTGAACTCTCATACATTTCAGTGAAAAAAAAATAAGACTTTTTTTGGAAGCTTCTACATAACATGGAGAAACCTCATCAACCCATGAAAAAAATACAGGAAGTGGAATAAATAGAGGGTAGTTATAATAAAAATAGTAATGATGAATACATTACCCTGATTCAAAATGAGATTTTTTGGAGAAAATTATAGGAGATATAGAAGAAGGATACATAATGGGGGGCTCCCTCTCTTGAGGTGTTGTGTGAGTGAGATAATGGTAGAGGGGGGAACCCTCATTCAATGGGATATCATTTATTAGTATTATTGTTGTTTTTGTTATACATAATTAGAATTCATCACAGCTTATTAAATCATTTATTTTCATAATTTAATATTTAAAGTAACCACCTTATAGAATTAAAATTAATATTCTAAAGTAATCGAAAACATACATAAGTATATAGTTGATGATATTAATTAAAAATATAAATAACATTTAAAACCCCATTAATTTTTTAGGAAAATATAAGTTAAATATTTAGAACATTCATAATTTCTCACATAGTTATGTAAGACACTTGAAAATATTCGAAAAAAATCTATTATAAAAACTGTAAAATGTTTTGAGATGTTAAAAAAAATAGTAACAAATTTAGGTCAATAGTATGGGATGCAATACAAGTCTGAATTGTTTTACAAACCATGAATCCTACCATAACCAGAAACAATTTCACGTCATATAATCTTATATAGTTATATCAGATGGTATAACAAACTGTGCAAAGACCATTCATCTAGAAAAAAAAATATAATAAATTTAAAATACTTATATGCTGCTCAAAAATTAATATCATAATATATATATGTATATAGTATAGGTAAATTGGATGTTAAAAATATTCCCCCATATCACTTTCACCCCTTGAAAACCTCCACATAAGTACAGTTTTACACATAATCAATTTTGAAGCCTCATTATAAGATAAAGTTCCATTTAAATTATAATAACATGTAAATGCAAAAAAGAAATTTTTAATATAATTTTTGAAATATCATATTAGAGTATCCCCACTATTAAAATAATATTATTATGTATTCATCCAATACAACATATCCCTATAATGTTTCTTCATGGCTCAAGGTGATACTCCCCACTATAATGAAATTCAATATAGTGATAGAGTCTATATCATGGATCGATTATTTAATTTCCTTTTCATCTAAAGTGTTACAAAGTGAAACAAATTGTTACTTGTCATTTATAGAAATACACATGTACATTAATGAAAACTATATTGTTTATAAAATAATCATTTATAAATTATTCTTCCATTAATAAATAATTTTTCTAAAAAAATACATGTTTGAAAAAAAAATCTCTCAAATACATTGTCAAATATCCTTAATGAGTAGGTAATGTATAACTTCCCCCATTTTAAACTCTCTTATATGGTCATACCAAGTATTTTATGGGATAAGAAGTGTACATCCCCATATGTTAGAGATTATTGACAAGTAGTGGGGGATTGATGAGTATAGTAGGGATACTATAGCCTCTATTACAGAGATATGAGTATGAATATATAAATAATACAAATTTATATTAGAGTAACTGAAAATTATTGTAAACAATACAACACAGCAGTAAGAAGTAAAATTTGGTAAAAATAAATCAACAACAATGAGTCACATATTTTTAAGATGGAATGTATGTATTATCGAACTAAAAATAATAAAAATAAATGAATCAGACGACCCAGATAAACTCAAAATACCTCATCTCTAAACCTGGTTTTTTCCTATGTCCAATATTTATTCTATATGGAAAGAAATAATCATCCACAAGGTCCCTTAGCCTTTTCTATCCATGTAATCCTCTATGTTGCCAAATATTGGCCCATATATAGTTTGATTAAAAAAAGAATGTCAACACTACCGTGTGAAAACTAAACCAGTTTGATAAAAAGTGAATTCTATATAGTAATAAACATGTGTATTAATTAAGATATTAATTCAATATATTAATCGACATGCATCAGCACTATGCTAGTATCTCTCAGATCAAGAAGCACAACCATGCCAACCAAAACCACAAACCAAGGAATAATAAAATAATTTTTAAATTCCCTCTATAAGAAGCATTACAGCATCTAGGACAAGAACTCTATATAAGAATTTATATATATAGACATGGCCATCTATATTATCATTTATGTATGCAGATATATAAAACTATATAATCATTTAAACAGTATTAAATATCCCTGTATATAGTCCTTAAAGAGTGAAATAGGGCTAGTCACAAATTATAATAATTATTACATGAAATGTGATCAGTCTAGCTATATAATAATTTGATCATGAAATTGGTACAATCCATCTATATAAGAATTACAACATGAAACCCAGACATGAACACTTTATAAGAATAATAGCATAAATATGGGCCAAGCTCCCTATACAAGAATTATAGAATGTATATCAACACAATTCATAATATAAAGGACATCAAAAAATCATACCACACTCCTTAATGGATAATTCCTAAAATTATAAATTGTCATTAAATTGTGCATTTCATTTATAATGTGGGTTTTAAATCAATAACATATCCATTTCAAACCAATCATATAATGTCATATAATTTTGTTTCAATATCTAATTTAACTTATCAAAATGTTGAATCTATCACAATAAAATCACATGAGGTCCCACGTAATACTATACACACTTTAAAACATTATCCAATTTATTATTATTATAGGTTAATTTCATCCAATAGGAAGCTACATGTTAGGATGTCTGTCCATTGAGTCAAAAGGGATTCAATGAATAATTCTTGATATGATTAATCATCATTCCTTATTAAATTTATTATTGTTCACATTGCTTCACTACTATTCAAAATATTTTAGATACTTAATAAATTAAACAAACCATAGTGTTATATTTTATACTAAAAATCATAAGGTATTGATTTACTCAATGCTTCCAAAGGGAAGCTAAAAAAGAATAAAGTAGAAAAATATCACAAGAAGGAATGGAGATCACATATGACCCATATCAACAACCAAAACAACCATACTAAAATGTTTCCACCACTAAAACGGGGATTAATAAAATAGTGGGGAAAATATATGAAAAATAACTCACAATGGATTTATATCTTTATCTGGACATCTAGAATAGATGAAGGCTCTATAAAATCACCTAGAAAACACCTAGGGATTCATAATGGAGAGGGTATCAATGAATAAAAGAAAATAATATATGATTTAACCCTAATACCACATGTTAAAAGATACAAACCATGTGTAACACTATTTCATGTTGTGTTTTTTCTATTAATGATTTACACTGAGAAACCCAGTACCTCAGTTTAAAATATCCATGCCGGAATATTACATGACATGATCATGTTTCACGTCATGTATCTTTTCTCTTCAAGAACATGTTTCATGGAATATTCTTTTATATAGTTATAAATCGTGTAATTCATTAACATGGTGTTTAAATTATATACAGATATCTTTAATCCATTCTTCAATAGAAGACCCCAAACCACCTATGAATCCTTCTAAATTCATGGGTATCTTTCAGAAACCCATCTAATAAGTTTATAGAAATACTCCATTAATTCAAAAAAAAGGACAAACATTAGGTCGTCCCCCCCCCCAAATCATGTATCAAAATGACAATTGACCAAATAAATTCAAAGACAAATGATAACATAATGAAAAAGTTCTATAAAAAACTAAAATAATGAATTACTAGAAAAAATATGGGATCTTACAGCTACCCCACTATATAACAACTCAACCCTAGGATCTTGAAAGCATCAATATGGGGATTTGGTGAACATATCTCGACACTGTGCTCACATATAAAATTCATTATCCCAGGTCTTAATATTAACATGGTACTTATACCATTTCTATCAAACCATATTTATATTCCTACCCCAAAGATACTTCCCACTAATTTCTATAATCTATATAAAATTCTCCATAATGGAACTGTCTACAAAAATATTATCTTCCCCAATGTTTATCAAATGAGAAGAGTCTGGATGATTTCATTGATGTTTTGAAATATTAAAGAAGCCATGTGTGGAGTTATAGTGTTGTGGATTATAGAATTAATATTCTATATGTCTAAATATTCCACTATATCAAATGGCCTGAAAATCCTAATTACTTGCCTACCATATTTCATAGTATGTAATTTCCACAAGAAAGGTAAAATTTTAATGAAACACAATGAACATCCCCAATCTCTATAGGTTTTATCTGAGGATCAGTGTAACATTTACACTGACTCTACATGGTCACTAACTACATCATTGTCAACTAAACATACATAGATATCTCATGCTCGACACTAGTTCGAACAAGTGATGACTCAACTACATCCGCCACACAATGAAAGAACAACAGGGAATTCCATGCAAATCTTTAAAAATTTTCTTATAGATAAATTAATGGATGCTTTTATTATATGAAAAATATAGAAGTTCCATATTCAGTATCCATGAACCACTAAAATCTATAACATATGCTTATATCATATCCTCAAGAATATGAATATTCCACACATAATGATCTCCAGTCTAAAGATGAAAAGTTGGGCTTAAAAAAACCTTCAATAGTATAGCCATCTAAAGACCATGCCAGAACTATGTCATAAAAAAATATCTCTGTGAGAAATGATACTCGTCCTAACACCAGTTATTTGAAATATCTCTTGTATGTAGAGGCTACCATGGTCCTCAATGGTGAAGGTATCCATTATAATACATAAGTGGGATTCCTTCATCATCTGATACACGATTACCCATCTAGAATCAATATTAATTTTTTTCTAAGTGATCTTGTGATAATAATCATAGTTACATAATATCATTACCACTATTAAATTTTAAGATGATGTAACCACCTAGGAGGTCTCTAATTCACTACTTTCATATCATAAAAGATATATCATTTTGTCACAATGAATGGTATCTCCTTATTTATTCTTGAAACCCAGTACTATCTATGGATATCATGACACATTTTTTTCTATCCAAGTTACACCACATATCAAAAATCTATATCATAATCTCCTTGCACAGCCTTATACGAACCCATACTCATCCATAGAAACCAATATAATTTCCTCCACTAGGAGACCATTAGGTTGGTATCTACGCAACATATAGGATGACCCTCAAAACAAATCTCTCCGAATCAGATAAGATATATGTATTTATCGTGTTACGAAGAAATGGTATAACATATGGAGAATTATGAGATACACATGTGTGGAAATCTAAAACATTTAGATGCATGTCTACAAAGAGTGGAAACATGTACAACTCGTCACAAGACTCACACACTGCCTCTATCTTCATCTTGCAAATCATGGCAGCAGCAATGAAATTTTACATTACCAATTTTTATTCCATATTATTGTTTAAATAATACAAGTACTTGACCCCACTCGTCTACTAATGGTTCATGTCATTCTCAGAGAAGATGTACCTATGGATATTGTGGTCAATGTATGCAACAAAACTATCAACCAAAAGAAAGTGTCTCAAACATCTCATGACATGTACCAGTATAAATAACTCTATATTTTCCATAGGTTAATTTCTATTTGGTAGTATCAATGGTTTGGATCAATAAGAAACCAAGAGATCCTCTTGAATCAGAACTACTCTGAGTCCATCTTCGAAGACATCCTTATTAATGTATAATATTTTTCCATCGCAGGTAAAGTGTGCATACGTACTGATGTAATCGTTCCATTAAAATCCTAAAAATATCTCCCATGTTAATCTTACAATACAAACATCACCCCTTATGGGTCATCCATGGAATCGATTCATCTATAAATGATATGTCTAGAATAACACATAAAAAAACTATTAAACAAAAAATTCTCTAAATCTCAATGAAATTCTTTGGTTTCTACAAAGATACCATGGAAAAATCCATCTATGAGTCTATTGAAACTCTAGTATATGTGATGACATAACCTAATAAATTTTATTTTTTTAATCTAAACCCTTTATATGGTTATCATGGAATAACATTGATGCCCTCCCACGTATAATCGATACAATTTCAAGATGTTTTTAATTATCCTTTATAGACTGGTAGTATGATATGATGTCATGGAAAATCACCTCAAACAAATCAGAAAAAGAATGAAATATTTGAATCATCAATTCCATGAACACTATCGGTGTTCTTTTCAAATAATACATAACAAATAGGAACTCATAAATCCATACATACTCAAAATATAGTCAAAGGTATGACTAATGGTATCACCCTCAATTTGGTGGAATCCTAATCTCAAATTAATCTCAGATAAGACCGTATCAGTTCTCATATAATTAAAGATATAATCGATAAGAATAAGGGAATATTGGTTCACAAAATTATCCTGTTAAATCTCCGATAATCCACACATATTCATAAAGACCCGTAAGCCTTCATGGAAAAAACAATTGAGAACCCCATGGAGACGTACTATGTCGTAGGAAACATTTAGCTTCAGGAACATCCAATTAAACATTCAAATCCAAAATCTCTACTGGTTCGATATTTTATTTTTTGATATAAAATGGATTTTATCCAAGCACCAAATGAATTATTAATTCGATCTTTCAATGGGGTGGTCATCTGTATAACTCATATAGAAATACATCTTAAAAATGGTATACCATGGGATGAATATTATCCCCCTAAGTTCTACAATCATATAGAATAAGGATTTATATCTGAGTCATTATAACAACAAATCTACACTAAATTGGTCATGCATAACCATAATGATGATCCCACACAACCCAGAGAAAATATATACCACCTTTTAAGGATTTAAATGTAAATCTCCTCTAATAATAGTAGATTTGATCATCTTATATAAATGTCTATCCATACCAAGAACTAATTCAAAACTTATCATTCCAATTTCAAAAGGTTCCAAAAATTAATGGAAAAAATTAATTTCTATAGAAAACACATTGAAACATTAACATTCTCTAAGTTCACACCCAAAAGTGGGTTGATTTTCAAAACACCGTCCATGATTTCTAAAACAAAGTCCAAATAGTTTCTAAAAATTTCTGATAATAAATAAATTTGTTTCCACATTATGAAAAAAATTGTAATCAATGGTAAACGATATAATAATTGTACCTCTAATGGTTTAGGGTCCATCCAAACATGATGGAGTATTATAAAATGATTGAAGCTGATATTACCCTATGTCCTAGGTTATAGTCAAACTCCCCTGGGCTATTCCCTATTCTTAGTATTACCACTCTTACACTGTTGTACCACATTTGATGCATCAACCTAAAAAACCAGTTAAACTCTAGTTACCAGTAAGTCTAGGGGTAGCTGAGTCATTCCCAAAAACTAGAACTTGTCATAATCCCCATAAACTATTACACTGCATTAAATTCCTACAACACTTCTATAGGTGACATATTTTACATCAATATTGAAACTCCATTGTATGTTATGGACGCTATGGATTTTTTTTGACCAACTTTATACACTGATACCACTAAAAAAGAACACAGTCTTGAGATAGCTATGAACTACCCTAACTTATATACTCTCTATTTCCTTATCTATAATTATATAAGTTGTGATTCATACAAGAATAATAATAGACCCTAGTTCTCACAGCTAAAAAATCATAGACGCTTCTTAGGGCCTCTGTTAAATTCCCTTCCATGAATTGTTCATAATTTATTACATCTGAAAAAGACACGAATGTGGAATTTTTTCACCTCTGAACTAATCTAATAGTGAATCCAATCATGAAATATTATATCTGTTGATATCACTCTAGATTTCATGGATAATAAAAACCAATTCAATTCATCAAAATTTTTAAGGTACTCTATCACTAACAAGCCCAATTTCAATAGTGAATGAACTACGTATTATCATCCCTTAATGATTCTAGAAATAAATATCTTTGAATCTTTGACTTCAAGTCCTTAGAATATAACTATCTATCCTGCCATATTTATCCAATATTTCCCACCAATGTTTTTTTAATCCATAATGAATATATTTACGAATCCTTAAACTACTATTGGTGGGTGTCTTTAGGTTTTTTAAGATCATCTAGCATGAATCCATCCAAAACTCGGCTTCATTGGTTCTTCCCCCCTATTAAATGTTTGTGGATTATATATAGAAAACGTTTTTTTCAACTCATACATCGAAGGCATGTTGAAAAAAATATCCTATTTGATGCATCAGATGACACTCAGGAAGCAGTCATAAAGCTAAACATCCATCTCATCCATGTGGGCTATAAAAATCTCTAGTTTGGCTACCGTAAGAGCATATTTATTTCCACTCTCTTAAATCTGAACATTATGATAAAGAGGAATTATTTTCTCTATAATCCAAATAAACATGTCCCAAAACTAGCTACCAATAAGGCCATCCTCAAAAAGTGAATATAAAAGGAAACCAAAGGATCATGGTCTCTATAAATATTGATTAAAATTATTTTATCCTGGAATAATAGATATTTAATTTCCATTTATTATATATAAAATCTATCACATTTCTTAGTTCATTAAGGAAAATATATACCATCTAAAAAATATGTCACTATAATGAACAAATATTTTCAATATATATCCCTACATGACTATCATTAAGCATAAATACACATATTACAACATAATAGGTCGTGAGTAAAAATCTCATGAAACAATAACATCACACAACATATGAATCACCTTCAGTGAAATAACATCAACTATAACAAGTGATCATCATGAACAATAATCCCATCCTTAGTTATTTGCATTTACCACAGTACATTGGTTATGAACTCTCATGAACAAACTCTTTTCTAAGTCTCGGGACATCTTAGTGTCTTTTATACCACTCCAAACTAGTAAATCCATAGAAATAAAACCTTTGTCATAGGGTTCCACATTGTAACATTCCCTGATCCAACACCCTGTACTATGGCCAAATCGGGTTAGATAATATACCTCAAGAGTGCCTCCTCGCTTGTCATAGGATTCCCAATTTATGTAGTGGTATAATGAGTATAATTGAAAGACTATACCACCTGTTATAGATTTTAAATTTAGGTAAAATACAAAATATAAATAAATATCATAGTAATAGTAAATTTGAAGAACTAGTCAATGATACAACTGGTATGTAAAAGGAGGAACCAATAAAAAATAATAATGAATCATATATTGTCATGAAGGAATGTATGTATTGTAAAAAATGAAAATAAGATAAATAATGGAATTATGTGAGACAAATAAACTCAAAAGACTCCAGTCTTGATCTCCATTTGAACTTATCCCCATACACAATCCCTTACAGCAAGACAAAATTTGCAACAACATTTATTTTCTTTATCCAAATCTTCATACAAGTAATCTAATTATAAAATAATCATCGTTCTGAATATTTTATGTGTACCACACTATAGTTTTACACCACCAAATCTATAAAAAACTAGTCTGATAAGAAGTTCAAGAAATAATGTGATAGAATAGTGTATTTATTAAGAAATTAATAACATATAACAATCTAAAATCATTGGCCCCATGCTAGAATAATATTGACCATGTGTCACAACCATGACAAACATTAACAAAGACCATTTCATAATAAACTAACTAGGAAAATACCTCTGTATAATAATTTCAACATCTATGAAAATCTCTCTACATAATCATTTCATCATCTAAGCATAACCCTCTATAAAGTAATTTTAGCATTCCAGAATATACCTCTATATATTCATTTCAAAATCCAAGAATATCCCCCAATATAATAATTAAAACATGAAACAGTTCCAACCCCATTATATAATAATTGCAACATGAAATTGGGCCAATCCCTCTTATAATATTTATTGCATAAAATTGGGTTAACTTCACCATATAATAATTACAATATGAAACAAGGTCAATCACATTGTATAAGAATTGAAATTAAAAATTTGTCCAAACATTTTAAATAAGAATTTTAGAATGCCTCACAAAACAAGTCATGACTGTAAGGATATCAAAATATCCTTTCATAAACCTAAAAATTTAATTATTGAAATTATTGCCTCTCTTTAAATTACACATTTTATTTAACATGTGGATCTTAAACCATTATCATGTAATATTTTACCAAATAATATCATATAAAACAAATATATTCTAATAACCATTCTATCCTTTAACATGGGGACTCTCTCCCATGAATATCACATAACCTCTCATATCATGCAAAACACCCATTAAATCATTAGACAATTCATTATTATTCTTTGGTATGCTCATGCAATGAGTAGCCCTATGTAATGTTTCATCACAATTGAATCCAAACAGATCCAATGAATGATACAAAACATGATTTATCATCATATATCATTAATTTAATTAATATTCACATTATATTATTGAAATTTATAATATTTCACATAATTATGTAATTATAAAGACCATAGGTTTTGGACTTAGAAAACCTTATTTAAATCGATGATTAACATAATGCTTCCAATAGGTAACACCAACAATAATAATTGAACATATGATAAAAACGAAACTATATCAAAAAAGCCCAGGATTATCCCCCAAAAATGGTAAATAGTTTTAACCACTACAATGGAGTGAATCAAAAGAGAGGCTTGCCCAATGAGAAAACTCACCCAAGATTTATCTCTTGATCGTGACATCCCTAATGGAGGAAGGTTCACCAAAACCATTTGGAAAACACCTAGATATTAAGAGAGGATAAGGTTTCATTGAATTAATTAATATTTTCTGGACTTCCCATATTTCACACCTATGTCACATGAAATACCTGTCTAGTAAACCCCATTAGAATTGTGTATTTTACAGTTAGGATTCATACTAAAAAACTCAATACATTGTATTTAAATATAATAACATGAACATTACACAACATGAAACGAGTTCAGGTCATCCATTTATTTCTTATCATGAAATTATTTGATTGAATCCTCATGGTGACAGATACTAGTCATTTAATTCATTTAAATGGATTGTAAATTCCATGTATAATTATTTATTCCCTACTTTCACAGAATATCCAAAACCTCATCTAATGACTTCATATCTATTAATAGGCCTTTATAATACAATTTCACACTTTTAAACTAGAACTCCATTATTTTTAACCAACATAAATCCCCAAATATTAGGTAATTTTTCCACGGAAATATCATTATCTTTGAACATGACTCATCCACCAAGAATTAATGGAAAGGAAATCTCAATGAAGTGTTTCTATAAAAAAAGATTCAAGAAACATATACATAGAATAGATAATTTCATACATCATGTTTCACATCATTCACTGAAATCATGATACACAATATAAAAAAAATTACATAACATCTTGAAAAATTATTTAAAAGAATCAACTACGAATGATGTACCCAAAAAAACAAATATGAACCATTTTTTATACATTTTGAGAGCTCACATAGCATAAGTAACAACTACATAAATTTTATTCTCTATTTAAACATGATACTTTATTTACAAATTATCATTTTTTATTTATGTTTTTTATAGTCCATAAAAACGAATTTAAAAAATTTTAAATTCAGAAGATTATTAAAAACAATTCAATTGGGCCCTTTTCACCAAAAACATTTAATGTGAATTTTTTTATAAATAGCTCACCAATCATGTGGTCAATTTTATTATGTGGTTTCAACAAGAAAAGTTTCTTTGCACTTTCTAGAATATTTTGAACTAGTCATTTGAGTGGTTTTTGGAACTATAGTATTTTTTTTTCATATTCTACAAAAAACATCACAATTCATACTTTTTTATATATCATAATATTGAAGGTTTCCACAAACAATGTTCACACCTTGTCCAAACCATGTAGGATTTACTAAAAAAACCATACAACCATTCAAAACGGCTTAGTTTGACACCATATTGACAAATTTTTTTATCAAAACAATACTACTAAATTTTAGGAAAATAAATATAACTATTATAGTAGTATTTAATCATTAAAAAATATGTTGCAATTATTTATCCCCATTTAAACAATTATTTAAATTCAAAATATAATAAAATAAATAATATCTACTATAATTTGACATATTAGCATTCCAAAATCAAACATCACATTTTAAACTACTGAAAACATTGCATAGTAATCTAATTAAGCCATATTACACATAGAAAAAACATGTATCAAACGGATTCATTCGATATATTGACTAAACAAACATATAAACCGACAATATTATGAATGTAATATTTAAAAATAGATTCAAAATAATTTCTATAAATCAAAAATTCTGAAGAATAAAACCTAAATGCAAACAAAAAATTACTAAATTAAAAAATAGACATTACTAAATGGTGATCTATCTTAAGCAACCTATTAACCAACCCGATTTATTTCCAAAACCATTCTCGACAAGGTATTCGATCCAAAATTAATATATTCAAATAAAACACACCCAAAATATCATTCCCAATAATCCCCACCCCATTACATACCACGAAAGTAAAAACTAAAAAACATTTATATCTTAATAAAATTTGGAACAATAGTTGATCCATATAACATGAATATCAATTAATTCACCAATGAATGTACAATTGTAGAATAATTGATTCCCAAAAACATCAAACTCAAAATAAAATCTTCTGACATTACTCAAATACCCAATAATTTTCTCTTAAAATCAACATTATGTCCAACTATTTTAAAAATATAATAATATTTTATATTAAGAAAAACATTAAAAACCGTTTATTTTAATATAATTAAAAAACCAAAACAAATACATCAATTAAATCCAATAATTTCTTATTTAACCTTCCATACCCTAGAAAAACAATTACAAACTACATTTGAAAATATATTTTATTTAGAATAAAAAGTTTCTTAAATTAAAATATAATGAATGTGTATGACTAAACACACCCATTAAATAAAAATCACAAATAAAAAAAATAAAAAACCGTGTACATATGAATAGAACTAAATATTAAATTTCAATAAAAAATAACATTGGGTGAACTGGTTTTAGGGTTAAAATAGAAGAATCCATTCATCATCATAAATAAAAAATATTAAATACTATTTACACGACACTATCATTCTATTCTACATTCTTAATTAACAATAAATCATTCTATGTAATATAATAAATAAATTCAACTTTAATTATATTAGTACATTTCAATATATACGTATTCCATTTTAAAATAACATAAAATTTAGTACACCCAACACATGTAAAAAAATTAGCTATTAAACCAATCATTAAATTGTAAAATCACCTAAAATTGATTAGTTATAAAGAAATCATGTTTAAAATTATATATATAACGTTATACCAAAAAATAATTTAAATTTTATTATAATAAAACATAGAAAATTTAATTTTAATAATTCTATACATATAGTATGTTTTTAATTATAATTATTATTCCAAAAAGTATATTCAATTAATAGACTTGTGATTTATAAAATATTTTAATATCTAAATTACATAATTATTATAATATAATTGATATACAAACACCCATATGTTATGTATACATTAATTTATTCAGTAACCATGACCATCATAATAAAAAATATTCTAATGAAAAAAACAAATAAAAGAATTAGTTTAGGGAAATGAATATACCTACCATTATAAAAAGCAAATAACAATAGGTAAAACACACCATTACAATGAAATTAATAATTATAAAATAATAATTGGTAATTTTACAAATTAATGACTATGAAAATGATCATTCCAAATTTCATCATTCAATATAATTAAATATTTAACATATTAATAAATAAAATGGTATTACACCTCTCACCAATTAACTATCCTTTAAAATAATTTGTTAACATGATATGTATGAGTATCCCATTATCATTAAATTTAATTGGGATTTATTACCTAATAAATCAAAATAATATCAACTAATTACAATTCCAAATTAAAAATAATTTTTTAATAAGACAAACATAAATAAAAAACGCAATTTTAGATGTTCTAAAGGAATTATAGGTCTCAAATTTAAGTAATCAATTAAAATGAATATATACAATATAATTTCATAAATTATATAAAGTAATAACATTAGTACCAAATAATTTATTTTATTTTCAAAACCTTATTTTGGAAACAAATTTAATAAATGATACCTCCAAGAAATTAATTTTGATATATTTAGATATAAAATGACATTATATAACCCCCCCCCCCACATGAACTACATGGTCTGACATGGCGAGCTACAATGGATAACAGAACCACCCCATATTCAAGAGGTTGTCAATATGAATGTAAGTTAAAAATTCCATCAATGGGGTGACTCTACCCTCAATATCATACCCATACACTAAATATATATATAATATAACATTAATTTTATTAATTAAGGAGTATGATGAATAATTATAATGTAATTAATATTCATACATACGTCATAATAAAAAATAAACTGGAAACTAGTGTGAAAATAAAATCAAATGTAAATAGTCAATGTAAATAAAAATAAATTCTTTCAAAACCTATAGTTTCTATGTTTTTAATCATTCAATCTCTATAATGTAATAAATATTTTTCTTTCATGGCCTCGATACTCCTACTCAGATTCAAATACATGTATTTTAAACATGAATAAAGATCGAATTGCAGGGTGTGAGTAATAAAACCACATAAGACGCCAATAATTAATCATTTTTATATGTTCACAAGTATAAAAGATATATTACATGATAAAATAAACACACAAGAAATCATAAGAACAATCATTTACCAGTTGTTCATGTACGAACCATTTCACCATGATCTCTGTTCGTACCTACATCAAATCCACATCAATTGGATAATACAAAAACATGAGATGTAATAAAGAAATAGACACAAGTTTGGTGAACATGTTACTCAACATCCATAATGAACTAAGTTAATATTTCAATCATCATCCACAAAGAATGAAGGAAACATACCATTTATTATCCTAATGTCATTATGAAAACATGAAACTCTACATCCACAAGGAATAAAGAAATCATGTCACTAAGAATCCACAAGCCATCATGTGAATATGTCTCTAAACATCTAATAGTAAAATATTTCTATCATTTCATATCATATGCACTCCCCTTCCAAGGGATTATGATATAATGATGGTCTACTTATTTCGTATACTAAAACAATTCATCCAATGGAATCCTATAACATATAACAAGGAATTGTTTCTAAAGAAACACAATGAATGTATTCAAGAAAAAATTATAGAAATATAAATAATCAAGTGATCTGCATCTAACAAGATATTAATATAAATAGTCATAATCATTGAATATATCATCAAAATGGGCCGCTTATTCTAAAAACATACACAACAACCTTAAATCACTATCAATAATTGAATAATAATATTTGTTATGAAAAGAATCATATAAAGGAAACAAGTTTATAGAAGGGACTCAATGGTATGGAACATCCAACCTCATGATCAGTTGATTTTTACTCTAATATTTATTAAATTTAAAATTATGAAACAAATTTCCCAAACATGAAAAATATGACCGCATCTCATGGATGTATATGGAGGGTTAAAGTCCATAAAAGAATATATTTTGAAACAGATCCCCATTTAGATTCTATTGAATAGAGGATGGTTCTATAATCACACACCCAACAGTTCCATTTAACAGAACTTTTTTTTCATATTTCTTGAAGAAGATGAATCATATTCATCAAATTAATTTCCAATAAAATAATAGTTCATGAATTCCTTAAAAATTCATGAATAAAAACTTGTGTCTTATAAATGAACATAGATCCACATCAATTCCACCTCATTACTGTTATATAATATTATAATCAATATAAATATGGTATGAAGATAATCATTCCATTTTATCATAAAATAAATTATCCATAATTGTTGAGAGATATAGCTCCGGTCAAAAGGATCTCACCAACTCATTGAGATCCACCTCAGTTCAATAAATGATTTATTAATTCATCGTTATATGACATTACAATCATTATATCAATAAATAAAATCCTAAATATTTGATTTATTTCTCTGGAACATATGTAGATCTATGAGAAACCCAATTAATGGAGGTTTTACACCATATACATCAATTTCTAGTCAAATATGATTTTGGGTCTATAGGAAACTAGAATAAGAAAGGATAAATTCATCAAGGAAGTCCATAAGAGTATTTAGATTTGAGGGTTATTCAAATAGAATTAATAATGATTCAAAATGTGTCCTAAATATTATATAAATTGGTTTTCTGGATAGTCAAATCATGAGCACATGTTTTAGTCACATGGTTTTAAAAGCTATGCACCAACTGTGTGAGGCATTAAGTCTCACCTAAGAACCAATAGGGTTTGGGTGCAGAGTTTATAATAAAAATCCATCTTTGTTATCCTTATCGTATGGGATTCTCATATATTTTTAGGAGAGTCCCAAAATTTGAAAAACCATGAACCTTAAGCATGAACCTATTCCACATGGTTCACAGTTTCCTAGAGAAAAATAATGGTTTAGACAGATCATGCTCAAAAAACGCAGCCCTAAAAAGTCCTCTAAATATCTATTACATTTATAAGAAAATCCTTGAATGTTTTAGAATAAATTACAATTTCTACAACACATGATTACTAATGAAATTTAATCGTTACACACCTAATGAATCAGGAGACATTACAAAATATCCTTCTATATACATCTCATCCTTGATATTCATCTCTATAAATATCACTCGAGAATCTCAGGCCACTAAACGCAAAAAAATATAACTCTCACATCAATGTCTCATCTTGGTTCTATCCACGGTGCCAATGAATCTACATATGCAATACCATATTCATTTTCATTCCAGTCTACAATCCACAATGGTAATTCCAAATATGATGTGTCAGGATATAGCTCAACATCCGCATAGTTTATAAAATGTGTAAGGTTATTTATGTACCTCCAAATCTAAGACACATAAAACATATTGTACATAACTCAATAGTGAGATGGAATATCAAGACTATATTTCCCAATTCTATTCCACTAGATGATCTCAATGGGTCAAACATACTGATATGATAGATTCCATTATTTTCAAGAATATCTATGGTCCATTCAAGAATTACCTTTTAAAAAAACCTTTCCACTTCTTGAAAAATCTATAGGTTTTATTATATGGTTAGAATCATACTTGTTTCTACCCTGAGATGTGATCAACCTATTTGAAATTACTAGTACTCTCTTGGAGGCCACATCTACCGTATTGGGCCCCACAACTTTTACATCACCAGCCAAATTCTAATGAAGAATGAATGATATGGACCACTATAAAGATCCTTAGAAGGTTCTAGATTAATCAAAACCATTAAATTTTTTAGAAACATTAACACTAATAGGTTATCATAACACGATCTAATAAAACCAATAATGTAATCTTATAGTATAGTCTTGAATATATACATTTTCAATTATGACTGCCCCTTTGTCTGGGGATGCCAGATTATGCTCAGCCTCAGCTGATTACATAAATAATTCATTATGATCTATTAATACTAAATCATAAAGATTTTTTCTCTCTCATACAAAACTCTCAATAGAACTCCATGAATGCATGAAATATAATGGAAATAAATCTTTCCCATATCATCAAGTGAGTGTGTCTTATATAATGATAAAAAATTAGAAAGCTACCTTAGAATTTCGAAAATCACCAATAAATAATCTTTGGTCACCATGGTTTAGGGTATGTTGTAAAAGGTCCATAATAATGACCTCTCACTTTAATTTGGGAAATAGAAGTTAATGAAGACAACTACAATGATTATTTTCCTTGAACTTTAACCTCTAGAAAGTATGGATTCGTTAAATGAATTCAAAAATGTCAATATTCATCCTAGGATACAAAAACTACCACCTAACATCATGGTACAATTTTTTTTCTCTCTAATATTAACCACCCACTTAGTAGTCTGTTAGTCTCTTATATGTTCTTAGCTAACAGAATCAAAGACAATAATTAACTTATGTATTAGGACCAAATCATCATAATAAAATGATCATCCTATTAACAGGTTAGAGCCTTCTAGTTTTTAACTCATTATAGAACACTATTGAATGTATTACTAAGCATCCATAACCTAGTATAACAAAGAAGATTAGATTACTAATTTGATACATTTCATTGATCCATGTTCCCCAAAATCATCAATCCTTTAGTAGGATAAAAAACTCATTATGTTATATTGGTCGTCCAATGGTAGATTACCAAGCAACGAGGCTAACTGCACCCTACATCTAAGAGAATCTAAAATTAAATTTCCATTATCAGGTGCATAATCCCCATCAATGAATAAAATATGAGGGGACTCTACATAGTTCCTCTACATTAAACATTAGTAATATTTTTTTAGGAAAAAATTGTATCTTGTAGACAATATATACTATAAACCTTTTACCAATAGATAATGTTTTAGAAACTTCAATGCATGGACCATAAAAATGTCATCTGAATTAATAATTCCGCAAAAATTAATCCTGATGAACTAAAATATATTGCTTATAAATTCTAATGTTTTGGAATAATGAACACTAGATTTTAGTCAACATCCTATTACCCCATAATAATCGTGATATAAATGGATTTGGGTATGTATATATGACATTACCAACTCTACATTATCATCTTACACTAATATGATGGGAACACAAAATATATTCCTAATAATTTCACCTTCTTAATGAAAAAGTGGATCTTTGATAGATTTAAATAAATCCAATTTTCATGATGTGTAGTCACGACTATCTTGAGATATCTAGTACACTACTCTTTGGTTAGTGTGTAAATGAGTGTATATTGAATGAACAACATGGTTAGAGAGTCATCAAATAGGTGGAAGATATTATTTGTGATATCCATAAGCACTGCTTGTATATTCATTAGTCTAAATGGAATCACCAATTACTCATAAACACTATAAATCCTCAAAAACATATTCTTTGGGATTCAATCTAATAGAACATCTAGGTATAGCATGATCGGATATCAATCTATGATAACCACTAGTCTTTCCACAACAATTCAAATAGACCATCAATCATGGGAAATGTGTATCTATTATTCATGGTCACATAATTCATCTTCTAATAATATATGAAAAGTTGAAGACTAACATATTCCCTCTAGGAATACAAAACATGTGCACCATATGGTGATGTAATTAACCTAATAAAACACTATTATTCAAATTATTTTTGGTTTTATTTGTGCTCTAACAATTTAGTTACAGCCATATGATAAGTGGGTATTAAAATTTGATACACACCTATCGTGAGTTCAATCCCAATCTCAAATCCTCTATCTAGAGTAAAACCAATAAAAATAAGGCAAAATGTTCTGATATATATACAGACCCTAATGAAAAACATGAGTTGGATACTATTCATCATAATGAAATATACATGCCTATAAGATATTACTTTATCATACTTGAATTTCTTATGTATGGACCCACTCCCTATGCTCACAAATCATTCCCATCAGTCATCATGAACCTCTCTTCTTTGGTATATGTAAATAATACTAGTCTCTGATAGCAATAAATGTGGGATTGAATGTTTATCATATAATACCTGGAAATAATCACATCAATTATCATCATTTGTAAAAGTATAAAGTTCCAAATATAACCATAATTAGAAATGGTAGTAGGACACTATGTAAAATACATAATATATTCAACATTTGTTCCCAATTTTGTATCATAAAAAAGAAAATTAGTAGAGAATTTGATTTGTAATTGGTTCAGATATAAATAAATATGAACTAAGTATATAAAAATGTGTATTATAAAATGTATATGTGATCACGACCTTATCATTAATAGTATATATTCCCTCAACACCATCTTCTAGAGTCTAATCAACTATATATACTCAACTTTACTAAGCTCCAGGACCCTTTCCCTAAGTTACGTGACTCATCTAAGCCTTTATTATCTAATCCAACCAACAAGGAACATTTACAGATCCCTATGTCATAGATTATTTTTTTCTTTCACCCTAATGTAACATCATCATTGATTTTTTATAGTTGTGCTTCAGGATATGACTCATAATTCAAAAATTTCCCAAGCATTATCAAAAGTTTTTTTAAACATTAGGTAATTTATAACTTTTCCATAGTTGAAGAATCATGTAACTCTTTCTAATGGTAAAAATTAAGCCAAACTCTTCATAACCATATTACCAATACCTCGATAAATGTCTTTTATCATCCTCTTCCTTCTACCAGATCTGACACTCAATACATCAGTAGAAGCTTGAACTACCCATGAACTAAATTTTGAATGAAAAAAACTATTCAGTACTCCTCCAGACAACTTTATATTATCATGGATTTTTCTAGAACCTCGAACTATATAATTAGGTCAATTCTCCAAAACATCCATTTGATATAAGGCAGAAAATTAATCTCAATATTCATGGAAATATCTGCCTCATTTTTATCCATTAGGGGAGTGAAGTGAAGTATTTCATGAAGTGAATAGATTATTCTAACACATTTATTGATCTATACAGAATCTAATGATTTCATGGAAAAATTCTAACAATAGTGTATCATGAATGAATTCTTGGATGAATGAGTTTTTATGCCCTCTATTTAAAGGCCCTCACATCTCTCATTTTTACCTATATTACTACATCATCACCTAGTTGGTCTTCCATGAATAAACATTTCATGCATCATCCATCAGTCATCTGGTGTCTTCACCAAGTTGGATATTCCCCCTATTTAATTTAATTATACCTTACTGCATTATGGTACCCTTGTTACATGAAATTCTGGAGGATTTGAGGGATAAAATTCAAGTGTGTAGTCATTTAGGGTCCAATTTACTTCTCCATGGGAAGCTATAATCTATAATAATATAATATTGTGCTTCCAAGAAAACCACATCAAACTGTGTTGGTGTGAGATTATTCTCAGGATTATCATCCTTTATAGATTTTGGTGGAACTTTAACATCTTCCATACATTGACCATTCAATTATCATCGATGTGTCATTTTTGTAAACATCCAAATAGTCATTAAATCAACTAAAAATTAATACATATCCTTAATAGTCTATGGGATCACATAATAGTGTTACAAGGAGTCTACCCATAAACCAATATATATCCCTCTTAACACCACTCAAGGTTCCCCATACTGTCATGTTAGTAAAAATATTTTATATAAAATACATAATAACATGTTCAAGTTTAACAAATTAATTCCAACCCAATATAACACATTAGAATAAAATACATATCTATCACTCATAATATAATACAATTATTTCATGAAAAAATAGTTCCAATTAATAAAATAAACTAAAATACCACTATGTGGTATGAGAAATGATACATGAAAAATATATATCTGAATAGACAAACCAAAAAGCCATTAAACCATGATATTAATATCATAAAAAATCACTCAGAAGTTGATCAAACACAAACTAGAAAGGGATAGCTAAAATATCCTAACATATTCCCATATAGCATATCTACACATGAATATGACCTAATATACTCAAAAATAGAACAAAATAAAACTAACCATTGAAACCATTTTATATTGTCACAACCTGAACAATCATGTCTGAGCCAAAGATGTGACGCCCCGAGCCCGCTCTTCCGGACTCGTTGCTTCAAAATGTTGTGTGATAATTTTTTTTTTATTTTAATTAATTTTTTTTTAAACTTAACTTAAAAATTACACAACACTTTAAACAAAACGAGGATCTTTTACCGGTCTAGGTTCTGGGAGATAAACATACATTATCAGAGTTGAACAGAAATAATAAACGTTTCCATTATGCTTCCGCGCACGCTAACTCCATAAGCGAAGACATCTACGATAAACTCCTAAGATACCTATGAAAACATTTCAAATCTAGGGGTGAGCACAAAATATGCTCAGTAAGGGGTTTTGAAAACCTTTGATAAATGGCACTAAAAAAAACATCATTTCATTGATACATTTTTTTTAAAAATCAAATTGTAAATTCATTCGTAAAACAACCATTATAAAATAATATAATCCTTTTGAAAAATAATTATACTTTGAAAACACTTAAAATAAATCCAGTGATTCAGTTGAAAATATTAAGCAAGCTCTTAAAACAAAATAACTGAGGCCACTTGAAACGTTGAAGGCTATCTTGGGCCTACCCACTTAAGGGATGGATTCGTTATCCAACTCCCTATCATATTTACAATGTTCTAGAACCATTTTATTTATAAAACTTTTTTTAGCTTGCCTAACTTATTTATAATTTTCACTGGAGTTTTAAATCTTGAAAATATATTTAAAATAATTCTTGGAACAAGTAAATACCAGTCTTTACTGAAAACTACATCTTCGACATGGTATTATCTAATTGTTGCATAATCCCATTTATGATAAATCAACATCCACACACTTGAAATTTTAAAGGCATATTTATTAAAATTCATTTTATGCAGGAAGGTAAACTGATAGCAATAACAATCATATAATTCTATCTTCTTAAAAATCAATCAATATCAATGAATAATTATATGTCACACACAAAATTATCAAAGCAGTATAATAAAGTCATACTTTTGTATGCACTTATGTTTTATGAAAAGTGAATTTGAGAGGTTTATAAAAATATACACAATCATAGAACATGAATTAGAACCAACGATCTTAAAAGTTAATAAAATTGTTATTTTTTTTATATGTATATGTTTGATTAGCATGTAAATATGTATCTCACTCCAATAATTAGATACTTGGAATGTTTAAATTAAAGTGTGAAAAATAATAATTCAATATAAATATATGTATCAAGAATTTTCATATACTATTAATAAACATGATAATTTATAAATATTCATATAAACATATAATGCATGAAGAAAGAACAAACATATTAATTTGTGAGTTCAAAGTATAGATTTGGATTTCATGAACATAAAATATTTAAACTATTAAACCCACAAAAATGGGGATTATGATTTTTAAAGGAGAAAACTCCCTTACACAAAGATAGAACTACCTTACTAAAATAATATATCTTATTGTACTGAAATTATATATAAATCCTTATACATAAATCCAATTAATTTGTTTGAAAACCTTAGATGAAAAATGGAGAAAAACTCTATTGCGATCATCATTGAGACGTGAAGAAATCAGATATAAAATAAATATTCATTGCGCAAATATAATTTGGGTGGAAAATAATTTGGCATGACAGATATAATGAAGTAGCAGAGTACATATTTGAAAATAAAGTCCTCTACTATAATCTACCACAACTTCAAAAGTGAAAACTATGCTGATTTTCATTTGAAAACCCATAAAAGAAATAAATTTTACTTGCATAATTATAGTTTTGAAGAAAACAAATTGACAGAATAAATAGAAAGATCCCTTACTAAATTGTTATGCAGATTTATTCTTACATCTCCTTTCCAAGCTACTTGCCACTCAAAGATTCCAAGCCAGGAAAAACCACGTATTCCATATTTTTTCCTACAACCACCCAGCACCCCTATATTTATACACCCACCATGATAATATAATTGATTATATTATTTTTTTTTAATTTGTGAGAACAGTTCATTGATTGGGTGTACATATAATATATATAAACATCCATATCCGAATTAAAATCATGGATTGAGTCGTTGCGAGTATAGATATGAATCAATTATAGGATAATAATTTTATGGAAATGGACAAATGCAATTTAAGTCATATGTTTACAGGTATATTTTTTATTCTGATGACAGGTACTTTATGGAATCAATCAAAGATAGTCAAAACAGGAACAACAAGGTTCTTCATGAAGCATTCAACTCCAGCCGTTCATAAAATTAATTCGTATTGACATCAATCTCAACAAATAAGAAAAGCCAATAGGATCGGAGAAAATCGCTGATAAGGACAAGATAAAGTACTATTTATATGTTTTCAGAAGATTTGGATAACAAAATATATTTATATAACCGGTACCCAGTTGCAGAAACCAGACAAAACATCAAAATCGCGGGTCCTTTTTATCCAAAATCTGGTTCAGAAACATCAATGTGAAGCAGATCGAGTGATTTATGGGCTTCGAACTTGGATCAGATACGGATCGGATTCAAACATAACCCTAAAAAGACAAATAAACAGTGTTGTTATACCCGGTTTGCATCTCTTCTCCGCGATAAACTCGATCGGCCTCCACGAATGCAGAATATCCATTCTCGAAGTCGACTCCGAAGACGAACCCAACATTTTTGACCTCGCCGAGCAACTGCTCGAAGCTCTATGAATCCCTCCGCGTCGGACTCCCCCGAAGAACCAGGCTCAAAACCCCAAATCCCGATTTCACGATACTTTTATTTCATCCATTTTTTTTCATTTGTTTTATTTTAATTATTGTTGTTATATTTATACATATATATATATCGCTTATCTTAATATTTGAAATTTCATAATATAGTTTTCTAAATATATTAATTTTTAACGCTTAAAACCTTATTTATTAAATTGGATATATATATATATATATATATTTTGTTTATTACATATTATTTCGGTAATAATAGTTAAATTAGTAATGTTTTTATTTAGTTATTTTTATTTATACATCAACTATAATTTTTATTTATATATATATATTTATTTATTTTTTAAAAGTAATAACGGATAGTTTTTTTTTGTAACGGTCAGATAAAACTCTATAAATACCAATGTTTTACGGGTCGTTCAAACACTCAGAAGAAAAATACCTCGACGCTCACACCATTGCTTTTGGAGATGGTTTTATATGTTCCTCTTATTTTTAGTTTTATTGCTATCATCCTTTCCATAACGTTTGTTCTTCTATCAGATCCAAGAGATGATAACTACTCGATCGGCATCGTTGTGTTTCTTGGTAGTCTTCCAATTGTTTTATTATCAATAGCAGTGGGTTTAATGGGTTAGTTATTGTGGATCGAGGGTGTATTCTGGAATTTGTATGAATAAAGTGCTTACTAATTATATATTTGCATTCGGTAATTTATTTTATTACATCTTGGAAACATTTCCAAAACATAAAACATAAATTTAAACCTGGGGTGTTACATTCTACCCCCCTTAAAATGAATTTCGTCCTCAAAATTCATTTACACTTATTGCTCTCAATTCTCATCTATTCTTGAGTCTCACATGATGTCCCCAAGGTCTGTATAGTTGTCTTCCACGGTTTCCATGTCTCCCTAAGAAATGAAAGTTCAATGTGGCTTCAAAATATTCCACTTCCTTCGCCCATATGCAACTAGTGCAAGAGGGGTGGTATGGATGTAGGCACCAGAAGACATTCCTCAAGGAATGATAATCAATATAGTATCTGAGAAGTTCGTCTTGAATTTGATTCCTATAAGAAAGTCTCATTTCTTCGTCTTCGAATGTTTCGAATTCATCATAAATTCTTACTGTGAAGCAAAAGCTTAAAAGTTGACACATAAATGCTGCGCGAAGATTACCTTCTTCAGTTGCTCTATAAAAATTGGAGATTGATTCTGGTTGCTCAAACATTGTAAAGCACCTAAAAAGTCCTTCGTAATATGCTCCTTGGCGTTGATAGAAATGACGTTGGATCTGCCTGATATCTTCGAAGACGAAACCAGAACCACGATGAAAACGAAGTATATCTGGTGTGCCTGATATATTATAGAGACGTTTACAAGAAAGTCGCATGGCTTCATAGGGCTCAGATTCTTCTTTGCATGATTTTGCCATGATCAAAGCAAGTAATTCATCCGGAAGGCCTAAGAGACTTGTTTGAGTTCTCCTTTCTTCCATCTGAAAATTACAAAGAAGTATGTTGACTGAAAAGGACAGTCAATTTATCAAAGGGTTCTAAATTTCCAGAGTTATCTAGACCGTTCCTCTAATACCAAGTGTGACGCCCCGAGCCCGCTCTTCTGGACTCGTTGCTTCAAAATGTTGTGTGATAAATTTTTTTTTATTTTAATTAATTTTTTTTAAACTTAACTTAAAAATTACACAACACTTTAAACAAAACGAGGATCTTTTACCGGTCTAGGTTCTGGGAGATAAACATACATTATCAGAGTTGAACAGAAATAATAAACGTTTCCATTATGCATCCGCGCGCGCTAACTCCATAAGCGAAGACATCTACGATAAACTCCTAAGATACCTGTGAAAACATTTCAAATCTAGGGGAGAGCACAAAAGATGCTCAGTAAGGGGTTTTGAAAACCTTTGATAAATGGCACTAAAAAAAACATCATTTCATTGATACAGTTTTTTAAAAAATCAAATTGTAAATTCATTCGTAAAACAACCATTATAAAATAATATAATCCTTTTGAAAAATAATTATACTTTGAAAACACTTAAAATAAATCCAGTGATTCAGTTGAAAATATTAAGCAAGCTCTTAAAACAAAATAACTGAGGCCACTTAAAACTTTGAAGGCTATCTTGGGCCTACCGACTTAAGGGATGGATTCGTTATCCAACTCCCTATCATATTTACAAAGTTCTAGAACCATTTTATTTATAAAACTTTTTTTTAGCTTGCCTTACTTATTTATAATTTTCACTGGAGTTTTAAATCTTGAAAATATATTTAAAATCATTCTTGGAACAAGTAAATACCAGTCTTTACTGAAAACTACATCTTCGACATGGTATTATCTAATCGTTGCATAATCCCATTTATGATAAATCAACATCCACACACTTGAAATTTTAAAGGCATATTTATTAAAATTCATTTTATGCAGGAAGGTAAACTGATAGCAATAACAATCATATAATTCTATCTTCTTAAAAATCAATCAATATCATTGAATAATTATATGTCACACACAAAATTATCAAAGCAGTATAATAAAGTCATACTTTTGTATCCACTTAAGTTTTATGAAAAGTGAATTTGAGAGGTTTATAAAAATATACACAATCATAGAACATGAATTAGAACCAACGATCTTAAAAGTTAATTAAATTGTTATTTTTTTTATATGTATATGTTTGATTAGCATGTACATATGTATCTCACTCCAATAATTAGATACTTGGAATGTATAAATTAAAGTGTGAAAAATAATAATTCAATATAAATATATGTATCAAGAATTTTCATATACTATTAATAAACATGATAATTTATAAATATTCATATAAACATATCATGCATGAAGAAAGAAGAAACATATTAATTTGTGAGTTCAAAGTATAGATTTGGATTTCAGGAACATAAAATATTTAAACTATTAAAACCACAAAAATGGGGATTATGATTTTTAAAGGAGAAAACTCCCTTACACAAAGATAGAATTACCTTACTAAAATAATGTATCTTATTGTACTGAAATTATATATAAATCCTTATACATAAATCCAATTAATTTTTTTGAAAACCTTAGATGAAAAATGGAGAAAAACTCTATTGCGATCATCATTGAGACGTGAAGAAATCAGATATAAAATAAATATTCATTGCGCAAATATAATTTGGGTGGAAAATAATTTGGCATGACAGATATAATGAAGTAGCAGAGTACATATTTGAAAATAAAGTCCTCTACTATAATCTACCACAACTTCAAAAGTGAAAACTATGCTTATTTTCATTTGAAAACCCATAAAAGAAATAAATTTTACTTGCATAATTATTGTTTTGAAGAAAAAAAATTGACAGAATAAATAGAAAGATCCCTTACTAAATTGTTATGCAGATTTATTCTTACATCTCCTTTCCAAGCTACTTGCCACTCAAAGATTCCAAGCCAGGAAAAACCACGTATTCCATTTTTTTTTCTACAACCACCCAGAACCCCTATATTTATACACCCACCATGATAATATAATTGATTATATTATTTTTTTTTAATTTGTGAGAACAGTTCATTGATTGGGTGTACATATAATATATATAAACATCCATATCCGAATTAAAATCATGGATTGATTCGTTGCGAGTATAGATATGAATCAATTATAGGATAATAATTTTATGGAAATGGACAAATGCAATTTAAGTCAGATTTTTACAGGTATATTTTTTTATTCTGATGACAGGTACTTTATGGAATCAATCAAAGATAGTCAAAACAGGAACAACAATGTTCTTCATGAAGCATTCAACTCCAGCCGTTCATAAAATTAATTCGTATTGACATCAATCTCAACAAATAAGAAAAGTCAATAGGATCGGAGAAAATCGCTGATAAGGACAAGATAAAGTACTATTTATATGTTTTCAGAAGATTTGGATAACAAAATATATTTATATAACCGGTACCCAGTTGCAGAAACCAGACGAAACATCAAAATCGCGGGTCATTTTTATCCTAAATCTGGTTCAGAAACATCAACGTGAAGCAGATCGAGTGATTTATGGACTTCGAACTTGGATCAGATACGGATCGGATTCAAACATAACCCTAAAAAGACAAATAAACAGTGTTGTTATACCCGGTTTTCATCTCTTCTCCGCGATAAACTCGATCGGCCTCCACGAATGCAGAATATCCATTCTCGAAGTCGACTCCGAAGACGAACCCAACATTTTTGACCTTTCCGCGTAACTTCTCGAAGCTCTGTGAATCCCTCCGCGTCGGACTCCCCCGAAGAACCAGGCTCAAAACTCCAAATCCCGATTTCACGATACTTTTATTTCATCCATTTTTTTTCATTTGTTTTATTTTAATTATTGTTGTTATATTTATACATATATATATATCGCTTATCTTAATATTTGAAATTTCATAATATAGTTTTCTAAATATATTAATTTTTAACGCTTAAAACCTTATTTATTAAATTGGATATATATATATATATAAATTTTGTTTATTACATATTATTTCGGTAATAATATTTAAATTAGTAATGTTTTTATTTAGTTATTTTTATTTATACATCAACTATTATTTTTATTTTTATATATATATATTTATTTTTTAAAAGTAATAACGGATAGTTTTTTTTTGTAACGGTCGGATAAAACTCTATAAATACCAATGTTTTACGGGTCGTTCAAACACTCAGAAGAATAATACCTCGACGCTCACGCCATTGCTTTTGGAGATGGTTTTATATGTTCCTCTTATTTTTAGTTTTATTGCTATCATCCTTGCCATAAAATTTGTTCTTCTATCAGATCCAAGAGATGATAACTACTCGATCGGCATCGTTGTGTTTCTTGGTAGTCTTCCAATTGTTTTATTATCAATAGCAGTGGGTTTAATGGGTTAGTTATTGTGGATCGAGGGTGTATTCTGGAATTTGTATGAATAAAGTGCTTACTAATTATATATTTGCATTCGGTAATTTATTTTATTACATCTTGGAAACATTGCCAAAACATAAAACATAAATTTAAACCTGGGGTGTTACAAAAGAGACCAAATAACTCTTGCCACCTCCCCGTATGTAGGATGTTTCTGATTAACAATGTGAGTCTGAACACCATCAACGGGGAAAAAATTACTTACACATTATAATAATTATATTATTATTATTATAAATAAATTTATAGTAAACAAAGTAGAACATATCTCATCATAACGTGTCAAAATTATCCACAAGTTTATAAAAAATAAATTAAATAATGTCTAATTGTGGGAAGCCAATCCACATTATAATGGGTGGGAAAATTAAAATAAAAACTATGGAATCATTTGGAGTCCATACCAGTACCTCAAAAACTTCAATTTTCCATAAATACCTTTCTTCCAAGGACCCCATGCCATTACCTAGATTCATATACATGAAATCTTGACATAGTTTTAGATTACCATAAAATGTGTAAGTAATAAATCATATTAGGACACATCCATTGTGCTCGTATAAAGTGTCAAAAACTAAAAAATATTTATACCAAGAGATCCATAAATTCAATTGAAATCATATAAAATCATATAAAAATATTTCAGGTCCAAACCAGGACACCATGAACCTCAATCATACCTTCTCTTTCTCTATTACTGAAGGATAATAGGAGATACCAAAAGTGATCAAGAACCAGCCGCAAGGCCAATTAACATGATACTTGAAATCCATAAGGAATTGAGTCAACATGTTTATTGATATCCACAAGACATAGAGAAAAAAGTTCTTTTGGAATCTTCAAGGAACTATGAAAACATCTTCCATGGTATATACAAGTCATGGAGAACATATTTCACTCGGGATACATAAGGAATCAAGTGACTATTTCACTAAAAATACACCATTTCAAAATATCTATAAATTTATGTCACATATTCAACATTTCTAATCGATATTCATATCCCAGTGATCCTCCCATCCAGAGTGATAAAACAATTTATCAAAATTCATGTTAATACCAACAGTAGTTGTTGGTAAACAAATCCCTCAAGGTATCATTGAATCAAAGTTGGGTTGATTGTTTTTCTTAGAAAAGAGTGGTTCCTTGGTCCATTGTGGTGTTCCATATATATTTTTGGCAACCTCTATTAGAAAATAACCATGAACAATTAATGGATGATCTAGAGGCGGTTCAAAAATAATAGACACATGGTGGTTCCATTTTCCAGTGTTTGCCAAACTTTTGGGCCTCAAAATCTGAAAATAGATGAATGTGTTTTTTGTAAATGGATGTTTCACACATGATTGAATATGGTATGGAAATATTCATATGATTAATGTTTTAGTATTAGATTGTCAAAATATGGAAATGGAATGAAGTGCATGAATGATTTGGAAATGTGCGTGAAAGATGAGGTCACACGAAAGAAACTTGTGCAACCAATGTGACATAAAATTGGGTTTTTCATAAACATAGGGGATCTTGATTGAATTTTATATTCTTCCATGTAGGTATCAGTGAAAACTATAAATATGGGTTGACCCCCATAATACTATTAATGTCATCCCATAGAAATAAACTAATCTTTGTATCACATAATAATTTTAAGCAAAGAGAGTTTCATTAAAGAATTTGAGTTTCGTGAAATATAATAATGTTGCACTTATTATTTTAGTTTCATATAAGATTGAATTTTCATGAAAGGTGTGTTTCACAAAAAATGTGTAATTTTTTTTGCAAAGGTATTACTTTTGTGCCCAAGATGTAGTATGGGTTGCATGAAAGATTTGAAATTGCGCAGCACATTTGTGGTAATGTGGTATTCATTAGTGGATGAAAGTGGGAAATCAATAGAGAATATACATACAGTGTAGGATTAATTCATTTAATATAAAAGAGGTACCTATGAGTATATAAATTGATAGTGGATATTCTGAATAAGTTTGGAGAAAACATTTGTTGATAATGTAGAGAGATTTCAAATTTTGATAGGTTACAATCCTGGAGGGACAGTGAGTCCAATCCAAACATTGTGAAATGTAGTGACCATTTAGTTTATTTGTCACATAGTCACGTCATCATTTTATACTCCATGGACATAGTCATGTGAGGACGAACCATTTAAATTTTTTTGTCTCATGCATGCTTTTTTTCTATTCATAATTTGCTGTGGTAAAGAGAGAGAAGATATTTTTTATTAAACAATGAAACAAGATCAAAAGTTGTAGTTTTTTAATCTGTCATCTTTCATACACTAATTCACCCCCCCTTAGTGTATTTGAACCAATAGACCTAATATTTTTTATCAAAGGAAAATGGTTAATATCAGTGTTTCTCTCTCAAAAAAAAATTCATATATCCAAAAAGGATTGTGATCTTCGACAAGAATAATTTTCGATTATGGAACTATCTAATGAAACAATACTTCAAATCATTATGAATGAATATATTCATAGCAGTGATTCATGGTATTTCAACCGATATCAATAGTTGAGGTTTATGGGAAGCTAATAGAAGGTATTTGGATAATGACTCCAATGAAATCAATGCTTTGGGGAGCCCTATAAAATGCAATATATACGAAGATGATGTCATGAAAAACAACACATGTCCTGTGGAAACTCTATTGAATATATATGAAGGTGATTCCAAGGTCGAAGGGAAAAATATACAGGTTCTGTGTAATAAGAACGATGATCTACGAAGGAACCCAAATGATTCTGTTTATGCATTCTTTGATAGGGTAAATATTTTAGTGAGAAACATGAGAGATCTTGGAGAAGTCATTAATAATATAAAGAATGTGAAGCATATCTTGAGGAAACATCCACCACGGTTCAATCCAAATATTTATGTATAAGATGACAAGGATCCCAAATAGCCAACTCTAGAAAACATGCATAGTACCCTTGTAGCATATGCAATGAGAAATGATGATAACGATGATGAGTAAATGGAGAAATATGAAGAATTGAAATTCAAGGCCATAAAAAATCTCACCATGGAAGATTCGTAGGAAGAAGAAGAGACAGACGATGTGACTTCATTGATTACATCAAATATACAAAGAGGAAAATTAAATATCAAAGAAAAACTTCCACTTGCTGGCTATATTTGTAGAAAGGTTCATCATCTTACAACAAGATTCCCCATGAAGTTCTTAGAAGATGATGAGGTATAGATTGAAATCCATATGAATAATTCTTTTACCTCTATGAAAGGAAATAAAAATTTTAGGAAAATATTCTTCAAGAAAAATATTATTCATTCACAAGAATGTGATAGATTAAATGAACTTGAGGTTTAATAGGTTGATGATAAAACCAACTATAATGATAATTGAAAAAATGATATGGTGGAAGTAATCATCAGTGGTAATAAAAAGGATGAAACTAAAATTGGTAAGGAAGATGTTAAAGGATTATTGAATATGGATGCTGAATTAGAATTATCTATTAAAGAGATAGATGTTTGGGAATCCAGAATGATGAAATACAATAAAGTGATCCATAAATCAATACTCTAGAACAACAGAAGGATGATGAGAATCCTGTGTTACTGAACGAAATTGATAATGTGATGACATCATTGCCAAAGGGGTTAGAAATAGTTAGTAAGCACAAGGTAAAGGATGATGAACCGAAAAGGGAGATTGATGGTTTGAATAACATAGTGAATGAATAGAACAAGTTCATAGAAGAACTTGAAGAAAAATTCATTATACTATGAATAAAAATCTAAGGATGATAAATGAATCTTGACATTTAATATGTCACGAGGAAATAATACTATTTTGGTGATATAAAGGGTTTTAGTGGAGCACAAAGGTCCAGCATAAAAGAAGAAACAGTCATGTACAAATGATAAATCATGTTTGGAGCTTGATCATGAAAATAAAGAATAAATGGTTGAAGTAATACTGAAAGAACCGGCTATATGATTGAATATTGATTAGGGTATAAATCAAAATCAAATGATTTAATGAACCCAAGATATAACTAGAAGCATAGAAGTTATATGTTTGAATGCTTCTTACAACAGGTTTTATTGATGTGGAATGATGGGGAACTCAAAAAATGTGCTTTCTTTATCCAAGATATACTGAAGGGCATACGAGCAAAAGTTGAATCCAAATAGAGAATGGTACTATATAACATCTTTTAATGCAAATTGTTTTTAATACAATGGATTTTGGAACATGTGTAGATGTTAAACATCATCCATGAAGAGAAATGTTCAAATAAAAAACCAAATAGGTCACAAGGAAAAAATAAATAAATCAAAAGTTGAGTTAAAATGAAAACGTTATTTGCACCACTACAGGATGAATCTGGTCCATCATATTCTGAAGAAGATCAATATTTTCAATCTATTCCTATTGTGATGTCTAAAACATGGATCAAGAAGAAGATGGTTGTGAAGGTAGTTGATACTGAAATTTCCCTAAATGAAATATATAGTTATAGTGAATGGATCCTTGAAAACAGTTTAACTTATCACATTACTGGACATATAGATCTTGTTACTTGCAAACAATATCGAAAATAATATGTTTTAAAATTTGGAAATGATGAAGGCCAGATAAAATTTTGCCTAGGAAAGGCTCGGTTTGGGGGAAAAGAAATGAGGTTTTTGGATATATTTGTAGTAGAATGTCTCAATCATATTGTACTCAGTGTCAGTGAACAATGTGACTCATGGAATTCTATAATATTTATTATGAATACGTGGGTTTACAAATGAAGTGGTGGTTTAGTTGATCTACATGTTAAACAAAAAAAATTGAAATTTGTACCTTCTATGTAAGGAAGAAGACATGTGTTTTTCATCTAGAGAGTAGGAAAACAAGCATTGGAAAAACAACGTGGTTGTCTATGTCACCATCCCTAGAAGATCTGGTAAAATGTGATTCATCTAGAGACCAAACTATGATATCTCGAGATCATACTCATGCCAGCGATGCACATCAACACGAAAATATCAATAGATAAACATACAAGGTAATGGAAAATAATTTAACAAGAGTGCTTGAATTGGTGAATACTGATGTTTCTGGACCGATCTCAATAAGATCCATTAACTGGTATATATATTATATTCTTCTCATTAATGAATATAGTAGAAAATCATGGAAATTTTTTATTTCTTATAAGTATGATGTGTTGAGTTTTATAAAACAGTATCAGAGGAAATAAGAAATGATTATTGGAAGAAAATGATGATGTTTTGTACTAATAATGCTACAAAATTCACAAAAAGACAGATGGAAGACTATCTCAAGATACACAAGATAAAGAATAATGTTTCTTCTGTGAGAACACCACATCTGAATAGAGTGGTTGAAAGGATAAATTGGATCATCAAAATAATTTCCAGAATGATTGTTTTTGAGAAATAACTATCATTGAAATTTTGGAAGGAAGAAGTATGGAAAATAGTCTACATTTCTAATAGTGATATATTATGTCCGATGAAAGGAAATACTATGTATGAGATGTGGTATGAAAATAAGCCAATAGTGAAATTCGTTCAATTAATTTGAAGTAAGTTATCAATTATCTATAATGAAAAACACATGAAACTTATGTCATGTGGAGATTAGAAGATATTCCTTTGGATACTAAGGAAAAATCAAAGTAATTTTTTTAATAAGAGTCTTGGAAAAGTTGTTGGGAGAAATAATTTCATATTAGTATAGAATAAAGAGAATATTCAACAATACAGTGAACAGATTCATAATGAAATTTATAAAGAGGAAAGATACAGTGGGGATCAGAAATGTCAGATGGTGATTTAGAAGAAGATACTGATGATGAACAAGAGGAAGTAAATTCTATATCTTTGAAGAAGCCAAATAGATGATATGAAATTGATAGGAAGAATATAATTGGTGATTAGACAGAGCTAGTTTAAACAAGATGAATAAATTCATTACTTCTGGACTCTTTTAACTATCATGAATATCCTAAGTGTTTTTCTGATGCAGTAGGGGATTAAAACTAGGTAATGGTGATGAATGAAGAGCCAGACTAGATTGAGAAGAATTAGACATGGGATGTTGTTTTATAGAAGATAGATAAGGATTTCTTCAGGACTAAATGGTTATTTTTGAATAAGATAAATTATGATGGTATACTAATTAGAATCAAAGAATTATTGGTGTGCAAAGGTTACTCCCATAATTATGGTATCGATGTGGATGAGACATCTTCACTTGTTGCATGGCAGGAGATGATCATAATATTCTTTACCATTGAAGTGCAAAAAAAATCAAATTTTTTCAGATAGATGTGATGTCCACATTTTTGAATGGTGTTTTGGAAGAAGAATTGTATAATGAGAAGCCATAATGTTTTCTCGTCCATGAAGATGTGAAATAAAATTTCCAGTTGATGGATGTGGAATATATACAAAACAAAGCACCAAGAGCATGATAATCAATTCTAGATCTGTTTTAATGAAACTCTATTTCTAGAGTGGTGGAGTTGATTATAGTTTATATTTGAACAATGATAGTAATCAAAGGACGTTGGTTCTATTATATGTATATGACATAATCTTTGGTGGATTAGATGAAGCACAGTGGACGTAGTTTTCTAAATTCATGAAAAATCAATTTCAAATGTCGATGATTTGTGAGATGATAGTTTTACATTATTTACATGTGTCATAAGGAATGAATGGCACATTAATATCTCAATATAAATATGACAAGTAGGTTTTTAGAAGGTATGGAATGGATAATTCCAAGGAGATGAAGACTCCAATGGATTCCCAAATGAAACTATAAAAATATTATAATGGAAAGGCAGATAATATCACAGAATATAGGATAATCATTTGATGTTTACTATACTTGACATCACCAAGGCTTGATATTGTATTTTCCACATGTGATGCCGTGAGATATCAAGGTAATTAAATGGAAAGATAAATGATTATAGTGAAAAAAATATTTCAGTATATTATGGGAAGTATGGAACTTAGATTTTTGTAAAATAATAAATATCAACAAGAGTTATAGAGATACAAAAATGAAGATTGGGCTAGGTTAGTAGATGACATAAAATCCACATTAGGTTGTTCATTATATCTTGGAAGATTGTGTATTTCATAATTATTAAAGAAACAAGATTGAATTTCATTGGGAACCAAATAAGCTCGATATATTGTGGCTAATAAAGTATACACATAGTTATTGTGGATGAAACAAATGCTTTATGATATCGGAGTTGATGTGAAGTCTCTGATCGGAATCCATTATGATAATTCAATTTTAATTAATCCTTGAAAAAAATTAGTCCATGACTGAAGAACAAAGACCATTGAAATAAAATATTAATTTATCAAAGATAAGATGGAGAAATGTGTTTTTTATGTAGGAGTATGTGTCCACATAACAACAAGTTGCATATATTTTTCTAAAGGACTTTCCCAAAGAGGCATTTGAGCAGCATCGACTGGATCCAAGAGTTAATTTGACTCCTCGAACATGAAAAGGTGTGGTTTTAGAACCTCCCACTCTCCCCAATGTATGGTTTTTCCCCTAATATTCGAATCTTTGTTCATTAACATGTTGGAGAAGACAAATGAGTGACATTTATATTCGTCGAAAAAGGGGGAGAAAGTGTTTATCTATAAGAGGGAGAAATTGAGTGAGAAGATGTCTAATTCAAGACATTAATAGAATATGATGGGTGGATTAGTGGGAGAGGGGAGAAATAACAGAAACGCTCCATCAGAGGAAAGCCTCTGACCATTTATTAAAAAAAGAAAATGCATTAAGCAGGAACAATAAGCCAAAAAACAACTACATATCATAGAAATCAAACCTATCACCATCCTGAATAGGGTCTATTTCTTTAGATTTATTTGTTTCCCATTTTGAGAATTCAATGTTCATAAGTACCTTAACATATTGACTTCTTAGATTCAGCTTCTCCATGTCTATAATCTCCTTCGAAGATTGCATAGCCCAATTTTCCATCCCAATAGATTATTTGGTAGACACCGGCCATGGAAGATAAGAATAATCTTTCTACGGTCATCGACTTGGTGGACAAGTCATAATGTCCTCAACCCCATACACCTTCATCAATTCTCCTTGAACAACATCTGTAAAGGAAGTATAGACCACACAACCAACTTTTTCCTTCTCACTGTCTGAGATGTCACCCCACTTTCCCATGATTTTCACCTCTCGATAACCCTCCTCTAAATCATAGTCTTGCAGAAACTGACTTTTAGTACCAAATATGGTGAGACAGTGAGGCCGATCCACCAGGTTCTGTATGTCTTCTCTGGTTGTATAATCCATCAGGGAATTAACAACCTGCAAGAGACTAACTTCCTGCTTTTCAGCATTCTCCTCTTCATGAAGAACATCCCCATTTTCTAGTTCCACGATCTTATTGCCTGTAGAAAACGAGATCACCATGCATCCTACATCAGCATCATGTTCTTCATGAACATAGCCATCCACATGCTCTGTCCACAAGGAGTTGCAGGCCAATAAATTCCCCACTATATCTGCATTTTCATGTCCTTGGTCACACTTTAAGAGATCAATGACTTGCTTAACCATTGGGTCAAATGGCTCATTTCCCAACTTCTACAAAGGATTCCTCTCCAGTGCAATACCTGGAGTAGAATTCCTCAACTCCTAATCTATAGCCTACCCAAAAGTAACCAAATTAGTAGCATCTTGAAAAACCTCCTGTAATAGGACCATATCTGTGAGGTCCCCCACCTATGAATGATTACTATCAGATTCTCCCACCTGGATTCCCAACATCTTCTTCATAATAGAAGAGAAATGAGGGACCTAATTAGCACCATCCTAGGACATCACCTATAGTAAGGATGATGGTATTGGTCCCTCCACCACTACATTTTGAGCTAATGACTCTCGGACCACACCCTGTGCAAGCGCTGAAACCTATGACTCTTCCAAAACTGCACCCACACATCGGGGATCCCACACCCGATTAACCTGCTCAGCATCATCTCCACCTCCAGCCCACCCAACGCCCTCCTCAAAGACCAAGTTGTCTCCCGGATCATCTCTTCTCACTGCCAAAACATCATTAGTGTGACCCATTCTCAAGATCTTATCCAGGTTAGTAGTATCACACCCTCCACGATGACTTGTATCTAATGCTTGTGAACATCAACTCATACTCTCACTTCCACAATGCAACGCTAAATGACCACACCGGCTACAAGAAACATAGTAATTCATCCATAACTCAAAATCACCTCATGATTCTAGATAAACTCCTTATCATATGTAATCCATATGAATCGGACCGGAGGCCTTGCAACATCGTCTTCCACACAATTTCTCGGGCAGATGGGATTACAAAAAACCTCAGTATGCCAATCAGAGAAAAAGAACCTTCCGATCAAGTTACCAATTGCACAAAAAATAATGGTATTCTGGAATGATAGTGGAAGACTCCAAATACATACCTATGTCTCAAACATCGAAGGGTAATGCCACAAAAGGAAATTGAAGCTCCAGTGAAATAGATAGAACGCTGGTCCATTGCATCTTCGAGGTGACCTGGACTAGGCGTAGATCAAATATTCCTCTCAACCAAAATAAATCATGAAGTGTCATCGGTCAAGAGAACTAATGACCACACACTCCTGTAGCTTCTAAGACTCAGAGATGAATCAATCAAAGGATTCAACTGAGGGCCGCTGGAGACGGAAGCGGGCCATCATTATGAGATAACAATGATGAGAGGCACTGTTAATCTCTTCTAGGAGCAGTAAAGGTTGAGGAGCCTCATGGAAAATATTGGGGACCTTCATCGATATATGGATCCTTGAGAAGGATGGAAGATAACCATATGAGATTCTCTTCCTCTATGGATGAAATTGAAAATCTCCCCCTCTGATCAGGAAGGAGGAGTAGAGTCTGGCGGCATTCGGGCTAGGTCATCGATAGAGGGGAGGTCAAAGGTCATCGAAAGAGCTCTCTCCCTCAATTCCAAAATTTAGGGAGAGAAATATTATAGGAATTATTTAGTGTTAAAAATGATTATCCAGAGCTTAACATGGATTACACAAGAACCCAGAATCTGAATATAGAAGAGTTTTAAATATGATGATGCTAGAAGTGATCGATCAAAGATGATATATCACGATAGCTAATATTCATGACGAATGCAATTTATTGGGTTCAATAATAGATTTTATGAATGAAGTGATTCATTGATGAAAATTTCATTATAATCTTCTTTTCATGCCATGAATTGATCATGTTGGCTAAGAGTATGAGTTGAGTAAATAAATGATCACTATCAGAATCACATGATGTGAATGTTGTAGAATATGGATGAATATACAAAGAGGTATCATTTTATGAAAGTGTTATCTACCATCCCAAAGGTGCATATTGTTGGTCAAAAATCCCTCAAGGTAACATTGATGAATTTTTTGGTTGATTATGTTTATTAAAAAAGTGGGTTTCCATGGTCAGTTGGGGTATTCCAGTGATATTTTTACAACCTATTTTGAAAATGAACCATAAAAAAGTACTGGATAATCTGGAGGTAGTATAAAAAACATAATGTGGAACCATTTTCCAGTGTTTGCCAAATTTTTTGGCCTCAAAATCGGAAATTGGAGAAATGGTTTTTTTTTTGGAAAAGTATGTTGTGTGAATGATTGAAGATGCATTGGATTATTGTGTTGAAGGATTGTCTCACGAAAAGAACATAAAAATATAGTAATGAATGAAGTTTTTGAATGTTTTGGAAATGTGTACAAAAGACGAGGTTGCATGAAAGAAACATGTGCTCGCAATATGATGTCAAATTGAGTTTTTCACACAAAGAGGGGACATTAAGTGACACATTGAATATTTTGCATGGGGGTCGGTGATGCTTATAAATAATAGGTAACCCCCTTCATTCGAAGATGCTCAACACTTAGAGAGAATATGAGTTCTGGATTTCATAAGAATTTTATGAAAATGGAGTTCTATCCATGAATTGGAGTTCCACATAAGAAAATAATGTTGAGTGTAAGATTTTAGTTTCGTATAAGATTGATGTTGATAGAAAAGGGTGTTTTGTAAGAAAAAGTGTAATATTTCATGAAATGAATTAATTATTCATACAAGACACTATAAGGGTTGCACGAATGATTTTTAGTTTCCCAGAACATATGTGGTAATGTTGTATTTATCAATAAATTAAAGTGGGGCATTAATAGATCATCTACATATAGAGGAGGATTCATTCATTAGAGATAATGAAGGGACCAACATGTACATAAATTGTGAGTACACCTTTTAAATAATAAGTGAGCACACTTTAGTTGAGATAGAAATGAACATTCCAATTGTGATTCGTTGAAAAATTGGAGTGATAGTGATTCCACTCTAAACATTGTAAATAGAAGTTAACTTTTAGTGGATTCTTTATATCGTTACATAAAAATTGTATACTCCGTGGATGTATCTCATTTATGGTAAACCAAGTAAAATTTATTTGATTCATGCATTCTTTAATTTATATTCATACTTTTCTATGGGAAAGTGGGAGGAGAGAGTTGTGTTTAAAGAAAGAAACAATATATTAATGGGATGTTATTTTAATCTTTTATAACATGATTCACATCCCTCTCCGGGTATTTGACCTCATGGACCTAATTTTCAGTTATTGAATATAGGGAAACAAGAGGATTATCATCATGATAAAATTGTAGAAGTATACATAAAAATTTGATCAACATATGAAATGATATTATTATACAACATCGTACTAACAGAATCATGGTTCATTAATAGGTATCAGGGGATACACACACCATCATGTGATAACTATCATGAATGGTAAAATAAGATATGTCATCATAAAAATATCATAAATGAAACCATTGTATAATAAGGCCCCAAATTATAATTAACATCCAACCTCCATATCATTGAATATTAAATCTGATGTTTATCTAATATCATATATGAAAACATACTACACACGCCTGGGAAATAAATTTACATGCCAAGGATTCCTATGTCGATTTCTAGTTTATTCATGAAGATGTTTAGAAAAGGTAACCTAGGAGATCACATGTCTATAATGGCATTTCTAGAATTATATACAACATAATTTCCATAAATAGAACAAGTAATAGATATATTCATGGAGATGATGATGGTTCACTAGATCTATTATTGATCAAAGAAAAAAATCCTGAATTCCATGTAAAATTTAGATGCGAAACGTATTTCACATCAAAAAACATTGATACACCATAAAATCACCATTAGAATATTAATCCAAATGAGATTCAAGAAAAAATATCTTACTATGATAATTCTACGATAAATTTCCCAGTATGTTCCACTATTCAAAATATATCTAGATCATGACTAAATGATGTAATTGAAACATAAATAATCCATTGATTTATGAATGATCAATGATTTCAACCATAGATTGAATTATTCTTATATATATGGAGAAAACATGACATATCATTGAACAAATTAAAAGAAAATGTGGTACATCAATAAACAAAATGGATAATTATAATTTTCAATGTGTAATGTAGAGAGATATTTCATCATTATTTGGAATAAAAACACACATCTAATGATCATAGTAGTTATGTGACTTTGGAAGAATGGATGAAAAACTTCTTCTATAGTGAATGATCTTCAATGTTTCCCACAAAGTCTTCCCCTTTAGAACCCCTACCTAAAACCATTATTTATAACCTTGACACCAAAACCATATAAAAAAGGGGATATCAAATGCTCAGTAGGGGTATGAAAAAGGGATATATCAATCACATCATATTAATAAGACATAACAACCTAAAAAATTTGAAAATTATATCATGCATATCATAGATCATGAAATCGTGTCCTGAGATAAATCATATAAGTTCATAATTAAATCAGAGGACATATTTTATGAGAGAATAACATATTAAATGATATTTTATAATACAAGTAATCATTGAAAATAATTTCTATTTAAGTCAAGTGTCAATTCCAAGACCATCACTGTTGAAAAATTCCTTCATTGAACTAGGTATACTCCCCATACCATCACTGTATTATTGAACCATGTTCACAAGTTATTCAAGTACTATCTATATCTTGAGATATAAATCATAACCAAATATTTAGAGAGATATATTTTTCTCACCCTTCACATAATGAAACCATACATATGTGTTCCACAAGTACATAATTCATTCATCATCTCTGAACCCATAAAAAATAAATGGATTAATAAGTAAATTTCCATCATAGAATATCCCATAAAAACGAAATGGGTTTCATAAATATCATCCAAAAATAAAAATAAAATAGTCATATAAATAATAGGTATGGTGTCCAAAAAAACGATCCCCATAAAATCATATGTAGAAACAAATAATTTGATTGTAAATGGAAAATAAATTTTGAGATATTACTTGTAAATAATCCTTATTGAAAATATAATGTCTTATTTGAATTTTTTCATCAAAATTCCTCACAATTGTAAAAGAAAACACTTTCCTTAAATGTTACCTGGTATTATTTTATAGGATTCACATAGACATTATGAAATCATAGAACCTGGAAAATATTTCTATTCCATATATGATAAAAATATTTCCTTTTGTACTTTTTTAGAAAAACACACAATTTTCCTCGTTCGAAAATAGTAAAAATATTTCATTCAAACAGTTTAGTAAAACATTATACACTGTTAAAAATTAATATAATTAATTATATATAAATTGTAAAAATATTTTTGATAAAATATTAAGAAACATGGAAATGGATGATAAATATTCCCCTACAAATACTTTCATATAAGAAACAATGAATAATAATGAGATTTTGAAATTATACTTTACCATAGGTCTGATTTACATTTTATGTATCTAAACCTAATCTTATTCTGTGAACATCATTTAGATATCATTTTAGGGAAAATAGGGTTGTCCTTTGGAGAGAACCAACACCTCTTGAATGTGGATACAAATCTTTAGAAGAGAAAATATATGGGTATGGTCAAAATTTACTCCCCAGTGTGATGTGATGATGTGGGGGAGGTGGTCTCCTTTTATAATAGAAGGGATAGGATGTTTTTCAATTTATAAAATGATATAATAATAATAAATTAATTTCCAATACAAATTCCACAAAAGGGATATATATTAAAATATAATATATGATTTGTTATTAATACCATAAAAATAATTTTCTTACAACTTTGGAGTCATTTTAAACCTTATCCTTTTGGTTTACCTATTGGTTAGTCATTTTTTGAGATTAATCTTGCTAACCATTATTTAAATTAGAAAGGGATAATATTGCTACTGTAAATGTAAAAATGATTCATAAATGGATATATATAAGGATATTTTTAACAAAATTCAATTCAAAGGGTTCTATATATGAGTTTTTTTAATTTTATGTAATTAAATAATATATTATTTTCATAACTCATCATTATTGTCAATTTTGAAACTATTACCCTAATTTGACATCAAATAAGAAAAAATTAATGTTAAATTAGAATATAATTATTTCCATTCTTTTTAATATTTCATATATATCTGTTATTTTCTTTTAATACATTAAATATTTCATATTATATTTACTATATTATTGTCTAATAGTTTATTTAATTTTTCTATAAATAAAATTAATATTATATTAAATATTTTCAATGATTTTATGGTAATTGTATAGATAATAATAAAAAAAATTATTTAATAATAATTCATTAAGATTAAAATAAACAATTATGGTCATTCACATACTGATATTATCCCTTTGCGTAAACATTAAAGATATTAAAAAGGAAAAGAGTGACATTTTGTAACTATAATTGATTTAAATAATATATAAGACATTTTCATGGAAATTATTATGTCAAATAACTCAAATTAGAGCCAATGGTTATAATTATATAATATAATTAATAAAATAATGTTTTTGGAAAAGTTTACACCGTGGATATACCCTTATCTTTTGGTTTTGACCCTTATTTATTCACTTTAACTCTTTCTGTGTCAACATGATTTTTTACTCTTTTAGAATTAATATAGTTACTAAAATTTAAAAAAAACCATAAATGGATCATTTATTACATTTGTAACATTATATAATAAATTAGAAGAATTTATGATTCTTAATAATTTAAAATCAATCAATAAAATGTTATCTATTTAAAAATATTTTTACATTAGAAATAAATATTTTATTATTCCCATTGAACAACAAGGTCTTATAAAAAATATGTGTGTGACATGAATTAAGTAAACTTATATTTATATTAATATTTTTAATAACATTTATTTGAAATTTACATCAATATAATAATTATAGAATCAGCATTGTGTGAGAATTTAAGATAATTATTTACTCACTTAAAATTATAAATAATTTTCCATGATGTAGATAAATATTTTATATTTGCAAATAATATTTATTTTTTAATATATATTATTATTATTGATATATTAAAAATATAATACCTGAAAAAATTTAGAGTGTGACATCTTTTTTCCTTTCGATGATTTTAATAATTTCTAAGTCTTTTTCATGGTCGTGTTCCCATTATATAATTATATTTAGATCCATTGGTGTTATGGGTCAAACTAATTTTTTCCTACAAAATATGGTTATATTCTAGGGTCATTTGATAATCCATGACACATTCTTTTTGAACCAAAATTACCAAATTTAACCATTACCATGGTAACAAAATTACCAATTTTACTATTCATTCTGGCCAAATATAAAACTGACCTATTTTGTAAATATTTAACTTGTTATTATAATTATATAATCCATTTTTTCAAATTCAATTCCTAGATTATTCAAAAATTATATAATAATTAATCCTGTATATTGGATGAAATAACGATTTGCTAAAGTAAAAATGATCAAATGTTTTAAATACATTCATATCCAATCTAAATGTGAAATTGATTAAAATTTCATAAATTGAATTAAATTATTTAAAATTGATATAACTATAATTTAAATCCAATAAAAAATATAATTTAATACTATAAATTATTTGGATGAAAAGGCAGTTTTCAATTAAAATTCATCATCATCTACTATTCATCAAAACCTAAAACATATATGAAAAATTCCAAAAATTCAGTGGAAAAATATTGAAATTAAAAATTCCTTTAATAATTTTATTATTTCAAATTTTATTATTAAAAGTGTCAAATACCATATTAAAAACATGTATCCCATCAAAACATGAAAAAACATTTTATACAAAAAAACAGTTTTTAGGGTCAAACTTGATTTATTTTTATATTTTGTATAGATAAAAAATGTTATTAATATTGAATATTATATATATATATCATTAAAATAATCCAAAAATAGTATTTTTTTATTAAAATTGTATAAATTAAACTTCTTTTAATTAAATAATTTTTCATAAGACGATTTCTTATTAATTTTAAAAGGGTTTTACTTGATTATAGCATACTTTCATAATTCAGTTAATCCTATTCATACCATCTTTTATAAAAAAGTATATAATTATCTTAATTCAATAAATAAAATTATTTTTTGTAGAAACTCAATGTTTGTTGTAACTCATGTTATGCTGGTGTTGGGTGTAGTCTGGGATTAACAAGGTGTGACCAGTAATGCAAGATATTAATGAAATTAGGTTATTTAAAAAAATATTTTATAAAAATCTATTATTGTTAAATTTTACCCCCCTAAAAATCAATTTCCATTCAAAATTAATCAATCCCTTTAATATTTTAATATATAAAATTTAATTTCCAGGAAATCCACATGGTAAAAAGGTTACAAAAAAAATCCTTCGATTATAAAGAATTTTTTAAACATTAATTTTATCCAAATTAAATCATACCTAGGTTTATATATTAGAAAACTTATGTGGAATGTGAAATCATTAACATGGGAGAGAAATATAATTATCATGTTCTGATGGATATTTATGAGAATATGGTCAAGAAAATGTTAACAATCAGAAATCCATAAATCTTTGATGATCTTTGGGTCCATTTCATTTATCAGAAAAGAAGGTACTAGGATAACATTTTTGGTTTCAAGATCCATTCCCTAGAGTTAATGAATTTTCTTGAATATTAATACTTACTATATTTCATTAAATATCATTTAAACAATATAATCATTTCATCATTCCTTGATCTATTTCCACTTAGTCTCTTATTCCATGAAATAAAGATGTTTTTTTATTACCGATGTATAAGTAGATGATGAGATCTTTAAACAGAATGATAGTTCATTCCATCTGCATATAGATTACATCGTATCAAAAAAGGATAATGTATCTTGTACAATATTAATATATATTTATATGGATATATAATTCATTAATATTTAATTCCTCATCCAAATTTGAAATTTAACAATTTAATAAATGTTTTCCTTTATAATCCTTCCGAACTATTAAAATCCAAAACATTCAAAATAACATCATTAAAATTTTAAAATCAACACTTCATTAAAACACCAAAAAACATGACATTTATCTTAATTTTCACAAGCCAAACATGAAAATACTATTATCAATTATTCCCTTAAAACATTGCAATATAGTAAATTACCAAAAAAAACCTTCGGGAAAACTTGCATGATTTAATAATTTATCTCATTTTTTACAACATAAATCTAAAAAATCTATAAACTCAATACAAGATATCTTAAACCAAATTTCCATCATATAAGTCCAATGTTCATTAATCCTATCCAATTTATTTTGTTCCATTAAAACATCACCTTATTTTATTACCAAATAAAAATCACATATTAAGGGTTATCCTTCCATTTATTTTTTGTTCTATAAAAAAACCCTACCATATCAATCTCATTTCAATGTTACTACCGAGAAAGCTTATTTAGAGGAAGTCCTATGACCATTTATTGAAAATAAAATAAAAGTACAACAGGCAGGCACAATGTAACGCCCCAACCCCAGTTACCAAAAGTCGGTGCGTTATTGCGTAACATTGGCATGATCACAAAAGATCATGTCTCAAAAGACCGATTAGTTTAATAGCAATGGAAACACTAGATACATTCATAAAAGTTACATTACATCATAAAGTGAAAAACTAAAATAACATGGTCTCCATAGTCAACACTCATATCCCCTTCTTACTATCCCAACAGTTCATTCATAAAATTCTTCTTCACATCCTGGAAAATATTAAAACATTGAAAGGGGTGAGCTCAGATTCTCAGTTAGGATAACAATATAGCAAATGATTTCATAATTAAACAATAACATTTAAGGCAATGTATAACTAAAAGAAAAGCCTTTTAAACCTGAACTTCAACATAATATGGCAAAAATAAAATGAAATAATTCCATTTACTTATTCACAAGGATATTCTACTAGTCGAATAATCAAATGAAATATCAATAACCACTTTCATAATGACGGAATTCATAATTCCAGACTATCATAACCACATAGGCAAGGCCTCCTGCCAAGACTAAAAATAATATTTTTTTCAAGGCCTCGTTCCAAGACTCTAGTTTGTCTCATGAGACCTACCGATGCATCGAGGAGCTATAACGGGCTCCACCCATCACTTATTATGTCCAATGCATTCCTCATATGAACAGGTTTCAACATATCATAAACCATAACATAATCTTATCACATAAAACATGCATAAAAGAAACATAACATTTCCACATTTCAATCACAAGATATCAATACAACATATTGATATATATAAAAACACTTTCAAAATCATTTTCAATACCAAAATAAAATAAAATTAAAACTTTTAATTTATTTTTCATTTAAAAAAAGTTATTGCTTGTAGAGAAAACCGAAACCCAAATAATGGTCACGGCAGTGGAGAAGTCATTGTCTCCACATATGTATGACAAAATACATTCCCTTTTGTTGTTTAGTAAAATGATTTTTATAAAAATATTTTTTTGAATAAACGTAAAAATCAAAGGTGTTTATACACCATACAAAAGAATGTTTTGTATAAAATAAAATATGCCTCAATGAAAGGATATTGAGACAAAGTTTCATACAAAGAAAATTTTTTTAATAATATTGATCTATTATGTGTATTCACTATAAGTACACATAAATAATGTACAAATACAAGATAGGACATAATAATATCATGATGTAACTTGAAATTTGGAGATTAACCCAACGAATGGAAATTGGGTTAAGAAGTTTCCTTACCTCGTGTCCGACATGACTCTATCGTTCATTAAACTCCTGAATAATAAAATAGAGTTAATTTATTCTTGCATAAAAAAAATTTCAAGTTCATTATTCATTTTATATTACATATTACCATGTTATGAACATTATGTATTTTTTCAGGTTAATAACGGTCGTTCTGTCGATCTTTGGTACTTGAGTTAATAATAAACTTCTTATAATTACAAGTTGTTAATGCGGTAAAATATCCATTATATCCAGAATTATATTAATTATGTATATATCATATATATCATATATTGCCATTATATACATTAATTTATAATATTACATAACATTTACAGGTAAGAAATGAAATGCACCTTTCATGGAGATAGTAAGTCGTACGTACGCATGAACACTACATTCATTTATATTTCATATTTAATGGAATAAAATCATAATGATATAAAGGTATTTTATAATTATAGTATAATATCATATATAATATCATTTATTCCATCCTTTATACATCCCACATATGGAATTAACGATTCAAATCACTTTGAGGGGGCGGTAGTCCGCACTTCCTAAAATGAAATTATCGCGTTTACCCATAATGTAAGTCATAAAGGTATGAGATAAATGAGAAATAAATAAGCATAAGGAAAATATAATCATAATATATATCATATATAAATATAGTGGCGTCTTAATGGCCATCATGAGAGGTGATAAAAGAATATTGAACAATCATCATTTCTTGAGGCATAAATTCGCCAACCACAGAAACAGTATGTTATTTAACCAATAGACAAAGGTGTGTGTAAGTTTAAATCAAATAATTCTCATAAAAACATCATAGTATATTTAATATACTGGTTTTTTTACAAAATAAAGGAATAAGAAGAGTTTAAGGGGTTGGTGAAGCAAAATAAAACAAAATAACATAAAAGAAGACATTACGTTAAAATTGGGTAACTCTTTTTGATTTTAGCCAAAGGCTTCCTTGGAAAGAATTCTGCCCAAATTGAGGCTTCTATGAGTAATATAGTGAAGTTGAGAGAGTATTTTGGCAGAGGTTGGCTGAGCCAAATGGCTTTGAGGGTGTGAATAAGGTGGTAGAGGTGGGGGCCTTTTATAAGAGGAGAGGAGGGGCACTCTTGGGAAGTAATGAAATGATACATTATTATGAGGTACTATTCAGATATAAAAGGTCCCAAAATCTTATAGTTTTTAGGATAAGGTGATAAGGGTTAGCAATCTACCCATACAATAGGATTTTGACAAGTTTAAGTCTTAGATTTTACATTAACATTTCATTTGTTTAAATTGTTAATTAATGTGGTAATTTCTTCATCATCATGGTGTCATAAAAATTTTAATTTATATAATGTATAAAAATTATATAAAAAATATCATGATGTAGGAAATCTTTTTATATTTCCCATTAATATTTATAGTCGAAAAGTTAACTTATATAACCCCATGTAATAATTGTTTTAATAAAACAACACATGTTTCTAACAATTTTATTTTTACTTTAAATAAAAAGTTATTAATGTCATTTTCTTATCCAAGTGGCTCCATGGGGTCCCCAAGTTGACCCATGTATTTTCATGGTCGTCCATGACTCATACAATATGGTTAGGACAAGTGTAAAGGTAATTTCATGTTATTATAACATTATATTTACCTTAATTTTCACTAATTACCTTTAATCGCGATTAATAGAACTTAAAAGATATTATTCACAAAAAAATATTTTAATCCCATTGAACCACATTTTACTTCTTAATGAAAATTATGTATGTCGGATTTTTGAAATTAATATCACAGAGGTGGTAAAATATCATTTAAATGAAAAATTATTTTTTTAACTACAACTTAGTGGTTTCACTATTCATCAAAAATCGATGTTTTTCAGCACAACACCAAAAATTAAGCCTAATCTATATTTGATATTCCTAAATCAAAAATGATGTCTATTTTTCAAAATTCAAAACTTATAAGTTGAATTAATTAATTTAATAATTATTTCACGTTGTCAGAACAAAAATCGCATTTTTAAGAAAGAATATCAACCAAAAGATTGACAATTGTTTATGTCAAATTTCAAAGTGAAATTAAATCTAATGACCACCATTGGATAAAATGGTAAAAATATATTCTAATTACACTTTATAACCACTAAATTGTATAATTTAACACTATAAATTATTTTGATTAAAAAATGTTAAATTTAAGTATTTCTCACTATTCATCAAGAATTGGATGTTCTCATAAAAATACAAAAAATTCAACGTATGCTAATTTTGATATTCAGAATACAAAAATGAAGCCCATTTTGAAATATAAAATTTATATAATTTCAAAAAGTTGGTATTACTATTTATAACTGTTACTTTTATTGGTCGCGGTGTGTTAGAACTCGAGGTTTCATACAACAAACGCTGCTCTATTATTCAAAGAGGAGTGTATCATGGTAGCTTTGGGTGTTACACACAACAAGGGGAGAAAGAGAGTTACATATCATAAAAATCAGACCCATCACCACATCCCTGATAAACTACCCCCTCTACTGTAGCTGATTCCCATTCGGATCCTTCATAGTGTTTCAGAATCTTAGCATACTTCCTTATAAGATTGAGCTTCTCCAAAGAAAAGATCTCTTTAAAAGATTGTGCAATCCATCTAGCCTTCCCGCTAGAAGATCTGGTAGCTAGAGGCATTGGCAATTGAGAATAGTCATTCCACGGCCTTCGTCATGGTGGGCCAGTCTTCAATTTCTCATTCACAAGAACTTTTTTTTGCAACCCTGAAGCATATCACTATAGGAGGGATGAACCATACCACCATCATTTTACCTCTAACTATCAGAAAAATTCCCCCATTTACCATAAATGTGCACCACCCAATAATCTTCCCTCACTCCCTGATCCTGTTGATATTGACTATCAGCATCTGTCATATCAGGTTTGTGGTAATGATCCACCAAATCACAGCCACCATGCATGCCTTTCATCAAAATACAATCTCCACCTATATTATACAACAGTGAACCACTATCTTCATTTATTGCAGGTCCCTCTTCAGCATAAGAGGGCTTCCCAGTATCCAATTCTTGTTCACAGTTACCAATAGAAACGGCCCTTTACTCAACACCAGCACCTAATGATGCGAAAGGTTTCTCCACCTGAGTCCTTTTAGTAGCCCGTTCATGATCCAAAACCATGTCAGTAGTCACGAGGCCTGCAAAACGGTTACCAAGATCAGTCTTGGCTGCCTGCCTCCCGGAAATTTTATGTATCCCAGCTGGACTCCTCATCGAAGTACCCCTACCTTCTTCAATTTCCATCACAAGTGTCAAGCGTTTCCCAAACGGCTTCACAATCCCATTCTCCATGTGGTGAGTTTGTTCATCATGAACTGCATAATTTGATGCAGGTACATTCACAGGGTCCAGGAAGAGAGAGGCCACACCACCATATTTCCCATCTAGGCCTTCAGTCTTCACCACAACATCTTCTAAAGGTCCATCCCTCTCAACACTATTACCCACTTCCCATTGAGGTCTTTCCATTAGATAGGACATTGAAGTTCCGAAAATACTACTTGCATCCTTGATAACAGCAGGAGGGTCACCATTAAAATTCATGGAGCTATCCATCCCCATGTCCCGCTTCAACCTGGTGAAGATGTCACTGACCTTAGGCCCAGGAGGCTCCACACCTGGTCTCTGCAACACATTCCCCATTCTAGTAACCCCACTGTCTAATAAATTCACCACCTCATGCCAAGGTAGCATGGATTGATCTTCATGCAACCCCCCATCCAACTAGTCCAGCCCCTATATCTAAAAATTCCCCACAATAGTACCATCATGAAAAACCAGTCCATCCCTCACTCACCTGCGCACCCTCCTAGAAGGATTCTGGAATGGTAGAGTGAGGCCTGGAATCGTAACCAAATCACCGTATTCAGAATATCATGAAGCATATGAAAATTAAAATTCCACCGAAGAAGAAAGAAAGGCATACCTTCGCACTGTCGAGGAGCTTTCGACCACAAAGTGATGAGATCATCCATAGAGCCAAATAAGATCATGACATGCCTTCGATCAAGAAGACCAATCACTGCCTGGTCCTAATGATTCTAGGCTTCAAATACAAAACAATCAAAAGCGTTAAATGAGTGATGTTGCTGATCAAACCGAGCCACATGAGTCAACTTAAAAAGATCTATAGAAGAGTTGAATTCTAAAGGCTCTAAAGAAAGTTGATGTGTTCCACAAAACAAATTTAGAACTTTAGGGAAAATCAGGATGTGTGATAAAGAGGGAAGGAATTTGGGATTAGAAAAGGGGATGAAATAATAAGGGTGCATCCGAGATAATGATCGAGAAAGATCTCCCCCCTCCGTTGTTGAGGGGGGAGGAATGACCTCCATCACCAGAGATAGGTCATTTTCGCTTCAAGGTTACTAGTACAAATTAATCATATGCATTCTAATCCTCAAGGAAAAACAATTTTAAAACAATACATAGATATTTCATTTTCCTATTATAACATAAAAGTACATGTGACCATTATTGTTTAATTATATTACCTATACACCCAATCATTCCACCACTTCATTATCGTACTCCACATTTCAAATAGTGATCACATGATATTCCTATTTTACTATAGATCAAAGAGGTTTCTGATGTCGATCATCAATGTTAAGCCTTAGATTTGGGAATAGTCTTGCAGAACTCTCGTTTTCCTTGCACTTGATAAATTTATATTCATGGGGTTCATTTTGTGTAGCCTTCCCTCTGTTTACTAAATTAGAAAACTTATTCTCATTAAATAGGAAAAATTTTCATGTTTTCTTACCATCCAACAATTGAAAATTGTTTATATCCCCTTAAGATAATCTCCACCATTCATATTTACGAACTTTGAGAATAATTAAATGATCATATTTATTTCACCATGGTATTCATATTTTCCTTTAAACTCCATCTTTTGTTCCTTTTCATCACAACAAGACTTTTATGTAAAACCAAATTAGATTTCCATGTTAATATCACAATGAAAAATATCTCCATAGTTACTGAAGTCTGTTATGGATAACGTTGTTTGATGACTTGGTTTTATGCCACTGAAAACATTGATCAACATTACTTTTAGGTTGGATTATAATTCTAGAAAAAAACCTCACAAATCTGTAAAATTTTCTTTATTTGTACCAATGATTTCATCATCCTTTTTATAATGCTTAAGGAACTCCTTATACATATTCCAATTAAGAATACATAGAATGTACTTATTTAAAAATTTGTTCTTTAACTTATCCCATTCCATGGATTCAATTTCATCTTGATTGTTTTTATTCATAATTAGAGTTCACCATTAGTCTCCCTCAACCTTTAAATGATAAAACCCCTAAATTATTTTTTCAAGTTCTAAATATTGAAGGATAGAAAAAATATTTTCAACGGTACAAATCATTTTTTGGTAATTTTTGGATAACAATACCGACTAAAAGTAGTTTTAGATTTTTCATGAAACATGCAATAGAAAATGGTACATTTTCTACACATTTATACTTCCACCATGATTGATAAATTGTGTGATTATATCAATTTTATTTCTTATTCTGGTACCCATAAGATTTGGTTTATCAGGAAGACAATTACTGCATTTTCCATCACATTCCACAATATCATGGTTCTCTTAGGGTTTATCCATTGGGTAAATCCATATGTATGGTTCCAGTTATTCAAATAATTGTAGGAAAACAACACAATAAAGGTAATGTATGTTAAGTCTATAATATATTATGTTTAATCTTAGGTTAAACTTGATCAATACCAAAATTATATGATAGTAACCTACACATTGACTTATCCTTTGGGATATAACCAAGGTTTTCTAATCATAGTTTCAAATAGGGTGACTAAATCATTTCCATGATACCAATTATAAAGTCAAATGATTATCATACAAATATATTTCTTCATTTTTTCAGAATAGAAAAACACAAAACCAAAAATTGTATTAGTTTTTTTACTTTGGAAACATTGAACACAAACATCTAGTCTCGCAAATTTTCTTCAATTTTTTCCTAAATTTTTTTCCTATTTATAAAACATTCGTGAAACCATTATCAATAACCTGGGAAAAATAAACATATAAAAAGGTTATCTCAGATTCTCAGTAAGGTAAAATAAGGGAGATATCAATCATATCATAATCAAATGACATAAGAACAGAAACTAAACATATGATAATTATATCCTATTTATGAATGACCTTGATATCATGTCATTGGATAAAACATAGAAGGTCATAAATAATAAAAGTGCCTATTATAAGAGATAATAGCATAAGACATGAAATTTTTGCATACACATATGAATATAAAATCATTTCTATAATACTCAAGGCGCATTTCCAAGAACATAATGGTGGAAAAAAACTTTTATTGAACTGGGATTACTCCCCATTATAGTTGTGTATTACTGATCCAAGTTCACTCAATGTTCTAGTCATGTCTATCAAATAATATATAGATCTTTACATAATTAATTGGAGAGAGATTTTGGTCCCACAAATCTCATAATTCAAACAATATATATTTGATCCTCAATAATTTAATTAATTCTTCATATAAAAAAAACTGCTTCATATACATCATTCCATCATAAAATAATCCCTATTAATGAAATGGGGTTAATAAATTTCATTACATCATCAATATGAACCAATCATAGAAATAATAATGATAATACCCTTGAATAATATTCCAAATAAAGCATAACTAACATTAAATAATTTTATCATAAATAGGGAATAATTTTGAGAGATTCTTTTGAAAATAATACTTAAAAACCATATCCTTTCTTCTTTGATAATGTTAACTTTCATTAAAATTTTAGGCAATTTTAAATGAAATACATTTTTTTGAAAATAACCTTGTTAGACTATAAGGGAAGCATCAAGACATTAAGGTGTCCGGAAAGTGAAAAAAATATGTTCATTTTTTAGAAGATAAAAAACATTTTTGTACAATTTTTTCCAAAAAAAAATATCCTCATTTTACTATAACATAGATTTTTCATCCAAACTGTTTAGTAAAAATTCACCCTTGTGTAAGAATGTCTTTAAAAATTGTATAAAATACTATAAAAATGTTATAATACATTTTTAATAAACATTGAAATTGGAGATAAAAATTTCCTTATAGACATTTACATATAAATATTCCATATACTAATGAGATTATGAAATTGTCCCATACCTTAGGTTTAATTTCAATTCTATGTAACTAAAAACCCTCTACTTCAGTGAAAATTCGTTGGATCTATTCCTGGGGACACTAGTGTTGGCCTTTAGAGAATACTACAACATCTAGAATGTGTCTATTGAATATTTAAAGATATATTGGAAGGGAATGGTCAATATTGAAGGCTCAACGTTATGTAGAGATATGAGGGAGGAGGTTTCCTTTTATAACTGAAATGAGGGGCACTTTTGGTATTTCTTAAAAAAGTCAATTATTATAATTTCATTTTCTTTCAAAATACAACCATATAGAAATTCTTTTGAATCTATGATATGATATGGTATAAATTACATAATCCAATGTAATTTAGACAAGTTTTGGTGTAATTTTAAACCTTATTATTTTGATTTACCCCTTAGTTAGTTATTTTTTACCTTAATTGTGGAAACCATTATTTTAATCATAAAGGGATAATTATTTTACTATAAATGGAAGAGTGAATTTTCAGTGGTACTTTAATTATATTTTTAACTATATTTCATTCCCAGGGTCAAATATATGATTTTTATGAAATTTATATAATTAAATAATATATTGCTTTGATAAATCAACCATAATGTCAAATTTGAAAGAATTATTTAAATTTGACATCAAATACATCAAAAAATATAAAATTAGAATATAATAATTTGAAAATGAATTATTATTTCATATTTATCTTCTAAATTCATTTGATATAATAAATATTTCAAATTGTATAAAAATTAATTTTTTAAAATGATTTATTTTTTTAATTAAATAAAGAGTGTATTTGGTATTTTTCAAGCATATATGGTAATTTTAATAGTTATAAATAATAAGAATAAATTTTTTTAATGAAAAGAATTTCATCAATTTCAAAATATAAATTCAGGTTCATTCATATCCTACTTTATCCCTATGTTTACACGTTAAATATATTAATTACAAAGAGAGTGACATTTGGTAACTATATTTGATATATATAATATATATAAGTTATTTTCTAAGAATAGTCTCTAGTAAAAAACTCAAATTTGAAACATACATGATAATGGTCCTATTTTATTAATAAAATAATATTTTTTAAAATTTTAGATCATTTCTATACCTTTCCCTTTTTTTAACCCTTGTTTTATCTCTTTAAATATTAGAGTGACAACACATGCTTTTAATTTAATATGTTTAATATAGTAACTATAAATTAAAAAAATCTCCATAAATGGATCAATGATGGTATGTTTATCATAATCACAATCAGCTGACAGAATATAATATTTTTATGATTTTTATATCATTTACTAAAATATTATTTGTTTAAAAAAATTATTAATAACAATTTTAATATTATTTAATACATTGTCTTTTAAAATTTCAAATATTCATCATTAATTGGAAAAAATATCAGGTCACTATCATATAAAATTATTTTATTAAATTCATGGGTGAAATTAATTATATCAAATTATTTGTATTGAAATATTCATAATATCATTAATTTGATATTTCAATTAATAAAATAATCTCTACATCAGCTTTTTTGAGAATTTTTGGTAATTATTTCGTAACAAAAAATTATAAATAAAATTCCATTATGTAGAAAAATCAATTATCCTTCCAAATACTTTTTATTTTCTAAGATAGATTTTCATTATATCTATGTTAAAAATATTATACATATAAATATTAAGGTTGTGACATTTTTTCACTTTATTTGATTTCATTAATTTCAATGTTATTTTCTAGGTAAATTATCCACTAAATAATTAAATTTCATACCAACTGTTTTATGGGTCGAAATAATTTCATTACATAATACTTACGAATTTCCTCGTGTCATTTTTTGTTCTTGTAACATTATTTTTTAACCTAAATAACCAAATTTTTCATTTATCTTGGTAACAAAATAAACACTGTTATTATTTATATTTTCCAAAAATTATAGGGACTTATTAAATATGTTTTTTACTTCTTAGTCCAAATATGGAATCCATTTCTCCTAATTCAATTCATACAATTTTCATAAATTATTTAATAATTTATCCCATTAATGTGATAAAATAATTGGTATTTGAAGTAACATTACTCAAATATTTAGAAAGTTTTTTCTCCATTATCAATGTGAAATTGATTAAAATGAAATAAATTTTATTATATAATATAAAAAATATCAAATTATAAATTTAAACTAATACAAATTATGATTACCAAATAAAAATTATTTATACAAAAATGTTGCTTTTAATTAAAATTGAATATTTTTCACAATTCATCGAAACACGAACCTTATAAAAATGATTACAAAAATTCAACCAAAGTAAAATTTTATATTACTAATTCAAATAGAAAGAATAATTTTTTCAAATACAATTTTAAAAAGAGTCAAAAACTATATTTAAAACAAGTGTTCTTTCAAATTTTCATAAAACGCCTATTAGAAAAATCTAGTTTATAGGCATAAAATTGGATTTATTTGTTATGATATGTTTAAAAGACATATGATGAATTTTTGACGTTATATATATAATTTAATATAATATATAAAGGGTGATTCATTTATTATATTGTTATAAGACACCCCAGTGCGTATTTATATATTCATTTAGAAATAATATTTCATTTTACTTACAAAAGGTTATTATATGTGTAAACCAAACATTCATAATTTAGTTAATAATGATTATAACCCCAATTATAATGACTATGTTATAATTTTATTTTTTTTCAAAATTAAAATGATGTATCATTGATTCTCATTGTTACGTGTCACACAAGCTAATTATGTATTTTGTGTAGTGAAACCTAATCATGGTGTAGTGTACAATGAAAGTTGTTAATGAAATTATCTTACAAAATTTATATATCTTAAAAGTATTAGGATGCTAAACTAACAATGGTTTTTAAAATACATAACTCAATTCCCAGTCACCAATGACCTTAGATCCACTAGAAATAATATTTGTTGGAGATAAATTCATCATGGAATTCTAGACGAGTCTTATTATTTGAGAGAGATTCATTTATAAGAAATACAATGTAAAAAAGTATCATAAATTTATATTAAAATGAATATTTCTGTCATCAATTAATATTCACAATGTTTGTTCACATAGTTTGTAAAATGGTTCACCAGCCATTGGATGAATTTTGTCTCACCAGGGATCATACATACTTTGGGTGCATAGTTTCTAAAATTGATTACAAACCCTGTTTTCCTCCACAATTGGGTGTCACATAGTTAATCGAGGGAGCTCCATGTTTTGGTAAATATTACACCGTAATTGTGCACTGATCCTTTATATTTTACCACATAGTAAATAGTTTTATTTAGGACAAATTTTTTTGAATAGACCATTCTCAAATCATGCACCCCGATGAAGTCTTAAAAACTATATTAACCCCACCAAAAAATCACCATAAAATATAATAAATTAATAGTTCAAATACAAGAGTAATGACAAAAATTGACATGAAGTATAAGAAAAAAATCCAATATCGTTACAATATAAATTTTATCATGTCATGAAATAACCCCTTTAGACCCTCAATTTATCGAAAAAAACTCATATCAATTTAGAATATCATCCTTAAATATTTAAGAATATAAAAGCATATTTTAAAACCTTATTTAAGAAAACATAAGGAAAATAATTTCATGAAATTTTTATACATTAATATATTTAAATAAATAAAAATCATTAATGATAACTTAAATATAATAAATCTTGATCATTATATTTCATTAAATTAATCAATCACAATAACTATATAACTAAATGATCAAGGAATCAAATCAAAAAAACATCAACAATTTCTAATTAATTAATTACCAATTTGGATACAAATAATAAATATACATGGAATAATGAATGTTCATTATGTACATCTAAAAAATTGATATATTAAATGTCATGAAAATTAACATCATTCTTATAAAAATTAAAAGGGCCCCTCTCCATATAAAATAAAATAAAATCAAACCCAATAATGGTTTCATGAGTACAAAAAAATCTCATAATCCCTTATTAAAATGATCCTCCAATATAAATAGGGTTATCAGGGTTTTTGTTTATTTTGTGTGTTTTCAATTATATTTCATCATAAATTATTGTATTTTAAGAGGTATCCTAGTCAATATATATCTAAGGTGTGGGTTTTTTAAATTTTTCATTGATTATAACATATTTTTCTAATGGTTGGGCCCCTTTTCAAAAAATCAACTATTTTAAAACATTGTTTTTTTGTAAATCACCCAAATTCTTGGATGGACACCGTATTTTGTTTTTACTGGGTCCATGGACTACACATTCCAATTGTTCGATATCATAACAGTGGTCAAGATACTTTCTTAATCCATAATTATTCACTTTAGACTAAAAATTTCTACATTATTTTCATTAATAAATTTGACACTATTCTCTATGTCATTACTCACATTAATGATCATTATTTCCTTCTATTTAATTTTGAGTTTTAACTCAACCTCTTCCATATGTCTTATAAATTCCATTATTTTATCCACTCTAGCTATAAATATACCATTTTTTTATTCATCCTATGGAAACATTTATTGATCATAATCATAATCAACATCCTTAAATTTTTTATTTTCATACCACTAAAGGTCTATTTATTTGAGTTCATCTTTCAACTCAATAATGAGTTCCACTCCACCATTAAATGCAACATCTTTAGTGTCACCCTCATCAATTTTGGGTTTGATAATGAAATCCAAATGAATTTATTCACTGGGTTATTTTCAGTTCTCAATATCCGCTAATTTTCCTTCTCTAAGTATATTTATTCTTTTGAAATAATGTTATTTCATTAGAAGAGTTACAATTGAAAAATACTCTAGGATTATTTTTAAAATATCATCATGTGGGAATCACCTTCTTTATCATCTTAGAACTATTTGTTTAATTTATCAAGGAGGTTCCAAATTTTAAAATGTATTAAACAAGAAACATGAAGTTTCCCGTGGATTATTCTTTTCCCAAATTTAAGATTTTATAAAAGGAAGGTCATGGACATTCCAATTTCCCCCATTTTAGACAATCTTTGAATAATTTTTTTCTTATGTGAAAAATCATGAGAATTATCCTATACCAATGCATCAATATCATTGGTCTTTATTTCATATAAGAAAAGATTTTTATTCAAGATATAAAATGTTATATCTTATGGATCCTTATTATCTAGTAATTTAACATTGGTAATGAAAAAATTTATCATTATACGTAGTTTTATCTTATATATTTTGATATCATCAAATGTTAATTTATGTATTCACATGTCCTCCACAGACATATTCTCCATATGGAAGTACTGTTTAATGGTTTCATTCAGGTGTATCCTAAAGTACACATACTTGATGAGTTGTTATTATAACATATCATCACATACATTCAAATTCCATTAATATATGTTTAGAAACATCTCCCACAAGAGGTTTGACGACTTATATGATGTTATTTTAGTGTAAATTGGGTTTTGAAAATCATTCACTAGCATATTTATTCCATTTGAGTTATAATAAAAAACATTTTGATAAATTTTTTATTAATAATAATACTCAATGATGACTATAATTCAATGCATGATAGCGTTAAAGAAAATCATGGGAAAAATATTTAGTACTGTGAAAACCATTTCATATAGGGATGAAATTATTTTTCAATCAAATATTTGAATCTCATTATGACTAACATCCAAATCATTGGATTCCTTGTGATATTTCCACTTAAATTAAAACCATTGGATCATACAATTCTCGTGAGTCTGAAACAAGGATAATAGAATGAGGGATGGAGTAAATTAGGTTATGATGATATTTAAATTCCCCTTCCATGTTTATTCTTTTAAATTATTAAGCACTCTTTTTGCCATTATAATTAATATGAAATGATAAATAATGAATGAGTGACCTAATAATTTTTATATGGCTCTGCTATATTGGGATATGAACAAGGATAATAAAATGAAATTTTTTTTATATAATAATTCAATATGATGAAAAATTGAATATAAAATATGGATTAGAACGACTAACATTCAACATTTAAAACATTTACAAAAATAAATTGACAACAAACTACTCTACATACATGAATGAATGAACTACTCAACATAAAAATCAATTTTTACATATAGATACAACATATTAACATTAAAAAACAAATATATATATAAAAATAATATCCTTTTTTCATAATAATCTTCAATATTAGAAACCACTAGGGAGATCTGGTCTTGTAAAGCTCTAGTATTCTTTGAAATTAAAATTAGAATTTATTAATATGTTGTGTAGACTCTATAGTTATGGTGTTTTACTTTCATACTTCTCTTATTGGTAATCCCAATCTTCTTATTATAGATCAAATAATTTAACAATTATTTGTGTTTGATTATCTACCTAATCATCTAGAAAAACACATATACATGAAAAATTAATATTTAGTAAAACAGACAAACAATTTCAATTTGATAGTGTCCCTAGAATCATTTTATATTCCCTTGATTATAAATGGGAAAAAATTTATTCCAAATAATATCATGATGAATAATATATCACTATCTTATGATAACCCCCATGATTTGAACTCATCAAAAGTAAATTATTATCTGGGCAATTTAATCACTTAATCCTTACATGTTTAATTTTTATAACCCAGTACCTATGAGTTTGATATTCTTGTCATTCAAGGAAATGTGTTGGATCATAAAAATGAGAAAAAAATTATTCTTATTGATTCATAGATAAATTTTCCTAACTCAAAATATATATAATGAATCTACATACATTTCTAGAAACACATATTTATTAACGAGTTATTTTACATATCAGAAAAATAAGTTTTACATGTCAACATTTTATTAAAAATTAAATTTTTATTTTAAAAAGATGTATCAAATACATTATATAGAAATCATTAGCACATATTATATATCAGTATATGCATTTAAAATATCCTCATGATTAAATCATTATTGATAATACAAAACACATTGTTGAATATTTTTTTATATTGGGAACTTTATACCATTTTCATTTTCCTATGGATAGTAAGATACAAGTCGATTTTAATTTTATATTTTATTTTTCTATTTTACTTTACAATTATCCATGTTAATATTAAATATTCATGTAAACTATCTAGAATCAAAAAAAAATTTGTATCTTTTGTGTATGAAATTCCCAATGAATCCATGGGTATATTCAAATGATTTGCGTATATGTTTTTAAATAAACTTCCTTAAAATGCTTCCAAGGATTTATTTTTTAACGACTCAACTAAAACACGTGGTGTAAGACTGATACAAATGACATTTTGAAACAATGATAACTCTTCATGATCCACTAACACCTTCTCTTTCTTCCTCCTCCACTACCCCTAAAATGTAAAAATTGTATAACCATTATGAATAAGGGAGTTATAAGACCCGATTTTAATTTATATATAGAAAATAAAATCTACTTTTAGTCATGGGTGTATTTAATTTGTGAGACAAAAAATCTGAGTAAGATCCCACCATATACTCTATACGAAACAATTATAAAAATAACTATTTCATTCAAGTTTATACAATAGCTGAAAAACTCAGGATTGAAATTTAAATTAAAGATACTAAATTTATATGTCATATTTAAAACATTATTTAGTGATGATATCATACCTAAGATATATAATGAGAATAAAATTGTTAAAATTTAAACATTTAAATACAATAATCTGTAATGATTTATGGATTATACATTATGAAACCATGGTTTTTAAAATGTGTGGATCTTTACATATACTTATGTAGCTTCATATAGGGCCATGTAAGTATAATCACCTTATTACCATTCAAGATTTTTATAGTTGGAATAATAAAAAAGAATCATTATTCATGGATAATCATGAAGCATAATGGACTCATGTTGGGATATCTTATATAACATTCATTAGATTGGTGAATCCCATAACCATGAAAGGTCTATGTCATAGCTCCCATCAATGTATAGAAGTTTTCCCATGGTGAATTTAATAAGTTTCTAATTTTTATTGATTCAAATATAGTCCATGAAATAATAACTTCATCATAATATACCATTATCCATTATATAAAATTGTTGCATAAATAAATTAGGTCATATTATCTTCATAGGAATAAGCATAATTCAATATAAAAAATTGTTTAGATAATACATATACCTTTTTAGCCATGTGTTGAACCCCCAAAATCACACCTATAAATTACAATAAATCAAGGATGAACATTTTGTTAAAATCCCAACATTTATTTCATGGGATGTCTAACGATCCATTTAAACTAGAACATTTTTTTAGTATTCAAACTCAAACATAATGTGCACTTTTTAATTAACTCACATACCAGAACGTTTATGAAATAAAAATAATAATTATAATTCATTATGGACATCATGTATTTTATAGAATATTTCTATGACATAAAAAATCATTTAAAACGTCAAGAAAACAACATTTTATCGAACAAAGTCAGACACAAAGACTGTCATTTTTATGATTCTTTAATAAATATCAATTAGTAATATAATAACATTAAATCTTATTAAAACCTAAATTAATATATATATATATATATGTACTTATAAATATTAACATTGAAAGATGATAATCTATCAAACCATTGATATCGAAAATTCTTACTGGTTATCTATTGGATGAGCACCCAACCACTAACAAGGTGAGGCTAACACCTAGATGGACACTGATGCATATGATACAAAAGGCTCTACGATTTTTACTTATTTCACATTTACCTAAAAAAATCATGTAGACCTATGCACCCGTGGTTTGAAAAATTATTACATAGCGACTAAATAGTGTGGAAGAAGATGTAGAGTATGTCGAAGAAGTGGTAAATATAAAACTTCGATTCCCAAAGAGATCAGTGTACAATGTAATGGTAGATGAAGGTGGAGACACAATGGAGGCTCACTACCATGATGCATTATTAATTAATGAGATAAGAGAGAGGGATTTCCATTTAATGTATAATTAGAATTTTGTAATATTGCAATAAAATTACAACACATATGTAAAATTCTAGATTTCTCTTTTATTAAATGACATCTATTATTACTAATCATTATAATTACATAACGTATAACATTAAAATTAATATTTCAGGCTCAAATAAAATTAAAATATCTTTTTACATCATAATATTAATTTTAAAAATTATTCAATAAATTTATGAAATTGAGTATTTTAAGAGAAGGAATATCCTAACTGTTTATGAAATTATTAATTGAATAAATTAAAATATTTAATTCCAAAAGAAATCAATGAATAATATAATAGAATATTAAAAAATATTTTGAGATGTACGAACATAATATTTGATCATTTGGGTTTGCCACCTGGGTTGCATAGTTTGTGTGGATTTTTTTTGATTTATATAACAATAGTGATTCACTTAGTTTCTCCACAAATTTAACCATACATGGTTTTCTAAAACATTTTACCCAACCATTCAATGATTAAACATTCATTAAATTTCTTTTATAAATTTCTTTAATACATGTACCTTATCTAATAATTATTATTATAATAATTGTATTCCCAAAATATAATTACGATCATGTAACAAAAAATGTGGCATGGCCTAATGATTATGAGTAAAAATAATTTTGTAACCCACTACAATATAAAACCCAATAAATATTAAGACATAAACACATTTGTTCATTTCATTACATAGCCACTATGAAAAATTGGCACTTCCCTTAAAAAAGTCATAGATCCACTATTCTTACATCTATTCATATTTTCTAGTATATTTCATTATTATAAGTTCAAATTTTAACATCGGGACTAAAAAAATATTTCACACATAATCATAAACAGATATAAACATAAATTTCAATAATAAATTACTTATCAAATAACTCATACATACATTATAAACATTAATCAAAACTAATTTCTATAAAATTAGAAAGTATGATGTTTTTTACTTCTAAAAATTTATTTAAAAATATTTATTATGATATAATTCAGTTATTAATCTAGATAAAATTAAAATAATTAAAATTTTATTATCATAGAATAATATTTATATTCTATGTTTATATTTTACATCCACAAATTTAAAATTCTAATAATAGTCCACCAGCATGATAATTCAACTATTTATTATTAATAATGTGTAATAATTATACCCTCAATTATTTATTTATATTTTTATGTTCAAGGATAATTGGATAGTTCAATAGGTTGGGTTATGGATTGACCCAATTAATATCGACCTCATAGATGTGTTTGATGTATCAGTTTGGACAGAAAAAACATTCCTTGGGAGCTGGAGAGGGCTCATGGGTGTTTAAATTTTATAATATATTATTATGAGAATATCAAAATTGAATATACTTCTATTTAAGGGATTTTATTTGTTTTGAAGGGTCAAAAATGAGTTTTGTATTTTGGGTGATTTTTGGACTTATAGTGGATATAATATAATTTTGAAATTCAAATTCAGTAAGAAAATAATAGAAGTAATATTCCTTGTAAGATATTTCTAGTAATTTTATAATTATAAAATAATTATTAATAGTATACCATTTCTATTTATATTTTTAATCCTGGCATAAAAATTCAGATTATTCTATTTGAAGTAATGAATTTATTTTATGATGTTTATGGTATGATATTTCTTGTATAATGTTTTTCATTAAACAATTTCACTAAAATCTCCATTACTAATATGATATTTATTTTATTATATTAATTTTATAATATTTCTAGTAAAAAAAATTCGATATTCCCTAATTCAAGAAAAATATTTCTACTATGATATTCATAGTATGTCTTTAATGGAATAAAATAAAAGTTTATAATCTAGTATGATATATAAGTTAAAAGTATGATATGTTTCCTTACTATTTTTTCAGATGGTGGAAATTTGTTTCAAGAACCTGAAAAATATTAAATAGATGAAAAAAACTCATTTGAAAATATATATTTGGTGTCCTCATGAATATCATAGAAACAAAATGATCCAAGAGTCCCTTTCTAGCATATCATCTTACCCAATGGGTATCTCATATGTTTCTTTTTTGTATGGTGTGTCGTCTGACATGGTAGGGAGATTCATGTAACAATAACACAAAATGTGACTAATGTTTACTTTTCTCAATACTTCTTAATCCTTCAGGTAAAGGCCGAAATTTCATGAATATTATAATATTTTGTAAGTCATACAATCAAAGATAAATTGGGAATATTTTGTAGGGAGTACTGTCCAACAAACTCTATGTATGTGGTACCAAGTTATATCTTATTTATAATTTTTTTAACAATTTTTTAAAAAGTATTTGTGTGTTATTTCATTGATGATATATAGCAAGATAATGTTCATGGGGTTTCTATTTTTCTAAAGAGATACTAAGTTGTAGTATCATGTTTTTAATTCTGGGTTTAGTATGGTAGTTATTGTTTGATTTTTTTTAGTTTTATATGAATTAGTGGTTATGTTAAGGATTGAGAAATTTTGAGATGCATTGTTTATGAGGTTTTCTAGTAGGGTCTTTATGGTGTTTACTATTTCCATAATGGTGAAAGTGTTTCATCGATTCTATGTCCTATTTTATTGGTTATTTTCACTAAATTTTGATATATAATGGTTTTCTGGGGTTGTGTGCACAATGAGAATGGACTAATATGTGGTTTAGTCCACTAATTTTGGGAGGTTGACTCTATAGATTAATCTGAATAAGGGGATATTATAAATAAATTGAATAGGTTCACACTATAGAATAAATAATAATTGGTTAAAAATTTCACTAGTTTAGAGTGTGTTCCTCACTATATAGAGGGATATAATTGGATGATCTTGAAATTAAAAATGAGGATTTTTTCTGGGGCATTGAGGTGGAACTGTGATATTCAATATAAATATAAGGGATTAATAGCTGAAGTGATATGGGATTTATTAGAAGGCTACAAAAACTCCAAGTATAAAAAACTATGGATGTATCAATTTACCTCTAGATATGTCCAATATGATAATGACTCACCATTCCATGATGAGCATGGGTGGAGTGTGTGTTTTATTTAGTCATTTATGACTATTATTTGTGTGCACTAGTATATGTATATATATGATACAGATACATCTTTTGCGATTACATTCTGAGTCCATACACAAACATAGGATGGTCTCTCTCAGATTTGTTCAAAATATATTGTTCTTGATATAGGGTTGGAAAAAGGTTTTATGTCTCAATTATATTAGTTCTTAGAGATTTAGATGGTGCATATGTTTGGGTGAATTATTTTTCTGAAGGTTCTGATGGTTACTTGGTGTTATATTGATTGTTGTTTTGGTTATTTTATACATTTACATTTGTGATCACTCCATTGGAGATATTATTCTCTCATGTACAACTACTATGAAATTTAGATATATATTTGAATTTTTATAGGAATTTTTTTTCTCTTTATTGATATTTTTAAATATCAACCACCGTATAAATGATTTTAAATCTTCAATTTGAATATATTTAATATTATCATTATTAGAGGTTATTTTATATACACTATCTCCCTATAAACTCTCAAATCTAGTCGATTTTACTTGGAATATGTGGAGTCATTCAAAAATTCGTATAGAACAACACTGGTCTAGGCCATAGTCAAGTGGACTATAAAAAGATTAACAATAATGTGGTATTAGAACATGGTTATTAAAAGATCATGAAAAAAAAGTTATAGTTCTAAATTAGTAATAGTAATTTTTTATTTATATTTGGTTTTATATGTTAGTTATTATGAGTCATTGTTTTTTAGGTGAGTGGTTTACCTAATTATAGGAAGTGTATTGGAACATATAATATATATCATATTATGTGTAAAAATACAACTAGAATGATATAATTTCTATCTTACCAGGGAAAATGGGAACTATGTTTATTTTTCATTTTTATAGTTGACTATTTTGATTTGAACTAATTTGTATTTAATTTTATTTATTTTTGTTTCAAATATTGAACCTATGTGGATTGTTGTCATACATAGGAATCCTATTTAGACTATGGGGATATTTTTATTTATGTTTTATGATTGTGATTTTTTAGTACCTCTAATAAAAAGAAGTGTTTAGTGATTTAATTTCCACCAACATGATAAATTGTAATTTTTTATAGACACATAGTGAAATTAAACATAGCTGTCCCCAAAAGGGGTAATAGTTCTAAAATGAAAAAGTTTCTTGGTTATGTAAAGTTTAAAATACAAATATCATGTTTTTTATATATATATTCATGGTTTAATTATAACAACCAAGGATAGTTATGATATTCAATGTGAATATAGTGTTTGTGGTTCAAGATAGTGGCATTGGGGGATAGGGGATGTAAGGTCTAATGATACATTACATGGGCTGGGTTGATATGTTTATGTGATAGTGGGTCCCATATCCTTCAAAAAAATCTAAATATATAATATCTATACTATTATATTTTTATTGGTTAAGATATTTTCATGGTGAATTTATTGATGTAATATTAACAATAAATGATTTGGGGGTTATGTATTGTATGGATGATCGTTTAGGGAGAGGTTGACTTGAAAAATACTGGTAAAGGATAATGGTCTTATAGGAACTTATATGAGTATGGTACAGATGATATGGAAATTTATGTACTTGGTTCCAGAACAAATATCATCTGTAGACTTAGGTTCATGGATTGCAATAAGATATATATTGTTTTTGGACTTCCTAAGCCTGTGGAGTTTTTCAAAGACAATGAAATGGGATGAGATCAAATGTCAAGGTCTATTATTCTATCCAGCTGTAGGTTAAAATATTTTTTTTGACCTCAATCAAATAAGAATAGATTTAGGAATTTATATAGGAGATAAACATGTAGGGGATAGAATACTAATCTAGATAGATGAATCAAAATAGAGTGTTCGTTGAGATATAAATAGTCATAATTTAGGATATGAGAAGACCCTATAGAGATTTATGATTTTAGGACTGATGATTCCAAAATTATTAAGTTCACTGGTTAAATTATTCCAGTTTGGGATGAAAGTAAATGTTTGAGATCAACAAAATCCACCAAAAACGTGTGTTTGGAATGATGCCAGATAGGTTTTTGGAGAGGTTCAAGTAGGGGGGTTTATAGATAGTCAGGAATCATCATGCAGTGGGGGATTTGATATATGATTTTGGAGAAAAGGAATTAAGATGATCAAAAAGTGGATATATAACTACCCATGTCGGTTTTAGAAGTGTAAAATATACAAAAATATGGGGATAGTGGTTGGTTGGTATTATACCTATATTGGGAGGAAAATGATGGGTAGTTGGGAATTGCTCCTTCAAAATGTTATTGATCTGATGAACATAGAAAAGTCATAGAACCATCTATTATTAGTGGTACATTGTGATCATGACACAAATGGGTTTGTATTATTGGTATCTAGGTGTGACGAGGACTTGTTATATATATATGGTATGCGTTGGTATCTTGAATTTGTTAGGAATCAGTTATGATGTTGTTCAAATGTGGTAACCATTATGATATATATTAGTAATTGATGGTGATCTGTTGAAATTTATGAACTGGTGGCATGCAAGGAATTTAAAATTTTCAATTCATTACTGGATTAGTTTATTAGATATAGTAAGACTGAGTAGGTAATTCCAATGATGGAGAGTTTATATATGATTTAATTGAAATGTTTGGTTAGTTAATCAAATATTTAAGAGTTTCTAGGAAAAAGATGGATATGTTTGGAATCATCTCATCATTTTGTGAATAATAGAGAATAAGGACCAAGTGTTAGATAATACAAGAAAAAAACGGTTTGGGATAGCTCAAAGATAAGTTATTATATAGTTGGGATGTTGAAAGGTTCTAGGTATTTGGATACTATTTGGTCGTTGCCTTAGATCGACCATAGAGCATTGGACCCCGCAGTGGTGTTGAAAGTGTAAATTTATGTCATGAAATTAAATATTGTAATTGTTCTAGGATTGGGGGTTTAACACTTATAATTTATTGTTACAAATATATCTATTAACAATATACCATTACCTAACAGTTTATATGTGTTTTAAGGGGATAACATATTGTTTTTTGTATTTGGGTGTTTTGGGTGTGGTAGTGTTTCTCTTGAAATTTTATGAAGGAAAATTGATCAAGAAGTTTCTAGAAACATATTCTTATTATGATATTTCAAGTAATATATTTTTTCATGAAACACTATTCCATGTAAGTTCTTTTGATTATTATTTTTTATTTTGTAATTTTTATACCTATTAAAAAATTTGTAGTATGATATTTGTTCTAAAAAAATATTTATAATATAGCATTTTCAGTAGTAAATTGATCTATAACCACTATTTCTAATATGATATTTCTATTATTCTAGTTATAGTATGATATTTACAGTTAGATAATTTTTTTCAATCACTACTTCATGGAACATATTACTCAAATGTTATTTCATGTTTGATAGTTCCAGTAAGACAACTATTCTAGAATTTCAATACATATTAATATATATCTATTAAGATATTTTTAGTAATACAATTTTTCTATAATCCCTATTCTTATTAATATATTTAAAGTAATATATTTAATGTTTGAATTTTCATACAGATATGATTATGTCTAGAATCTATTAAGATATTTTCAAACTTCATATGATATTTTCTTTTTCGAAATTTCAGATTTAAGGAGTACTATTATTAGAATCAATAAAAAATTAACAAAATGTAAAGAAACTTATTTAAAGATAAATTAATCCTCCGAATCAACTCTATTTTATGAAAATCATATAAGTGTCTCCCTCACCCCACTCTTATTCACTAAAAGCGATCCACTTAATTTCTTCCCCAAATAATTAGTTGTCTAAAATGGGATGGAGATTAAGGTATGTCTAATAGTCCATATGTGACTATTATTTAGATTTCCTCTTATTTTCTCATATCATTACAAAAAACCATATCATTTTTTATTTTGTAAGATTTTCTATATATTCTAATTAATGATATACCATCCATTGATTATGATAGTGTGGATTCATACAAAATCTAGGTAGTTATCCCCTATACATTTTCTATTTTATATATATTCGTTGTATTTTGTTTTAAATATGTGTGGGTTTGGTAATTCTTGTGAGACATTGAAAGGAACCTCTTAGGTAATACATTTTTCTTAAGTTATACAAATGGGTTATCCCATGTGAGAAATTATTGTCTTACTATAGTATGGATTTATTTTGTGGCATCATAGATATATAGGCATGAGGGTGTATGCTATAATTTGGTAGTTTTAGATTTTTGGTTATTGTAGTTTAATAGTTGAGTGAAAATGGTGTATTCCATTTTCATTAGTGAAAGTGGAGGTTTATTGATGTTCTATCTTTGGATATTGATGATTTTCTCTCACCATGGTTGGTCAATGGGTTTATTGAGATTATATACACATTGATAATGTCTGAAGAGTGAGTTTAGAACATAGGTTATGGGTGGTGGCCTCTATAGATAGTGATATATAGTGGGATGATGGTAAACACGGATAAACTATCAATTTACTAATTTTTAAATGAATCATTGAACACTCTATTTGATTGAGAGGGGTAGCTTAAACAAGGTGTAATGAGTTTTATTTGAATCATGGACTCCCATCCCGAATCATTTTGTGACCTCATCAACTCCTCCCCATGTGCTACAGGCTTCTAACTATAATAATGTTCCAGTGATGTTATTTTGGATAAACTATACCTTCAAATGAGAGTGAATATATTGGAATAATATATAATATGAATCTATTACAAATAATCAAGGTACATGTAATTAATAAAATATATCATACTATAACAAATGAAAATAAATTTTCGTACAGAATCAGGGTTATGCTGAATTACATCAACACTGATAACTTACTAGTTCAATAACCTATAAAAAATAAATAATCATTAATTCAAATATAGAGTAGTGGTTACTAGAATCCCTAATAAACAACTTGTCATATTTACCATACTTTATTTCACCAATCTTAATCGATCAAGAAACTTCATCCCACATACTGACATGGACCTATGATCATTGATGTATTCTCAGTTACCCATAATAGATGACCTCCCAAGTAAGTTTTCAGTACACCATAGTAGGGAATCACGAAGGGGTTCCCAAACATAACAAGTAGAGATATTTATTAACATCTGATATTAATATAAAAATTAAAAAAGAAAAATAAATAATAACCACTGGTAATTAATCTTCAATATGACCTCTGTTTGGCTAAACCTACATTATTCAATCCATGTTTCCTATAATGAGTAAACCTACACTCAATGGGTCATAAGTCATACGCTAGGATCTCATTATATTTCCTAAAAAAAGATGTATAACTAGATCCTAAATACCATTCTTGAAATATCAAATGATGTGATAAATTCTAATATACTAGGAATCAATATGAATCCTATTTCATCAATAAATATGTCTAAATTCTATTTAGGTAATCCCGACCATACCAAATTCCTGAAAAATCATAGGTTCAATTGAATTTTATATCATGAATCAATTATCCATCATGCATTATTTGATCCTATACTGGTAGTCATTATAATCCCCCAATAACAATGTATCATTATATCCTAATAAAGTAATCCTTTCATAATCAAATCACCAGGTATCACTATATCTTAGGGAGATAATCCCTAAAATCCTCAATAAATGAGTATCACTATATCCTATTATGGTTATCCATTCCATCACTCAATCAATCAGTATTACTATATCTATGGGAGGTCATCCCTATAATATAAATTTCCAAAAATATCTTTGGGTATCAATCCATCTAGTAACATGTATCGAAATCAATATCAATAGAAAAACAACTACTACAATAATAATAACAACATTACTTAGAAGCAACCCCATCCCATGTCATATAATCTTTATCTTCCTCTCATGTGTGGGATCTATCCTTTTCAATATATCCCATCAAGGTTCACATCCTTGATTTAGGTCATAAAATGACACCTAAAATATTTTTGGAGGGGAAATATATAAATTATCATGATCAATATTTTGGAATAACATCATTCCATATTAATAGATTCCAGTTATTTCACTACCCCATGAGTTTTTGTTCCAATACTAGGAGGTATACATTACTCAATGTACACATGAAATCACATATAAGAAAAAAATGAAATGAGGAAATATGAAATCCCACATTGGAATTCAATGCATCAGAAAACATTCTAAATCCATTATAGAAAACTAAAATAACTATTATAAATGAAACTATAATAGATTACAAAATATACTCTACATTACAATCCTCCCACTATGCATAAGTATTCTTATAATGGATTATGATCATAGATTTCTAACTAAATACATCAAGATAGTCCTATATCATATTTATATTTTACTTCTACTGGTAATCTATATCTACCACCATCAATGATTCATTGGTTTCCTTTTATTGAATGAGGTATCCTATGACACACTATTACAGCTTCATGTAGACTAATTACAGTTGGAGAACATGTGCAATGACCAATAATAAAAACTCCATATATGATACAATCATAAGATAATTAAAACTACATGAGTCATCTAAAATCCTTTAAATATTGCCACGGTCTATATGCATAGTCATAAACAACAACCTAAAAAACTCTATCCATAAATTATCATTTAGAAATATCCATTTAAAAAAAGGGCCACAACAAAACCCAATAATTTCCTACAAGAAGACTGATTCATGGATTTTTACCTCCATATATATTTAATATAATTCACCTATTTCTAGTGTATATAGTGTTCACTATCACTTTTTGTTAAGATGGTTCCAAAAAAGGAATAGTGTTATCACATATGTTCTTGGACAAAATTCATTGTGTCCATTTATTGAAGAATTTTTTTCCAAACACCTTCTAATGTTCCAACATTATTTATTATAGTATATTCTGGATAAAATGGAATTCCATGAGAGTTTTTTGCATACATGAATATCATGATTCTTACAATGTATAATGGAAATATAACTATAATAAAACAATATTACTCTATATAATTCATTCCCATAATCCATCATTAATCGCATCCTTAAATGAAACTCCATCAATTATTTTTTAATGAAATCATATTATACTTTTGTTGATGATTGGGAAACTATATATTCTAATATAAACTTAAAAAAAATTTCTTCCAAATGTGCACAAAAACCTAGCATACTATTCCAGGAATAATTTTTATCTACTAAATCGTTCTGAAAAAACCCTTTAAATGGATAATTATCAGTAAATCATAAGGATTAATCATATGAAGCATTATAATGTCAAAAAATCCATTTTATAGACACTCAGAACCCCTTTCTATGAATTTACATGGGACAAATAAACATTACAACATTAGATGATATTTTAGTGTAAGTGAAAATCCCTTCATACATAAACCATCAGACAACTGAAGAAGAGTGAACAATTTCATTGTCACAATAATCCTCTTTTGAATACGATGTAGGTTCCATTGATTGTTAGGTGTTAGTAAAACGGGGATTAGAGATAAGTTTACAAATTTCCATTCAAAATCATTCAATAATTGTATAAATTTATTTCTTATTTTATAAAACTAATTCATTGTCATTCTTAACCCTCTCCATTTATATCCACATTATTTTCGTGTCATGGCTAAGTCCATTATTTCATAAATTCTATGAAAATATATCTTAATCATTTCAATCCACTGAATTTATTTTTATATGAGAAATATATTATATAAATAGATAAAATTGTAATGATATCTCCATAAATTATTTTCTTCTCATAGAAAAAGTTATCAATATTATTTATAGTGATACATTCATTTAGAATGAATGTATCAAATTTTTTATTCCGTTATTATGTTTTTTCTTTTAGGACACAATTTCTTCTTTCAAAATTTAAAATAATTTCTTCTTCCAATGATCATTGAACCCCATGGTATAATATATATAAATATAATTCTCAATGTCACTATGAAAAAAGGTTGTCTTGATTTCTATCTATTCATATAGAGAAATTTCGAAGGAAACAATGCATAGCACATTCTGGAAAGTAGTGTGCATGAAAACCAGAAAGACAATATTTATAATGTAAATTAATTCTAATTATTAGAAACATTTCACCAGTATATGTGCTTTTTACCTCTTAATTTCATTATTTTCATCCTCCAGATGGAAACCCCAGTTATTCTCTAGAGTAAAATATTCTTCTATAAATTCATCCAACTCACATGTTTCCCTAAACATTAGTGAACCCATTTTATCTATCATGTAATTCTCCCTTTGATTCACATAACTATGCATAGAAACATACATTGGTATTCATAGTTCACTAGTATCCCTTAAAAATAAATAGTTCACATCTTCCACAATCTATTGAATCAAATTCTTGTTTCTAGTTGATCTCCTCAATTGAACAGGTTGTTCTACAAAACATGGATCTATTCTTACTTTTAGAACCATTTATTTTAGTAAAGTATCTCATTTTATAGGACCAATAAAACCTTATAATATATTTTTTGAGTTCTCCATTAGTGATAACTTTATGTTAATCATGTTCTAGTCCACAAGAACTATAATTGCTGGTTTCCATCCAATATTTTTTCTCTTTCATGTTTTGATCTCCCAAAATATTTTTCTCATCAAAGAAAATATCTCTTATTAAAATGAAATTCTTATTTTAATTATACCAATAATTATATACAATGTTTTAATCATCATATCTGATTAGAAAACACAATTTTTATGTATATTCCATCTTATATCTATCATTAAATCAATATGAAAACATTCAACACTTATGAATTCATTGAGATAGTTTGATTTAGTTATTTTACTAAACCTAATTTCTTGTTGATGTTTTCATAAATCAACTAATGTTCAACTTATAATAAACATGAGTGACACTATATTAAAATATTTTTCCCAAATTCCCATAAGTATTTAGAAATTAATCTTCATTATCGATGATTTCTCTTGAAGTGTCATATTCATTCATTCTGCTACTCCATTAAATTTTTGATTTCAATTTGCATTCATTCCTTTCCTATCATTCTTGTTCTAATAATATTATTATATTTTTTCACTGGCTTGTTCTTCATCATTATCTTTTTAGAGGAACTTTATCATCTCATCTCACTACCTTTCTTCCATGTCTATATATAAAATATAATAAAAAAATTATAATAATTTTTTATTTAGTATACATACACCTTTTTAGTGTAATCATAATTAATAGTAAAAAGGTACCACAATAATCCATTGGTTTTTATTGGATAATGTCCCCAATAATCAGAATGAAAAAGTTTGTGCTTTAGAATCCTAGTCTCAATTCATCCATATATAAGGACATTTTCTTATGTTTTGTGGAAATACAACACACACATATTCTAAAATCTATGTGATTAAGATTAATTATTCCAATTGTTTATAGAAAATTCATATTCTTCTCCCATATGTTTCCATATATATAGTTACATAATATTAAATCATCCAATTTAGAACTTCTGATCATTAAAACAACACCTCCCCTTACATCCTAGTATAGATTTCCATTATGCCCCATATATTCAGTCACCTTGCATACTATGGTAATCATCCACACTCAATCCATAAATGAAATTTTGAAACTAATTTCATCATATTTTTTAGATGATATGTGGTTCTTATATACACCTAGAATATGTCTATCAATATTCATAATCAAAACAACACCATTCTTAATCCAAATGTTGTATTTTTTTCCAAATATAAATAAAACATCATCATCTTCAAAATATAATATTCCAAAGCCCCTATTTACATAGTCTACTATGCACCCCCAATCACAAATTTAATGAAATGATACACCCATAATGTTAAAAACTTATCAAAAAAATGTTATGATGTTTTACCGTAATGATAGAGTGTGTGCTTCTAAAAGATTAAGCAATTTGACTAGACTGCATTTTTCTAAATTCCCTATTTCTCTATCAGTTCCTTCCTAAAATATATAATATAGGTCCATGACCAGATAATATACATTAAATTAATATTTAGTACATATCATCCAATGAATTATTTTGATTCTCCTTTAGTTGAGGTGATTGTTCCTTCCTTCCAGTTTTGAGATCACTTATTAATGGTACATAGAATTCCTTCCTCCTTAACTCCTCATTAAGATTAATATTCTGATATCCAACAAATACAAGTTCATTCCTTCCACTCAAATTACTCAAAAATATGATCATTTTCTTGACCTGACCCAAGCTGGGTCTTGAGCTACTAATACCCAAAGTCGACCGCTAACAGCTAGGGGTGGGGAAAAGCATCAAACACATAACAAAATTCGCGAGGCCTTTTTATAAAACATATAAAAACACACAAGAAACTCAATGAAAAAGTAAAGAGTGATATATGAATAGATACAAAACTTCTATAATGTAAACAATATCATGAGTGAACCTCTAGGAAGTGAAAAAGTATGGTAGTGTAAGGTGAATCATAAAGGAGAAAAATAATCACCCAAAAATAAATGTATTCCCACCAAATAGAATACATGGAAAATAAATAGTTAAAAGAGAGATCCACTCCAAAATCCCATGATATGGCCACTGTACATGGTCCATGAACCCAATATCCCTATAATATTATGTAGTAACTGTCCACATTTTCGACATCTGCATAATATGCGATATATGCTAGAAAATGCAGTGTAGGGATGAGTATAAACATACCCTTTAGGATGCCCCAAAATCCGAGTGGGCTGTAAGAGATACAATAGAAAATAAATCAAGTAGATATAGCAGGGTATAGTGAATGTGTATATCTCAAACCAACAAGAGTGAATGTAATCTCAACCAAGCACGAGGGGATAAATACAGAGTTGATAAACTACCTATCTTGTCTTCACCATCTATAGAAAAAGAGTAGAATCATCAAATCATGATAAGATATACATGGAAATTACCTGGAATTCCACACATGTCTTCTCCTATACTATAAGTAGAGTATCCAAATCCAAATATTGTATAATTATGAATGATATGTGCATGTGATTTTTCAACAAAATCTAATATGATAAAGTATGGGGATCTCAATCTCATATATCTACCTAGGAAGAAGTGTATCCAATGGTACCCAAATTCTATCAACTATACCCATAACCTCACATGTATACCTTTATGACACAATTATAAGGTTCTCATTTACCACACCATGAAACAATACACTTTGGATGGCACTAGTTCATTCACACGATTTTGCCCATTCCTCAAAAACACATATATGTGGGGAAAGAGACCCTTCACTTTTTGAGTCCAAAGTTAGGTCAAACAACATATAATCATTCTGATGCATATTAGAGGTCTCACAATTTCTAGGTAGAGGACACATGACCTAGTATGATATGAATTTTCCACTCTGAATGTTATGGACCCATGACCATCTAGCATGAGGGTTCCACTCTAGGTTATCGATGACCCACAACCTGCCCTGTAGGAGGTTTCCACTCATGAATTCAAGGACCCATGCCAAGCCCAGCTAGCAGGTTCCAATCTATGTCATTTTGGAACCATTACCAGCCCCGTTTTAGGGTTCCACTATAGGTCATCAAGGAATCATGCCCTTATCCATCAAAGTGTTTCATATGGAAGGTCGAGGACACATGCCCATACCTAAAGGAGGGTTCCACTCTTGGTCATCTAGCACCCATTCCATTACCAGAAAATGGGATCTACATAGATTTAAATCTATGATGATCTCTCTTTATCACAACCATCATCGAGTGTCACATAAAAGGTGTCACACCCAGACCATTTAACATCATATCCAAAAATCTAGAAAAGAGGTAACTCTCACATTCAATGTGTAAAAACACATATGAAAGGGTCCTATCTGGCCAATTTCCATGTTCAAATTATGTGAGAAATGTACTTCGAAGTTCTCTCATAAATTACCAAGTGGTACATAGCCTGTGAGGAGGACCACAATACGTGTGGTCCTACTCCACCCCTCAGTTGTGTCCATGGTAGGCACATGTCCCCATTCCTTTTATTAGTATACACCTTTTAGGTTGACTGAATTTTGTATCCTCACTAACCGTAACTAGGGTAGTGTGATGCTCGTTGTGTCCATGTACTATCCCCCATACCCATGTACTTTGTAACATAGTATGTCGATCCACACGGTATGCCTCATGTGTGATCTAATAGTGTCATGTACTCAGAACATTGTGTGTTCATGTTACTATGATCTTTCATAAGACTTAATTTCATAGTTAGGTGGTCCATGACGTGTTGGAGATGTACACGTCAATAAATCCTGATGGCATAGAAATCCCCCCATCCCTGAAAGGAAAGTCATCGTGTGTTTATCCCACTACACGTCTTGTAGTCATATTTTCTATAGAATCTTTAGATATGTTCTTTTCTCCTTCATTTGGGCCTCTCCATGTCATATCAGGCTCTAATCTAATCAAAAATTCTGGATCTACTAGTAAATCGTGATTCCGAGCCGCCACTCAATGGAAATTGGCTCTAGTTGTCAATAGGGTTTTGATGCTTGTTCATTATTCTGTCACACCTAAGAAGATTGATTTATTTATGCTATATCAATAGGTTTTTCATTCTAACCTCATAATGATCTCTGATCTATGCACTCCTTGTAAATCCCTTATCGTTTCATCAAACCTCCATGAATCTGGAAATCCGATTAACCTCGATATATCCCTACAATGTATAATCAGAACCATGAGGATCCAAACAGTGAAGAATGGAAATATTCTTGGGGGGAATGGAACAAAAAAGGATAATTGACCAATTTTGACAATTTTTTGTTATTCTACCATGAAAATAGATTCCATATTTGTAAAAAAATTGAATCCAACTCAGTTTTCAGTACATGGACACATGCAATGGAAGCAACAGAACACATATCAATGAATGAAGAAAAATATATTTAATAAATTTAATAAATGTATGAAAAGTAGAAATTGAGGAGTTTTAAAATCCTTATAGATTTTTCATTGATGGATACCACATTCAAAAATTAGTTGGTAGGATCCATTATGTTCTATGTGTCTTGATCTGGTCTGATCACGATGTTCATCAATGTTCGATTGAGATCCGAAAATATGAGGGTGGATAAAGATCTCACCAATAACTTTAGAATTATGAGACAACCCTACAAAATTCTCCATAATGAATTATTTATAAACATTTCATTTACATCAATGAAGATTAAATTATTTAATTAAATAATTAATTACTACACATAACATAATTCCAATGATATAGGGGTCTAAACGTTCCATGATATCTCATTGTATGTCATGCCTTGGGAAAATGGCATGTTCCAAAGTAAACCATGGTCTCAGATTTCTGATCCGATCATCTTTCTAATATTTATCCCATTCTCCATGATGTATCATTCATGCACAATGTAAAATATATTTAATATTTTTTAAAATTAATTACCATCACATCGGGGCATGGAATCTTATTCCATCTTAGCACCAAGAACTAGAAATATATATTCAAATATTTCAAAGTCTTACAAGAAAGTACCAACTCTATATATAATTATCTCCTTTAATATTTTCATTACTAAAAAGAAACAACAAGGAAAAAATATGGGATACTGAGTTGAAACTTATATATCCCACTCCAAGGAACTCTCATACATTTTTGAGTGCTTCCACGACACCCGAACTAACGGGATGGTTCATCCCGGCCGGTTCATCTCCCACTGATCCACAATATCCAGCGGTTGATCGAAAAAGGATGATTCATCCTCAATATCTATCTCTCCCTATTTGATACCATGTCCTGGGTCATGCACCTATCTCCTCAGTTGTGACACATGGAAGATGTTTTTCACCTGATTCAACTATGGGGGTGCGGTGGGGTGGTAAGAAATATCACCAAACTTGTTCACAATCTGGAACATCGTGATCAATAACAGAGATATCTTTCCTCCCCATCCCACCCACCTAAATTAGCATTGTAGGGAGACTCAAAAATACATGGTCTTTTGACTCATACTCTAAGGGCTACGATGGCGATATGTGTCAGATTTATATCTATGATGGGTAGTCCTCATCCTCTCAAAGATGACCTAGAATTTCTCTGTCAGTAGTTTCACTAACTATGGTCGCATAAGAGATGACTTCACAATATATTTCAAGCATAAGGGATCCAGAATAGTCTCCCTTATATGTCCTCAAAAGGATTCGTGCCTATGATAGAGTTATATCAATTATTGCACGAAAAAACCACCATCGGGAGATGATCCTTCTATCTTCTGCTGATGTCTATCATGCAGCCCCTCAACTTAACCTCTATCACATGGATAATTCACTCAGTCTTCCCATCTATCTAGGGATGAAAGGTCATACGCCTCCATAATTGGGTCTCAAATGCCTCGTTCATGACTCTCCACAATCATGACATAAACTATACATCATGATCAAATATAGTCATTGATGTCACCCCATTATGATGAATGATCTATCGTATGTACAACTTCCTCAAACACTTTACTGTACTCTAATCCCTTATTGCACGGAAGTGATGCGAGTTCTTGAGTCATTCAATTATCACCAAAATATAATCATAGATATTCACTATATGTGGAATCCATCTAACTAAGTCCATGGATATGTCGCCCCATTTCCAATCTGGTATCTTAAGGGGCTATAACGAACGTGCCAAAACATGGTGCTCAGATTTCCCCTAATGGCAGGTGAGGCACTGAGAGAAAAACTCTAACATGGTTTTTCTCATTCCATTCCACAAAAACTATCACAGATGTTCGGTTTACATCTTCCGAACTCTAGTATGTACCACTATGGGTATGTTTCTAACACCAGTATCACCTCTTGCTATAATGTGACTAGAACAACTATTCAACCCCAGAATAAGATGATATTATTCCTAAATTATGAATATCTATCTAGTGAGTCACCTATAGATATATCATCACTTAATACCTCTCAATCAGTGTCTCTTATCTTGTACTTTCTCAGAAACCAAATATAAAAAGGATTAAACACAATATACTAAAGAAAAATCGCACCCTCCTGCTCTACTAGGGTCAGTTGTAGGGTAGAAAACATCATTGAAGCATCCTGCACTAATAGATCCTAGGAATTATTAGTAAGGAAATCTGATACAACATTTAAAATCCCTATTATATAGGCCATCTCTAAGTAATAATCCTAATGGAATTGAAACCATCATTTTTGTCTTAGGTTTAGGTCTTTCTGCATGAAGACATAGATGATACTCTAGTGGTTTGAGTAAACAAAAATGTCTTCCCCTAGAATGTAGTGCCACTATATCCTTAGGGAGAACAATAAACAACCATCTCTTGTCAATGGGTCACATAGTTCTATACATGGGGTCTGAACATCCTCAACCAATGAGTGATAACGCCTTATCACTGCATAAACACAAAGCTGAGCCCAACTCCTGAGGAATAACAATACAAAATTAACTCCATCATGTGGAAGTCCCAACAATATGTAACACATCTTCCTTGAACTCAAATCCTCAATGTTGATCTATCACTACTCAGACATGAAAAATTTCTACCCTTTCCACATCAAGGTGTTCCATGGGACTAATAATATATGGACGTCCTCCACCATGCTCATGTAGAATCCCACCAATCCAAGAAATCTCTTCACCTATGAAGCATTCATTGGTGGATCCCAAGAAACCACTACTTTGAAACTTTTTATATTCATAAATAATCCAATCTCAATAATTAAATTCCCTATAATGCAAACCTCTTGTATCCAAGATAGGTAAATGAAGATATTAACATGAAGTTGGTTCTCTCAAAAAAAATAAAGAACCATATTCAGGTTCTATACATGCTCCCCATCAATTGAATATTAGGAGAGTCTTTCACCAATGAAGACAACAAAATACGGTCCATGTATAGATGGAATACCAGTTCCATCGAAGAAGCCACATGGAGGGGGCATTCATCACACCAAATGGTATCTCCTTGAACTCATACTATATATAGTGACATCAAAATTCAATATTTGGAATATCAGCCTCATGAACCCTCAAAAGGTAGTACTCGGACATGAGATCGATCTTTCAGAGCCATCTCATTCCTCATAAATAATAAAAGTATCCAAAATCATCAACAAGGGGTACATTTTTTTTATTAGGGCCTCATTCAGGAGAAAATAATCTATGAAAACTGACAAACATACATATGTCTTTAATGTGAACTGGACTACGGAAACTTGGGGGGACAAACGGGGTTTGATGAAGCATTTTTCATGAAGGTTATCCAATTGTAACTACATAACATGATGCCTGGTAGGTTCCATTCGATATTCCCCAAAATATATTGTAGTATTAACCTTATGTATTTCATGGAAAACCCCATATCCCCCTTCTGTGGTATTCAGAGAACGTCCTCGGGGAAGACGTGCATGTAATCCTTCACAAATGAAGGATCTTAGTTTCCTAAGGATCCTTCTGCTCCAAGTTATATACTCACTATCAAATTGATGATGAGATGAATCTTCTTTCTCATAGAAATAACTTTCCATTCCCTGAGATTTATCTCTCCTGAAAAGAATAAACTTATCCCATTAGTGTATAGTAAACTATATTGTCTGTGGTGATAGATGATCTAGGATCAGATAATGGATAACCAATCTATATGCAATAAGATGTCATATAGTTAAACTGTGACAACCCAAAGGTCCCATGTGAACCTCTCTCCTCAAATAGATATCTTGCACTACTGAAAGATGATTGATATTGGACATGTGTTTCATGTATGAATCTTAAGGAAAATCTATTTTGATATCTCTTCTACTGAGAGGTCAATATCTTTCATCAAGAGTATAGAGATAATGTAATTAATATAAATAGTTTCTAATAATACATAATCAAGTGTCAAAAACACATTGATCATAACTCTTACCTTCACATGGGTTGCGAGATTGTAGACATCCAAATCATGATGTTTTCTAATACATTGACCGACATCTCCCTATGTTTGATAAAATATAGAGGGTTGTGGTGAAAGAAGGGTCTCGTGATAAATTTAACCACTCATATCCCCCCTTCCCCAATGTCTTTTCAAACTCTCTAAAGTCCATTTAATCTATGCATGGGATATCCCTGAGCATGGATAGACCTCTGCTGTGGAATTCCATAACATATCTTCATATGCTGCTCAGCCATTCTGGATGGTAAATATCATGCCATGTGACCTCGACCATCACACATAATGAACCACCCCTCTCTCATCTATTCTTATCATTCAAACTTCTTCTAACCATTCACCTGAGTATGGTCATTGATGTATATCCTACACCGAGATCCTTGCACCCAACATATGCAAGCTGTTGTAAAGGAATATGCTTTATGACACACATTTTTAGATCCAACACTCTCGAATCCCTCTATCAAAATTATATCTATCACCGGTTCACCTCCAACACCCGATCATAGGTGGGGATGCACTAAGGTACAATTCATTCTTATATCTCCATGCATAGTCCCTGCTCAAACTTATATTGTCGAATATATCCATAATGGATCATGTAAAGGGAGTAACACACAATGTTTTTGAACCTCTCAGTGTACTATAAAACTATCATCCATCGCCTATATATCAATACAATCTCTAGAATTCATAGTGTTCATAAGAATGTGGGGTAGTAATCCATACTATATTGGAGAAGGAACTTAGTCTACGAGAGTTTTGACCCATCATGCATCTGTGTAACAAGGCTCTACCAACGCCCATATTCTCAATGGAAGAGTCTATCCACTAGCCAGACAACCAGATCTGTTGTGGTCAAAACAAGACTGGAGATACATATCAATTCCTATATCCAATCCTATACTTCTTGAGAATCTATCTCGTCCGGGTACCATAGTAGTCTCAAACACTGGAACTCGTGGGGTGTGCCAAACTTGCATACATCCTCAACCTACTCGGTTATAATGATCTCCTTATTAATAGTGGGTAGGGATACTACCTTCCCACCAGGTGGAATGGGATGAATGGATGGACCCTATATTGAGGCCTCATCCCTCATATGATCATCATAAAAAACAAGATCAGGTATTGTGGATAGCTTTCGTCACAAAGACATGTTTAATATTATTAAGGAGTACCGAAATAAGATGACCATATCTATATATATGTTGACAAAAATTTGGATCTGAATCAATAAAGGGCATCACAGATTCCATCCTATATGATACATATACCATTTAACACTATAAAAATGTCTTGGTATATCGGGTAGACAATCATGATGTCAAGGCCCAAGTGAATGGATACATTATTCGTCAAAACATCACTATATTACATGTCCTCATATCCACAATTGAGGCACATTGACACTATTTTCTTAAAAACAACCAAATATTTTTATGGGGATACATCTGAACAGTTTACCAAGGAATGAACATTCTCAAACACCAATTTGTCATGACCCAGCCAAATATGTGATCAAGACACAACTAACCCAAGCCCCCCTCCATAGGACATGGGTGGTAAAAAGAAACAAATTTATAACTATCTTAGGGAGGGGGGATTTCCATAAAACCAATACACATTAACACCACCAATTCAATGAAAAAGATAGAGGGAATGAATAAAATATATAGCACATCAATATTGTAAACCATGAATTCATTAACCTTTAGATAGTGAAAAAATATGACAGTGTAAGATGTAAAATAATTGGAAAAATACACACCGTGCAGAAATGATTACCAACCTAATAGAAATCTCAGAATGTAAACTACTAAAAGAAAGGTCATATCATAAATCACAAGATACAGCCACCATACATGGTCTATGAATCCAATGTCACTGGGCTCATGTATAGTCATAGTCGACTTTTCTGCTATCTTTATCAGACAAGATACGTCTAGGAATTTCCCATGTAGTGGTGAGTATGAAAATATGTAGCTGGATTCCCCAAAATCTAATGGGGGAGTAGTAAGAGCTAAAATAAAATATAATGGTAGTAGACAACATATGGTATAGTGAAATAGTACATCTAAAACCATTAATAGTAAATGTAATATCTTCCAAGAACATGGGTGTAAACATGATGTGTACATGAACCACCAATTAAACCTTCACCACTTATAACACAAGAGTAGATTCATCCACCCACAAGAAGCTAAACACATAAATCACATGGAATACCCCACACATATTCACCTCTCCTAGAAGTATAGTAACCAAATCCAATGAGTGGATTTTAATGAATGGTAATTATATATGATCGATCAAAAAATCAAAAATATCAATGTAAGGTAATCTCCATCTCACAGTTCAATCCAAGAAGTAGAGTGGCCAATAGTTAACAAACTCCATCAATGATGCCCAACATATCACATGTATTCAATGAAAACTCAAGTTAAAAGGACTTATTCACCACACTATGACATTATCTTATTTGGGTAGCACTAAATCACCCACATAGTTTTGGTTGAGTCTAAAAAACATGAATCAGTTGGGAAAATTACTATCTTCCCTTTGATTCCAATGATACATCAAACTATGTCTCGTAACTATGATACATAGTGGAGGGGCAATAATTTTAATGTAGAGGACCCATGCCATAAAATGTTAGGAGGGCTCAACTATGAAGGTCAAGGACCCATGACCAATCAAACTGGAGGTTTCCACTCTGTGTAATAGAGGACTCATTACCCACCTCACATGAGGGTTCCAGTCTAGTTCATCAATGACCCATGCTCTACCCTATAAGACGATTCCACAAGAAAATTATAGAACCCATTCCTAGTACGGTTGGGGTTCCACTATAGGTAATCAAGGACCCATGTCATTCCCATAGGAGGGTTCCACTACATGTCATTGAGGACCCATACCCTTCCATGTACATGGGTTACACTTGGAAATTTGAGGACCCATGCCCATTCTAGTTGGAGAGTTCCACTCTATCGTGTTATAGAACCATTCCCATCCTCATAAGAGGAGTACACTGGAAAATTAACCACTGGTAATCTCACTTGATCATGACTGTCATCGTAAATCACCAAAAAAGGTGTCGTTCCAATATCATTTCACATCGTATCATGAAACCCACAACCGATAAAACCATCACATTCTTTGGAAAAAACCACCCATGATAAGGTGCTCCCATGACAAAATAGAAATTCAAATGAAGTAGATATAGATGTTAAAAGTTCACTGAGAATAGCTCTAGGGGTACACTATGTGTGAGGGGACCCACATGAGATGTGTTCCCGCTCCAATGCCTATACATGTCCGGGCCTGACACACAATTCCATCCCATGTATTAGTACATGCCGTGTTGGTGGACTATATGGTGTGTCATGACTAACCATTAAATGGCTATGTCTAAATCACCATGTTCATCTATTGACCCCCACATCAGTGGAATTTTGTAAATGGAGTGCCCATACCCAAGTGGTGTCACCCATGTGATCAGCCATGTCGTGTACTCGACACATTGTGTGTTCCATGACATGTGATCTATCACGTGGCTTACTCACACAGGTAGGTGGCACATTTTATGTTGGATTTGAACTCATCATTTCATACATATAGATTTCCATAGTCCAATTAGTCTCTACTAAAGGGATACACTCCATGTGTTTATCCCACTACATGGAATATTGTCGGGTTTTCTATAGAAACATCAAATATTTTATTTAGTCCTTGATTGAAGCCTTGAAACAATATATTTGGTTATAAACTCATCTAACAATCATGGATCTATCCCTAAATAATTATTATAGTCTACTCCTCATCGAGACTCACCTCATGTAATCGTCAAGGGTTTTAATGCATGCTATTCTCACTGCCACACATCTAATGATTTATTTTTTGATTTTAAATCTACAGATCTATCATCCACACCCCCAAAATGATCCTAGATATGTAATTAGACAATTGAATTGATATTGTTTCATTAATCATCAGTGAATTAGAGGGTCTTATCATCTTCTGTACCTCTCAAAAAAACATGAATGGGCCACATCGATCCAATTAGTGAAGAACAAGAAGGAAATAAGGGAGAATCGAACCACAAAAATGGTTAATTGATTGATTCTAAGAATTCATGGTCAATCAATCAAGAATAGTGATTCCATATTAGAATGAAATAAAATTAATGTAAACATAATTACATGGGAACATGCAACTATAGTAATGAACGTAGATCAATGAATGAAGAATGGTCTACTCTATCAATTTAACAAAGGCCTTGAAAAACAAATTAACTTTTACAAACTCAATTATAGACCATTTGTTGATGAATAATTCATTGGACAATGATTTAGAAGGAGCAATTTCATTAGATACATCTTGATCTGATCCAATATGGAGGTTTGTTGTCATTCTATTGAGATCCTCCAATAAAAGGGGGAAAAGAGCCCACCTCAACAATTTCAGAATTATGTGTGAACCCTAGAAAATTATCATCATTGATATTTTATAAACATATCTTTTTTTAAAGGGTATTTATGTTAATTTATTTGATTACTAATTTTTTCACATAACATATTGTCAATTAAGGAGGGGTCTGAACTCGTTTGACATCAAGACTATGGAAAACCCAACATTCCACGCTCAAATATTGTCTCAGATTTCCGATCCATTCAACCATTTATGATTTATCCAGTTTTCTAAAAAGTATCATGAATGTACAATATAAAATATATTTAATATATTTATAAAATTTATTTAGTGAACATCGGGCCTTATAATTTCATGTTAATTTTGTGCCTAGCTCTGGAAATATATATAGAAATATTCCATTGTCATAAAGTGACAAAGACAATTCTCTACAATTATTGAGTTGAATAATTATAGATGCGAAGATAAATTAAAAAATTTACACACATCAGTTGTAAAATGAATAAGCATTAATTTTTGCTATCCACATATAAGGTTTAAATAATTAAGATACTCTACTAAAAATGTTCCATCTGATAGTCTCATGATGAATAATCATTTCATCATAAAGATGTTATTAAGTTTTTCAAGTTTCTAATACATATCATCCAATCATTTTATAACTACTCAACTTCTTTCTATATCCCAAATCATGAAATACACATTTTATAAATGTTAAATCCATATGAAGGATATTGACATCCTATTCAATTACCATTTCTTATTTTTCGACCTTCTCTATACACTCTATAGACAACAAAGATTTCTTATATTTTTCTATCATATTTTCTTCTCACTATGTCCTCCAAAATCAAAAACATCGCATAAAATTCATTACCCTATATCCTTCCATAAACTTCAGTAATTTATCATGCTTCCATGTGTATTCCACTGTACATGTTCTATAATACCACTTATTAGGATAAAAACTAGAATTACACTAATGATGAATATTTGGAAGAAACATTGTTGGCACTGACATTTATTTCGGGAATGACTTGAGGATGGAATAAGAGTTTGTGGTGAAATTCAAGCCTCACAAGTCCAAAAAAACGGACTAGGTCTGTGTTGTGAAGCCCCTCCACCATGCACCTTACTGCTGTGAATGGCATGAATCCAAGTAGACAGAAGCCTTCGTTAGTCTGATGACCTCTATAAGTAGCGTGATGCCCGTTTTATGGAATCCTCAATGAGTTTGATGATCAACATGAATAGAATGAATCTTGGTCAAATGAATCCATTGTGGATCTGATGAGCAATGCGACCGACACCGAGACACTTGAAAGAGTAGTTCACATGTCTGGAAAATCTGCATCTGTTTTCAAAGTTCATTCTCCTTCACGGAATACCTCTAAGCATCACAATTACTGGAGCTTGTAAATATGTGGATCATCCCCACCACAAAACATCATTATCCCGACATATCTCATTCTGAGTACCAATTTCAATAATATCCCATTACTCTGTGAATCAGTTATAGAATGCATCACCCGTGGTATTTTAGCATCGTGAAACAACATTCCCTTTGTTCCTACTTTCCGTCACTAAAAGTGGGTATTCCCTTCATTAAGTTCAATGACCATCATTATGGTAGGAATCCATATTGGGCACTCGGGACTTCATGAAACATTCCTCCTTTGTAAACCATCCTCTTTCTACATGAATACCTCATGCATGTTCTGTGTCTCCATGAATTGCAAAGCTCCTCCCTTCGTGAAGAACCGTTTTTCCATTCATGGAAGATCTCCCTTTTGACATTAATCTAATATCAACGGGGCCTCATGATTCATGATCCCCTTTCATGTTTATCCCTACAGGCTTGTATAGAGTGATTTCCTAATTCCTAGTGTAGTGTCCCCAATTACTTTTTCTTACCTCTTATTTTTTTGGAATAGGTATGCTAATTTCACTTTATTTTTAGCATAGAGACACTATCATGGATCCCACAGGTTATCATTACACCACAATATCCACTTAGAGCCTTGTTAATCCCTTCCCTTTCCTATGTGTGGGTAGATATGAGTCATGAATGTTCAGGGGTTAAGGAGTGAATTCTCCCCATCTGAGCTATAGGACCTTAAACTACCAGGAACCATTGTCTGTCGAACATAAAATTAAACTATAGTCTCACCTCGTACAATGCAAATGGGGTGTTCCACTTAGGGCATTATCTACACCAACTAGTCTCCATGGGAGTGAGATCATCCTTGTCTTAATCTAATCCATGTGGACCTAAAGAGTCATATTTTATTCATAATGTGGTTTTTGGTCGAATTAAACTTATCTAACAGAAATATGACATGTGTTAGGGTAATAATAATATAATTTTTACCCTTAATTACCCTATTTACTTTTAACCGTGGTGAATAAAATTAATGAGTTGCTATTCATAAGAAATTATTTTTACCTTGTTGAACCACATTTTACTCGTTTATATTAATTGTGTCTCTTGTATTTTTGGAATTCAACACACAGAAGCGGTAAAATTATGTTTTATGTAAATTTTCAAATGCTCCTAGGAGGTGGGTATTAGACGGTGAATAGTTAAATAATATTTTTATATATCTAAAATTATTATAAACAGACTGCAATGAATTATAGTGAACTTATATTGGTATTATGTATCAATTTGGACCAAAAATAAAATTAAATAAAAAAAATAATTATTTAAATAAAAATCCGGTTTCAAACTATAAGTCAGTGTTTTTCACAATTCATCAAAAATTAAAATTATTCAGAAAAATACCAAAAATTCTCCCTAAGCTAATTTTGATATTCCAAATTCAATAATGAAGTCTATTTTACCAAATTCAAAACATATAAGTTGCATTTATTAATTTAAAATTAATTCCCGCTGTCAAAACCAAAAGGTGAATTTTTAAGAAATAATATCTATCAAAAGTTTGACACATGTTTATGTCCAATTCCAATTTAAAATTACTTTCAAGGACAAGAATTGGATTAAATGGTAAAAATATAATCTATTAATACTTCCAAACCATTAAAATGTATAATTTAACACTATAAATTATTTTGATTAAAAAAGTTTTTTCAGTTAAAATATAGTATTTTTCACTATTCACCCAAATATGAATGTTATCAGAAAAACACCAAATATTTATTGAAACTAAATTCATATGTCCTGATTCTAAAGAAGAAGGTTATTTTGTCAAATTAAATATATTAAAGTTTCAAATATGGGATTCAAAAAGGGTTCACCATTAAAAGGCGGTAACAATATATTTTTTAAAAAATACTTCTTTTATGTGAAAAAAATGAATTTGTTCTTACATTATGTCTAAGAAATACATAATATGGATTCTAAAATTATAATGATTATATATAGTTCATAATTCAGTTAATACTATTCCTAACCACTTTTGAACGACTAGTTTGGTATGTTGTGGTGAGCTTGAACTCGATGTTGCGTGACGTTTATGTTATTTATTTACATTGAAAAACTAATATAATATAAAATATTGGGGTGTTACATTCTTCCATTCTTCGATAAATTTCATCCTTGAAATTTGAAATTATTCATTGAAAATAAAAGGTTGAATATAGAAAATACCTTTTTTGGAAAACCCACATTAGAAATTGGGTTAATAAAACTTAGTCTTAATAAGAGGAAAAAAATTATATATATATATATACTTGACATGTAGAGTTTCATCCTTCAACTAATTCCTACCACAAACTCATCTTTCACTCTAAAAGGTTTCAAAAGAAATTACTTATCCTAATCGTATAGGGTTCAAAAAATAATGAATTTATAATTCATTTATCAGACTATTTAAAAAAAGCTAAATTATAAAAACGTGCACATCATGTATTCCAGTCGTAGGTGATGAACCCTTGTCTCTCTTCGGTGGTGGGTTCATGTCTCACAGCCGAGCCGGACGCGACTAGTAGTCGCCTGACCATTAGGTTGTCCTTTTTGTAACAATCCAAAAATAACCTTAACAATAGCATCCAATTTCAAACTTAATCCATTCCAACCATTAGACTTATCCAAAATACTTATATCCATACTCTATGCCCAAAATTTATAAGGCAATTTGACACAATGAATATTCCATTTTCCAGGTAATAACATGTAAACACCGTCATCATGTATTCTTTTAAAACACCGCAACATCCTAAATTACCATAAAACCTTATTGACAATATTCATGCTCCCTTGTTATTTTTAGAATACTGGATATAGTCCTTCTATCCAAAAATGTTGTAAACTCCAACAATGAAAAATAATTATTCAGTTTCAAGGTAGTCAAGAATGTCCAATATAATTTATTCAAATCAACCATTTATTATTCCAAAATCACTACCTCATTATCCGGACCATATTACAGTTTACCTTTCCTTTATGAAACTATTTTACCAAAATTGTAGCTCACTATAATCTCCAATCCTCAATAAAATAGTATTGTAGTACAATCCTTATTTATCTCCCTAATTCATAAAACTAGTATATTTATGATACAACACTCAAATGATGTAATCGAATAATAACAACATAAGAACAGTAGTCATTCATCTTCATCTGAGGTAGTATTATAACATGAATATTATCCAATAACATCATCTGCGATATACTCTTATGACTGGGACATTGATTTGTGTAGTGTCTCAACACCTTGCAGATGAATCCATTTATATTTGAAAACTTTTTCTTAACCTTGTAATCACATACTTGTTGTCCTTTTTCTATACACTTATAACAAACACCCCTTTCCTTCAATCATTTTCCAATGTCATTATTTTCACATTTATCACATATGAGAAAATCTTTTTTTCCCCTATTCCCTTTAGCCATCTTTCTCTCTACCATCCTTTTCTTATCTTGCTTCCCTTAAAAGCCATAGGTCTCAGAGAATTATTTACTTATCTTACTAACATATGATATTATTTCTTGATATATTGAGAATACATGATAGAATATTTCCCTACTAAATGTTGGCTTAATACCATGAATGATATGACCCTTATTACTCTTTGGATCATACATATTGTTGGAGTTCTCATTCCTTCTACTAGACACCATTTCTAAACAATGGCATACACTATGTCAGTTTATGAATCACAATTCATAATTCCAAACATGTAAAGTACCTAACATAAATTGAACTGTTTATGGATATAATCCTTAATCACAGAAAGGTTTTCTTTTAGGAGATATATATGCATAAACCCTTCATAGTGGGTTTTAATTAAAATGAGAATTATTATAAGTAATCCCCTGGGAGTGTCGTAACCAAGAGTGCAGTAAGGCCCATTGTCATGCACCAGATCCTGTTTGAGTCTAGCTCAATGTGGTGTTTTCAGGTTTTACCTCTAGGTACACCTATACCAGAGCTGCCTCTACCTACTCGTATCCAGACAGGGATGTATTGCTTGGAAAAGTCAAAAAAAAATCTCTACAGTACCTAGATTCTAGGATATTCTTCTATAATAATTCTCATAGTCTATCTTATGGTAATGTTCTCTAATTAGAGTTTATCTAAATCTAGTTTCTGAAGTTATTTCTAAAATTCATCTGATACCAATTTCAATGCCCCGACCCCAGTTACCAAGAGCCGGTGCATTATTTTAATACATTGGCATGATTACAAGGAATCAAGTCCTGAAGGACCGATTAGTTTAGCAGTCCTGGAAAATAGATTACATACATTAACTTTACATTACAATTTTAAGCATAACCCACAGCATAGATAGTTAATTGATAATTCCATTTTTCCATTTAGTTTAACCTTGATTATCAATCATAATACACCTCTTGGAATCCTGGGAAAATAAAACATAAGAAATGGGTGAGCTCAGATGCCTAGTAAGGGTATATAATTTAGTGAAAGCTACAAACATTTAAGGAAAGATGTGTGATAAAAACAAAAGCCTTTTCAAACATAAACTTGAAAATAATATGGAAAAATAAATCAAACATTACCCTATAAATATGCACATGGATATTCAACTATACTAATAATCGCATGTAATAACTAATTTCATAAGGAGGGAATGCCTAACGCCAGACATCGTTACCATATAGTCAAGGCCTAATGCCAAGACTACAAATAAAATTTTTCTCAAGGCCTTGTGTAAAGACACTAGTTTGTCTCATTAGACCTACCAATGCATCGAGGAGCTATAGCGGACTCCACTCGTCACTTAGTAAGTCTACTGCATTCCTCATATGAATAGTTGAAACATAATATAAACATTCTTATTAAAACTAGCATATGAAATTTCAACACATCAACAATAAAAAATGAATGGAATAAAAAAGAACATCCACAATCAAACATATCATAACTAATTCAATACCATTTGAAATATTGTATTATAATAAATCAACCTGAATAAAAAATAATATTCAGTAAAGGATGCTGACTTAATTGAAAATGACGAGTAAAACTTTTTGAGAGAAATATCCTTTTTGTAAAATAATTTAAAATTCACAGATTTATAATGGAAGTAATTTAAAATATATTTTTGAATAAAAGTGTCCCATACCACTTTGAAACTTCTGAATATAATTTTCATTTCAAAACATTCATGTCCATATAAACAAATTCTTAAAATCATTTTTAAAACATGGACATTAATTAAAAAGATTTTAAAAGATAAATCTTTAAAACATTTAAAATTTTGACCTTGATAAATAGTACCTTTCAAAAATTCATAGAATATTCATTTTGAAATCTTTTTTATGAAAAATGGACACGGATGATAAAAATTTCCTAGTAAATACTTACACATAAACAATCTCGGATAATAATGAGATTGAGGAATTAACGCTTACCTTGAACATTCCTTTAGTCGAGGGTACGTTTAACCTCCTGTATAAAGATCGTAGTATGTTACTAAATTATACCAGAACCATATTAATATTTATGATATCATACATGATTCATTTATGACATTTTTGTAGCCATTAAATAATAATTTCCATGTAAAATTAACATTTCGGGTAATAATCGCTTTCTTTATTATACGTGTTTTAACTTGTTACTCTTAATTGTATCACATAGATCATGCATTAAATAATTAAAGAATATAAAAAATAATTTATATATATCATATATATTTATAATATAAATATGTATAATAGACATGTATATATAAAATCAAAAACACCGTTTATGGAGATGGTAGTCCGTACGTAGGCGTAAACTTTGTTTCCATTTTCATATCGTGTTGAATGGAAATAAGGGAATAAGATATATGTAAGTACAAATATATATATATATATATATCTAAAGTAGTATTATTATTTCATATATTACATACTTATTAGTAATATATTTATTTTTTTAATTGTTGATGAATGGTGAACATGGAAAAAAATCTCATTGCGTCATGGAGACGGCAATCCATACGTACGCACGAGCGACAATATCATTTCCATTAAGGTGTGGAATTGGATGGTATATTAATTTTACAAAAACATTATCGTGTTATTTTTATTATTTATATACATATTAATCATCATTATATCCATCCATATAACATAGTGTTGAATAACAAATTACACCATGACGTAGAGATGGTAATCCAAACGTACGCACGCATAGTGACATTATCATTCAAAAGATTGATATAATAACGAATAAAATTGTTCCATATTTATAATAACATAATATTATATATAAAATATTAGATTTATTATTTTATAATGGAAATAACAAAGAAAGAAGAAGTGGAAGAAGAAAAGAACTTGAAAGAGGGTGGTGAAATTATTACATCTTCTTCGGGTTATTCCTTTTGATTTGATAAAAATATCTCCTTAAGATGGAATTATTACTAAAGGAGGGAATCTAGGATGTTGGTAGGATAGTTTAGAGAGTATTTTGGCTGAGTTTGGATGAGCCAAATTGATATGGAGGTGCGAATTTGAGAGAAGGGGAAGTGCCCTTTTATAAGAGGGGTGAGGGGCACCTTTGGAATAACATAAAATATTATTTCATAATAAATAATATTCGGTTTATAATGGATAAAAAATGAATTATTTAACATGTAAGGTGGGGATGGGTCAAAAAACACTCAACCATTAGGTTTTATACTTGTTTAGGGTATCTTTTTAACCTTATCATTTAGATTTCACTCTAGGTTAAATAATTTAACTTTTACTGTGTCTTCTTGTATTCTAAGAGTATATGGTAAATAAATTAACTATATACTGCAAATAAAACCCCAATTTGATCCTTAATTTTATATATATTATAATATATGTCTTCTTTCTGATCCTTAGATTTTTAAGACCATTATATCAATTAATAATATAATATTTGTTTTGGAAACAATTTTATGTCAATTTTGACACTATTTGGTATTTGTTTTTTGTTAAATTTATAACAGAATGATTAATTCAATAAAAAATATATTGAATCTCTACTAACATGTCATATTCACCTATAAAATTCGTTTCTTTCATAAAAACATTGAAGATATATTTATTTTAATATTTATAACACCATTTATTTGATTCTTTCATTAATAAGGTAATTACTGCATCATCATTGTGTCATTAATAAAATTAATTATATTATATCTAAAATTTATAAATAAAATACCATTTTGTATGAAATATTTTTAGCTTTCTAATGAATATTTGTAGTCTAATTTATCTTATGTATTACCCTATATTAAAAATGGATTAGTCATTAAACATTGATTTTAACTCTTTTAACTCTTCTTTAAATAAAATAATAATAAATGTCTTAATCTAATCCAAGTGGACCTAAAGAGTCATATTTTATTACTAATGTGGTTTTTGGTCGAATTAAACTTATCCAATAGAAATAGGACATGTGTTAGTGTAATAATAATATAATATTTACCCGTAATTACCCTATTGACTTGTAACTGTGGTAAATAAAAGTAAAAAGTTACTATTCACAAAAAAATTATTTTTTACCTTATTGAACAAAATTTTACTCCTTGATATTAATTTTTTCTCTTGAATTTTTGAAATTAAACACACAGAAGCGGTAAAATTATGTTTTATGTAAATTTTAAAATGCTCCTAGGTGATGGGTATTAGACGGTGAAAAGTTCAATAATATTTGTATATATATAAAATTATTATAAACAGACTACAATAAATTATAGTGAACTTTTATAGGTATTATGTATATATTTTGACATAAAATAAATTTAAGTAAAATAAATAATTATTTAAATAAAAATTCGGTTTCAAACTATAAGTCAGTATTTTTCACAATTCATCAAAAATTAAAAGTATTCAGAAAAATTCCAAAAATTCACCCTAAGATAATTTTGATATTCCAAATTCTATAATGAAGTCTATTTTGCCAAATTAAAAACATATAAGTTGAATTTATTAATTTAAAATTATTTCTCGTTGTTAAAACCAAAAGACGAATTTTTAAGAAATAATATCTATCAAAAGATTGACACTTGTTTATGTCCAATTCCAATGTGAAATTACTTAAAATGACAAGAATTGGATTAAATGGTAAAAATATAATCTATTTATAATTCCAAACCATTAAAATGAATAATTTAACACTATATATTATTTTGATTAAAAAAGTTTTTTTCAGTTAAAATATAGTTTTTTTTCACTATTCACCCAAATATGAATGTTATCAGAAAAAAAACAAATATTTATTGAAACAAAATTCCTATGTCCTGATTCTAAAGAAGAAGTTTATTTTTTCACATTGAATATATAGATGTTTCAAATATCGGATTTAAAAAGGGTTCACCATTAAAAGGTGGTAAAAGTATATTTTTTAAAAATAATTCTTTTATCTGAAAAAAATGAATTAGTTCTTACATTATGTCTAAGAAACACATAATATGGAATCTAAAATTATAAATATTATATATAATTCAAAATTCAGTTAATACTATTCATAACCACTTTTGAACGACTAGTTTTGGTATGTCGTAGTGTACTTGAACTCTTTGTTTAGTGAAGTTTAAGTTATTGAATTATATTGAAGAACTAACATAATATGAAATCATGGGGTGTTACACATGAGGGTGGAGGTACATTTGGATCATTTCAATGGTCTTTCTATGCAGTCCTCCATATCATCACCAAGCTCATTCTTTAGCTCAACATGAGTTCACATAGTGTTGTTTTGGGGGCTGGTAGATGATGAGAACTAGCAAGATCAACAACCAAAAACATTTATCTTCATGCATGAATAGGTGGAAAACACCCCATACTATAGGGATAAGAGGATGCATTCAGTATCATCCCTATGATACAATCCATTATATGGTGTCCTATCAGCTCATGCCGCATTTTACCCACTCATAAGTAACCACCACAACATTCTATATTAGTTCCATTTCTGATTCATCTGTTGAACTCTGTTGAATAATGATGCAACCACGAGTTGGAACCCCATTCTGAGAAAAGACGTATATGGAAAATATTTGTGTTGAACCCATTATTAGAGATGTTCTATCCAATTTTGAGTCTTTACCTCAACATTTTTGTAATTTCTAACCAATAAGAAACTCATTTTCTTCCACTGGATCATATGGCGGATGCATTTCCATCTTTAGAACCATTATTGGTGTATCTGAAAAGTTGGGATCACTTCTATGACATCAGTCATCAATGTCACATGGTTGACCTCACTGTTCTTCATGTGTCTTAGTACTCTACATCGCCCGGTTGTAACCACAATATTTAATTGAGAAGCATTCAATGCTTCCCTATGACCCACATAATTATCAAGTAGACCTCTATACACGTACATATCTAGGGATGAGGTTAGTATGATTCTCTACAAATTATCCCAATCCTATGACATCTAGATATACCAGGTGGAATCGATAACATGCCTTGGGGTGCAATCATGGTCAATGCGGTTAAGATCATCACACATAAAATGAGATACAATGAAGAAGGATATGAATATGATGGAACTTTATATGGGGTAGAACAACATATTTTGTATCCTATAGGCATTATCACTCACCAAAAAAGGAAAATCCTTTTCCTTGAGGAGCCATATAACTTATGGACCTTAGTTTGATACTTCAACAAGGGTGAATGACCATCAGGGACACTGATTCCTTCTAACCCATATGATTCAATACTAAAGACATAATTCAATCTACCATGTCCACCTTTCATATGTTTCTTTTTGAATAAAAAAGGACAATGATGATCTTCATACCAAGATCCAAACTAGATGGTATCCAGATTACTATAGACCTTGGTATGATATCCTCCCTCCTCTATTGGGGTAGCAGTGTAATCCAAATGCCCTCCACAGCTAGGTTACCCCATTAATCTTGAAGACCCTACAGACCCATAAATGGTTAAGGTCAGATCTAATGGAAAATAACCATGGTATGCATCACCGAATATGTACTAACTACGAGAGAACCATCCTTGAGACCCATCTCCAGCCGATTTCATAGTGTTTCCTCATATTATTAATCTTGTGGGTCCACCGACTACTCATGTTTATCCCCAATCCACTTACCCATCCTATCTTGTTTAAGAGCCTACTAACACAATGGTTGTTAGGAATCCATGTCAGGTAGATCTGATGGCCACATTCATCACCAACCTCGAGGACATTAGGACATGATAACTAGAAATCCAACCTGATATTTATCCATATCTAGCATAGTCGGATGATATTCCATCACCCCCAAATTTAATGAACCCTACATTTTCCAAATTCAACGAGATGGGTGACCCACTGCATCATCTAACCCATTTTAATTCATGGTGAGGACACATGATATGGACTCCAGTGCAGTAAGAATCCACCAAGCTCCAGGGTTTCATACAAACATTTGAACTGAATATGTTTTATTGGGACAACTTGTTACCAATTCAGTCCATATTTTGTTGGTCGGATCTCCATAGGTAGTTTCATTATCAACTCAACACCACCACCCATGAGACCATTATTGTCAACAACTTCATTTGAGAAAAATGACAATATAAGTGAGTGGAAGACATTTTTCCCATGAGGAAGGGCCTCAATTTATCACTCAATGTGCCAGATACTGAAGAAAAGTTGTTGTAGATGTGTTTAGGGAATGTGATTATTGTATTGTTTTCCTACCACATCCCTTATAACATCCCAAAAAGATTCTAGGAATTTTTAAACAATTCTCAACACCTGGTGGAGGCCCTACAACAAGCTAAGAAGGAACACCCATTTCCACTCACAGCTCATGAAAAAAGGTATGTTAGGTCTGAGAATAATGTTGTTACAAAGGTAGATGCCCTCAAACCACTTTAATTTTATGAACAGTTCCTCATCCATAGCCTCGTCGAGGAAAACATTCATAGGGCTAACCTCGGGCTCAACATAACCCACATCCAAATTGGTCAATACCACCCCATCAAGAACCTCCACCTAGGTGCGAAAACCAAGATAGGGCCACATTTAAGGATCCATCCCTTCATCTATGATAGGCTCCCATTGTTCCTTTTCTTTATAGGAGAAACTAGGCAATTTATTTTGAAGAATATCAGTTCCCCTATTATTAATGATGTGTCACAGATCAGGGTATCATGAAACTTCCAAAAAAGTAGGAAGCCCCAGGATACTGATCTCACTGATCATCCAGACAACTTCCATTACAATAGAATCCTTGTCCACACAATCAATATATTATATGTGTTTAAAAACTGGTATTATAACCATATTGACAACAATTTAGTTGGATTGTATCATACCATCTAAAAGGTATTGTGTGTTTCCACGAAGCTTGACATCGAAAATGATGGTTAATGGAAGTGGTATCTAATCATGGGTCTCAAAATTATGATATATTGTTTATCTCGAATAGTAGTATCTCACACCCATGGTTTAATTCATCACATTTTAAATTGGCCTAAGCCTCCTGAAGTTATCCACCCACTATGTCTTCTACATCCATATCTCAGCTTGTCACTTCTCTTGAGAGAAGGTGCTGACAGTGCCAGGGAAATACCCCCCCCCCCCAGAGCTATAGAAAACCCACATTATTTGATATTTCATCACCTAATAGATGAGAGACACCCCCATAATTTACCCAGTGTTGTAGGATTCCTCATTATATTATTTAGAGTCTAAGTCATGAAATACTGTCAAATTGGTGGACACTTACATGGATCTCGATGATGAGGAACAATAGGAATATCCTTTCAATGATCTATGTCAACACCATTTTCAATGAGGTCATAGAAATGTGAATAATATTAATTATTAGGCCAATTATTCCATCCAATACATGCATGCCATTGCGACTATACATCTATGATCATTATAAATCTCAACACATGCAGTCCTCTCATCCTATCTTTTCATACTACCTACCAATTCCCTTTGTGATACTTGACATGGAAGATCATTCATTTATGTGTCATGATCAAATGTTCTCAACTGTGGCTAGACAATAGTCATCAGATAGTCAGCTGGTAGCAGTCTTATGTGTTTCAGGTAGTGGGTTGTGGGATAATCACATCACCATCCAGAATCTACCAGTTCAACAATCTATAATGTATGTCATACCTCATTACTAAGTGTGACCTCCATAAATCATAAATGTACATATATCATAGATGTTTAATGTCCTTGAGCTTATTTATGTCATTTCTACAATGTTATTGATACTAGAGGAACTTCATTTTTCGGAGGAAATGCATGAATCCCTTGCAGAGGCATTGAGAAATCTCATCCTGTTCAAAATAAAGGTAGCAGCAACAGAGATATTCCATGCTTAGGAATCCTGGCATGTAGAATTACAAGACATTATTTAGTTCTTTGGAGAAGATGAAGGTGCACCTGTACATGGGAACATCTATCTACTTGACAACACAGGCTAGCACAATGGCATGGTCATCCACCGTTGTCTCATCAGTATAGGTTATGGGATCGGTCTCATCCCATCACTGATGCTATGTAATCTTGGATTATCTGAAGTTGAACTGAGTCCATCAGACATAAAAATACAGGGTTATAATTGGACTGAGTAGAGGCCATGTGGAAATATCCCTCTAAAGATACAATTTTCTGTATTGATTTCCAACATTTAATTCATGGTTTTCTCATAGGGCGCCACCTATAATGCACTAATGCATAGGCCCTATCTCATTTTTCATGAATCTTTCTGCTCTTCATATAAGGAATTCCTTAAATACTCACTCAATGGTCCAGTAGATATGCTCCATGGCGATTTTTCTACCTTCTCTTCTTGTGAATCGTTCTATTTAGACACCAACTATTACAAGATATTGAAAAACCGATTTCATGTCAATGAGGTTGAACACACTACTACTGTGGATGATCTCTAGATGGACCTGGATGATGCTTTCAACCTACCGATTCACTAGTTGGAGGCTACAATCCTAGCCATGAGACATTACGTTCTGGTCTCCAAGGTGAATTGAATAGATGTTACTAGATACAGGGATCATTGTAATATTACCACATAATCTTATATGGGGAAGGCTAATGTGATTATATAGACTCCTACCCATGTTAGGTATATATATGTTCACCCATTGGAAACAATAATATGTCGTACCTTATTCTTTCGCTGAGAAAGGATAAGTCAACACAGACTGAACCTCCACCACTACTTTGACATTATCATATGTGGGCCCCTCTATCGAAGGCCTGATGAAATCAGTTCTATAGCTTTTGATTCCCTAGTGTCAACAATGTGAGAATCTCCTAGTGAAGATTCAGTCAACACTCAAATTGGAACCATCATTCCTCTATGTTCATTTTACTAAATGGAATTTCCTCTTACAGATGATCCTCCAGCCTCAGAATATGAATTTTATTTAGAAGATTATCCACCTGTTTTTGAAGAGGCCGTCTTTACCACTGTTGATGAGTTGGTATAGGTAAATCTTAGTACTAAGACATACATGAGGATGATGTAGACATGTTTATCTATTCCAGTAGAGGAAAAACAAAAATATTTTGTCTTTCTGAAGAAGCATCATGATTAGATCACCTATTATTGTGATAATATGCCTACATTATACCCTTATTTCATCATCCACCTCCTTGGTCTCTTAGCGATTCATCATAGGTTCAAATAGCCTCCTAATAAGATACATCCATAACATTGTTCCATGGTCACTATTAAAGTCAATAATCCTATTAAATCAATCTTTATCAAGGTATTAGAGAACCCTGTATGGTTAGATTAATATCATTGCCTTTGTAAAGAGGAATGCAATGATGTGAGTTTGTATTGACTTTTAGGATCTCAATTGCCCCTGTCGGATGGATGATATTATTGTTCTTGTGATGGATAAATTTATTGATTACACCTTTGGATTCTGATCTCCTTCATTCATGAATGTATATTTAGGGTATACTCAGATATGAATGGCCCCTGAAGATGAGGAGTCTACCGACATCACGGCATATCAAGGTACCTTCTACAATTAGGTAATTCCCTTCATTTAGGAAATGAATGAACGACATATCAGTGTTCTATGCACCTAATATTCAAATCTATCAATGGGATGCTATATGAATTCTATATGGATGATTAAGTTGTCAAATCCCCCCAGAGTTTGTACCATCTCAATGATCATGAGAAAGTGTCCAACTTCCTCTACACACACAATCTGAAGATGAATATCTTGATGTGTTATTTTTGGGATACCTCTGGGAATTTTCATGGATTTAATATTAGATACAGAGGCATTGAGATCACCCCGGACAAGATCATTTCCATCAGTCAAATTCCTACCTTGATAAACCTTCGATAACTCTGAGGCATCTGATGCCACTTAGCCTATATACACAGATTCATTGAATGTATGGACAGAAAGTTAAATCCCTTTTCCATACGCATGAATAAAGGTGTTTTATATCATTGGGATGAAGACTTTCGAATTTCATTTGAGAATATCACACAGTATCTATTGCATCCACTAGTTATGATGTCACTCATCCACAAAAATACACTAGTCCTATATTTGAAAAACATGTAATGGTCCATCAGAACCATTTTCATCCACAAGTATAATTAAGGGACAGTGAACAATTTTTAATATCTCGTTCACATTCTCCTTGATGTTGTGACCATATATTCTTTTATAGATAAGAACTTCCTCATGCTGGTATTCAAAGTGTAGAAGTTGTGACATTGTCTTTATCAATATGATATAAAACTGGTGTCCCTCATGGATTTTATAATTTATATTATGAACACCCCCATGTTTATAGTACATCTAGCTCATTTGGAAGTGATCCTTCATTATTTTGACACCATGTTCATTCTGTAGAATGGTATCACGGGATAGACAATGACTGATTTTATGACATCCCATCAGTCCCCAAAAGAGAATTCTGTAGAACTTTGAATTTATGGAAGAGGTTGTCCCCTCAGTGGATGAAGACGTGCCACGTCAGAAGACACGCATTAATGGGGCCTCATGATACCCAATTGGAAGAAGACACAATTATCCCATAATAAACTGAGTAGACCTAGGTAACCTCTCCATTACGCTGACAAATTCCATTTTCCCTATCCATTATTGTTGTCAGAAGGATTCACCAAAAAAAAGAAGTGTATCACAATATCATCACTAGTCTTGAGCTGTCCATTAATATTGAGGTTCTCTTCCTACATGTGAAGGGTTAATCTGAGCTATTCATCAAGAATATCAATGGTAACTATGTTTTCTAGAAGCTATTGCTCATACCCATTTTGGTGCCCACTCACCAACTATTAACCAATTTCCATTTTCAACTAGAGGTGACTCATGATACCATGTAATTGAATGGTTGAGCTGATTCCATGGTCAGTATATCTGCTAATATTGAAGATCCTGACAATGATGATTTTTCTATCCATGTAGCGCATTGATGTTTCATCAAACCCGTCTCTCTAGACGAGGAAGATATCAAGAGTGTAAGTAATCTTTCCATCAGTTCCATCACATTAGGACAACAGAACACCCCTTCCACTAGGGAAGAGACCTTCAATCAGAGAACTATTTTCTTCGAGTATCTCTAGCATGGAATATTACCGATAGAAAGAATAGAACATGTGCAGATCTGTCGGCGTGTCGTGCATTTGACCCACCAACATAGGCCTATCTTTGAAAAGATCCTCTAAACACATGGATTTGATGGAATTTTTCTACATTACATTCAGGGAGATAAGATTCCCCATGTTATGCAAGATGTTCATGCTGACTCGTACAGATCCCATCAGGCCGGGTCAAAACTCTCCCACTAGATTCAAAGGTTGGGATACATTTGGCCCTCCTTGATTCATGACTGTATCCAGTTCACCAAGTGGTTCCACACAATTAGAATTAATTCCCTCTTTGTACATCAATAAATAGATTCCCACTATACCTCCAATTATTCTTAGCCTTTTGTTGTCTGTGTAATCGATGACGTGGGACCTTATCCACCAGCGACAGCTCACCGGTGCAGTTTTATTCTAACCATAATGGATTTCTTTTACACGTGGGTAGAGGATATTCCACACTAGGAGGTAATGTTTTATTCCATTGTATAGTTTATTAGATCTAATATCATCCATTGATTAGTATTCCCTCGTAGTGTTCTCATTGAAAAAAACACCAAAATCTGAAGAGATGACATGAATAAATTCTATGTTTAGTACAACATCTGATTTAAACATATTTATCACTTCCATTCAAAGGTAAATTTATAGATATAGGTTTTCAAAAATAATCATCTAACATTTTGCAAATGATGGTGGTCCATAACAAGATATGTTGGCTATGCAAGATCCCAACTTTTCTCTGGATTTATTGGATTACAACCTAAAATTCCAACTATGGGACCCCATAATCCCTAGTGTACAGAACAGAGGAAGTCTTATTCCTCAAGATTTAGTTACATTACTCCATACATCTGATTAATATCTGGATATGTCAAAAAAAAACTAGTTGAAGTCCATATTGATGAACTGGAATCCCTCAATGAAAATAGGCTTAGGTTCTTTCACAATTTATAGTGTCACTAGAAAAACATATTAATGAACTGTAACAAGAATTATTGGCACTCCTCCTTCAAGGTGACACGGTACTAGATCTAAGGATGCCAATAATACCTGGAAGGCTTCCACCAATGTTGGAGCCCAAATGGAAAGGACCATACATTATTCATAAGGATTACCCAAATGTTTCATACTCTATAGACACCATGGATGGATAGAAAATTAATCCTCCCACCGATAAAAAATTCCTCATGCAGTATTTTGCAAAAGCACCTCCTTCATTAGTGCTACAGGATGTAAAACAACACAACCCACCAATCCTTCATGACATAAAATTTCTTCATCCAGAACATTTATAAACTGTTTTCAAACCATCTATATTGTATGATGTTAAATTAATTTATCCCAAAAAATGTTAAACTTTTATTAATCCATACCTCACGATGTTAAACTGTGTGATATTCGTGAACTACATGATTCAAAATTCCTACCCTTAAAAAATACGTAGCAACACCCAGATGATTTTTCTCTAGGAACAACCATATAGAAACCAATTCAAATATTTATCCCTATTGCTCGAGTTCTACCTTTAGAGTGTATGGTGTGATTTTAAGACATCAAGTATGCTTATTAACGTCGTCATTATTTTTGGCACCATACTACATTTCCCAATGTCGGTAGATTCACCCCATGTTCTGGTTTATACAACATTAAACTAAGATGTATATTTTCAAAGAAAAATTATGTTAAACTTTTATACATCCATATAGAATGACATTAAACTATTGTGTCATATATTCAATACATTAAACATCCTAGAAATTGTGGTCATTACATCAATAATTTCGAAATAATGTGATCATCTATCTCGCATGGTGCAAAACTACTGTATCTCTCATGATGATAACCTTTTATTCATCCATACCACATGACATTAATCTTCAATGGATTCAATAACTGTGCATGGATTGATTCCCATCCATATGGGATACATTGGAATTAAAAAACATTTAGTCCTGGGTAAAACTATAATTTCATCCTTCCATCCCCATGGCCTATGTCTCTCTTGGGAGCGCATCATGTGTTGTTAAAACCACCTTGGTCCTCATTCATGTCAGGTATATTTATTTCATGACATGAACATCCCATGAATGATCAATTCCCTCTTAATTTCATAGTTACATGAAATTAAACAATGTATCAACTCTCATCCTTGCCGTATGATCATAAAAGTAAACAGAATATTCACAAACTATGTATGAATTGATTCCCATACTTATGGATTATGCAGGAATGCCCAAACATTTTCTCTCCAGGCCTAGCACCAGTTTTAACAATCCACTTCTTCTCAAGAATATATGGTGTTCTTTATACCATTTTCCCCACATTCACATTTTGTTTAATACCTTTACCTACAATTTATATACATTAATTTATTGAAGCTCTATGACCATAAACTAATATCCTAGTGTCCTAGTCAAATGATGGTAAAATGTGTGGTATATTCATCCATGTGCAAGCCACTTAACTGAATTAGATTCCACAACTATACACAACCTCAATCCCATATCCCTGGGATATGTTGAAATACCCAGTCATTTAGCCCTTGGTTTTAACCCCTTATCAATTAATCTCTCCTTGGTTTTTCATATTCCTATTAATTTGGAATTGTTCTTTTACTATGTCATGTAAAAAACCCCTCTTGTGAAATATTACCTTAATAAAGGGCTTAGAACCATCTATTTGGTATGCAACATCAACGCGCTCAGACGTGTTGTGGTGTGGAATTTATGCTATTGGGTTATACATGGACATTACCTCATGATGTCTCCACGTTTCTTATGCCCATTTGTTTGGGTCTCCAACACATTTTACATCTGAAGGGGCCCCCAAGACGAATTTTTCATGTCCTCGTGGCTCACATAAATCCATAGGCCAATTCCATTTGAATATTTTGAGTGGAATTTTTAGATTGGTCTCGAGTTTCAAACACAGTCAGTGGATGACCTTCATTTCTCTGTTCCCATTTTAGGTTACACAATACAAATGTTGTGTTCTGGAAATTTTCATTAGTTATCCTCTGCCATTCTTCAACCCCCACTGTGTTCCAAATATTTGACATTTTTTCTTACATTCCCTTTTTCATCCCTTATGTCTAGAAGGAACATCAACTCCCTTAGTGTTAACCCTTCATGCACCATTGCGCGATGAGTATGCCGAACTATATCATTGGGAAATCCTTATCCAGACTTTAATATCCCCCTACTATATTTCTCCAGGTTTCAAGATAATACTCTCTTCCCCATATTTCTTGAAACAAACAATGGATAATGTGGGCATATGGGTCGTGGTAGGGTTTTTACATGTATTGAAAAGTTCCATTGTCCTGTCATCCAAACATGATGACATGAAACAATGAGTTCATGTACAATTATCTTGATATTAAACTGCGTGTCTAAGTCCATGATGATTTCCTTTAAATTATACCCATGCTACCACATGAATTTAAATATGGAACATGTATGCCTCTTGTGACTCAATCACATTGGGTATTTTATGCCAAAACCTTATAAATATTCCTCTAGAGGAACCCCTCTACAGTCCAATCTCAATAACACTAAACAAAGATCTTATGAATCTTATTATCTTCTAGGTTATGTTGTGTGGTGTGGACCACATTGGTCCTCATTCAGATTGGTTCTGTCAGGATTTTTTGTAATGTACACCCATTTTGAGATTCTTCTATTCTCTGACATCTAAAACATTAAACTAAGATCTATTTCATCAATTAAATATGATGATAAAATGTGAGCCGTCCCACAAAACATTAAACCATTTTATCCTTACCTCCTGTCATTAAAATTAATGGGAGGGTCCTATCATATGAATTTGAACTATGGAATCATCATCCTGGATGAACGATCGAGAACGACACAACATTATGGGGTTATTCCATGAGATTTTATTACCCTTTTCCCTAGTCATCCACCATGCCACCTGTCAATACTTATACATGACCTAATTCCCATAGTATCACGTAGGCTTTTTGTCTTGTTCTGACTACTATAAAAAGAGATAGGAATAACCAAGGGAAAATAGATATATCTAATTACTATTCTTTTAGAGTATGGGACAGAACTGCACATAAAAGTTTCTCTTAAAAAACTATGGGTTACATGATTCCCATCACATTGTGATATGAAGTGATGCCCATATCATCAGTCTCAGGTCAAGACACAAAATTATTTCCCTGTTTCACATTAATCCATCATTGTTCATACTAAATGATGTAAACTGCATGGAGTCCTAAAATGATGTGGAACATGATTTTACGCCTGACGAGGTCTATAGATATGCTTATACACACTATCTTTGGGCCAAACCACAAATTATAGGGTCCAAAATCGTCAAATATAAATTAGGATTCCTATGGTATACTATGTATGAACATAAAATAAGATCAAATGTCTTCAATGAATGAAATAAAACTGTGACCATAACCTATGAAGGTTTAGGAGGTCCCATTATTATTATGGAATGCTTCAGCTTCTGCACCATATAAGATTTCCCCCAGTAGTTTTTCTCTCTCAACATGTTGTGAATCAAGAAGTGTGGGTTGATTCATATCCTTATGGGATACGCAGTGACATTGAGACATGTTTTCTTTTGGGCCATCCAAAGTTTCATTAACCTTTTTGGCCCTTTGGCCCCAGTTAAGGTCCAAATTCTATGAACATAATCCTGTAGGATAACTAGGATATGTAGTTTAGAGTTAAGTCTCCATGGCCTTCATTCATGTTTGGGTTTGTCCCTCTCTACATCACATATTCCCCCTTTATTTATGTTCCTTGGTATTTATGTGGCCCAGAGGCCTCATTTGGATCATTCATGTCATGTTCATCTCTCCCAGGTCATGAAAACATTATAGGAATAGACATTATATTCCTTGAAACAAAAATTTGAATTATTATCTAGGTTCTAGAAATTATGACCTTAAACTATGAGAAAAATCATACAAATATGACATTAAATTGTTCCATAAACCATCATCACTATACGACATTACACTATAAGTTCATAGACCTCACTATAGGAAATTAAAATTCATGTTCACCATCCTTTTTTGCATGATGTAAACTGTAATGCATCTAAGCCCTCAACTAAGAGGATTCCTTTTCAATGTCAGGTTCTATATTTATTCAGAACAATGCACCTTCACCGATGTTCTCTTAATCAAGGTGGTGTAATTTCAATATTGTTGGAATCATTTTGAAAATTTTATCACTCCAATTCACGATGATCATTTCCCAGATTTGGATTATAAACCCTAATCATTTTTTATGGGATCCCTATGATGGAATGGTCTCATTCCATTCCGGATCACCTACTGTTTTAGGACAACACCCTAAAAGTATTTGTAATAAACATTATGTTTGGTCCCCTCTTTTTGAATGCAGTCTGCAGATGGACCTCATTTTTTTGTTTCATTCTCTAGATAATGTGATGCAGATGTTATGTCTTGAAAATAGTCATTAGTAATCCTCTATCTTCATGCCACCCTCATTGTGTTCTGAATTTTGGGCTTGTGATTCATGCTTTTCACCCCCTGTTATGATTGATTCTAGTACCCTTGGTGTTGTCCCTCTCATGTACGAGTGCGCATTGGGAAGACAAATTTTGTTGTTCCATGTGCCAAGTTCTATAGCCATGGTCTCTCTCATCCCAAACACTCTAGGTGGTCAGTCAGTAATTAAAGACCCCAGGTACATGCTGATTATCTTACACTCTCAAATGGAATGAACAATTTCATGGTCTCCACTTGTTTCTCACACCAATAATGACCCACCTGAGATTTTGAATTGATCATCAGTAGATCCATAGATATGATGTAGGATAAATAATATAAAATAAGAAATAAATGTTTATATAGTTCAAAATAAACATGAACACATGAGATATGTTTAATGAGGTCGGAAAAACACAACCCCAATGGATGGGACCCTTCAAGGTTGAGTTCCATCACTTCCACACATTGTTGTGTGGCCTCAATGATATTTTGTCGTCATATGATAACCCTTTATTCTATGTTTTCCTCACGTTAATGCTCATCAGACTTGATCTACACCGGATCATATTCCTTTCAGAGATCATACACTTCCTGAGATGCTTGGTTTAGCTGCTCTTTGGCCCCTGCCAACTGGACACTGAATAATGATATATGTGTTGATTTGGTTTTAGTGATGGATTATCACTCGTTCATCCATTCTTCCAAGTGTTGGATCTCCTCTTTATCCACATGCAATTTCTATGTATTATCAGACTTATTCTAGTGTTAGGAAAGCTCCATGCGATGATCTATCTCCCATATTATTTCTACAAGGTAATACCAGAAAAGAATATATGGGCCTCATTCATCCACAACTATAGTGCATAGATCGCGTAGCCAAGAGAGAAGTGATACCATTTATCTTATTTACTTTGAATGTAAGATATTTTTAAGGAAACTATTGATAAAATTCCATGACGAGTGATGTAAAGATCGCATGCCCTTCATGTCAGAATTAGACATGTCAAAATCCTCTCATTCAATGTGTTTGTACACTAGAAATATAGCTAGGTGTCTTGTCGAAGGATCTATGTCTAGAATTATATCGGACGAGATCAGAAAAATATCATGTGGATGATATTTATCGCTTTATTACACTTCTATGAGATTGTTCCTATTAGCTTCCAGTTCCACCCAACATGTGGCAGTACACAAAACCATTTTAGTTATTGTATTGTCATCTTGGGTGCATTTTCTGTTTAAATATGCATTTCTGTAAGGAAAGTATCCTAGGGACCCTCATCCATCCTCACCAATAGTACTCCCACCACTTCAAGGATATTCCAGATTGAGATTTTCTAGTTGACCTAGTTGAGTATACAACAAGTATGACTCTACGGGAAATGGAGATTATAGAGGTCAAGAAAATATTGCTCACATACTCAGGTTTTATTATTTAAATCCCATGACTTTTCCCCCCATATATGATTGGGAGTTCTGTAAATTCTGGAGAATCCACCCCTGTTTTCATAGCGCTGCATTACTCAATAGACCCTAGAACTCGGTCCTCTATTTCCATCATCACATTAATGTACCCATGGGAGTGTGACCTTCATACAATGCTCTCCTATAAATAAAAAATTGCAGTTGTCAAACATGGGTTAACATGAAAGAGATCCTACAAGAGAATGGAATATTGTTTACCTCCATAGCTTAGGTGAATCCTCTCAAAGAGGTTTTCAATGTGGTATTAACTTCACCTACCTCCGAATGACTCGCTTTATTGGAATATTTTCCCTAGGGTCCTTCTGATCCCTTGTTATGAGATATAAGGGATGAAAAATAATCAATTTCCTTGAATGTAGATGTGGGTCTTATGTTTTGAGACAAAATATTGAATGGTTGATATGAATCTCTGGCACCAGGGAGGCATCCTACATATCATTGTTATTGAAGGAATTATTTTTATCGTATTTCATTTGTTTTTTCTTACACTATAATGGTTCCCTTTTTTTCATGGAATATCATATTATGCTACATATCAAGGCATACACTCTAAGGGTTCCCTATTGATCGGGGATTATACACCAAGGATAGATAATTTCATCATGTCATGGGATTATCTTGCTAGTGGGGATATATTTTATTATTCTGTTGATTTGGGTTTAAACTATTAGGAATCCTTATTGATCATGTATTTCACACTGAGGATAAACATTGTTATCATGTCATGGGATTCCCTTACTATAAGGGGATTATTTTATTATGTTGTTGATCAGTGCTTGCACTTTGAGGCTGTGCTATTTATTGGGAATGTTTTATTTTTCCATCGATCATCTAGAGGGTGTCGCCTATCCCAAATGACTTATCTGGAGCACATCACAAGACGTATAACTCTTGTGTAGAGTGTTTCTAACAACACATATATCATGCCTTGGTGTTGTCGCAAGAGCAAGCTGCTATATATGGTGGGTGGAATGAGATTTAGTGCAAAATTTCTTGGAGGGTTTAGCATATATTTTCGGCCATGTATACAAGGAAGTGCGAGCCTCGTCTGACATTCCAAGAGGTTTTCATGAGATGTAGTTGACATGATCAGGTTCTACCACAAGACATGGATGACATGAATGGATGCATTTAAATTAGCCAGAAAATGTATCTGATGGAAATTTCAAGGCATGAGTGATGAGCCCATTGGGCATTACAAAACTAAAGTGGAATAGCCAGGAGAACCACATGGCCTGCACTAACTTGTCCAGGGGACATCTTATGACCCTAATAGAATTCTGAAGGATAATCATTAGGTCTGGAAAACAAATAATGAAATTTTTATGTGCCTTTGATGGTTTACATGATGCATATGAGGGTCAACAAATATATTTTTTATGTCTTGCACATTTAGTATTTTTTATAGACCTTATATTGTTAATTCCTTAGTTGCATTCAATGTCACTTAATTTTATGTCTCTTGTGATTTATATGGAATGTGGGGTGTTATTCTTGAATCTTACCATAAGTCCTTTGGGTGAACTATATATGAAAATGTGATGTTCTTTTCGCATGGTTCATGATAGCTCCAACTTCTCGGTGGTATATTACCTATCACAAGACCTAGTGATCTCAATATTAGCCACTCTTACAATCCTACTCTAGTACTAGTGAAACATTTCTAGATTTAGTGCACTTGTTTTATATAAGTATAGGAGCATTTTTTATTTTATGTAGTGGAAGTTATAGGTCTCTCCACACAAGTTTTTCTCTGGTCTCTACAACATAACTTGCAGGAATCATGATGGAGTATGAAAAAAGCTCTAGTTCCATGCATCTCCACAATCCATTGTCATAGATCACTTCCTAATGCATCAATAGATTTCTAGTGACTATGGGTCCCTACCATCATCATCTCCCATATTGGATTATCCCCCAAAAATGAGTTCTTTTTTTCATACCCTGGTACCTTCTTTTTTTATATCGATATATCAACGGACCCTCAAGATATTATGGTTCCTGTTGAATGGTATTCGTCAAACCTGGGATGACATTTCCCAGATGTTTCAAGATATAAGAGTGGATTTTTGGGGGTCATCTTGATACTATGTTATAGGATTTCATTGCGCATCCAAAGGGTTTTATAAATGTTGGAGGCTTCCTCCTCCTCCATTTTTATTTTAATTGTTTTATTGTACAACGGCCTAAGGGTCTTTTGAGTTTTTTTTGGATGTTGTTAAAGAAATTTACCCTTCCCATAAGTGGTGCATTAAATGATATTTAGGACCATTAAATGCCTCCTAATTTTGGAAATTTTACTCCTATTTCCAAATTATTTTTTGATGGTTTTTCCTAGAAATCACCAATGACAAACTATTTCTCTTTGGGGAGCTTATTCGTTTGGTTATGCACTACCACTAGTTATCCGCATAGAAATTGAAAGAGAAAGATAACTTCTCTAAAGAATAACTAAGGGATATACTCTAGGTTATAAACTAAACATGGTTATTTCTTGTGGCCAAATAATGGCCACGTGATTTCATGTCCCATGATGATTCCCATGATCCACAGGTCTCGACCACCGTTTTCTTCCATTTATTTTACATGAAAAAAATCCTTATATTTAGGTATTTCTTCCACTATGAATATTCATATTCTCATTCTAGTTGGAATAAAAATATTCCCCCTTATCAGTTAAATCTACTTGGATAAACACTCGATTTTTAGGAAATTAAATGCCTAGTAGAGTGTTTAGTGGTGTTGCAAACTAGTGTTCTATCAGGTGATGATTGATTTTCTAAGAAATGACATATATATAGTGGTAGAGAGCCAATAATTTCATGGTATACCAATTATATATAGATCTCTCTTATTTCCTCTATAATATACCTCTATCGCAAGATAGTTTCTCAGGTCCATATCATGAGACCTATTCTAGAGCCATCGTTGTGTTCCCATTTCATGAGAAATTTTTCGCAAGATCTCTTAGCCTCAAACACATGTATGACCTATCTATGAACCATACGTCATTAATATTTTGATCGTTGTACATGAGGACTATAATTATCTTGAGGTTTTCATGGGATCATCAGGATTGATCATATGAGTAATTGATTATCATGCAATTCAGGTGACCTTGTCCAGGTCACGCATTCATGAGTCTCCAAATGGGTCTTTTGATTGCGTGACTCTCTATGGGATTAAGAAAAAAGAGACACCTTCGAGGGTCATGCCATCTAGAAACACTATATGTGGTTCAAGAATCCATATTGTTTTTATGTGATTTTCATGATTCTGATTGGAATTTTTTTGTCTATTCCTGGAATTGATTTTATATTATCTAGCTATCATATTACACTTAATAATATTAAGAAGTATTCTTCTCAAATACATCCATCAATGGGGATATGGTTTCTAGAAATCACAGCGCCAAACATTGCTATGATGCGTATTCTGATAACAAGTTTCAATGAAATTTACCTCATCTAAGCATCAAGAATACCATTATCTCAACGAATCCCACTATATGGATTTGGTTTGATGGGTGATTCTACCATTAATCCTCCAGACTCTAACATTCCAACTCACTGGGTGTTACACTCTCTTGAATATATTCAAATGAAAATTTCCAAGGATGATGGACATTTTAAAGCTTTTTTCCAAGGGTTATCTTATATATTTTAAATTTCTCTTGTAGGTATGGATAGTTGTGAATTATCTAATAAGACCATTTATTAGAGATATTCATGAATGTTTTCCTCATCTCTAAACAATCATAGAATTATATAGAGATCAAATTGGGATCTTTTCACTTGTTGAAGTTTTTCTAATGAATGGGAATTTCCCTTTTATGTCAGGCAGAGATTCATATAATTTGTTTATCATTTATATGAGGTTCATATTTATTAATCTATGTGGATTAATCAATTCACCATCTAACTCTAGAATGATATAAACCACTAAATGATCATACATTGATGTCATATCACTAACACATCCCATTTGTCACATGGGGAAGTGGTAATTAGCCTATGGGACAATTATCAACTGGTTGGGATTCCCCATCATTGGGAGATGTATGATTAGTTTCTCAATGATTCAGATGTTTGGGATGATCCCTCGCATACTCCATATTTGTTGAATGAAATTATTATCCTTGTGTAAGAGAATTTGTATAAAGTGCTAACTATGCACTCGTACATCTCATTCAAGGACTAGATCAATGTTTTCATTTTCTATAACAGGGTCAGGCCAACATCCATATACCCTCCTTGGTGCCTATATTATTATGTCTGCAATAGTTTTGTCTCATATTAGACTATATTTTATGTAGATGAATATATATCATGGGGATGTTTAGTAATGAAAAGAAATTCCACAGAACTCAAACTGGAAGGTTTCATGGCCATGTTTTTTAAAAGAAATCTTTTCTAGGATAGGGATACATGCACAGGGTTCTGTGTTAGTAGAGTAGTGATGTAGTTAGAGTAATGGGATGAAAAACATCTTATTTTTTTTATTTCTAGTCTTTTCATTCCATTACGAACATCTAGGCTATATTCAACAATGTATCAACCCTTACAAGACCTTGGTCCTCTCTAGTTTTTATTTGGAAGGATAGTAGATGATTTTCAATATTATGAATACTATAACTCAACCAAGATCCATAAAACCCTATCCCATCCTAGATTATTGAACATATATGGGGTTTGGTCCATGTATATGATCCCTTTTTAGGATAATGATATGTTGGTCCAGTCAAATAGCTAGGATTTTATGGCCTACTGTGCATCGGATGGCCAGATTATTGATGATGTCAACGTATCCCTATATAAAAGTCTTATATGATCTCTCTCTGGGATGAGGTCCTCATAGTCCTGGTTTAATTTCTAATCATCTATGAGACTTATAAACCCTATTTATTCTCTCATCATTTTTGATATATCCACGGGGTATCCTCTCTTCCATTAGTTGGCATAAAAGGAAAAAAGCATCCTAAAGTCGTCCTACAGATTTGGATGATGTTGGCATGTGATGATATTATGGATGAGATCATACATTCTCTTGCAGATTTATCAACCTTATTTACTGAGCATTATTCCTCGGATTGGGTAGTAGCTTATCTAGAAGTTGTGCTATTCCACCTGGTCAATCATGTAGACCAAAATTTCACTTTTCCAACCCCCACTGTATGTGGAGAAGATGGAATTCATCGAAGACGGGGGAGAGACATCAAATATGTGACCACATTCTAGTGATGATTTACCAAATAGTGGATATTAATATGTTGACGAGATTTCCCACCAGTAAAATACATGGAAAATACGCTTTTTGAGAGAAGAGTTTATGTGGTTTGTCCTCCTGCTTCTCCACTAGCTCAACTGGTAACTCCACCTCTTTCCATTCATACATCATCAGTTACAATGGATCATATAAAACATATGATACCCTAGAAGAAGATTCGATTTTTGATTACTAATACTCCTTTGGAAAGACTAATTAACCAAGGTGAAAACGTCCGTTATATTTTCCATGACATGGGGATAAGTGGATTTTATTATCAACCATTTTTTTATATAATGATCCAAATATACTTGAATCTATGAGGTTTATCCCTTTGTGAATGATATTTTCATGATATTATAGATGAGGCTCCCTTTTAATGTTAGATGAAGAATATTTCAGAGGCATTGGATAAGGGTCATCAGATGATATCTGAAATGAATGTCCAGATGGATTTTGGGACTATACAAATGTAGATATGCGAGGGTATCATTTCCCATTTGAGGTATGATCTTTCATCATCATCATCATCATTGGATACTACTAAGAGGTTAGTTAATGTTTTTTCTTCTTGAATTGAGACCCTCTATCATCGATATAAAGTGATATATGAAGGAAGAGTGTCACTCAAACATTCCATGGATGATTCCCCTCAAACTCTTTCTGAAATTTCTAGTGCAGCTAATCAACATGGATAACTGTTTAGTCATTGAAATGAATTCTATTTTATATGATACCTCTGAGATACTATAAAATGTGTAGATTCCTCCCCCTTTTCAAAATATGAATGAATTAATTTTCTAAACATTCAACATTACTATCCCGTTTCACTTCATTCATGATAAGAATGACATGTTATTTTTTTGAGATTATGTTAATTACCATTAATACCCATACATTTGGTAATATCAATAAATTTTAAATTCCTTGATCATAATTTATTTCCTTATGTAAGTTCTCATGAACTCCCACTAACATGAGGTTAACTACGAACATATTTTTTCTGGTTATATTGATATCACCTAATTCTTGAAGTATATTTGGGTAGAGTTTATTAATGGGTGGGAAGGAAAATTATTGTTTACAAAATTTCATAGTCTATGTGCCCATATCTTGACTTTAGAGCCCATATGATGGGAAACACAATATTTATTAGACTAAGTCACTATTATGCTTTTGTTTACGGACTTTATGCTTAGAACTAATATTTATATATATTAGGTTCTTTTATGTTGGGCCTGATATTTCTTTAGGCTATGGTCTTTTAGCTTGGACCTGAGATTGCATTATATTAAGGACTTTTAGCTCAGCCTGGAAATTTATTTTTTTATGGTCATTGATCTCAAACCTGATATTGCTTGATTTTAGGTTCTTTTAGCTCAAACAAGAGAATGATTTATTTTAATTTATTTTATCTCAGACCTAATATTTCATTTGTTTAAATTTTTATAGCTCATACCTAATATTTCATTAATTTATGTTCTTTTATCTTGTAATTTATATTGATTTAGTTTATGTACTTCTATCATGGTCCATATATTTATTTAGATGAAGGTATTTTAGTTCATTAGTAATATTTATTTAGTTTATGTTCTGTTTGTCAGAGTGGATACTCAAGAGGGGGTGAATTGTGTTCTTATTAAAATTTGCATTTAAAATATTTATATTGAAATCCACCAATTCAAAAAACAAGTTAGACTGTAGTGAATTTATAACGATTGTAAGTTTCCAATTAGTTTCTCAAAGATTGATTATTTCTTTGTTTACTTAATTTGAGGAATAAGTTAGATTTTGAAACTAACTTACTAGTTCAAAATAATTTCAAACACTTTCTAGTTCAATTATCAGAGTCACATTAAAACAGATTTGAATTTCAAAGTAATTAGAAGCAGAATATTGAAAATAGTTTAAACTAAAATAAGATGAACTTTAGTATTAAACAATAGGTTCAGTCTCAAGGTGAGATGTAGTCCTATCAAACAGTTTATATATATATTATCCACACTTTGGATTGGGGTACACAATAGTAGTCAGACTGTCTAGGTCCCCAAACCTCTACCACAATTCTACATGGGAAAACAACAACAGAAAAACATAGGTTGTCCAGGTCCTCAGACCTCTACCAAAATTTTACATGGGATAAAAAATGGTGTAAAGAGTTGGGTGTGAGTATTTCAGTATCCTCCAGTTAAGCTTAAAATTAGTGTGTTCCCAAACAGAAATAATAACACACAATACTCGTAATGTAGTAAAAATAATCACTACAGAGGAATAATATGGAGATGAGTTTTGAATGATATTGTGTGGTGTCAATGCAGCTCTGGACTCCATTGGATTAAATCAGATGAAGCTTTGAGTCCTTCTCTAGAATTTGTCTTGAAAACAGAGTGCCGTAGTTAGGTTCCTTTTCTTCTAGTACAGGTTTCTAGCTTGAATGTTAGAGTATTCTTTGCAGCACATGAACCTCCTCTTGAACTTCTATTCTTGATGTGTATGAGTGTTCTTTGAGTTATTTGTGTGTTCTTCTTATATATCTCTTTGTGAATTCTCTATATCATTCACTTTATACATAGCTTTGATCTTTCTTTTATAGCTCATGCGTTGGTTCAACATAAGTCATGATTACATCTGCAGATACAGGGTAGAGATCACTAACATCCAACAAATATCATTAATTAAATTCATACATAATGCATGACTACTTCTGCAGGTACGAGGTGCAGTTTCCTGACATCCAAAAACATCATTAATTAATATCATTTGAATTAAAACCACTAAATATTATTGTTTCTAATAAAAACATAGAGAGATAGAGTTTAGAGAAATAGTGACTGGTTTCAATCGGTAGCTCTTTGTATCAGTGAAGTTGTAGCGGTGGACTTGTAATGGTAGTTCGTGCATCTGTAGCTATTACTCTCTTTTACAGTAGCTTGCTTGTATCGGTAGCTCCATTTGTAGTGGTATCCCCTTGAATAGGTAGCTCTAACAATCGGTAGATCTTCATAATGGTGAACTTATGTTGGTAGCTCTTCCTCACTATCAGGAGTTGTTAACATCGGTAGCTGTATATATCTCTATCAGTAGCTTCCTCTATCGGTAGCTCCATTCTATCAGTATCTTCAATTAGTGACCTTGTCTATCAGTAGACTAAGTCTATTGGTGACCGTTTCTTATCAGTAGAACTATCTGTATTAGTGACTTTAAAACTCAAATGCTTATAAAGTATTTGTTCTATACAATTCATTTCCAGATTGTGTTAGTTATCAATATTAATCATCGGTAAACATTTATAATCATAAATAAACACTGAATAACATATTCCAATGATATGATATGATCATTTTTATATTCATATGAACTTATTAGTATGACGACATAACATGAATGTGTAAATAATATATAGATAGACATTATTTCGAATTATCAAAGTATATCTAAACATAATTATTATTATCAAAATAGGTGAGTTCAAAAACCTCCCCCCTTTTGTTAATCAAAAATAATGGCATTATAATCCAGAATAAACATTAATGAATCAGAGTAAAATACATCTAATGAAATTTCTCTAAGTGTTCAGAACATAAATCTCAAATGTATCAAAGTTAAACCGTGGACAAACATAAGAGTAAAAAGAAATAGAATTTATCTTTTCCCCAAAGATACATTTTATAATTTTATCCCACTTAGTGTAATTTTCCCCCATATTATAATTTTTCTCCCCCTTTGTGATGAGAAAAAAGTGAAAAAACAATGGTTCAGAACATAAAAGAAGAAGAGAGAAAATAGACATTTTCATTTCGCATGAGATAGTACAAAAGTAATACAGGAAGTACAAAGATTCCTGTCAAATTTCCAAGCCACTAATCAGTCAACCTCTTCAAAAGTTAATTTTGAATTGACTTTGGGATCAGAAGAGGATTCAGGCTTGGTAGGCATAGGTGAAGGCTTGGGAACAATAGTGATGATCAAATGTGGTTGAGGTACTGATACACTATCGGGCCTATAATGGGTACTCCTTTGTGTGATCATAAGAGTAAGAATTTCGATAGCTTGAGCTAGAGTCAATTGAGGTGTAGAAGCAGACTAACCAGAGGAAGGCAGGGCTAGAGGTACAACAATAGGGGTACTATCCACATGCAGAAAGTGAAGTAATAGATTCCTAAAATCCATGATAATACATCCCAATCTCTTCATGGTAGAGATAAAATCATCCTTGTTATCTATAAATTTGTCCAAAGCAGGGGTCATCTCCCTGATCTTACTAACATGTTCTTTGAAGGCTTGAGTAACTGGAGGCAGTTTCAGATTCTCTAACAGCAAATTGTAATGATTGGTAAGCTAATTCATGGTGTACACTCTCTGAAAATAGTAATCAATTTTGTCATTGATTTCCTTCTGGGATGTAGTAGCATCTCTCATATAGTCCTGAATGATTATTTCAATATCCCTAGTGGTATTAATCACCTAAGAATCAGATGATCTATTGGCACTAACTTGACCAATTTCTTCTTTCAGAACAGATCTAAACTGGTCAACATCTACTGAAACTTTGGAGGTACCAAGAGGCTTACTATAAAAGATACTATTTCTTAGAAGGATTGTGTCAAACTACTTATCAAATTTATCACAACAAAACCCAGAGTACTGAGATGACTTTTTTTGGTCATCATAAAATCTTCAAACACATCTACAAACTATTTCACTACACCTCGAATGTAGTTGATGTTAGTGTCAACATGAGATTTAGAACTATTTAAGTTATCGGACGAAGAAACAGATTTATTCAATGAATCAACAGTCTCTGTAAAATTTTTAACTTGATTTTGACATTATATTACTTCATCAATCACTTATGTCACAACACGAGACACAACACTTCCTAGAGAAGATTCCAAATAACTTCCCATATTTCTTATGTCTTAAAAAAACATGTTTTCAATTCAGATTGCATTGCCTCAAGATCTCCTTTTCTCACAATTTCATCAGGCATAGCTATATGAGCTACTTGTTGAGTAGTGACATCCTCTGAGAAAATATCAAGAGACATGGGATGCCTTATAATTTGTGTCTCATCATCATAATCGGTATAGTGTAGTCCCAATACAACACATCCTGGATCCACAAACCAATATTCCACTTCATATGTCACAGAAAATGATCATATCCTTTCAAGTTGCTCCCCCTCAACCAGAGCCTCCATCACTTTATCTACAACAGCACCAGCAACCTCATTGGTGACTTCCTCCTCAGAACAGTCATCTACGACCATATTCATATACAAGTTAGGTTACATAGGCTGGGGTATGTCAGAAATAGTTAGTGTTCTGTCTAAATCAATAATCTCCTCAACATGCATAATAGAGTTCTCAATCAGAGGAATGAGACTCAAACATGTACTTCCATTCTCAAATACGTCATCCTATTCATCATCACTATAATTGGAATCTAGAGTAGTCTCCCTATGATCTGATCTAGGTAGGTCTTCCTCATTTACATAGATTTATTCAACAGTTTCTCCTTGAACTACTTCTCGTCTCGGTAGGGTCACAGGTGAACATGCCTTTCCACATGATAGCTTTTCAGTAGCTGGCCTTGGTGGAAAATCAGGATCCCCTCCATATTCTATAGAGGAATCCTCCTCAGCATCATTATCACTATGTTTAGGTTCTTCCTCATCAGGTCCTAGACCTGGATCTCTCTTATCTCTTGGCCAATTTGGATGCTCAACAGGGTTAAATTTATCATAAATTTTCTCATAATCATTTACCCATTCCATTTTTCAATGGGTTCCAGCCAATCTTCATATACATACAAAAAAAAATTTGTAATACAAAATTTTTCTCTTACAACCACTATCTCATCCTGAGACTCAGCCACAACTTTTACCTAGATCATTAAAGAGATCATCTTTTCAAATAATAGAGCAATTGTTTTTGATTTTGGCCTGGTCATATCTTCGATTTGAATCATTAGAAGCCTATACAAATTCACTTTTGCAACATTCCCTATCAGATATGACAGGAATATATCTTGGAAGCTAAGGATTGCAAAATCCGATCTTCGTGGAATTAACACATGATATATAAATTTGAAATGCAACCAGTTTTCTCCATCCATTTTGGTAGAAACTACTTTTCTAGTTGTTCCATATCTAGTGAGCTCTTCCAAAGAAGTTTCATACTAAAAAATGTCACTACTGGGAGGTACTGAATTTCAGAAATATCAAAACTCACCCTCGTGTGTAACATTTAAGTACTAATACCATTCAATGGATGAAAATGATATTATCTTGTCATTCACTACTGATACCATTCTGTTCTCAACTTTCAGATTTCTCAAAATGAACAAACTTATAGAATTCATTTACCAATTTCAGATAATAAGGACCATTGTTATTCAAAAAACATTTGATCCACCCATGTTCCTCCAAAATCATTAGAATCAGAGATTTTCTAGGCATGAGCCATTCTGTATAGATTTCCTTCTCGATTACGATATTTATATCTTATAATTATGGGTTCACTACACTCTTCTCATGACTTATTCCACTGCCACTGCCTATAGGTCATTCTTTTTGCCTCTTTTCACTCAGTGCATCGCCTTAATCTTTTACTACATGCCTTTTTGACCATTCCATTTACAAAATAAAGAACATAGGGTTCGCAAGAAATGCGGGGGGTTCTAGAAGTAAGGTTTGAATAGAAGAGAGTTTGTGGTAGATTGAAACGTGACATAGAATTATTTATTATCATTTACGAATAAAGATGTAATAAAAAGAAATATATTAAAAATAAAAAAGGTTTCCAAAAAAACATGAAATTCAAACAGCGCAAAAACATATCATTGAAAACATCTGGTGACAATCATAACGACACGGTCTCCCTGATTGTGAGGTTTTTCTATCTGTGAGGTTTCACTGACGGTGAGGTTTCTCTAACATTGAGGTTTCACAAATGGTGAGGATTTTCTAACAGTGAGGATTCTCTAACATTGAGGTTTCCCTAACAGTGAGGATTTTCTATCAGTGTTGTTTCTCTAACAGTGAGGTTTCACTAATGGTGAGGTTTCACTAACGGTTAGGATTTTCTATTAGTGAGGTTTCTCTAATAGTAATGTTTCAGGAAATTTTCTCATTCCTAACTCATGTATAATGTATCTTAGCCTTTCTAAACATAAAGGCTTGGTGAATATGTTGGCCAATTGATTTTTAGTGCCTAAAAATTCAAAGAGTAATATCACCCTTTTGATAATGATCCCTCAAAATGTGATGTCTTACATCAATATGCATTTTCCTAGAGTGAGATATAGGATTCATATGGATATTTATCACATTAGTGTTATCAATGTTTATAGATACATGCCTAAATTGATATCCATATTCCAATAAATTATACTTCATCTACAGAATTTTTCACAAAAACTATCAGTAGCTATGTACTCTACTTCAACATTAGACAATGATACCGAATTTAGAATTTTACTACTCCATGATATTAAGGATGTACCTTGAATGTGACATGTTCCAGAAGTACGGTTCCTATATAACATGCAACCAGCAAAGTCAATATCTGAATAGCTTGTTAAATCGACTGATAGTACTTTTGGATGAAATATTCCTAAATTAGTTGTATGTTTAAGATATTTGAAAATCCTTTTAACAACAAGAAAGTGTTACTCTTTTGTATTAGCTTGAAATCATGCACACGTACACACACTAAACATAATATCTGGTCAACTAGAAGTAAGATAAAGTAAAATCCCAATCATACCTCTATAATTGATTTGATCCACTGGTTTCCCAGTTTCATCTACATCCAATTTACATGTTGTACCCGTAGGTGTATCACTTTCCTTATTATTATCCAAGCCAAAACATTTTTAAATATCCTTTGTATATTTACTTTTATTTAAAATAACACCATTTTCTATTTGAAAAAACTTGAAATCCATGAAAATATTTGAGTTCTCCGATTAAACTTATTTCAAATTCACTATTTATACTCTTTGAAAAATCAATACATAAATCATTTTTAGAATATCTGAAAATAATATCATCAACATAGATTTGTACTATCAAAAAATCATTGCAAATATTTTTCATAAAAATAGTTGGATCAGCAATCCCTTTAATAAATCCTTTTGAAATAAGAAAATTACAATTTATATCATACCAAGCTCGTGGATATTGTTTTAAACCATACCAATCACTAGAACATTAAAAAACTCGATTTGGAAAATGAGGATTAGTAAATCCAGGTGGTTGTTCAACAAAAACATCTTCAATTATAAAACCATTTAGAAAATCACTATTAAAATCCATTTGATATAATATGAAATTTAGATGAGAATAATAAGAATGTATGATTCTAATAGCCTCTTACATAGCTATAGGTGCAAAGGTTTCCTCATAGTGTATTCCTTCTTCATGACTACAACCTTGTGCAACTAACCTAGATTTGTTTCGAACTACATTCCTAGATTTATCAAATTTATTTCTAAAAACCCATTTAGTGCCTATAGTCATGGTGTCCATAGGTATGTATACTAATTCACAGACATTGTTTCTTTCAAATTGTTTTAACTCGTCCTGCATATCCATTACCCAAAATTCATCATTGATAGCATTATTGATATTTTTAGGTTCTATGTATGAAAGGAAGGCTTGATGTTCAACCTGATTTCTTATAGAAGCCCTAGATTGTGTTCCTCTATCTAAATATCCTACAATGGCATATAAAGGATGGTTTTTAAGTGTCCTAGTAGGTCTAGAAAAAGTAGGGATTGAAATTTCAAGTTTATTTATAGGTTTGTGTTCATCATAAACAGGTTCTGGAAAATTTTCAGAACTGGTTATCTTAATAACAGGTTCACTATTTTTTTTCATTAAGGTTTATAATGGACATATCTTCTTCAAGATTTTCAATAGGGGACTTAGGTTAATGTGGATCAGTTTCATCAAATTTGATGTGTGGAGATTCTTCCACACATTTTTTCCTCTTATTAAATACTCTATAATATTTTCTAGATATAGAATATCCTAGAAAGATTCCTTCATCGCTTTTGAATGAAAACTTATCAAGATTATCATTAGTATTGAGAATAATGACTTTGCAACCAAAAATTCAAATGACACTAACTTTAGGCTCCCTATTATTCCACGATAAATAATGGGTCTTTTTAAGAACAGGTCTAATCAAGACTCTATTTATAATATAACAAGCTATATTTACAACTTTAGCCCAAAAGTAAACAGGTAAGTCATACTCATTGAGCATAGTTCTTGGAATTTCCTAAAGACTTCTATTCCTTCTTTCAACTACACCATTCTATTAAGGTGTCCTAGTGACAGAGTAGTTGTGACTTTTTCCATTGTGTGAGAAATAGGTCTTAAAGTCATGATTTTCCAACTCATATCCATGATCCCTTCTCAGATTCTTAATATTAAGTCCACTAAGGTTTTCTACATACTTAGAGTATTTAATAAAATAAGAACAAGCTTCACTTTTGTGAGAAATAAAGTATACCCAAGTGTATCTAGAAAATTCATCTACTAGAATATAGAACTAGTTCATCCCATTAAAACTAGAAACTCTAGAAGGTCCAAATAAATCCATATGAACCAACAAGAGAGGATAAGAATTCGAAACATCATTATTTGTTTTGAAAAAACTTTATATTAATTTCACATTTAATAGGGATTAAAACTTTGTCTGTTGGGAATTGTAGTTTAGGATGGTCTCTAACTAAACCTTTTCTAGTCTTTTTCATAAGTGAATGAACATTGCAGTGTCTTAACCTTCTATGCCATAGCCAAGATTCATTATGAAAAGCATTTAAATAATTAACGTTTTGTTTGGATAAAGAATTAAAATCTAAAACATATGAATTTTCATTCCTTAAAGTAGTAAATATCAAAATATTTTTATAATCAAATACATTGCAAGAATAATTTTCAAATTTCACATTGAAACCATCATCACACGACTGAGAAATTCTTAACAGGTTGTATTTTTGTCCATCATCAAATAATACGTTAGAAATTAAAATAGAATCATTATTACCTATCTGGCCTAAGCTGATGGTCTTTACTTTTTAGTTATCACCAAAGGTCACATGTCCTCCATCAAATTTGATTAATCTCTTAAATCAAGAGTACTCTCCTATCATATGCCTTGAAAATCCATTGTCCAAGTACCATATCTTCCTATAAGAACTTTTCAAGCATGTTTTCGACAAAACAGATTTATAATGAAAATAATTTTGGTACCCAGATTTTCTCAGGTCTAGAAAGGTTATCAAGTAAAACTTTAGGCACCCATATTTGTCTAATGGGTTTCCTTTATTTAACATATTCAAACGATTTTGATAAATAAACTTTGTTTGGCCTATAGGAACTTGAATAGCAAGATGATGCATAATAATTTTCAAAACATGAACTAGAAGCATACTATCCATATTTTGGAATAAATTTATTCTTAACAATATGAATCTTTCCATGTGGGTATCCTAAACCAGTAGTATACTTTGTTTCAATTTCTTTTCCAAGCATTTGAGTGAGAGTATTCTTTCAATTTGTGACCTTGTGTATGTCTTTTCTAAGTTTCTCATTGGGAAATTTATGTTCAGTATTCTCTTTCAACAATTGGGCGTTCATTTCATTTTCTATACTAAGATCTGATTTAGTAGTACTAGTCAAGGCATACTGTTTCTTCAATGATTTGTACATATCCTTCTGCTCATTACAGGTATCTTCCAACATATTATAATATTAAAATAATTTAGCATTTGAAATATTATAATCATTACTTGAATCACTTTCATTCCCAAAATAATAATCATTGTGCATAGGGGAATTAAGTGTTACCTTAGATGTTTCAGTCATGAAACAAATGTTGGCATGATTATTTTCCTCAGAATTAGAAGCATCAGATCCACTTGAGCTATCTTCCAACTTACTTTACATAGCTTTCATGGATTTCTTGTATTTTTTGTCCATGAAATCATTTTTCTTCATAAACTTCAATTTTTCATAGTCATCCTTAACATGTCCTTCAATTTTGCATTCATAACAGACTATCTCATCATCTTTATCAGTTTTCATCCATTTGCTCTTCCAATTACCTCACTGGTCATATTTACCCTAATAATTTGATTTTTTGAAAAATTTATTCTTCCTATATAATATCTTGAATCTCCTAGCTATATGAGCCATCTCTTAATCACTATCTGAATATGAACCTTCACTTGTTGAGCATTCGACTGGTATGTGGACTTTCTCCATGTCCTTGGTATTTGAGGTAGTAGACTTAAATTCCACTGAATTCTTCTTATATTCATCATGTTCCTATTTTTTACCTTTATCTCTTCGTCAAACATCATCAACTTATAGATCAGCTCCATGACAGGTATCTTGCCAATGTCAAATGATTCTCATATAGAGACAGAGATTCCTTTCCACCTATCTGGTAGGCATCTCAGAATTCCCATGATTTTCTCTTTTTCTGGAACAACATTTCCCAGTGAGCTCATTTTATTAACTATCTCATTAAACATGAGATACATATCAGTAATAGATTCATCAGATTTCATTTCAAAATTATTATACATAATTGTGTATGTATTTAGTCTCATTTCCTTATCATTGGTTGTTCCATCATTGGAAAACTATCCCAAATTTCATAAGCAGTCTTACAAGAAGATATTCGATTAAATTATTCATCTCTTAAAGCACAATACAAATCATTCTTTATTTATAATTATTATTGTATGCAGTTTTCATAGGTTCATCCTAATTAGTTCTAACAGTTTCTGAAATCTTATATTCAGTCTCTATCATAGTCTAGATGTAAAATTCAATACTTTCTAAGTATATTTTCATTTTTATTTTCCATTGGGAATAATTAAACCCATTAAATAAAGGTGGTGTATTGGTAGGTACACCTTATAATCTATTATCCATAATAACTATGTTATAAAAAGACGTATAATGATATAAAAATTTAGAATTAATAGAAATTTTTAGATCTTTAAGATACTACAAATATCATAGCTGAAAACTTTTAACAAACATGGTTTTTTTAAAAACTTTTATCTATAACCTCTGACACCAAATGTTGGTCGGAGTGGATACTCAAGAGGGGGGTGAATTGAGTTTCTATTTAAAATTTTTGTTTAAAATATTTATATTTAAATCCCCCAATTCATAAAACAAGTTAAAATTTAGTGAATTTATAAAGATTGTAAGTGTTCAATTAGTTTCTCAAGGATTGATTATTTCTCAGTTAACATATTCTGAAGATTATGTCAGCTTTTGAAACTGACTTACTAGTTCACAATAATTAGAAACACTTTCTAGTTCAAGCATCATAGTTACATTAAAACAGATTTGAATTTCAAAGTAATTAGCAGCGGAATATTGAAATTAGTTTAAACTAAAATATGTTTCACAACAGTTTTAACCCATAGGTTCAGTCTCAAGCTGAGACTTAGTCCTCTGAAACATTTTATATATAACATTGATCTACACCCTGGATCAGGGATTACAAAAGTACTTATATTGTCAAGGTCCTCATACCTCTACCACAGTTCTACGTCGGAAAACAACAACAATAGCACACATGATGTCCAGGTCCTCAGTCCTCTACCATAGATCTATCTGGGATGCACAAAGCTGTAAAGAGTTTGGTGTAAGGATTTCAGTATCCTCCAGTTTATAATAGGAGTCAGTGTGTGTCCAAACAGACATATGCACACACACTGCTTGTAATTTAGTAATAATGATCACAGTAGAGCAATAATATGGAGATGAGTTTAGAATGCTCTAGTATGATGCCAATACAGCTCTGGACACCTTTGGATTGATGCAGATGAATCTTTGAGTCCTTCTCTGTACGTTTTCTAGAAAACAAAGTGTCATGGTTTTATTCCTTTACTTCCAGTATAGGTGTTCTAGTTGAATGTGAGAGTATTCCTTGCAGCACATAAACCACCTCTTAATCTTCTGTTCTTGATGTGTATGAGTGTTCTACGAGTTCTTCTTGTGTTCTTCCTATATATATCTGTTCATTTTCTATGTCAAGCACTTTATACACAGCTTTGATCTTCCTTTTACAGCTCATGCAGTGGTTTGACATAATTAATTATTACTTCTGCAGTTATGAGGTATAGTTCCCTGACATCCAATAAACACCAGTAATTAATATTAGACATAAGGTGTTATTACTTCTACAGTTATGAGGTATTGTTTTTGGACATCCAAAAAACATCATTTATTAATATCAATTTCATTAAATGCACAAAATATGACCGTTTCAAATAAAAAAATAAAGAGATAGTGTTTAGAGAAACAGGGACTGGTTTCAAATGGTTTCTCTTTGTATCAGTGAAATTGTAGAGGTGGACATGTAACGGTAGGTCTTTCATCATTAGCTATTACTATCTGTAATGGTATCTTGCACTTATCTGTTGCTCCATGTGTAGTGGGTTCTCCTTGTATCGGTAACTCCAACTGTCGGTATCTCTTCATAATGGTGAACTTATGTCGGTAGCTCTTCCTCGCTATCTGGAGCTGTTAACATTGGTAGTGGTATCTCTATCTAATAGTATCTTCCTCTATCAGTAGCTCCATTCTATCAGTATCTTGTATCAGTGACCTTGTCTATCAGTAGACTTATTCTATTGGTGACCTTTTTTTATTGGTAGCTCTCTCTATATCAGTGACTTTAAAACTCTAATTCTTAAAAAGTATCTATTCTATGAAATTCCTTTCCACATTGAGTTAGTTATCAAGATTAATCGTCGATAAAAATTTATAATCATAAATAGCATTGAATAACATATTCCAATGATATGATATATTCATTTTGAAATTCATATCATCTTATTAGTATGATTACATACCTTGAATGTATAGTTAATATATATATAGACATTATTTAGGATTATCAATGTATATCTAAACATAATTCAGATTATCAAAAAGGTGAGTCCAACAGGTTCAATTAGTTATGAACTAATATTTCATTTTTTAGGGTATTTTATCTTGGGCAAAATAGTGATTTAGTCTGGGTCATTTTAGATCATACTCAATTGATGATCAAGGGATGCGGTGTAGATAAACCCGAAATGACCCAAAACACACCCCCGTAATTGGGTTATGTCATGGTGTTGTTATGTCTCGCAAGGATCTAAAATCCCTTTTTATAGAGTGGCACATTTGGATGACATCCATTGGTGTATATGCATGATCCATGGGTATGTATGCGTAGTCGGGAAAATCATCCCAGAAATTAGGTAATCTTTATTGGGTTATAGTATACTTATGGAGGTAATATCAATTACAGGATGCATAGGTAGAGATTATAGGTCTTCATTGATAATAGGAATATGGGGAATTTAAACAATAACATGAGAAATTGAATATGGAAATACGATATGGGTCATACATAATGGGTATGTCCCATGGAATTCATATATTCCTGGTTTTTTAATCATCTCTCTAGGGATCAGAAGGATCGAGTATCCTTTCAATAAATGGAAGATGTACGTTTTGTGGGCTGGTAAAGGACATTATGCTTCAGTAGCATGTCCAAGACAAAGATGATATCCACTTGTCTTCAAGATCCATGTAAATTTGTTTGAAGACTCAAATATTCAAATGTCAAGGTTGGATATGTGAGGAAGGCTATCTAGGAAGGCTTTTGGCACCCTTGGGAATATCATCTCTTATTGTGAAGTTGGTTGCCTTTGCCATGTGGTCTCAAATCATGAGGAGTTAGCCATCAACGTCTTGGGAACAATGTGCCACAGTACAACCCTATGAAAGTGTAAGAAACATGATGATGTAATTTAGAGGATGTTGAATCAACTGGGATATTTTTGTGTGAGGATTGTAAATCAAAACCCAAAGTGTTGGGGGTCAAAAGAATTGTGTTGAAATTTCATATTGGGAGAGGTTCAAAGAACAATAGAGTGTTGATTTATTCCACACCAGTGTCAAGGATCACAAGGATTGGAAATCCCTTTTGTAGAGTGGAACATTCGGATTATGTCCATACCAAAATATTCAGGAGCCATGGGATTGTATGCATGGTCATGAAAAGGGTCCATGAAGATGTTTGTCTTTTCTGGGGGACATGAATGGTTCTTATGATATGAGGTACCCAAATCGGAAAGTGTGAAATGTTGAAAGTGTATGATCCAATATGGGTTTTGGCACACTAAATGTTCTTCCACATCCTAGTGAAATTATAATCATAGAGATGAGATTTGATAAATCATTACTCTATCTTTTTCTTGAACAAAGGGGTCCATCAAGCATATATTTAATTTTATTATGGCTATAGAGTAGACCATGTAAGATTTATGCCTAATTTATTTGCACCCAAAATTATTCATAAAAACTATGGATGAAGAGTTTATAATGAGATGTAATGAATTTTGATCAGGCCTCCCTTTTAGGGTTTTTCTCCTGACATGTTTTGTGTCTCATTTAATAGATGTTTGTGTTCTTGTGATTTATACAATTGTAGGATACACTTTTAAGTCGTACCTCTTTGAACAAAGTGAAGAATTCTAATTTTCAGGACCCATATTGACCTAATATTGGGGATGATACACTAGAGCCTAGTTAGGATACACAGGGACATGAGTACCCCATCATCCTTTTGAGCAAGAGATGAAAAGGCTATAAATTATTAATTGAGTTTCTCAAGTCATGAATAATGATACTAGATTTTCCTAACGGTAGAGGTTCATATCACACAGGGGTGTTGAGTTATTCACAGCGGTGTCAGGATAAAAATAATTGGAAAGTCCACTTAATTGAGTGACAATTTTTTTTAACAACCATTAGCACATATGCATGATCCATGGGAATGTACATATAGTCAATGGAACAATCCCCTGAAGCGATACATCCATTCCAGGGGATATGATATATTTTTAGTAACATGAGTTTCCTATGGCATGATGTATAGTTTATGGATTGAGGTTTTTTAAAATAATATGGACTAACCATGTACTCCGGTTGAGTAGGGTAAGTTCTTATGGTCCGTTAAAAAGGAATAAAACATGGGTGAGTGTATGAGTAGTTTATTATCATGTACTACGACTGAATTTTATTCTATGAAGTTTAACATAATGTGGTAAGGATTTGTTTAGTGATTTTTATTTTCATGCATTAGGGATGTGTTCTATGCACATATTTTCATGTTGTATGGAAATATTCTATTCACTTGTACATCATGTAGTAATGATGTTATTGTTTACAATTTTTAATTTCACATGACCGCAATGTTCTCGTCATGTAGTTTCAATGACAAGTTACCATGATGTTCACCTTTCATTTTAACTTCATGTGGTAAGGAATTAATTCTATGTAAATTAAAATAATTACATAAGGATGTGTGAAACAACATAATATGGTTAATTGTTGCTGGAACAAAATATAGAAATTCATGCATCCCTACTTATATCATAAGGATGAGAATCAAGCCATACATTGTTCTAGATAGAAAAACTTTTACACATGTCTGACCCATATTCATTTTTGCGCATTCTTTCTGTCCATTGTTGTTTTTCAGTAATGTATTTGGGATCTTGGAATCACTATAAATATTTTGGTTATATGAATCAGGCCACTCATTGTTGATAAAGAACCATGTAGTTTCATATAATGCGGCAAGGTTGATTATGGACCGACATAAAAAAATGGATATGTTGTAGTTGGGACCAAGGGTGGAAGCTCAATAATCACAAAGTATCTAATGACAATGAGAATAAATCCACATTTAGTATTGGACATGAAAAACTTCTTGCAGGTCTTACCCATGCATAGAGGCAGGCATTGTCTTCATCGACTGTTATAGTTGTGCCCAAGATTGGAGATGCATGTTTCACTATGTATCCTGTGATGATTGGGATCAAGAAACACATAATTCTCAAGGAAATATGTAGTTTAATGTAGTGTAGAAAGAACTCCACGTATCCCTTTTTAAGGTCTTTCATTTACGACCAAGATGGAAATTTCAAAATCTGTTATTCAATGTTTATTCATGGAATCAATTTCTAAACCACTAATCTGATGTGAACTATTCTTGGTCAATAAAAAAAGTAATGAAAATGGTTACTCTCACCATAAAGAAGAATTCAAGATAAGGAATGAGGAATTTCCTATAATATGTGGCTGGTCCTAGGATTAGGATCATGGTGTCCCTACATATCCCATTGGAATTATAGTCAATCAATACATAGTTCTAGGAATCCTGTGCAGTTAAATGTCATGGGGAAATAACAACCTTCATATAGGTTATTATCATGCCATATAGAAGTGGATCACCTGACATGAATAAAAATATATATTATGTATTTCTTCAGTTTTACGTCATGTGGTAAGGATGTGGGTGACTTAACATGAAACATCATTGTAAATGGGAACAAAAATAATGTTTTTGGTTTTACTACATACTCTGTCATGATAGAAATAAATCCAACTGCAGTTCATGAGGAACCATGCATTTTAAAGTCATGTGAAAAATAATTGGATCACCCTACTTAAATGAATATGGGTTTCATGGGACTGTTCTATTTATTATCATAAAATAAGGGTGACAAGTGAGGTCTATATTAACATCATGATGCGAGGATGCCTATTTATATTTTATCATAATTTGGATATGATGAGATGGTACAGTTTATTGTAATGTATCCCAGATGAATGGTGGGACTTATGCAGATGTGGGTGCTCTTGGAAATGACAACTATGAAAACTATTTCATAAGAAAACTCACATTGGTGGGTGGTGTAAAATGATCTCCTTCCATTTTGAAAAACATGTAAGACACGTTATAATAGATCATAGGTATTATGTAAGGTATCTACCACTTGGGGTCTATCATTAGATATTCTTAGCTGCTATCATTGGGGTTCTAAGCACCAATACCAGTTCTCCTTGGAGAAATAAGTGGAGGTGATCATTTTTATTTAAGGATTGTGAAAAACGATTTATATGGACATAATGGTTATGCAGTGTGCCCAAGTTGTTCTCACTAAGCCTATCAAATTAATTCATCTTCTTTTGTGATGGTACATCATTTGAGAACTATTTGTAGATATATACTCAGAGAAAGGGTGGATGGACTTCTATGGGTAACACTGCCTCGATCTTGTACACTAGTGATTATAGATTTTCTTGTGTAGCAGTATGCATAGTGGTTTAGTAGGACCACAAATATGGAGTAGATTTTCTAGACAAGAATTCTTATCCTACGTCACCATTTTTTGGAATACATTCTGTAGAGTCTTATTAAAACCCTATATCAACCCATTTTTGACATCATGATAGTGAGATGAGTTATTGGACATTATGTTGTACTCCTGGTAGAATTTCTTAAACTATATAGACCATATATTTGTTCTGTTAAATAACAATATTATGAGAGGGACCTGAAATCTACTGATGATATGGACATTATGAAGTTGATGATGTTATTTTCCCTAATAAACTAGAGGGTTATTTCCTCATACCATTTATAAATGAAGTCCACTAAAATAAGGATGTACAAGAACAGCTTAGTTGTGGTTGAGGGAAACGACACCAAGACATCCATTCCCCAAAAAAATGACAAGGAATATTTATATTTATATATAAATTCTACGGTTTGATGGATTCATTTTTATTGGATCTAAAATGGATGAAATTTCTTGGTTAATTTAATATAGTACTATATCATGGTTTTCCAGAATTATCCCAACCTCCAGATTTTTTGGGAGAGCATGTTCCAATATTGATGGGCACCATAATATCCCACATGTAATTCCTCCATAAATGAAAATATATCTCATTATTATATGCTTCTAAGGAGGATTCCATCAAATCCTTGCTTATAGAAGATTTCGCTTCATTTGGATCATCTTGTATTGTGATGTTTGTTACATGGCACTGAATCTTTTCCCTTCTATCTATATTTGTTGGTAGAGTCCTTTTTTAAAGATAACTGATTATTGGATCCATCTATCTGTGGGTGAAATTGCTTCATCATGCTCTGAGGTGGTGTTGACCTGATTTATTTCTTCTATATCACAAATGATGATACCTGAGGCCATTATTTGATGTGTGATACATAATATTGCTTCATCCAGATCTGGGTCAGCTATGTCGGTGTCTTCATTTCCCAATTTTTTATCATAAACATTTTTTTAGGTAACATGAAGAATCATTGGCTCAAAAGTGAAATTTCCCATTATTCATCAGATTTATCTAGTGAGGTGAGATAATTATTCATTTTTATGGAAAATTCATCATTGTTCTAATTTATCACAAACTCTAAATACCATTTGATATTGAGGTTGGTTATTTTCACATTTAGGGATAATTACATGCCAAAAATTACAGATTGGTATTATTACTTTTTATTTTTTTCTACCATTGGATAGTTAGAAAAGGTTAGGGGAAACCATATTTCAATAGATATAAATATGACAACCATGCCAACCCAGTTGAGCAATGGTTTTTCTATCATTTTTTCCCATGGGTCTTCGAGTGGTTCAATAAAAATACATTTCCCATGTCTGGGGAGTGTTAGGGGAATAAAATAAATCCTCATTGCGATGATCAGAATATTTCGGTGCATTTTCTGGGGAAGGATGTATTGCATGTAAATCATCTTTGGGGAGCCCTTTTAGTGACTTCTTTGACACAAAATAAATGCCGCATTGCTGAAGAATGACCACCCATCATGTTAGGTTCCCATTTAATATAGTACAGACAAGGATTTACTAGAGTGGATCGATATGGAGTAAATATGGACTTTTTGCTGCTATAATTAACGCCTCGTCTTTTATACTGTGATGATGAGTGCATGAGAGTTCTTCTCTACATCAAAATACCATGACTCAATACCTAGCATCATCTGGATGAGGTATTATAAATTTTCCACTCTCGCCACATAATTTTTCTGTGTTACAAGGATGACAATTTGAAATTCACTGGCATCTAAATATATGATGAGTGGCCTCACTTCCATCAGAGGCATCAGGACTGGTGATATCAGTGAGTACTACCTGAAACATTTGAAGGATTCTGGAAAATTATCATCACACTGATAGGTGATTCCCTTCTTCATTATTTTTGGAAAGGGAACATCTTTTTTCACCTAGTTTGGAAATGAAACAATGAATGTATTAAAGGTTCCATTGGAGCCCATTTAGTTACATCAGATTTATGGGGGTAGTATTTCCAATATATCACTATTGTTTTATGGGATGGCATCTATGTCAAGGAAGCATGCTAAAATGAAAATAAACTACACGGATTTCACCCCAAATTTTCATCCTAGAGGTTTTATATCTATACAATTTTGTTTTTTGTTGTTGAAGACTATTTTAAATTTTCTGAATTGGTCACATCATTTTCTTGATTTGATCATCAGGTTATAGACACAACATTTGGATATATTTCCCATGAACAACTTAATGATATGATTTATGGTACATTTTTAAGTCATTCAAACATTCTTCAAAAAAAGGGTCCTAACATACTTAAAAAAGATCCCCTGAGGCATTCTATAGGTGGTGAATTCCTCATATTCATGGGCTATCATAGTTTCATTGTTCTTTGAATTCACTTTTAATGAAATAATGGGATTATAATCTAGAAGTTTCATATATCAAGAGGCCTATGATTGAAAATGGTAAATCATAAATTCTGAAATACCGATTATGGTATTTGACGTCAATGCAAACCCTAATATTCACATTTTTCATCTTGATGGGGAATATGTTGGTGATCCATCTTTGGTATTAAACTTATTATAAAAATTTAGCATTGATCAATTTGTAAACGACATCTTCTATATTTGTGGTATGAGATGGGTGAATCCCAATGTATTCCTTCTTGAATCTTTTATGGTCCTCATGTAGTTTGAGATTGTGCATAACTGCATCTAGATTCATCACAAGAATTTCATTTTAGTTCAAATAGAACAGATATCAGTGATGATTTTGAAATGATATGTACATCTCTTTATCGTTGAGGGGAATGGAAGAACTAGATAGAGTATACCATGAGTCCTCTTTTATTACCTAATTTATCATCCAAAGTTCTTCAATGGTGGTAGAAGCACCTTTCCCAAATGCAGGAGGGGAATTCCTATGTTCATTCTCATCTTCTTCTATCTATGAGTCTATTGAGACATATCGAGATGATAATGGAAATCTAGGGTTATATCTATCACTATTAGGGTGAGAGAGGGCATGAGAAGAGTCATTATCATCCAATGTTGCCTGAGATATTAGAGAGAGATGCCAGAGTTGATTGAATTTTATGTTATCACTAGGGATAGTAGGGTTTTGTAACTCTAGTACTAGATCTATTACATCGACCATATTTATTGGGAGAACATAGTCTCTATTGAGCTTACACTATGGATTCAAATGGGTGGTCTCCAATCCATTGGGGATATAGTCGGTGTTTTAACATCCTCTGTTTAATTCTTTCCTCCCTCATTATAGAAATATACATCAGTATATGTGGCTCCAGAAGTCTTGAATGGTTTGTTATCACCACGTAATAAGATGAGTTCCACATCAATATGGTAATTCAATAATTGATGGAATATTGAAGGTAATGATAGGTGGTTATTTATCCAGATCCCTAGTATAAGGGCATTTTATGTGATATCCTAATGGATTACCAAAAAAATGATGTCAAATGTGAGTTCACAAAATTTGGCTTCCAGCTTTATCTTCCCAAGTGGTATTTGCTCACGTTTATCATACCATTCAATGGTCATCCTCGTTGGATTCAAATCCATTTATCCATATCCCAAACATCAGAGTGTTTTAACCGACATTATGTTTATCCCTATACATTGACATTGTTGTGTTTTCCTAAAACATATAGGGGATTTATGTGCCCTTTGATGACCTCCCCTTGATCTTGGTCAGTAAACAAGATGGATACTTGAAATCCTGATAACATGGTATCAACTCAATATACCTCAGCTGCATCAATGTCTATCTCAAAATCCACTGTCCACTGGAGGGATTAAACAAGTGACTTCATGAATTCTTTTGATTGATGGAGTGCATCAAGGATTGATAGATTTCTTGGGATTACAACCATCTATTTCAAATCATTGTACTTATTTTACCATTGGTTAACCCTACCAGATGGGGGGTTCCTCCTAGACATGAATCATAGGAGCTTTGGAATTTTAGGTGGATAGGCATAGTGCTTGTGTAGAGCTTGAGGTAGTATATACTACCCATGATGTGGTTTGTTCCAGCCTTAACCATTTTCTATGTTGATTAGATAATCGAAAAACTAAAAGGTTGTCTTTCAATAAAATTTGGTGTGGATGGTCATTAGAGGGTTTGGGATTCCTCCATACGTCTTTTGAGCATGCTGGTGTTCTTTCCCATTAGCCTCGGATGGATAAATATTATCCTTGGGGTTATGATTGGAATTCTGGGTCTGACCTTGTCCATGTAGTCCCATGTATCCACAATTCCACCACATTCAGCCTCCCATTCCCTAGTTAGGTATGGGAAGCACATGATATAAGGTATATTCAACATTAGATAAGGGTTATGATAATTGTATCAAGATTAAATATAAAAATATGAGATCTTCATCAGCTGAGGATACTGTTTGGTGGGGTGGTGCTCGTGCTCTAGATGACACCAGGAATAAATTCACAAGAGTCCGAGATAAAATTCGAGTTGAATATGAATCCACATCTTCTGTTTCATTATACTTTTAGTGATCACACCCAATTTTAGGAGGATAGTAGATTTTTATTCCTTAGGTGCTGAGCTATTGGGAGTCTGAACTATTGTGCTCTCATGGTAGCATGATCTTAGTCAAATTTTTTACGAGTTATCCAATTATTGAAATTTCCTACATTCCTAGAAAACACCTTCTAGGAATCCTCCAATTCATATAATTAGGTTACAGTTATCCATTCCAAAAACACTGATAAGTTATCTAGCATCACCTTCCATGAATTGACCATTCCTTCAAGGTTATATTTGAAGACAATTAAATCCTAGATATTATGAAACCATTATCTATTGAAGGAGAACTAGTAGGCCTAGTATGTGAGGTTGACCACCTTGGGTCTCCTAAGATGTGGTAACATGAGTATGTTGTTATCCATGTACTCTATGAAACAACTAGGGGCTTGTTCATTTTGGATTGATTTTGATTTATTCATTCATTCATCCAATAACGGGTGACCCTATTTTAATTATGCTTCTAACCGAGAGAGATTATGTGGTTTTATCCACTTAAGAAGAGGTTATGTGTAGTTTGGTAGGTGACTAGGTACATGAATAGGTACTGATGATGGATTGAGAGTGACAGCCACAACATCATCATTTTCTGGCCTTTTCCCCTATGTTGTTAGAATGAGTTGAGGTTTACATCAAGTTAATTGAATTGAGAATTTGAAAATGTTGTTCCTTTTCTATAAACTCATAGAACCAACCAGGATACCTTTTGGGGTCATAGGTGTTATAAACTCATCATAGACATGTTCATCACATCTTTCCAATAGTTTTAGTTACGAGAGAGGGGTGTCGATTGAATAGGATAAAACATTCCATGTTTTTATGATATCTTAAACCTTCTTGAGGGAGTGTGTGGGGGGGGGGGGGGGTTGATGAGGTGGAACCACCATTGTCTCCCAATAATTTTTTACTCAACCCAAGATGGATTTATTTCCTTGACGAGGTATAGGTTGTCTTTGAAAAAGAGGGTATACACAATTATTTTGGACTTTCACATTTATATAGACTAGATACATGGATCCGGAGCCAATATAATTCTTTGATTCCCCTATTTTATGTTGATTTTTAATTGGAGGGAGGATATCTATCTCATCATAATGATGATACCCAGTGGGAACATTCCCATAGAGTCTCTCCTCATTGAACTTTATGAGAGCTAGTATCTCACTATAATTGTGTGAATACCATTCCTCTTTAGAAGGAACCTCAAAAATACTTTTTGTTTATTAGGATATATCCAAACCTTTCCCATTTTCCTTTTAGTGTTATTCCCGAGAGGTTATAGATCATTATTATTAGGTGCCAAATTTTGGAACCTTTACTAGTTCCAAGTGTGTGCAGCCTCAGCTGGTGCATCCAGATAACCCTCCTCATGTGGTATATTTTCCATGTGGCAGCACACTCAATTTGATTCTTGATCCAAAAAATCATCCATATTTACAGTAACAACATTTACATAGGCATATTGAGAAATTTTTTTTGTTTCATTACTTTCATTGAAACTTAATGATTCGGCACCACATTAATTGGGTCCGTTATTCCAACCCCTGGCCATATTGGGCATTATTGGCTTGCAACCCCAGCATTGTCTAATTTCATTTTTTGTATGTTCCTCCTATATTGGTCTATGAAGAGTGAATTTTAGGTATTTTTTATCATGATTGATTAACGGGGCCTAATCAGTAGAGGTGTGTCTTACAACAGGAGTAACATGTGTGATGTCAATAGTTAAATTTTTCCATATCAACATGGGGAAGACAGATTCTATCAATTGTGATGATGCTAATTAAAATTCCCCTAACCATGAAGGATGGCGATTATTAGTGGCCTAAATGGGAATTTATTGGCTATGTTGTTGAGGACCCAATAACCCGATTTAGAAATTTGATAATTCTAGGGATGAACAAGATGATATTAATTTACCCATCCCAGTAGGGTAGGGGTGATCTGGAATCACATTTGATGTTGCCGTGTTCCTATTTAGAGACAATTAACATGGGGATTGTTTTTGGGATATAAATTCCTCTGTCCTTGGGGGATGGGTATTATTTTTATTTTCCACTGTTGTTTCCCAATTCATCTCATGAATTGACAGTCTAAGATTCATAGGTGGTTGTAGATATTCCCCCATCTTGGTAAGGCAGGTCCGCTATTGGACAGCTGATATGGAATCTATTATTTTGGACTATTTCATGTGGTGCAGTTGGTCTCAAATATGAGATGGATGTGATGGTAGTCCATGATGAGAATCACTCCTTATAGTATTTTTCTAGGAGATCGAAACATTTTCCTCCTTGTTTTAAATCTATTCATATTGGTTCAAGGGGTCCAGTTTGGAATCGGGTTTCTATCCTTTCTCTCTCTCAGATTATGATGTTTGGGCACCATTGATTTTTTACCATTCCATTTTAGTGATAAAATGGATCAAGAGTTACCTACTCCGTTGATTTCTACATAGGCCATGACATTATAGGATTTCATATCATAGGGGTTATTCAATTCTAGGGGTGCAATAATGAGATTTTCTGGATATTGTCCCCATCCATGAATAAGGATGAATGGTGTTTCTTCGATGAGAATCAAGAGAAGATTTTTAGTTTAATTGAGGAAATCATTTTGTAGATTTGTGACGTGGTTTTCTAGTTTTGGGTCATTTTCCATGGAGATGGCATCCATGTCTACCTGACAATAAATTATCTTGATGGTCTGAAGTTGACTCTCATATCCTGGATAATTTTGGTGTCTAGATTTCTTCCTCGAAGGAGTATCCCATGTTTTTGGTCATAGATAAGGCATCTATTAATTTTTATATCATATAGTATCTCATAGATAGCTATAGAGAGGGGCCAGAACATGAAGGGGATGTTGTTTTTGGGTAACTCTCTCTGTATGTCAATATCGAGATCCACACCATCAGAATTACACTCTAGCGTCTGGTCAGACCATAGAAATTTATTCTAATGTTCTCCTACTGGAGAGACTGGAGTGATACTAGATGTTAATGGGGAACTATATACTGTGACCCCAGTGTATTGAGAATATATCTATACAATGGTTTTAGAGATTTGGATACCTCTTTATACATAGGTTTCCAGAAAATGGGAATATTTTTTTATCAGTATGAGATATTTTTTTGGGAAAGGTTGAACACACTCGATGAATGAAGTAAAGTCCATGTGATCCTTCCCCACAATACCACGAGGAGGGCTGTCAAGGTAATGAACATCTTCAGCTTCCAATTTGATAAAAGATTCGACATACCCTTTTGGTGGTAATAATGTGTCCCAAAAGACCTCAATGAAACATGGATTGATCATATTATGGCCATAATACATGATATGAATCATGCTCAGAATATTATGATGTACCTTCTAGAATTTTGTAGGCATATGATCCAACTATATGCAAGATTTCAGAAATGTATTATAACTATATGATGTTTCGTGAGTGTGATCTTGTATATGTAATGCAGTTAGAATATTCCAATGAGATGTCTCATTATTGAGTGGAATATGTGCCTAACCCAAGGAATTTTTCATTCTCAATTTTTGTGCCTCGGTCAGTATGGGAATATGATCTTGATCTTGATCCTCTAGAATATTCTACTGGTGTTTCCTAGTTGCAGTTTGAACTAGCCCAGAGGCATGTGCCACTCTCACTTGGTGATCTCAAGTGGGATTAGGAATATGAGGTAGGTCAGTATATGCATTCCGAATTATATTATACTAAGGGAACTTTGGAATATGAGAAGAAAAATGAGACTCCTCTATTATTTCCTCATAATGATGTTGGAGAAGTCATTCATCAGTGGAAGAAAAAATATGTTTCTATCTACCATGATCTACTAGAATATTTCATCCATATTAACTAATTGATATATGAGCCTATCTCAGGGCTTGTGATATTCTCACATTGTTATCTATAGCCAAAATGGGGATATGTTCCTTATCATGGAATTTTTTAGTATGACGCTATAATTCTTCAATAAGAATATGAGCTTGTCTTGATGCATGTTCCCCTATCACATAGTGATACATAGTCAGAATGGGGGTATGATCCTAATCATGTCCCATTGGAACATGTCGTTGGACTTCTTCTTCATTTGTGGGCCCAAGTCCTAAGAATTTGTATGATAACACTTGGTGATCCCTTGTTGGAACTGGAGTATGAGGCTAGTATGATTCATTTCCCTTTATCAAACTATTCCTATAATTTAATTAGGAGGGAGAAAGAAAGATCACTTGTTTGGGGGAGCAAATTATTCATGATAATCATAGTGTTGAGATATCCTAGACATTGGGATAATAATATGCACCTGTCCATTTTTCTTCAATAGTGTCATAATATGACCATGGAGTTCTTCAATTTTTTCTAAAAAGTAATCACCTTTTAGTAATGTTTTTACATAGATATAATCCTACACATTTTCTGTGTCCATTATCTACTAGATGATGTCTTTGATTAAAGCGGGATTATACACCAAGTTATTTCCTCAATGTTCAGCCAAAAAATGTCAATGTACTTTTTGGATGAGGGTAGGTATATACACCTCCCCATGTATTCTACGGGAATATGACAACATACATGTTTTGAGAAATCATGGATTTGGGCATGCTTGTTGGTTCATGTAGAGATATAACAGTAGTCATAATCATCAAATGTGAGGATATGATCCCTATCCTAGATATCTAGGGTTGTACTACTCTAATGATCTATCCTAGCTTCCATTTAATGGGAATCAGAGTCGGTAGTGTGTCGGTTGGTACCCCTAGTAGGTGATTGCAGGGTACCAGTGGGATGATGCTAGTGACGGTAGATTATAGGAGGCCACCTAGGTGGAACTTGCACCTAAAGGGATCGATATTTGGAATACTATCCCACTATAATCGGATATGAATGGTGGAGGTTTTTTCTCTCAAGTTATATGTTCTTGAAGAGGTTGGTAATTGGGACAAGGGCTTCTAGAATAATTGAATATTTCCTTGGCTGATGCAAACATGTTAGTTTTCAAGCTTGGAGAACCACATGGGAAACATCTATGGTCACGATTGTATCATGTCAATGGTACTCCCAGACCATAATTAAATATACTTTATATTGAAGTTGTTGAGAATTTGAGTTTGTTTTTTGACCCATGGGGGTTTCAATCATAAGTGATTTACCATAGGGAGCAATGGATGGAGAAGATATTTTCTCGAATTGGGATGTTGAGACTAGTATTTTTAGTTTTGTAGATGAATAAGAACCAGGATACCAAGTAGTGCTATATTTTAGGCATAATATACTCATTCACATATATATAGTTAACGCAAGTATTTTTTATTCCTAATTCGGTCATTCTACTCGCTTGTAATTATCAAAATGAAGAGGGGTTATTTCATGAGAAACTCATTTATATAAGATCATCTGCAGGATCATGCCAATATTACTGTTCTTTTTGTATAGTGTGTTCAAAACAAAGTGGCCTAATGAATTATTATCATGTTATTGTATATATTCATGTTGGTTTCACCATTTCTGTTTTGATGGGAAACAGTTGACCCTGGATACCCTTACTGAGGTCATCTCGGTTAGTACAGATGGTTGATTGTTGGGGGTTTGACCATTTTTAGTATCATTAAAATAATAATATTATCATTATTAATAGAAAATCCCAATGATTCCCTCACCCATAACTGGGTACATACATACATTCCAATGGTAGGTGTTCCGATGGGGTTTTAACCCAAAAATACTTAGGGACTCACATTTGTCAAGTGGATATGAGTTCAGGCTCATCACACCCTAGTGGGGGGATTGTTTCCTACAATGGGACTCTCTAATTGATTTAGGATATGTTCTTTAATATCTTCTTAATCCCAATATAGAACTAGTTACCCTAAAAAATGATTATAGGTAAATTCACCATATATTAAAAAATTGGGAATCACTTTTATGATCAAAGAAATGGTGGGTCAAATTAGTGAATCACTCTATGTGTATCTTGTGATATCCATCAATTTACATGTAATGGGTATCTACATTATATGATGATGTCATATTAGTAAGTTCTTTGGAATTTTCGTACATGAATGGATGAGATTTGTAATTTGAGGAGGGGATTGATCCACTATGGTGGATCCTACATGTCTTGGTAATTAAAAAAATCCAAACACAGTTAGTTTGTTGAACCCATATAGTTTATATTCATGTGAATGAATATAATGACGTTTCTAAGGTACCATTTATTCAAGCACGAGTCTCTAGGAGTTTTCTAACATATCCTGAATATAACAAGAATTTGTGCATTCATAGTTCATTAGTTTTCACTATCCACTAATAGATGAGGTAGAGTGATCAACTAAAGGGAATTATTAGGTCTTAATGGTTGAGATGTTAGAGATATAAGTTTAATTGAACTTGAATTGGTATACATTTGTGTTTGGGCCTTAAAAATAAATCGGACATATCCTGATTTTTTTAGGAAGAACCCTCATAGTTCAGTCGTGGCCTTAGGAATGGCCCCATGGTAGATGAACTTTTGGTGAGGTGAATATATCAAGCCACTCATTAGGATTTACATGTGTACAATTCCCTTGATGGTGTAGATTCTTGAGGTGAATGATATGACTATCAAAAAATCCTTAGATCACGTGAGGTATGCTCGTTGGGAGAGACAAGGGATAAAAAGTAATTAGTCTCGTAGCACATGGGTGAGAGGCTTATGAACTAGGAAAAACCTAAGAATATTTAATTAAAGATATTGTTCCTAAAAATGGAATCCTACATATCATATTTGTAGAAAGAATTAGATTCATCTTAGTCTGGTTGATCGGTATTACAGACTATGATTTCCCTTATGATCAGGTCTTATAAATTGAAGATGGACTTGTATTTATAGAGGTTTATAATAAAAATAATATGATCATTGTGACTGCCTAATCCCATGTGATCTATGATCATTGTGAGAAATAGGGGATGGAAAGTCATCAATATCATTTCTTACAGAATTAGGACCTATGTTTAGGGACTTTCCTTCAAATGGATGTAAGGGAGACATGACCGTGGAGAGGAATACTACAAATCCTGGTTATTTAAGGAATAATAGTTATTATATTTCATTGGTTGGGTCATACACTCTGATGTTTCCCCTATATTCTGTGCCCATCATATTATTCTGCTAATCAGGGATTACACATTGAAGATACCCTTTTGATAGGGGCTTACACACTAAGTATGGACAATGTCATCAAATCCTAGTGTTACATGGCTAATAGGGGAATAGTTAATGATTATAGTTTTTGGGAATTACACATTGAGAGATTCCTAGGGATTGAGGGTTACACTCTAAGGATAGATAATGTTATCTAGTCCTGGGATGACCATAATGATTGGGGTAAATAGTATTATGCTTCTGATTGGTGGTTTCCCTATAAGGATGTTCTTTTGATTGAGAGATACTGTATTATGACTTTGATCATCTAGAAAATGTTGCACAACCCTTTTATCTTTTTTGGAGGACATCGCATGACCTATGTGGAATGTCTAGAGAGTGTCGCATAACTTAAAAATCGTGCTCGGGTATCATCACAAGAGATAGATGAAACATATGGAGTCTGTCGTGAGAGTGAGTGAGACATGTCTCGTAGGGTGTTGATTGTATTGGATTACATGTTTGGAGGTACTCACAATTTTCAGTTGACTTCCCTAGACGGTGTCGTGAGAGCTAGTTTCCATGCTCTGACAATACTGTCAGACTCTGCTAACTAGAGCATATGTCGTTATTTGAAACACATGATGTATCTAAAGAAAATCTCAAGGGTTGGGTGATGATCTGAGAGGGATTTATTTGACTAATGTGTAATGTCCAAAGGAATCATGTGGGCTTCTCTGATGTGTTCATAGGACATCACATGACACAAATAGCATATCGATGGAGTATCGCGAGATCTGGACGACATGTCATGGGGTTGTCTCATGTCATGGATGATTCATGTAAAGCATATGAGGGTCAAGGGAAATGATTTTTTTGTTTATGTAATCAACTATTATTCTTTTTTCTATCACTTATATCATGTATTACTTATATTTATTAGGTGATAGTTTATTTTATGTCTATAACAATTGAGCAGATAAACCATATCTTCATCACTTGTCAAACCAGATGTTCTTCTCTTGATCTGTAAATGGTCGTGTGAAGTTCTTTAATGATGGTTCAAGATTTCTTCAGCTATTCTTTTTTATATTACATTAATGAAAAATTTCCATTCATGAGAGTAGTTTTTCCTTGAAACCATCTCTAGAACCAATGAAAAATTCGATGAAATCTTCCTCTTGGTCATGATAGGTAGCAGTGTAATTTTCATGCAGGGGTGTGGAATTTATTGGCCTCTCCACCCCTTATGTTTATCCGGTTGTATGACATATATCATGTGAATATAGGCTAGATTTGTAGAAGGGTTCTATTAGCACGAGTCTTCGTTACCCTTTTCTTTGTATCGCCTCTGAGAGCGTCACCTAATTTTCAGGGAAGATGAGTCCCTCCATCATCATATCCTTAGATGGATTATCTACGCAAAATAGTTAATTTTTTTATCATGAATTCATGATAAGGTACCTTATTTTTTGTCATATCTACATGTCCTAAGACCACCATGATATTAGAGAACCTATTGAAAGGTGACCATGCATCCTCAAATGAATTGTTTAGGTCATTTCGTGAGACATGGATGGATTGTCTGGAGTCTTCGTGAGACTGTGTTCAGAACATCATTAGTAAATCACAAGCCTTTTTAAACTGTGACATACTTTTACCTCTTACATTTATTAATTCATTTTTTTTATTCTAAAAATATTTAGGTTTTTGTGAATTTCTTTTAATGTTGCCAAGGAAAAGTACCCTTCCCGTCAGTGATGCATCACATAATCATTCCGACATGAAAGGAAATTAGATTTCGGAAATTTTCCTCTTATTTTAAGTTGTTTTTTTGGACTTTTTTCAGGATATCCCTGATGAAAAACACTATGCCCTAGAGGATATTATTTGGTTGATGTTGTATGACCACTAGTTTTCTATATATGCTTCATAAGAATATGGAGAATTGTCGAATGATGCTAAGTGGAATCTGTTGCAGGTTATGAGCTACACTCGGTCCATTCTGGAGACCATAACATAGTCATGTGATTTAAGGTCCCTTGAAGGCTCACGTTATCCATTGGTCTCAACCACCTTCTTTTTCCTTTTTTTGAGGGGTAAATCATAACCATATTTAGTTATTTCTTATATTTTGAATTTGTTGATGCTCATTTAGTGGGCATAAAAAAGGTTGATTTATTTTTTTAAATGGATTAAATTTATAAATGGATTATTTTTTATCAATTAATACAATTTAGTTCATTGGAATAAATTTCACATTGATACTATATATAAAAAAACATATCAAACTTTTGAACATTTTTACATTAAAAACTGTCATTGTTTTTTAGGATGTGGGATTAAATTTAATTTAATTTCTAAAACATTTGTAATTGAAAGTTGGAAAAATGGATTAAATTTCTAGAATCATTATAATATAAAATTTATAATAATGTCAAATTAGTTTCTAACCTAAAATATCAGTGAATGTAATTAAAATTAACTACAATAATTTTAGAGAAATTAAGATTAACAAAGAACTAAACCATAATATAAAGGTCTTAAAAAACCTAGAAACTTGTCGAAAATCCATTATATATAAATATATTGACCCTATAGTCCCATTAAAATTATTGGTTCCAGTATTGGAACCAATTTCAATGATAAAACATGGGTGGAATTCCCTTTTCCAAAATGTATAACAGTGTCTCTCCCCCTCCACTATAAATGGCCTCCCCTCATCCCACTTCCTCACACCTCTCAATACATATTTAATTAATCAAGATCATCCCAAATAGATCTTAAAAATAACTCCCCTGAACATATATGACTCTCCATTCGTATAAATATAGCTATGGAAGCCCTATGGAACCGACCATAAGAATTTACACAGATAATAGGTAAAATCCTTCCTTAAGCTCTATAGTTTTATTTCTTTTTTGCACCCAATAAATTCTTCTTATTCATTTATTTTATAAAAACACAATAATAAAAAATATAATTATATTTTTTATGTTATGGTTTCTACCTATACATACACACATATCCATCAATTGTGTAATGAACTTTTTGTTCTTGTTTACGGCGAACTACTACCTCACGATGTAATGTTTCTCATTTTTCCTTTACCACCTCTCATGATGTAAATGATGATGAAAAATATATTTATGTGTGATATTTCTGATACTTATTGTATATTTATGAATTTTTAAATTATTTTCTTTCTCATTCCTTTATACATTACATTTTTTTAAATAAGATAACATCGTTTGTGGATGTGTGAACTACTGCCTTTCCATGGAGATGTAATTCATTCACGCATTACATGAAATGTGTTTAGGATTATTTTAATATTAGTATGTGACATATAGTACATTAATGTTAGAATTTATTTATTATATACCTATGTATCATTTACATGTCATTAATTTAATAAGACTTTGAAAGGAAAGTCACATTCTTGCGTACATACTTCCTACTATCTCCATAAATAGTGCATTCCATTTCATATATCCAAATATTATGGATTATTACAAATACATATTTATAGAATATATATGATAATTAAATCATGTTTTACATTTTGAACATAATTAAATCATGATATATTTAATATCATCAACAAATAACAAGTAAAAACAAACTCAACATACTAGGAAATTAAGTCCATAAATATTGAAAATATTGAAAGAATGTCATGAATTGGTTAACAATGTATTATAATATAATAATATATGATAACATAAATATTAATATATTTCTATAATAATTTATTAACTATATAAAAATAATTATACAAGGTTTTAATGGATTATCAACCAAAAGGAAACTCAATGAAAGGGATTCTTAACTAAATTTTCATTCTGTAAGGCATATGCCATTATTCACCACATAAATATTTTTTTGGTGTATATATTATGCATATATATGTATATATATATATTATCATGATTTATTTTATATTCAGGTTATTCTATCTTTCATTTAATAATGTTTAATTCATGGGTCTTATGATTAAATTGTTTCCAATTGGTATGGGACTCTTTGGAGTTTTAAAGGATATTTTCTTAAAGAATTTTTTAATGATCACTCAATGGTGTTTCCATTCATAGAAATCCACAACCCTTGTTTCCGACTAAAATAGACTAAGGAGTTTTTGATAAGTATATATCTTCAATTCAATACTGATACATTTTGATTAGGTGTATTGTTTTTTAATTAAATCAATTATTCGATATATGTGTAATGTTTTGGACATACAATACATGGGTTGATGAACTTTTTAGGCCAAAATTATAGGTTTGGAACATATTAATTCAATCCCATCATTGCATTGCTATTATCATGAGACGAATTATTTTTCTAAATAAAAATACATAAAATCATCTATACACGGTAAATGTATCATGTTCCTAAGAAACATGGTGTCTCGTAGTTAAGCATTTTCTATATTGAGAATTCATTTACAATTGTTATTATCGACGAGATTGTTACACAGAAATATCTATGGTTGTATTTAATTCTAAATTTATTTATTAAACAGAATGTTTTTATGTTTATTAACTTTCTATATATATTATGCCTCATCTAGTTTATATAAATGGATAGTGTTATTAGTTATTTAAATTGCCATGTTTTTTCTCTAATAATCTCATCATTACTTTACCTTACATGGAATTTGACCTCACCATTCTTTTTTTTCCATTCACCATTTTATGAAGAAGAAAAATTTTAATAAGCTTTCATGGCTTCTATTTATTTATTTTTATTATGTATCATGATTGTATTACCTTTTTCCCAATGTATTAGGAATTTCATGAATGTAATATGGATTTCCCAAACTACTTAACTAAAAGGTCTGGGATTTCATTCCATGTAATCAGGCCAATGTAATAAAATAATGCATCACGTTTGGGTTTCTAGGGTTGGGGTGTAAGATATATCTCTTCTTTGGTCACAAAAGACACCAAAAACTACCTGACAATGGTGAATGTTTAAACATATACTCCTACCCAAATCCTACAATCCCACTAGAATATAATAAAAAATGAAGTAGAATTAGATTGGTGGAGACAAAACTCAATACCAACATGTGGGGTGACTCATCAACACAAAACAATGGTCATTACAGAGTAGACACGCACCTATGCTCCCACCCAATAAGGTCATGCAACAAATTTACCCACGATATAGGGAAAACTAGGTCAGGTTTATTCCCCCTATAAAATTATACATTTTCTTTCCATTCAAATGACCACTCCATGGAAAGCCCAAACCCCTTCCAGAATTCTGGAATCCTATAAAAAATTCTGGTAGTGACACATTTGATAATCAAATAATATTTTCCATATGAAAACTATTATTCCGGGAATGCGACCCCGGTCACCCACAAGAAGGAATAATAAATGATGCCTCACCTGTGGTGATTATAAAATTAAGAGATAATCTATGATCCTGCACTACTTAATATAGGATGTGTTGAATACCATACAAACATATCTATGTAAGATGAAGATCTTACTCTCCTGTTACCAAATGATGAGAATAGTTGTAGTTTTTCTTGATGTCCACCCTAGTACTCACACCATTAATGCTTGTTTTATATACCAAATTTGATAAATATCCAAAGCCCATATCCTAATGGGAACCTTAGGTTCCATTTATGTGGCTAGAAGATCAAATATCAAAGATTTACTTCTCTTTATATCATCTTATATTAAGGCCACCCTACTGTATATTCTGCGGAAACTATCCTCATTATTGTATTTTGAGTTGATATGGTAGTCCTCTCAGTAATAAAATTCCAATATATCAAGAAGTTCATCCCATTGGTTGTTTAATGGTGATAAACCACTCCAACCATGAGGAACTATGGAAAATGAGGTTGTAATTACTCATGCATCATAATTGAATAGTGGCATCCTTTATCATCTGGAAGATAGATGAAGACAATAGTCACTCTTTGAACTACCCTTGGATCACCATCCATCCAAAACAACCAAGGAGGTTCCTACAAATATTTTTGATTGTTATTAAATTGTATAGAAGTGTATACATGGGTTAAACCAGGTTAAAGAGCCTTTGTAGAAATCCAAATAAGACATGTTGAATGTGAGGAGATAGTTCTCCAATGATGACAAACCATTAATGTTCTAGACTATAGCACCTCCCCAATACATCATTTAAAATGCACTATTGGAATATTTCTTTTACAACATCTGCCTAAATATATGAAAAATACATTATAAAATAATATTAAAAATAATACCATATAATGAATGTCCAAGAATAATCAAAGAAATAGAAGGGATATACTGCTAAGTTGACATGGTGGATCACTTAGTTTCACAAAACATGAAACTAGGAAAGCAGTAAAGATACCTTCAATATCCATGTCACAACTTGTCAATGAAGATTCATAAGTTGATAGATGATACCATATCTGGTGGTCAGGTAAATGGATGGGCAAAACATGAAAAATATTATTTCATTTTGTTACACAATCATTAAAACTCATGAAACATGACATCATGAAATATCATTTTCTCATGTAATCTTCATCCAATGGACTATGTTCACAATAGATGGTACACACATCCAAAACTGGACCAGACTGACTCTCATGGACATCAGGTAGAGGAGAATGATCCATAAAAATACTCTTCCATCAAGAATCTCGTAATATTGACTAGAATGTGGTTTATGGGAAGTCAATCATTAGATAGTGCACATATAAAAAATTGTAAAAATGTTTTATTGAAGAAATTGGTTAACATATAAACACTTTAATACACGCAATCCATGTCCAAAAAGGTCTAAATAAAATCATGAAAACAACTACGATAATAGCATCAATAACAATCCAGGAGAAACCCCAACTCATAGGGTTGTTGGCTTTTTTAATTCATCCTTTTATATTGGAAAAATATTATATAGAGGTTGTATAAATTTATTAGGATAAACCATAAACCACTTGGTTGGGGGATTATTTTATCTCAAGAACCTCATCCTCAATGGAATTAATTATTACCTCAACATGGGGGAACACCATAGAATGATTAATCATAGTTCTTCCCATCCAGTGACCTAGTGTCCTCATGTAGAAACTTCAAAACATAATTGTATAGATATTACCTTTGAATTATCATTCATCAACTAATTCCTTGAGGAACAGTGGAGAAGTTGAAGAGGACTCGTGGTGGGAACAAACAAAAGGAATATCTCGATGAGACTAAAGAAATTATTACATTGATTTAGGTGTTAGTGAATGTTGTTAACACCACCACATTAGATGATACAAAACATGAGGCCAATAATGAAGAGGAGTAGGAGGACGTTTCATTCAATATAATGTCTATAATGAAATGATTGAAAGTGGTTTTTATACCTAGAACTAGATGCTTTCTCTAAAATATTGGATTCCTTCAGCAACCCCATTACTACATCCTTAGTGAGATTCTACCAAAGATATGGGTAAGGGAATGGTTGTCCCTCACCCACCTTCCAAAGAGGAAAAAACCACACACTGGATGAATGATTCGATCTATTATAGGATGTGATGAAATAGTTTATTAGTCCCAATGAAGAATTATTATTAGAAGAAATTCTTACTCAATATATTCTAAATGAAGAGTCTCAACTCTCACTTCAAACCTGTGAGCCTCAACAAGGAGGGTTCACCCCAGATCATTACATGGAACTAAGAAAATATTATCAAAATTTTAGAAAGAAGGGGAATATAATTGGACCCCACAATAGTGATATATCATGAGTTCCCTCCCTAAGGAGAACAACTAAGTCTCGGTTAGAAAAATCCACATGGACTATCCCAAGCCGGTTACCCACCATGGGTACAAATATGGTTGACAATTTTTCTCTACCTATTTCATCGATTACTCAAGCCCCTATTCAACCCTACATACCTCAAGAGATCATCAATAATATTTTTTAATTAGAGGCATCATTGGATACAATGGAAGAACATCAAGCACCAGTGCATCCAGAAATAAGACCTCACCCTAAATGGGTGTTTTTGATCCCTCCACATTTAAATTTCAGAAACCCAACATTTCAAATATTTAATAGTTAACGATATTTGGTGGTTCATTTTAATCAATTTTTTGAACTATGATCCCACGATGGGGACTTGTTGACCTCACCTGTTTTGATAATCTACGTTATAACTTAATATGTTGATATTCCCAAATAATGTTCAATTGTATATTATTTACATTTTCATCATATTATTGAGTTGATAAGAATATAAGAATAATCATTGGAATATATTAATCAATGATTATATATTCTTATAAATATGATGAAATAATTCTAACTCAATCTGGATATGTGTTGCATAAAAGAGACAAGTTTTAAGTCTACCGGTATGCACATAGCTACTGATACAGACAAACAAAACAGAGCTACCGGAATGCACAGGCTGCTGATACAAGATATCGTTACAGCAGAGCTACTGATAGAAAAAGTATACTGGTATAAAAAAGTATACCACTATGAAGTTCACCGATATAAAGAAGCTCACAACTACTCAAGTATACCGATTGAATTTCACTGATACAATGAGCCACTGACTAATAGGCAAGACAAGCTACTGATAGAAGGAAAACTACCTATAGAAGGAGTCACCGGTATATAGATCTACTGATACATGGAGTAACTGCTACTGATACAAGGAGCTACTGGTACAAGAACAAAGAGCTACCGATAGGAGCTCAACGCTATACAAATTCCACCATTATGAGTCTACTGAAAGAGAGCTATAGATGAAATACTTAACAATTCACTGATTCATAACCTCTATAATTTTTCAATATTATTAAAATAATACTAACGGTCATATTAGATGATTTTAATGAAATTAATGTTATTTAATGATAGTTATTGGCATGTTAGGGAACCATACCTTGTACTTATAAAAAGGTAATCATTCCCATTGACCTGAGTTGAATGCTATAAAAGGAAGGACAAAGGAAGGGCATAATATAGTGCAAAATAAAGACTGAAGAGTGTTGAAAAGTGGTGCATACACACAGAAATGAAAGGCTGCATCCATACTAGAAGAACACTGGACCTACACGAAGCTATTAATTCAATAAGAGAACACAAGATGAACTGTAGTCAAGGAGTGAAGAACTAAACGAGCACTTCATGCACTCAAGCTGATCAAAATGTACATAAACAAAACGACCCTATGTTTTTCTGAAAAAAACCATAGAAGGACTTAGAACCATTCATGATTAATCAATGGAGTCCATATCTGCACTTAAAATCACTAGATCATTGTAAAATGTATATATTCTCTCTCAGTGATTATTTTTTTTACATTTTGAGCATTGTGCATACTCTGTATATTTTATACACACACATTCTCATGTTCTAAACTAGAATATTTATTAAATGCTCACACAAACCATCTATAAGTCTTTTGTATCCCATTGTGGATAGTGGTAGAGGTCAAGTAAGACATGGACAATGAGTGTGCTATTGTTTTGTTTTCCCACAAATAATTGTGGTAGAGGTCTTAGTACCTGGACAGTCTGTGTACTATTGTTTACCCTGATCCAGGGTGTGGATCAAATTTATATAAATTGTTTTAGAGGACTATGTCTTGGCTTGAGACTGAACCTCTTGTTTTAAAACTGATGTGGTTGCTTATTTTGGTTTTAACCTATATTAAATATTCTTCTTCTAATTACATTGAAAACAAAACTGTTTTAAAGTTAATTTGATTGTTAATCTAGCTAGTGTTTGTGCATATTGTAAATCAGTAGGTTAGATTCTAAAGCTAATTTAATCTTCTAATTAAATTACCTGAGACCTAATCGCTCTTTCGATAACCTAACTGAACCCTTAAAATTTTTTAAATTCACTACAGTTTGACTTGTTTTTTATAGGGGGATTTTAATAGAAATATTTTTAACATAAATTTTTATTTGAACTCAATTCACCGCCCTCTTGAGTATCCACTCCGACCAACATTTTTTTTCAGAGGGTTGTTTATTATTAAAAGTTTTCCAAACACTCTGTTTTCAACTGTGACTTTAGTTGTATCATAAAGATCTCAAATTTATGTTAGTTCCAAATTTTATCTCTTTAAATATATTTTATAAAATCTTGTTATGGATAATAGACTAGAAGATGCTGCTACAAATCGACCAACTTTCATTAATGGTACAAATTATGCTCAGTGGAAGCTTAAAATGAAAATTCATTTAGAGAGTATGTGATTTGATATCTGGACTGCTATAGAGACTCAAAATAAGATTCCTAACTCTGTTAGAACTACATGGGATGAACCTACTAAAACTACATACAATAATAACTGTAATGAAATGAATTCCATGTGTTGTTCTTTAGGAGAAGAAGATTTTAATCGCATATCTACTTGTAAAACTGCTTATGAAATCTGGGACACATTGGATTTTTCCCATGAGGGAACAAACAATGATAAAGAAATGATATTAAATACATATACTATTAAATGTGATAATTTTCAAATGAAGCCTGATGAACCTATCTCTGACTTGTATCTCGGGTTCAAGAAGATTTTTAACACTGTGATCTCACTTGGAAAAGCTGTTTTTGTAAAAGAACGGATCATGAGAATATTAAGATATCTTCCAGAAATATGGAGAGGCACATCTATCTCAATAATAGAATCATGTGATATATGTTCACTACATGTTAAGGAATTAAATATTTTATAATGTATGAAGAAGAACTTAAGGTAAACAAGGAATAAGATGATGAACCAAAAATGAAGCCGGTAGCATTTGAGTTTACTACCTCAAAGATCAAGGATAAGGAGAAAGTTCACATACCTATTGAAATCTCAACAAGTGAACGTTCAGATTCTGACAGTGATGCTGAGATAACTCAAATAGCTATAAGATTTAGGAGTTCTACATGAAGAATAAATTATTTAGAAAATCAAACTACAATGGAATATATGACAACAAAGGTCAGTGGAAGAAATATTGGAAGAAGTCTGATATGGGTGATGAGATTGTCTGTTATGACTGAAAAAGGAAAGGACATGTAAAAGTAGACTCTCCAAAATTGAAACTCAAGAAGAATAATGACTATAAGGACAATAGGTGCAAGAAATATATGAATGAAACATGGAGTTCTTCAGAGGACAGTTCAAGGGATTTTTATTATTCTCAGGATGAATAATCTCAAAAGGCTAACATGTGTTTTATTAAAAACACATATGAGGTAATATTTTATACTCCTAATTTAAATTCATATTAGTTTGGAGTTGATTATGATTCTGAATCTGAAAATATGTCTAGTGAAGAATTATTTGAATACTGTAATAGATAGCAGAAACCTATAATGAATTGAAGGTCAAGTATAATTCCTTAACGAAATAGCATGCTTTGACCAGTTCTGTTAAATCTGCTCTTAATATAGAAAAGGAAAATAATGCTCAATTACTTAAGGAAAACACTGAACAAAAATTGTCCGAAGAGAAATTAAAGAAGGACATATAGAAATTCACAAATGGAAAGAATACTCTAACAGAAATTCAGGAAAATAAGGGGCATCAAAATATACCACTGGAATAGGCTATCATCATGGAAAGAGACTGGTCACTATAACTAGATTTATTCTTAAATATGGACAGAATGATTCTAGTTATAGTTCTGGAAATTCATATGCTTCAACTAGTTATTAATATGGTTATAGATCAAGTAGTGTTTATCGTTCAAAATCCATTGACTCAGTAAATTATTTGAGACCCATAAGACAAATCTGGGTACCTAATGCTTTGATTGCTAACCTATCTGGACCCAACAAGATCTGTTTACCAAAATCATTTTCCATCTAAACTAGTTTTGTAGGAGACTTGCCTGAGGAGTTCCCATAAGAAGGTATGGTACATGGATGGTGGATGTTCATGGAATATGACTGGATATTACTCATGGTTCAAGAGTTTAATCAATGTTGATGGAGGCCATGTCACCTTTGGTGATAATTTTAAAGGAAAAATCATTGATCTAGGCCAGATTGGTAACACTGATTCAGTTGTAATTTCCAAGGTTTTATTTGTTGATGGACTTAAATATAATCTGTTGAGTATTTCTCAGCTGTGTGATGATGGTTTTCATGTTAAATTTGAAATTATTCTTGTAATGTTTTTAATTCTAAAAATATTTTAGTATTTTCTGCTTTTAGAAATGAAAATGTTTATGCTATTGATTTGAATTCTTTAGCTAATCAAAACATTACATGCTTAAATGCATTTCATAAAGAGTCTTGGATATGGAACGAGAGATTATGACATTGAAACATTCATTCACATAGAAAACTGAAAAGGGAAAACTGAGTTAGAGACCTACCTAAACTTGAGTTCCCAACAGACAAAGTCTGTAATCCTAGTAAAATGGAAAATCAACATAAAGTGTCTTTCAAATTAAAGAAATAAGTTTCAACTTCTCAACCTCTCAAGTTGGTTCACTTAGACTTGTTTGGACCTTCTAGAGTTTCTATTTTAAATGGGAAGTGCTATGTCTATGTCTTAGTAGATGACTATTCTAGGTACAATTGGGTATTCTTCTTAGATCACTAAAGTGAAGATTTTTCTTACTTTATTAAATATTCCAACTCTGTGGAAAACCTTAGTGGACACATGATAAATACCTTGAGAAGTGACCATGGTCATGAGTTTGATAATCATGAGTTTTAATATTATTTCTCACACAATGCCTATAATCACAATTTATCTGCCCCTAGAACACCTCAGCGTAATGGTGTAGTAGAAAGAAGAAATAGAACCCTTCAAGAGATTGAAAGAACTATGATTAATGATTATGACCGGCCAATTTACTTTTGGGCTAAAGCTGTAAATATAGCTTGTTATATTATAAATAGTGTCTTGATTAGACCTATTTTTAAGAAGACACCTTATGAGTTGTGGAACCATAGGAAACCTACAGTTAATTACTTTATAGTTTTTGGCTGCAAAATTTTTATTCTAAATACTGAGGATAATCTTGGAAAGTTTGCTTCTAAAAGTGATGAAGGAATTTTTCATGGTTATTCATTAACAAGCAAAGCCTATATTGTCTTTATCAAAAGAACCAAATGTGTGGAAGAATCTGTTCACATCAAGTTTGATGAAACCGATCCACATGAACCCAAGTCTTCCATTAAAAATCATGAAGAAAATTTGTCTATTCTGGACCTTAATGATAAAATCAATGAACCTGCTGTAAAGACAACCATTTATGGACATATTCCAGACCCTGCTTCTGTTGAACCCAAACCTACATATGAACCTTAAATCTCTAGTGCTACATTTACTTGATCAACTAGGATTCGGAAGAATCATCTTTTAGATGCTGTTATTGGTAATCTTGATAGAGGGACACAGACTAGAGCTTCTCTAAGAAACCAGGATGAACATCAATAATTTCTTTCACAATTAGATCCTAAAAATATTAATGATGAAATCAATGATGAATCTTGGGTAATAGATATGAAAGAAGAATTAAATCAATTTGAAAGAAACAAAGTCTGAGAATTAGTTGACAGACCTAAGGACACTTTGACCATTGGCACTAAATGGGTTTTTAGAAACAAAGTTGATGAGTCTAGAAATATAGTTAGAAATAAAGATAGGTTAGTTTCACAAGGGTATAGTCAAGAGGAAGGAATAGACTATGAGGAAACCTTTTCCCCTGTCGCAAGATTAGAAGCTATTGGGATCCTACATGCCTATGTTGCTCATCTGAATTTCAAGTTATATCAAATGGATGTTAAAAGTTCTTTTCTAAATGGTTTTATAGTTGAAGATGTTTTTATTGAACAACCACCTAGATTTACTAATTCAGATTCTCCAAATCATGCTTCCAAACATTCTAAAGCTTTGTATTGTTTAAAACAATCTCCACGAGCTTGGTTTGATAGACTTAGAAATTTTCTTATCTTAAAATTTTTTACTAAAGGGATTACTTATCCAACTCTTTTTATTAAAATAATTTCTAAAGATATTTTTATAGTACAAATATATGTTGTTGATATTATTTTAGGATCTTCTAAACATTCTTTATGTACTTATTTTTCAAAGAGTATACAAAATGAATTTGAAATGAGTTTAATGGGAGAACTCAAATATTCTCTAGGATTTCATGTTTTTCAAAATGAAAATGTTATTATTCTGATTCAATGTAAATATATAAAGGATATTTTAAAACGTTTTGGTTTGAATAGTATTAAAGAAAGTGATACACCTATGAGTACTGTTTGTAAGTTGGACATTGATGAAACTGGGAAACTAGTGGATCAAACCAACTATAAAGGTATGATTGGAAGCTTAATTTACCTTACTACTAATCGACAAGATATTTTGTTTAGTGTGTGTATGTGTGAAAGATTTAATGGTAATACTAAAGAATCTCATTTACTTGCTGTAAAATAATTTTCAAATACCTTAAACATACTGCAAATTTAGGTTTGTTTTATCCAAAAGGACAATCTTTTGAGTGAATGAGTTATTCAGATGCTGAGTTTACTGGTTGTAAGTTGGATAGAAAAATCACAGCTGGAACATGTCATTTACTGGGAAAATACTTAGTATCTTGGTGTAGTATGAAACAGAAATAAGTTGCTTTTTCTACTAATGAAGAAAAGTATTAGCTTCTGGTAGTTACTGTGTACAAATTTTGTGGATGAAACACACACTTTTGGACTATAGATATGATTTTAACCATGATTCAATAAAATGTGATAACACTAGAGCAATTAATATTTTAGAGAACCCTGTATCTCACTCTATCACCAAACACATTGATGTAAGGCACCACTTTTTGAGAGATCAATACCAAAAAGGTTATATTACTCTTGAATATATAGTTACTAAACAACAATTAGATTACATTTTCACTAAACCTTTAATTTCGGATAGGTTAAGTTACATTAGACATGATTTAGGAATGATAGACTCTGTCTGTTAGTAAACCTCACCATTATACCTCACTGTTAGTAAACCTCACCCTTATACCTCACTATTTGTAAACCTCACTGTTATACCTCACTGTTTGTAAACCTCACCGTTATACCACACTGTTAGTAAACCTCACCGTGTTACCTCACTGTTAGTAAACCTCACCGTTATACCTCACTGTTAGTAAAACTCACCATTAAACCCCACTAGTATGGAACCTCACATTTATAACTCACCGTTGGGAATTCTCACCAGTATGAGTTACCGATAGGTTGCACTATTTTAAAACTTCTATATCCTTAAACCACTCAAATTTTTTTTCTTATTCTATACTAATTATGTTTTAATTATGTATTTTATGATTCTTAAATGATAAAACTAATTCTTAGTTACTTCTTGATCCACCTCATACCCTTTACCCTCAAGCCTTCTCTCCCGAATCTCATGAAAACCCTAAGTTCCTTGTACCAGAGATGGAAAAAACCAAACTCCCTTCAGTCATAGATGACATTGATGATCCGAATGCGAAGAAGTAGAAGACAGGATCTGAAGCAAGTAGCAGTTCATGTTGAACAAGGTCCAGGAGGCGTCCAGTGAATATGCATTTACAAAATAGAGATATTGTGATTGAGAAAGAGTTTTGTGCAGAATAGCTGATATCTAGTAAATCTCTAGTTCTAGAGGTACTGGATGATCAGAAATGGGTAGAATGCATATGAAATAATAATGGCCCCTACTTTCCAAATCTAGTAAAACAATTCTATGAGTTTGTGAGTTTCGTGAAATTAGAAGAGGGGAACTGAATGATTTCAATTATGAATGGAAAAGAAATATCTTTTTCATCTGTTGGGTGGATTTCATAGGAATTGAGTTGTACTTCAGTGGATCTTATAACTCCAAATCAGAGTAGACTATCAAGACACTTTGAAACATGTTGATAGAATTCATGGTGGATTTCATAGGAAGAAGGGATCAACATCTTCCTCCAGTTCACAAACCACTTCTTATAATCCTTTTTTGTTCATATATAAAATCTTGGATGGCTTTAGGTATAATCGTAAAGTCATGGTTCGAAGAAACGGTATCGCTCTTATCCGGAAGTCTTTGTTTTATTTCATCATCCTTCTAATTAAAATATTACACAATCATTCTAATATAATTAGCTAATTACCTCCCATATAATATTTTTTTATTTTTTAAAATCTCATAACCAAAATTCATTTCCTTTTCCTTCAAATTGGATAAAAAACCATTACTTGTGTGTATAACATACTACTTCCTCACAAACCGATGTAATTCATTTTCAATAATCGCCTCTGAGGGATATTCATGAGGATGGATTTTTTAAATAAAATAAATGAAATATTATTAATTATTTAAATTTAATATATCGAACACATTATTACCTTATCTTTCATTTTGAAATGATAACATCATTCTTGAATACATAAGACTACGACCTCGCAAAGGGATGTGATTTGTTTTTTTTCACACCACATGGATGGTATATCGATGCATATTCAATGAAATAATACGACAATTAGGGAACAATTATAATTATTTAATGTTAAAATAATATTTATCTTCTTTCCATTATTATTTTTGACAAATTGAAATGTTACTCATGTGTATGTATGGACAACCACATACATTATTTTAATATAGTTGGTTTTTCATTATAATACATTATTATTTGTTTTAATAGTATAATTTATATATAAAAATTGTAATTATTTCCTATGAATTATTATGGATATGATTAAATAATAATATATCTGACCTAAATCAATATTCCAAATTTATTTTGGACATATGATCCAAACATCATCAAAACATCTATCTTGAATTTAAATGATCAAGTAATTTAATTTAATATGATAATAAATAAAATAAAATAGAATAATCATCATGAATAATTATCTAAATAAAGAAATTATTTACCATACATTTTTTATTTAGTAAAATAAAGAACACATGTGAATAATTGGGCTCCATGTAAAGGATCTCTCTAAACCACAATTTTCCTTTGGGATATGACCATTCTTTCTCTAAATCACTTTATCATTACCTTTAATTTTTTTATGTTTTTATAAATTAAATATATTTTTCTATCACATATATTCCAATATTATTCAACCATTCATTTATATTGTTATACATGAATTATTCTCATTTCTAAAATACCATCATTATGAAACATCATTTTATTATGGTATGTGGAAGGATTATGCATCCCATTTTCATTCCATGGGAAAAAATAATGCTATTCATTATTATTGATTTCATTTATGTAGAACACATAAGTCATGAAAATATTATGATGTGTGTTCATATAAATCATCCAATAAAATCCGTAAAGCTTTAGTCTCATGAGGCATCATATATTGGATTAGGGAGAAAACATAATGAATTATGGGACATTGTCCAATGTGTAAAATTTTATAGGTACTTATCCATTACTCAAGTTTATGTATTTATATATATTTCTATAACATTTCAAAATTTATGATTATATCATAATAGAACGCTCCTTATTTTATGCATACATTTGATTTTTCCTGATCCTTCTATTTCATAATATCATGTGGTACGATTGACTCACATGTTATGTTTTATTATCATGGATATTCCCTTAAAGGTGTTTTTGCTCCACCCCCCCCCCCCCGCCATTGATGTATTCCCCTAGTCATCTTATTTTATTCTAGAAGCTCAATTAAACATATGAGATAATTATGGAGATTAAATTAAAGATTTTGTGGGTTATATTCCTTCAAGTTTATCATATGAACATTTTCATACAATGAAACTACATATCATGGAAATTTTGACATGACTAATAGATATTTATATTAAAAATGAAGTGATAATATTTTATAATTTCTTGAGTTTCTATAGATTAGTTATGTGGCTAGTAAACTATTCAATGAATATGTTGAAAGGTATCTTCCCTAAGTGTGATAATGAAAGATCCTTTACATTTTGTGAAAATAGATGACCATCCCCCTATATATCATATAGTAGTTCCCTTTAAATGATATGAGACAACCTTTTGGATTAGAATATTTTAGGAGGTTTCACATCAATGTGCTCATGTATTTTTGGTGAGTCCAGTCTTCAATTAGTTGTGGTTTAACTAGAGTAAGATAACCATTTTTGGGTCTGTCTTGACTTAGATAAACATTATGGTGATTCATTTATCGAGTATTCCTTATAGTGTTACATTCCATAGGAACATTTTAATGACTCTGACTCATATTGAGGTTACCTTACATTTTTTAGAATGTTAACACCTTCTCCAAGTGGTGTATTAATCATTGATGTTGAGGATACATCAATTTTATGAGTTTTTGAATCATCATATGAGAATCATGGCCATATATATGCAATAATTGAGGTATATTGACCATATGAGGTACACCCTTGAAATGATTCAACATTTTTCATTAAATTCATAATTATTAATAATGATTTATAGATAGATAATCAATATAAGGTTGTTTGACATTTCATTCGTGCTTATTTTGGAGTTGTAGGGGAGGAGATAATTATATAATAGGATGTTTAGGAGCTAAATGTTACATATATTAACATCCTTTATTAAAAACTATAAGAGGTCACCACCATGATACGGGTACTGAAGAATACAACATAAAATAGGAGAATAAGGTAGTGTATTTTGACCATGATTCACTAAACATTGTTTGTGGTATGATATATTTATTTTCTAAACTATATTTCATACTTATCGTCATATGTTTGACCCATTTTTCTCAATAAATCATTATTTCAGGAGTTATATCATTTATTATATCCTATTACCCAACATTTGTGTCAAGATACACCTACAAGAGTTGACCACAAGCTCACTCACATCTTCCCATGGTGTCAAACAATACTTAGTAAATTGAGTATTTTCTGGGAAATCACCATAGATAAAATGAATCTATATGATACCATTCATGGTATGGAATAGTTATGAAATGTCTATTATAGTATTAAAAAAATAATTAAACCATGGAATGTTATCATGTTGGTGGAATGATGGTATATTTTAAAAATGAGAGTAATATTTAGTAAAGATGACTGGGGCATACCCATAGGCAGTTGCACCTAATTTTTATAGTAGCTAGAAATATTGTATTTGTGTATAGTTGATTCTTATAGGTATAATATTAATTTATTTATTGAATATTACAATTAAAATTTATAATTTTCTTCCATAGACATTCCTCTTATTAGGATATCGATTTATACATCAACATGTATCAAAGGACATAGTCATTATATCTGTAGTGCATTATATGGACTTACCTATTCATAGATAGATGAATGTTATACTGAATAAAATATTGTATAATTTGTTCTCAATTGAATAATGTCCCATATAAAGATAATATTATGTTCACTAAGATTGTTGAAGGGATCCGTAGGATTTATTCTATCCATTGTTTCTATAATATAGTGAATATAAATAACAAAAACTCCAATTTAGTGATTAAATACCACTTTGAAAAGTAGAAAGGAGAAAATGTTTTCTAATATATTAACCTCATGTGTTATATAACTATAATTCAGATATTTAAGAGGATATATTAAAGAAACATCTAGGTGTCTCATTGGGAATTACAAGTATATGGTGATATAATATAATATGAAGAGTTCCCTATCTGTGTTTACATGATGCACGAACTGTTTATTTTGGATATTATTTGACCAATTTAGGGTGTGTTTATTTGATGATATCGTTATTTATTATAGGGATGGGTATGTGCATGTTGATCCTTCAAATATCATATTGGGATTATATAGTTAACACTATCTTGATGAAACACTCTTTATGTAAAAATGTTATATTATAGATTTTCATTTCCTATGTAATTTCATCTCAAAGGGTGGAGTAATACATAAACCCTAAGTTGATTGAGTTTGTGATGGATTGGAAAACCATAATGAATGTATTCAATGTTTGATTATTTCTTTTTCTATGATGATATCATCAGATTTTGTGGTAGACATTTCTATGTTTACAACCCATATGAATTCCATTACCAGGAAGGGGAATCCTTCTATCATGTTTAATTTAGGTTATTATTATTTTTAGGATCTAAATAAAAAATAACCATAGATTCTATTTTTTGATTACTTGGGAAAGCAGTTGAGTACATGGTTTTCTACAATTTCCCTTGAATCAAACATTAGTATGTGCTGATGCAGAGGTATAAGGTTATTCCTTATAAGTACACGTACCAATGAACTCAATATTAGTACGAACTAGGGCTTTAAGTTAATATGAATATTGTTTTTATCAAATAGTAAGAGAAATTATATTGTATGTGATTAATATTTGGTCCACAAAGACCAAAAATGTCTCAGATGCATTTATCTCTCAATGTAAGATCAACTTAACATTGATTTGATGGATATAGTTTTTCAAATTTGATTTTCAGATTGTATAAACTATATGAAATGTAGTTGTGGTTGAAAATCACCATAAAATTTATATTCATTACCCGTTAGGTAGGGGGAACATAAATACCTATCCTTGATGTATATATATTTGGTTAAAATAGAGATATTTCATGCCATTGATCTTTGTAGGTGACCCACACAATTATCAACTACGTGACGGAGGTCAATCATGGACATATAGATTATAGGTTCTTGCTTTAACACATTGAATCTCCTAACCCGGAGTAGATTCTAAATTATTACATAATAACAAGATATAATTCATTATAACATTAAGGGTTGATTAATTAAATGTATCAGGATATAAGGTATATAAATGATTTATATATTACATTATACAAAAAAAATATCATGAAAACATTATTTCATCCTTGATAATCATTCCATGATTTACTCTTAATATCATGGAGAAGGAAAAAGAAATAAATATTGCTCTCTTATTATTTGTATGTGTTACGTACATAAGAAGATATCATGAATAAATAGGTAATAATATATTCTCTAGAGTGGATATTAAAAATAAATCAATTTAAATCAATAATTTTAGGTAAATGAACATCCATGGATAAAATCAACCTAGAAATCACATGCATAATGTACCCAAAATTATCAATAATGAAAATTCATAAATTTGAACATTCAGAATATTTGGATCAACACATCAGCTATGTTTTCATCATAATTACAAACAAGGAAAATAAATAAAGACATTATTATTAATAAATGGGTATGTAAAAGCTAAATATGCACATAATGTGTCCACCATTATTGTCTCAAGGGACCTATTAATTCATTAATGGGCTTTATATAAAAACGGAACTCATTTCACTTGAATATCCTATGCATTCTTCAAATATTGAATGATCAGAAAAAATTATTCTAAAAATTCCATCTATGTCAAAAATTATTTTTATTTAATCAATAATGTTTAACTTCGAAATTTCCCCATTAAATGAGATAACATTCTAAATAAGCTTCCTCTAACTAATACAAAATATAGGAGTGTTATATTGACGATACATCCTTAAATTAATAAACATAATTATATATATCATCCATGATATTTAATGTATGTACATAAATGGAAAAATTAATATGCAATGAATAATGAAGAGTTATATATTATATGATTACATGAAAGATAATGCCCTTATAGAAACTATAATCCATTATTAGTAAAGGATAATGCAAAAAAAATGATCCAGAATAAATGAAAGTTTTTTTTTAAAATGAAGACTTTAAAAACTAAAATATTGGTAATTCATTAAAAATAGATTTCAGTCTAAATATTTTAAGAATGGAGTTACAAATTACTTCTCAAAATTAACTTCATTACTTTACAAAAATAATAATATTTTCCATTGATATGATATTAAATAATAATTTATAACATATTGAGAATAATATTTTCTTTGAAAATAACCATGTAAATTTGTATATGAAAAATTATAGAGTTGAATGGTGATGATAGTGGGAAAATTTTTTCATTTAATAAATGTTAATCAAATAATTAAAGTCAGTCTATTGGTAAAAAATCCAATATTCCTTCCTCGAAAAATGAAAAAATGATTCCATTTAAAATATTTTAATGAAATGAAAACATAAATTGAAAAAAATATATTTTAAAGAATGATATTCTTGAAAACATTTAAAATAACCATTATATGAATGAAAACATGTTTTGAAGGAAAGCCATAAAATATGGAAATCGTTAAAAATAATTTATCATAGTTGTAGATAAATATATTATTATTAATCCAAAAAGATAATAAATGTAATATAATCATGTAAAAACAAAAAATACAAAGTGGATAATAATATATATATTTTTTAAGAGATATAGCTCGTATAATTTCACTAAAAGAAATTTATATATTAATAATCCTAAAATAAAAATACATGGTAAAATAAATCCCATACCAGCGGAATCCACGTAGTCAATCTTGTTTGATACTCCTATATAATGAATTTAAATTTAATAAAAAAATTATGATTTTTTATCATATATATTCTATTTTGTGGCCCCTTAATACACATTTTTAATTCACTAATAAAATAGTTCTTTATTATTTCCACCACATATGGTGATTTATTCAACTACTCCAAAAAATACATTGGAATATTTTATGTGATTAAAGTAGTTGTGATAAGGTTCCATCTTTTATATTAGTTAAATAATTTCATTATTATAATTTTAATCCATTATATATGATTTTTTAATAATACATGAACTATATAAATAAATATATGAATCATACCCCTTTAGAGATGTGGTAGTGCACATGTATGCAAGAGAAATACTATCGTTTTCTAATGGATGAATGGATAATAGTGTAGATATGTCAAATGTTTTTAAAAGCATATTTATTTCATAAATATCATATAAATTCATTTATTCTAACATTATAACCATCCATGTATAACATAGATGAAAAAAATAACACTGTTATTTGGAGATTATAGGTCATACCGATGCCCAATTGATGTTCTCATGTCCCATAGAATAGAAAAATCAATATGAAGGGTTAAGAATTTGAAATAATAACAATTTATTATATATAAGATTATAATATTGATATTATTTCATGATTAAGGGATATATGAAGGAGGTTGAAGTGGAAATAAAATAAAGACACTCAGTTAAAAGTTATACATGTTATTTAGAAAAAACCGTTGGCTTACATCGTAAGACATATAGGATTGTAAATTTATGGAAATTGAGACTGTTGGTCATGGGGATGAATTTTGGAAGGTATTTTGTATTATATTTATTAGGATATGTATTTTATGATGTGTTAAAAAGATAGAATAAGTTCTTCCCTTATATATATGAGGGAAAGAAAACACCAGGAATTGCATAAATGTTTTAAATATAATAAATATCATAATATTTTCAATTGGATGAAAATAGCAATATATTAGGATATAGTAATTGATATGGTAATAATTAGTTAAAACAATAAAATTTATATCTTTCTGAATATCATTTTATATCTTATGATTTAGTTTAAAGCCCTCATTAAATCTTTTTTACATTAATTGAAATAACAAATTTTTAAACATTAAGGGGTATAAATTTAGTTATAATGTGTGAATTGGCTCACAGATGGTAAATGGATGAACTTTTATCCCATTTCTCATACCACCTTCTAAATATAAATATTTTTTATTAATAAATCATTTCATAAAATGTAGTTTATCTTAATATATCATTACAATCATTTTTGGGACTAAAAGTTTAATTTTAAATTAAAGACATCATGAAAGTAATGGGATTATAATTTCTTATGGAGTTACTAATAATTATAATATATAATTAAATTCTAAATTCCTAAAATACCACAATTCACCCAAAAACAATACATATATTATTTTTATAATCATTGACCTCGATTTTTCTATTACTTATACGCCTCTATATTGGAGTTTCTTAGGAGTTTAACCTAACAATATCATAACAAAAAACTAAAAAATAAACTAAAATCCCAATAATAATGAATTTATTTTGAAAATAACATTTTATATTTATTAATACAATTTTTTATCCTAGTGAAGATTTATTTGGGATATAAATACAGAGTGGAATTTTGTGTTTATTCTTTTCTTAAAATTATATAAAAATTTAATCATAGATAATTGGAAATAGATTTCCACATTTTTTAATAATGAAATTCTAGTGTTGGAAAAAACATATTTGATTAAATAAATTCATGTGGTAAGGATAAATGTAGTCAATATCACATAGTTGAATCACTTTTACTTATTTTAACCTCACTAAGGTGACAAAACAAACCACAATATCTATTAAAAATGGCCAAAATAAAAAGTTTATATTTAAAAAAATTGAACCTAATTTTTTGAAATATACAGTCTATATTTATTTACAATATGTCTATTTTTTAGAAAAAAATTTTAATATAAATTTTTAAAATGCAATGATTTGTTTTAGAAAACTGTTATTTTATGTAAAAATAATATTTTACCAGAATAAAATATAATGTGGACTATAATAAAATTATTTATATGATATTTAAAAAATTGGTGTTATGTTACATTAAAACCAAAATGAAAATAAATATTATTACTATTAAATTTCATAATTTAATGAATAGAAATAATAAATTTTCAAAATATCTATATTTTATATCATTCAATCAATAATCAATACTTTTAATAATTTATCAAAAATTACTAAGCCTATTATAACATACAAATTTCAAAAACAATCTATAAATTTCTTCAAATAAAATATCAAAAAAATTCAGTATGTAATTATAATAACCTTTCAAAAAATGCAATAAAAAATTTTTTAAAGAAAAAATTATTTTTGAGGCCTATAATGACTTCACTGAAAATTGACCCATTATTTTTTAAGAAATAATAAATATATTTTCATTATATAAAACTATTATACATATTTTTCATAATTTTTTTAGTTTTATTCATACCCTCCCACTCAACTGCCATGTTAAAAAACTATTTTTAATTAATATTATGTCACGGTTTGATGACACTCGGTGTTCTGTGTGTTACATGTTATAAAAAATATTTTACATTTTAAATGAATCTACAACATAAAGAATTATGTTATTATATTCTACACAAATAATATAAAATTTTCCCATGAAACTATGATTCTTCTTTTTAAAAATATATATAATGTTGTAAAATAATCAAATATAGGTTCTATCATGAAATTTAATTTATATTTTATGAATTAAAAATGTATTATACATGTACCTCTATGAGTGTCATACCTTTATACATGTTTCATAAAATTTAACACTGAATTTTGGTTTCAATTTCCACATAAGTCATCATAAATATATCTTTTGTTTTCTTGAGTTTGATAAATTCCCTAAATATTGTTAAAAACAATATGATAAAATTATCATATATGATTTATTCCCATTATATAAGCATGATTTCATCCATAGAGGAGCATAATTGTTATAATGATGTAATTTTAATTCACTAAGTAACAAAATAATGTTTTAATTATTTGTATAAACATAAATTATTTCTCCTTTATAAAAACTAAATTCTTATCACAAGACTAAATATTATCCAATATTAATAAACCATCATAAAGATTGATACATAGACATTGTAACACCCAAGACTTTTATGTTATATAAATCATCAAAGGAATATTTTTCTACACACAACACTTGCTTGGCTTGCTTTACATGAAATCACGACCTTCCTCGATAACTTGCGTCGTACGCAATACCGAGTTTCACTAAACAACGATATACTATTAAAATATTACTAAAACTAGCCATTATGAATAGTAATAACCACGTTATGAAATTTTATAAATTTTATTTTTCAAAATGGTCTTCATTTTTGGATTTGGAATATCGAAATTAAACTAGGGTGAAATTTTGGTATCTTTCTGAAAACTTTCAATTTTTGATGAATAGTGAAACCACTAAGTGGTAGTTAAGAAAATGAATATTTCATAAAACTTAATTTTACCGCTTCTGTGAGTGGAATTTCAAAAATCCAAGAGACGCGGTTGATGTCCGTAAGTAAAATTTGGTTCAATGAGATGAAAATAATTTTTCGTGAATAGTAACTTTTTACTTTTATTTACCACGGTTAAAAGTAAATAGGTTAATTAAGGGTAAAAATGATATTATTATTACCCTAAAACATGTTATAATTCTACTGGATAAGTTTAATTCTACCAAAAACAACCTTAGGAATAAAATATGACCATTTAAGCCCACTTGTATTAGATTAGGACATTTATTATTAATTTATTTAAAGAAGGGTTAAAATAGTTAAAATCAAAGTTTAATAAAAAATAATTTTTAATATAAGGTTATACATAAGATAAATTCGACTATGAATATTCATTAGAAAGATAAAAATATTTCCTACATAATGATATTTTATTTGTAATTTTTAGACTTTATATAAGTTAAATTATTTATGACAGAAAAATGATGCAGTAATTATCTTATTAATGCAATATTGACATAATTGATGTTATAAATTCCCAAATAAATGTAATTTGAGACTTTTAATGAATTAAACTAATTTTTTAGGTTAATATGACATGTTATTATTGATTTAATTAACTTTTTTAGAACTAATAATTCTGTTATGATTTTCACAAAAAATCAGTTACTAAACAGTGAAAAATTGACATAAAATTGTTTTTAAAACAAATATTATATTATTAATTGTTATTTTATTCCTAAAAATATAAGATTCGGCCAAATGACTTAGATAAGGTTATATATATTAATAATAAACAACTTGGGGTTCATTTGGCTTGTTATAGTTAGTTTATTAACCTTATAGTATAAGAACACAAGAAGATACGGTAAAATTAAAATTATTTAACTTAATGTTAAATCTAAATTATAAGGTTAAAATTGGAACCTAAACTTATCTAAATTCTATTGGATGAGGGGTGTTCTACCCATCCCCACCTTAGCTTCTAAATATATCAATTTGAAGCTATTAAAAACCAAATTTGACTTTATAATAAAATAATAGTTTTAGTTATTCCAAAGGTGCCCCTCTCCTCCCTTATAAAAGGGAACCTCCTCCCTCTACTCCTCACACCAATTTGAGCCTTCATGCTCGGCAAAACCCTGCCAATTTCTCCTCTCCACTTTCCTAGAAACATCGTAGAGGTCCTGTTCTTCTTCAAAGACCAATTTTAGTGCCATAAACGGAGGTCTCAAAGATTCTCTTCAAAGAAGAGGTAATGTACGTTACCGATTCTTTGAAGTTTATTTCTTCTTCCACTTCCTCTTCATTAGTTTTTTCATTATGAAGTAATAAAATCAGAATCAATCATATATGGATATGTTATTATACGTATTAAATGACCCTATTTTACCATCTATCCATCCTACGGAAAACGAAATCACCGCGCGTGCGTACGTACGGAATACTGTCTCCACGCCGTGGTGTAATCTATTTTCCACCACCACCTTACTTGTATGGGTATAATGGTGTAAATAATGACTATATATGACTATTTTAAATTGATATTGATTCTGTAATATTATACGTACACTCCAATACAATTCGACGATCAAGAGAACGATATCATCGCTCGTGCGTATGTACGGACTATCGTCTCCACGACGCGATGAGATTCATTCTCCACGTTAACCATTCATGAATGATTATAAAGTACATATAATAAGTAATCATGAAATATATGACATAATAATACTACTGGATTTATGTATATATATATTTATGTCATCTACTTAATTCCACTCAATTCAATAAGGAAACGAAAACAACGTTCATGCGTACGTACGGCCTACCGTCTCCATGAATGTTGTATTTCATTCCATTTATAGATCCATTATATATATGTATATTCTGAATATATATTATATATAAATAATTTTTTACATTCTGGATTTATGTAATCATGATGAAAGTAATCATATAAATAATTACAAGTTAAAACACGAACGACAAATGAGACGATTTTACCCAAAACGCTACTTTAACACGAATTTACAAAATAACGGGTAATATAAAGTCCTAAGTGAACAATATATGATATAATAACAATGAATATGGTTCTAGAATAATTCAATTACATTATTTAAATCATTATACATGAGTTTTGGACACTTACGAAGCAAATCAGACCTAAGGTAAAGAAAATATCACAATCTCATTTTATCCGAGATTGTTTATAATTTGGTATTTACTTGGGTGTATTTTATCATACACATCCATGTTTCCTCAATATGTAATAATTTTTCCATCCACCTACAATTTTTTAAATCCAATTTTACCCTTCGGTGAGTTTTTAGTAAAAGATATGAAAGGAATCTTTTGGCGTTTTTCATACGAGGTACTTTTTGACTTTTCCGACAAAAGTACGAGAATAATTTTCATTTAACTTATATGGCATGAATGGATTTTTAAAACATTATTTCCAAGAAACATCCTTTAAAAGTTTGCAAGTTTATTTTTAATCAACTTCTTTTAGTTTAAAATTATATGATATGTTAAGAAAGGAAAATGTTTTTGAAGTAGAAAGGATATTTTCCTCAAGAATGGAGTTCAAGTATTTTATAAAAATTATTTTCCATCTATGATAATAGAGGGTTCTATTTATATCATTATAATTACATTGATTTGATTATGTTCTGATGGAATTATTTTTATGAATTCCTTTATCCTATATGAATTGTTTTATAATGTCATGTTGTTTAAGAATCCCATTTTTTTTACCTGGGTTATGCAATGATGTATGATTTATGATTTTGTGGAACACATAAGAATGGTATCTTTATGAGAAGGGTGGGACCTATATCTCCTTCCAATGAATTGGGTAATGATTTTATATCTCATGAGATATACATGGCTGGAACGGCTGGTTAAACCGGTTCAGTGAAACAGGACTCAAACGAGGAGTGAACTCGATTCAGAAATGGACTTTGTCAACTAAGATAGTCTTGGAAATGAGTCTTGACTAATACGAAATGATTCTCTATGATTATCTGTGTATTCCACAATGTATCATGTTTTACGTTATGATTATTGGGATTACATTTCACTACTATGATTTATCCCATGTTATGATATTATGATCTCTTTTACAGGTTAAGATTTACAAAATGTATGTTCTTATGAATATGATGTGATTGATATTTATTTTTTCTTACCCTTACTGAGCATTTGAGCTCACCCTTTTGTATGTTTTATTTCCCCAAGTCGGGAAGAAGGTTATTAAGTATGATATGCAAAAAAGGGACTCTAGATATGATGAAATAAAAGGGAGACAGTGTAGACGCTTTATGAACCAGTTGATTATGTTTCCCAGTTTCTAAAGACACTATACCTATACGGTCCTTTCCTGGTTTTGTTATATGTTGTAATAAGTGTGCCTCAATTATGAAGTAATAACAATGTATGTAATGTATGGGTCGTTATAGTTGGTATCAAAGGAAAGGTATAGTCAACCTTTGGAAACTAGGACGTGAAATCCTTAGTAAGAACCCTAAGGATAAGTCTAAGCATGGAACACTATCTTAGTGTTTTAGAAATGTCCATGAATAACCTAGGGTAAGACCTTAAGTGTAAAATTTTATTCATGATTATGTGGTTTTCCTATTATAATTAGTGTTGCTCACACTATTCTTCTTGGTTTTAGTCAATGGCTGGAACCCGAAGGAACCATGTTAATGAAAAATGCGACGGGAAATGAAATGATTGTCCCCTTGAGAAACCAACCGTTATGGGATATAGAATGAAAAATCTTGTAGCCATGCTCACACAACTTTCTCAAGCTATGAATCTTGCAGTACTTCCAAACGAGCAAATGAAGGAGCAACATTCTGTTGAATCCTTCATGAGGCAGCGTCCACCTTCATTCAGTGGGTCTATTGATCCATTAGTTGCTGAACAATGAATTAGTACTAGTGAAAAGATATTTTCAGTTCTTCAATGTTCTGAACATGATAATGTCATCTTAGTAGTGTATCGTTTGGAAGGTGATGCTGATCAATGGTGGAATCTTATCAAGAATACGAGGCAAAGAGATGAAATTGAGTCCATATAATGGGACGAGTTCAAGTACATATTTTTGAATAAGTACTTCCCTCGTATTCTTCGTACAAAGATGGAGAAAGAGTTTTTTGAACTGAAGCAAAAGGATGATGAATCTGTTGGTACCTATGAAGCGAATTTTACAAGTATTGCAAGGTACGCTTAGGGTATTATTATCCAACCTGGGAGTAAAATCGATCGATTCTATAGTGGCTTAAAACCAAGTGTTCGAAGGGTGTTAGCCATAAGGGACATCAATAGCTACGAGGAAATAGTTCGATTTGATCTCAAAGTTGAGATAAATATTGGAGTAACCCATCAGTCATATGGGTTTGATAAGATGAGGAAAATGGAATTCAAAGGATAATCTAAAGATAAAACTGAAAAGAAGATGAGATTTACCTTATGCTCAAAGTGTGGAAAGAAACATGGAGGGAGTTGTCTTAAAGGGACAAGTAAATGTTTAAATTGTGGAAAGGAGGGTCATAGGGTATTTGAATGCCGCAATGATGAGTAGAAGATGTCTAATGATGCAAACAAAGGAAGGGATACACAAAATGAACCTACTACACTTCAATGTTTCATGTGCAAGGAGATGGGGAATTATGCCAATCAATGCCCAAATCCAAGGGTTGATGATGATGGTCGACGTCAACAAACTCTTAAGGCTAAAGACAATGGAAAGTCACATGCAATTTCTATCAGCGATGTGGAGTACGATAATGATGTGGTAAAAGGTACACTTACCATCCACTCTAAAGTAGAAAATGTTTTATTTTATTCTAGATCCACCCACTCCTTTATTTCTGAATAATTTTCTAAGGATATCAGCGTATTACCTCAACAATTAGACATTGAGTTAGCTATGACAACCCCTAATGGCACAACAGTCGCATCAAAATTTTATAATTCTTCTCCGATTGAAGTTTGTGAGAAAGTGCTTCCTGCAAATCTTGTGATCCTTCCTATAGTGGAATTTGATGTGATTATTGGCATGGATTGGATTTCTCTACATGGATCTCATATCAATTGCCAAAGAAGGGAAGTCACATTTCATATTCCAGATAAATCTATGATCATCTATCGATGAAAGGATGTACATAACCTTCCAGTGGAAATTTCTTCCATCTTATGGGTCTTGATTACACTAAATTAAGGTTATTTATCTCAAATGGTTGGTGAGAAACTCACGATTAAGAATATTTCCATTGTACGGGAGTTTGACGATGTCTTTCCCGAGGAATTTCTAGGTCTTCCACCAAATCGTGAAGTTGATTTTTCAATAGAACTCGTACCGTGTGCTTTGCCTATTTCAAAGACACCTTATAGATTGGAACCAATTGAGTTGCAGGAATTGAAGAAGAAACTCCAAGAGAATCTTGATAAGGGGTTCATACGCCCTAGTGCGTCACCTCGGGGATCACCTGTTCTTTTTGTTAAGAAGAAATATGCATCGATGAGACTCTGCATTGATTATCGAGAACTTACCAAGATCACTATCAAGAAAAATATCCTCTCCCACGCATTGATGACTTATTTGACCAACCACGCGGAGCTCAATAGTTTTCCAAGATTGATCTTCATTCAGGGTATCAACAAATTAAGGGTCAAAAGGGAGGATATGCCAAAGATGGATTTCCTTACAAGGTATGGACACTATGAATTTATAGTGATCTCATTTGGTCTTACTAATGCCCCTGATATCTTTATGGATCTAATTAATAGAGTCTTTACAGACTATCTTGATATGTTTGTAGTAGTATTTATAGATGATATTCTTGTCTATTCAATCTGCAAGGAAGAACATGATGATCACTTGAGAATTATATTGAAGACCCTGAGAAAGGAGAAGCTTTATGCCAAATTTACCAAGTGTGAATTTTGGATTCAACGAGTTTCATTTTTGGGTCACATAATCTCAAAAGAGGGGACATCTATGGATCCAGCAAAAACAGAGGTTATTGAAAGATGGTCGAGACCAACAATAGTAACTGAGATCTGATGTTTTCTTGGTTTTGCTGGATATTATCGACGTTTTGTGAAAGATTTTTCACGATTATCTAATCCACTCACTAGGTTGACTCGGAAAGGGGTTATGTTTGTCTGGACGGAGGAATGTGAATAGAATTTCATGGAGTTGAAAAGAAGGTTATCCAGTGAACCTTTTCTCACACTACCTTGTAGTGCAGAAAGGTTTGTGATCTACAGTGATGCATCCACGAAGGGATTGGGGTGTGTTTTTATGCAAAATGATATGGTGATAGCTTATGCCTGACGACAGTTGAAAATACATGAGAAAAATTACCCAACTTATGATTTGGAGTAAGCTGCGGTAATCTTTGCATTAAAGATTTGGAGGCATTATATTTATGGAGAAAGGTGTGACATTTATACTGATCATAAAAGTTTAAAGTATATTTTCACACAAAAGGAGCTGAATATGTGCCAATGAAGATGGTTGGAGCTGATTAAGGATTACGGATGCTCAATTCATTACCACCCTGGGAACGCAAACAAGGTGGCAGATGCATTAAGTCAACAAGACCATGCCAATTTATCCATGTTGAGGATCACAAAAGATCCAATATTTATGGATTTACAGAGGATAGATCTTGGAATTATAATTAAATGGGAAAAATCGTATCTTTCTCAAATGAATGTTCTACCATCTATATATGTGAAGATTAAAGAGGCACAGAAAGAAGATGTCGAGTTACAAAAGAAGGTGAGAGATGTTCTTGAATTCAACCTTGATTGTGATGGGATAATAATGTTCATGAATCGGGTTTGTGGTCCTCCCATCCCTAAATTAAATAAGGAACTACTAGATAAGGCTCATATTTATTCATTCTCTATTCATCATGGAAGCATGAAGATGTATAGGGACCTGAAAGAGTACTTCTGGTGGGATGGCATGAAAAGAGATGTTGCTGAATATGTCTCTCGATGCTTGTTTTGTCAGCAAGTTAAAGCTGAGAGACAGAAGTCTAAGGGGATGTTACAACCATTACCCATACCCGAATGGAAATGGGAAAACATCACTATGGACTTTGTCACCGGACTTCCTTAAACATCCAAAGGCAATAATGCTATCTGGGTCATAGTTGATCGTCTTACAAAGTCTGCACACTTCATCGCTATTAGAGAGGATTTCTCTCTGGATCAGCTTGCCAGGATATATGTAAAGGAAGTGGTAAGATTACATGGAGTACCACTTTCTATTATATCTGATCGGGATCCAATGTTTACTTCAACATTCTGGCGAAGTCTTCAACATACTCTAGATACAGAGTTAAGTTTCAGCACTGCTTATCATCCTCAGACAGACGGTCAGTCTGAGAGAACAATTCAAACTCTAGAAGATATGTTAAGAGCTTGCTCTATGGATTTTGAAGGTGATTGGGATCAACACCTAACTATGGTGGAATTTTCTTATAATAATAACATTCACTATAGTATTCAGATGGCTCCTTATGAAGCTCTCTATGGAAAGAAATGAAGACTCCAACTTGCTGGGATGAAGTTGGGGAAAGAAAACTATTAGGACCAGATCGTGTTGATGGGATGGCAGAAAAGGTCTGATCTATTCAACAACACATAAGAGCAGCTCGGAGTTGACAGAAAAGTTATGCCGACCACCGAAGAAAAGACCTAGAGTTTGAAGTGGGTGATAAAGTGTTCTTACGAATATCTCCCTGGAAGAGGGTCATGAGATTTGGAAAGATGGGGAAGTTGAGCCCTAGATATATCATTCCTTTCGAAATACTGGATCATTTTGGGAAGGTGGATTACTGATTGGCACTGCCACCGAATCTCTCTCAAGTTCACGATGTCTTCCATGTATCTCTCCTGAGAAAGTACATACCTGATCCTTCACATGTACTCAGCTCAGAAGTTGTACCGCTGGAGCAAGATCATTCTTATAAAGAATAGCCGATAGAGATTCTGGATCGTAGCGAAAAAGTCCTATGAAACAAGACCACTCAATTGGTGAATGTTTTATGGAGGAACCACCAATTAGAAGAATCTACATGGGATCTTGAGTTTATGATGACGAAGAGGTATCCTCATCTGTTTGTTACAAAGGGACGAATTTCGAGGCAGAAATTCATTTTAAGGGGGGTAGAATGTAACACCTGAGACTTTTATGTCATATAAATCATCAAAGGAATCTTTTTCTATGAACAACACTTTCTTGGCTTTCTTTACATGAAATCATGACCTTCCTCGATAGCTTGTGTCGTACGCAATACCGAGTTTCACTAAACAACGATATATTATTAAAATATTATTAAAACTGGCCGTTATGAATAGTTATAACCACTTTTTGAAATTTTATAAATTTTATTTTTCAAAATGGACTTCATTTTTGGATTCGGAATATCAAAATTAGCCTACGGTGAAATTTTGGTATTTTTCTGAAAACTTTCAATTTTTGATGAATAGTGAAACCACTAAGTGGTAGTTAAAAAACTGAATTTTTCATAAAACTTATTTTTACCGCTTCTGTGAGTGGAATTTCAAAAATCCGAGACACACGATTGATGTCAGTATGTGAAATGTGGTTCAATGAGATTAAAATAATTTTTGGTGAATAGTAAATTTTTACTTTTATTTACCACGGTTCAAAGTAAATAGGGTAACCAAGGGTAAACATGATATTATTATTACCCTAACACATGTCATAATTCTATTGGATAAGTTTAATTTGACCAAAAAAAATATGAGGAATAAAATATGACCATTTATGCCCACTTGGATTAGATTAGGACATTTATTATTAATTTATTTAAAGAAGGGTTAAAATAGTTAAAATCAAAGTTTAATAAGAAAATAATTTTTAATATAGGGTTATATGTAAGATAAATTCAACTATAAATATTCATTATAAATATAAAAAGATTTACTACATAATGATATTTTATTTGTAATTTATGGACTTTAAATAAGTTAATTTATTTATGACACAACGATGATGCAGTAATTATCTTATTAATGAAATATTTACATAATTGATGTTATAAATACCACAATAAATGTAATTTGAGACTTTTGATTAATTCCACTAATTTAATCGGTTAATATGACATGTTATTATGTATTTAATTAACTTTTTTAGAACTAATAATTCTGTTATGATTTTCACAAAAATCAATTACTAAATAGTGTCAAAATTGACATAAAATAGTTTCTAAAACAAATATTATATTATTAATTGTTATTTTATTTCTAAAAATCTAAGGTTAGGAAAATGAATTATATAAGGTTATATATATTAATAATAAACAACATGGGGTTAGTTTTTCGTATTATAGTGAGTTTCTGAACCTTATAGTATAAGAACACAAGAAGACACGGTAAAAGTAAAATTATTTAACTTAATGTTAAATCTAAATGATAAGGTTAAAATAGGAACCTAAACGTGTCTAAATTCTATTGGATGAGAGGATTTCGACCCATCCCCACCTTATCTTTGAAATATATCAATCTGAAGCTATTAAAAACCGAATTTGGGTTTATAATAAAATAATAATTTTAGTTATTCCAAAGGTGCCCCTCTCCTCCCTTATAAAATGGAACCTCCTCCCTCTCCTCATCACACAAATTTGAGCCTTCAATATCATCCAAACCCTGCCAATTTCTCATCTACACTTCCCTAGAAACATCCAAGAGGTCCTGTTTATCTTCAAAGACCAATTTTAGTGCCCTAAAAGGAGGTCTCAAAGAAGCACTTCAAAGAAGAGGTAATGTCCGTTATCGATTCTTTCAACATTATTTCTTCTTCCACTTCTTCTTCATTAGTTGTTTCATTATGAAGTAATAACATTAGTATCACTAATATACTTATATGTTATTATAAGTATGAGATGATTCTATTTCGCCATCTATCCATCCTACGAAAAATGAAATCACCGTGCGTGCGTATGTACGGAATACCGTCTCCACGCCGTGGTGTAATCTATTTTCCACCACCACCTTACTTGGATGGGTATAATGTTGTAAATAATGACTATATATGAATATTGTAAAGTGATATTGATTCTGTAATAGTATTCATACATTCCAATACAATTCAATAATCATGAGAACGATATCACCGCTCGTGCGTACGTACGGACTACTGTTTCCACGACGCGATGAGATTCATTCTCCACGTTAACCATTCATGAATGATTATAAAGTATATATAATAAGTAATCATGAAATATATTACATAATAATAATACTAGATTTATTTATATATATATTTATGTCATCTACTTAATTCCACTCAATTCAATAAGGAAACGTAAACAACGTTCATGCATACGTACAGCTTACCGTCTCCATGAACGGTGTATTTCTTTCCATTTATCGATCCATTATATATATGTATATTCTGAATATATATTATATATAAATAATTTTTTACATTATGGATTTAAGTAATCACTGATATAAGTAATCATATGAATAATTACAAGTTAAAACACGAACGACAAATGAGACGATTTTACCCAAAACTCTACTTTAACATGAATTTACAAAAGAACGGGTAATATAAAGTCCTAAGTGAACCATATATGATATAACTAAAATGAATATTATTCTATAATATGTCAATTACATTATTTAAATCATTATACAGGAGGTTTAGACACTTACGAAGCAAATCAGTCCTAAGGTAAGGAAAATATCACAATCTCATTTTATCCAAGATTGTTTATAATTTGGTATTTACTTGGTTGTATTTTATCATCCACATCCATGTTTCCTCAATATGTAATATTGTTTCCATCCACCTACAATTTTTTAAATCCAATTTTACCCTTCAGTGTGTTTTTAGTAAAAGATATTAAAGGAATCATTTGACGTTTTTCATACGAGGTACTTTTTGACTTTTTCGACAAAAGTACGAGAAGAATGTTTTTTTAACTTATACGGTATGAATGGATTTTTAAAACATTATTTCCAAGAAAATTCCTTTACAAGTTTTCATGTTTATTTTTAATCAACTTCTTTTAGTTTAAAATTTTATGACATGTTAAGGAAGGAAAATGTTTTTGAAGTAGAAAGGATATTTTCCTCAAGAATGGAGTTCAAGTGTTTTATCAAAATTAGTTTCCATATAAGATAATATCGGGATATGTTCCTATCCCTATTATTACATTTATTTGATTATGTTGCGATGGAATTATTTTTCTGAATTCCTTTATCTTATATGAATTGTTTTATGATGTCATGTTGTTTAAGAATCCCATTTTTTCATGGGTTATACAATGATGTATGATTTATGATTTTGTGGAACACATAAGAATGGTATCATTATGAGATGGGTGGGACCTATATCTCCCTCCAATGCATTGGGTAATGATTTTATATATCATGATATAGACATGGCTGGAACGGCAGGTTAAACCGGTTCAGTGAAACAGGACTGAAATGAGGAGTGAACTCGGTTCAGAAATGGACTTTGTCCACTAAGATAGTCTTGGAAATGAGTCTTGAATAATAAGAAATGATTCTATATGATTGTGTTTGTATGCCACAAATTTTCATGTTTTAATTTATGATTATTGGGATTACATTTCACTACTATGATTTATCCCATTTTATGATATTATGATCTCTTTTGCAGGTTAAGATTTCCAAAATGTATGTTATTCTGAATATGATGTGATTGATATTTCTTTTTTTTACCCTTACTGAGCATTTTAGCTTACCCTTTTGTATGTTTTTTTACCCAGGTCAGGAAGAAGGTTATTATGTAGGATATTCCAAAAAGGGACTCTATATATGATGAAATAAATGGGTGACAGTGTAGACACTTTATGAACCAGTTGTTTATGTTTCCCAATTTCTAAAGACACTATACATATACGGTCCTTTCCTGGTTTTGTTATATGTTGTAATAAGTGTGCTTCAATTATGATGTAATAACAATTTATGTAAAGTATGGGTCATTATAGACCTCCATTTTCACTTTTATAGTTACATGATAAATTTTTTATATTCCAAAATAAAATATTCCAAAATATAATTTATCCTTGATAAAATTCCAGAAAATAATGTAAACATCACCTAGAATCACATTATACAGACACAAAATAACAATATTAGTCATCTATAAATTATTCCAAAAGTGTATAAATAAATATAACATAAAAAATTTAATGATGTTTGATACAATGGAACACATGTTTCAATAATTTGAATTTTATAAATTTTCCATACAATTGAAAATTATTACAACAATCCTTGGATGTTTTCTCTTATTTTTTCATTCTAAAAACCATTAATAAATACCACTACATCATAATTATATATTCTAAAATTTTACCATAAATTCCATAAACTCAAATATTTTAAGGATTTATTCATCCACAAAAATATTCTTTTATTTTCTAATCTCATGAAAAGATCAATAGATTTTACGACCATATAAATAGTTATTCCATGAAATGAAACTTCCTAAAATCAAATTTCACATTGATTTAATTTCTCATATAAACTATTTCCTCTATAATATTAAGAAATGGTTCTCAATTTATTCTTAGACTCTTAATTATACTATGTGTATGTTATTATATCATTAATAAATACCAATAAAATTATCACGGTCAACCATGGTGATTGGGATATTGGTTTGGACAATTCCTGGTCTATTAATCTTAAAGAACATGAAATTAATACTCTATTTATTACCTTTTAAATTATGATCATGATGGAATTTTTCTAGACAGTTGTTATAAAAATTAATTAACCTTAATAATATTCCTTTTTATTTTCTCCCATTCACATTACATGTGGTATGTTAAATATTTTTCCACACATAGAATTTATCACTAGATCATTAAAGAAACACTGTTTTTCTCATATTCTTGTGAAAATTAATGAGGTTCATATTTTTTCATAACTATTGATTGTTATTTATGATAATAATCAAATAAATTAATCAAAATTATCTCATAATTGGTTTTTTATACAGGTATGGATATCAATCATAACATGAGTTTGTATTCTACATATTTCCATGATCTGTTCGTCTCTAAGCATTTCTGTATTTGAATAATCAACAAGGCTATCACAACATTGACCATGTGTGTTGATTCCCTTTCTTAATTATTTATCCATAAACAATGGAACTCACATTGTTATATGTAATTAAACACCAATATTCACACAAGGAATTAAAATTCTTTAAAATTTATAAAATACACTAAGGGATTATAATAATGCTCATTTTAGCTATATAAATATAAAATTTATTTTCCAAGGGTCCTAATAAAGTTCCTTTAATTCCAACTATACAACGTAACTAGAATAACCTAGAGTTGGTTCTTACATATTACAATGGTAAAAGATACAAGGAATAGCATCACCGTGGCTCAAATAGTTTATTCGTCATGGGATACTACATATATTCTAGATTTCTATACTATATGTGAAAAACAATTTAATGAAATACACAGTTGTATCCTTAAAAATAATCCATATACTTCTTTTTCATATTGGGGAAGGGAAGAAAAATAAAGGGTGATTTATTATACTCAATAAAGTTTAGTTTAGTGGGAGGCATCATGAGTAAATAATGTATAATCAATATAATAGATAGTATATCCAAAACACATAAAATTTAATAAAAACATTATATAAATGAATATCCATAGATTATATCAACATATACATCACGTGGAAAATGTAAACATAATTCATAGTAATTTTAATATATTAATAAAAATATTAATGATCTTTTATTCATGTACATGGCTACGTTGTCATGAAAATCACAATCACGACCTCTCAACAAAGACATTATTCTTATAAATTACTCATAATTGTAATGACACATACAATTATTTCCCAAAATCCCTTATATATACAAATCTATCAGTATTTAATCAAGGTTATAGAATATCAATATTTTCTCTATATAAGAAATAATTTTATTAGTATGATTTATTTTACAGAGACCATATTTAGGATTAGTATACAGTTGGAATATAAATAAATGAATATAAATGTTATGGAAATTGATCCATGTTATTGAAAATATATAAATTATGAAGAAAAATAATTTTAAATGAATAATTTAAATTTATTGGGTTCATGATCACAACAATGTTAATGATCTCAAAAATATTATAATCCTTTTTCAGTATTGGATGATAAAAATCCATTGATTCATTAGAAATGATTATTTAACCGAAAAAATAAGCCATTAAAAAAATAGAACAAATATATTATAATTAACTTCATTTATTTTTATGTAATATTGGATTTATAAAAAAATATTCATAATTCATTTCATTCTATTTATAAAATAATACAATTTTATTTTGATAATATTTAAATAAAGAATACCAAAATAATGAGAAACGAATCATTAAAATAATTAAGGAAATATGTAATGGAAAATTAAAAGTAATTAATGGTCCTAAAATAGGGAATTATTTAACATTGTAAATTTTCAAATAGATATCTCTCTCTCTCACTTATGGTAAAACATCCTAAAATAACATTTCAAAATAAATTATTCCTTTAAAATATTGTAATGAATTTCAAAAAATAAGTCAAATAATCATTGGAGTTTAAAGGGTAATTTTCTTGAAAATGTTAATAAGAACATAAATATGGAATAAAATGATCATGGAATGAAAACATTAAATTATGAGTTTTTTTATAGTAATTACCTTACTAGTAACTTTCTTTATGATTCATTATCCAATAGTAGAAGAAATGAAAACATGCTAATCCCAAATATAACTAGAGGAGAAGAAAATAGGTTGTGTTTATTATATTAGGGTAATATAATTATCCAAAATAAATAAAAACATAAAAAATACCAATAGAAACCCTCGATTTACAAACATTAATATTTTATCACTTTTTAGGAATACATTGTAAATTACACAAAACAATTACCAAAAATCATGTTAGTTTAGTGCCTTTGGAATCATGGAAATGTAAACTATGGTACACCAGTGAGGTACAGTATCCACCAAAAGGTTCACCAAGTATAGAAACTCTTTTAGACATATCATACCTAGAATGTTTCTTTATACCCTTTGGAAGGAAACAAAAAAAGGGATGAGATAAGATGATCAATAAGTTTAAATAATGGAGATTTGTAAACATAAGATTGATCAAACGGTATTAGAACGTGATCATAACATTATAAAATCATACCTTTAATATCATTAACATGAATCAGGTATTTAATGTTATAAATTCATGAAGAATTAATCATAATGATATCAAGATCATAATCAATGAAATCATAAAATAGATTTAATATATATAATTGTGGAAGACACATAATCATATGAAAATGATTTCCACGGTAGGAAAGGAATTGCTACCAATTCCATCATAAATGTATGTATTTACTCCAAATACTATCTTGGTTGTCATGGTTCACTCCCATAACTATCTTAGTAGTCACAGTTCACTCACTAGACCATCTTAGTAGTCATGAATCACTCATAGTATCATCTTAGCATACCTGGACCTTTATATCTATATCATGAAATTTAAATCATTACCCAATTCATTGGAGAGAGATGTAGGTATCACCCATCTCATAATAAAATCTTACATACCTATTCCACAAGATCATAAGAATTCATATCATAACCCAATAATTGAAATGGATATTATAAACATGTAATCCTATTATAACTTGTGGAAAAGAGAAAAGTTTCTTACTCATTTCATTAAAGAAAAGAAATTAAAATAACATGTTTCAAAATAATATAGAACATTTATGGGAAAAAATTTCATAAACATATATCCTTTTAATGAGAAACAAATTTAATAAACATATAACCCTTTAAAGAAAAATTTATTTTGTAAACTTCATTCCCAAAAATGTAAACCATTTTGAGAAAGAATTTGAATTGAATCTTTAGATAATTTCCCAGAAAAGAATGAGTAACAACAAAAAATATTATCTTAGATGGAATTTGATTAAATATATTTAAAAAAATATTGATTAAAATATCCTTGATTCTTTGAAAATTTCTATTTAAAACATAAATCCTTTTGAAATCCAATTTTATTGAAAATAATTTGAAAGATTAAAAAGAAAGCCTGAAATTATGTTGAAAATATTTTTTTAAAATATAAAAAATAAGTTTGAAAATATTTTGAAAACGTTTTACCTAAATATACATTTAAAACATATTAAAAATTCTTCATAATCATTAAAATACATTTGTTTGAAAAAAATATTTTGAAAATTTATAAAGGACGTTTGGAAATTTATTTAAAACAGTTGTAAAATATAAAATATTATAGAATTTTTTTTATTGAAATCCACTATAAAAAAATAATATACATAATATAAGGACAATATTTCCCTTAAAAATTTAATTTGTAATCTTGTAATAGATGTGTCACGGGAGTAACAATTATGATGGGGGGTAAATATATACATCCTAAACATTTTTGTTGCACTGTTAAATGTTTATAAAAGTGCCTCGTAAGGAAAATAACAAAAATATTCCTTTTCTAAAAACCATTTCATTGAAATGATAAATTATGTTTAAAAATTTATGTAAACAATAAAAGCATAATAGTATTATATTTTTAGAAAACCTTTTGAAATCTTGGTATTGATGGAACATAGATTTCCAACAGAAAAGATCGGTAAAGTTAGACATTATTAAAAATCACTTTCATGTTCATCTTATGTTCCAAAGACTATAAAAATAGTACCATTACATGGATATAACATGAATGAACAGAGGGTAATAAATCTCATGATATTTATTGAGTGATGATCCTATGATTACATCAATGAGAGCATGATTATAAACAATCTCGACAAACACTAATATTGTAGCTATAAACCATTACAAATTTGGTAACCTTGAATCATAAAAAAATTGAAATAATAAAAATAAATTAATATTACAATATATTGAAAATAATTATACTCATGATATAACATGTAAACAGTATTATATACACCTCGGGTAAAAATATTGGTGCATAACAAGGAATGTGTCTCAAATAACTCTAATTGAGATATAATTACATTACTAATTTGGTAGCTTTTGAAACATACAACCTGTGAAAGGATGATAATAAAATTGATATGTATATCCACATAAATGATGGTATAATAATAATAAAATATATTCATTTTCAGTATAAAAACCACCAAAAATATATGAATGGTGAATAAGATATTTTTCTCATTGAAATAAAATATTAGATGAAATTCAATAACCTTATGTCTTGTATCTCTTCATTATCATAAAATCATCATGTATAACAATTATAATTTTATTATAAATATTTTATAGAACTATATTTCTATATATAATACCATATATATTTTTATTATTATATTATATTTGATCTTATTAATGATTACAAGTTACAGTTTCACTTCGATTATAGTCTGCTTTGTTTTTCACATGTGTCTTAATTGTTTATTTTGGTCATCATACTTAGTTCATGAATTAATGAATAAAAAATCAATATAAATATGATATTTATTATTAAAATTTTTATTTATAATAATTTATAGTATATATAAATAATTAAAGTAATACACCAATCATGGAGACTGTAGGTCGTACGTATGTAAGAACATTGTTTCTTTTCCTTGTAATATTCAAACAAATAAATTAAAGGAAATATATTTTTATATATAATATCATTAATTTTCATTAATATTTCATATATATCATATATTTTCACTAAACCAATCCTTAATAAGTTTCATGTATTTTTTGAAGGAATCGCATCTCCTTCAGGAGGCGGTAGTCCAAACTTTACCAAGAAAAATTATCATAATTACAAAAAATAATAAGAATGATGGTAGGATTTATATAAAAACTAAAAAGTATAGATACATCATAAATATATTTTATATATTGTTGAAATAGATCTTACATAATAACTCAAAACCATGAGAGGTGGTAAAGTTAAATCGAACAACATCATTTCCTAAGGTAGTAGTTTGTCAAACACAGAATGGGTTAGTTCGTTAAACATTAGATGAAAGTGTGTGTAAGTGAATTTAAAACCCATAAAATGTTAAAATATAATTATATTTTGTATATTTTTGTTATCTTATATGAAATTTATAATAATAATTTTTTTTGTGGAGAAATAAAATAAAATAAATGATCTTGAGGAATGATGTTGTTGCTTCCTCAGGTAACTCCATTTGCATTTCACAAAAGGGCTTCCTTGGTGAGATTTATACCTAAAAATGAGTAAATGTGGAAGGGAGGTATTTTCAGAAGTCAATTTTTCATATATTTTAGGAAAATAAGTGGCTTCAGAGTCTTATATAAAGAGGATACGTAGTGGACATTTATATGGGATGAATGGGACACCGTTGGAATTGTTGAAAAAAAGTTAGTTGTAACCACATTTCTATCTATCTAAATTCATAAAAAATAGTAAAAATAAATTTTAGAAGTAATAATGATAAAATATGGATACCCAATGGTTATTACCATGTTATAGGTCATTTTTGACATTATGATTAGGTTTTATTACCTTGTAAAAATTAATTTTAAATTGATCACTTTAAATAAACTTAATCACTTTCATGAATCCTTTTGGTCAAAAATTTATTTCATCATATTAGTTTATAAATAGTATACTGATTAAAACCATTTATTTTTTTTTAAATTCAATTCATAGAATAGGAAAAAATATGTTTAACTATAATCTCGTAGTCATAGTGAGAAATCAGGTTTTTAAAGTGAGAATGTTCAAAAGGGTATTATGTTTTAATATCTAAATTCAATAAATAATTGATTCCAATGGTATAAATTGGATAAATAGAAATATAATGGATCTATTATGATATTAATACCAACTTATAAATAAGTTAACTATATAAGTATTTTAGATGAAATAATATTTTTTTATTCAATTTCAATGTTTTTCATAATTCACCTAAAGATGATGTTTCTCATAAAAATACCAAAAATTCACCCTGATATTATTTTCATATTATGAATTAAAATTTTTTGATTATATTAAAAAATTAAATTTATATAATTTTTTAAAATTAATTTTATTATTATTTATAGAATGACATAAAAATAATTTTTTTGATAAAATGATATTCCCATACATATAAAGAATTTACTTAAAATAAAATGTTTTATAATAATTATGATATATTTAGATAAAAAAAATTAAATTAGTATTTAACAAAATTTTAACTATTCATGTAACATCTCGTTATCATTATAACAGGTATTCCTTAAACATTATCTTTGTTTTTTCCATTTCATTGACATTTTATTTTGTAGATTCGATATGGAGAGTACGTATAATGGTTAAGTTATATATTTTTTGGATTATAACCATCAAAATGACTTTTCATGAAGATTTATATAGGGTTACACTCTATGTAATAGAATTACACATCATGCAATGGTCCTATAAACAGGTCTGGATTGACTTCGCACTGGGAAGGTTACACGTCGTGATAGAATTAAAGACAAGTTTTTAACCTGGGGAGTCAATTTTAAATGAAAAATGTTACGCATTTTTATGACTATAAAACATAATAATTAAACATCCTATATTGCAATTACACATTTTGTAATACCCCAAATAAGTTTTTAAAATTGGAAGTGCGGCTAGTTAATATTTTTTGGTTCCTCTCTTGTTCATTCTAGGTCGACCAAAGGCTTTCCCAAGAAATTTTAAAGTCTGTCCAACCCTTATGAATCCATTCCTTTAGAATTTGATCAACATTTCACTTGTGGTGTGATTTCCTAAGTGTTTTCTCTCATTCTTTAAGATTCTTTGGGGAAAAAATCCCTTAGGGTAACATTGAAGAATTTTTGGGTTGGATGTGATTATTGAAAAATTATGTTTTCTTGGTGAATTGTCTAGTTCCAGGGAAAATTTAACAATCTATGTTGGAAAATAACTGGGAAAAATGGATGATCTGGAGGTGATAAAAAAATCATATACATGGTGGCATCGTTTTCCTATGTATACCAAATTTTTGGCAACCAAAATTTGGAGTTTGGTGAGCTTCAAAAAAGTCGATTTTCTTAATGATATCATCAAAATAAGGAAAAATAATGTGTTTCATGAAGATGAGCTTCAAGAATTGTATTTAACAAATATATGAAGAATGTTTATGGGGAGCTCTATGATTACGATAAGCTTAAATAATATTAGAGGTGAGAACATTGGGAGGGGGCATTGTAGCAGCAATGTAAAGGAATTGATGGAATACAGTACGATTACAATGAGCTCTACGATTTAAAAATTGTCATGGAGATTTGTGATATAATGATAATTTCATTAGGGATTTCATAGATTTTCTATTTGAGATAATGTGAATATTTCATTTCATGGAAGGTTCTCGAGTTGGTGGAATATCCTATAAATATGCCTCGATCCCATTGAGAAGAGTCGATAGTTTTTTCACAAAAAGTTGTAGATCTCGAATATCAAAGATGGTTCATAGAGGCAGTGAGCATCATGAAAGGTGGGAGTTTCGCGACGGCTAATCTAGCTCATAGAAATAGGTTCGTTCCATGTTGGATCAGTGGGCTTCATGAAGTAATTCACTTTGCGATGGTTTGAGCTCTACGATGGCCTAAGATCTACAAAGGTGTGTGCTTTGTGATGAAGCATGGCTTCGTGAAGGCTTGATTGTGCTTTGAGAAATTGGTATCTTCGCAAAATATGGATCTATGAAATGGTATTTCCAAATTTTGGTTCCCAGTGATTTGTGGAAAGGGGTATTCATTTGTGGATGAAATATGTACTAAAATAGAGCATCTAAAAATAGTGAATAATACACTCATTAGTGATAATGAAAGGACCTATAAGTATTTAAACAATGATTAGATCTTAAAAAGAAGTAGTGAACTCACTTCAGTTGAGAGTTCAGTGAGTTCTCAAATTTTGAATGGTTGTATACCTAGAGTGACAGTGAGTCTCCATCAAACATGTAAATGGTAGTGGGCTTATAGTGGATTTGGTACATCACACATTATCGTTGTATGCTCCTTGGACATATCCCAGTTAGGGGGAACCATGTAAGACTATTGGGTCATGTTCTAGATTTATGATTCATTCATATAATGAAATAGGAAGAAGATAGATAAGAGAATAGCTTCTAAGAACAAAACAAGATCAAAAGGGGAATTTGTTTTAATTTTTCATACGCGGATTCACCCCCCTCTCAGGGTATCTAGCCGAGTGGACCTAACAGTTTGTCTCTTTATACTTTCATGGGTTTTCAATGGACCATCTTGTAATTGATTTATTTATTCCCTACGGTGTTGTATCTTTCTTCTAGGTTGAGTTTTGAGGTCTTCTACACCTTCATTTTATTATATGGGTGTCGTTGAGTGTTTAGAACTTTTAGAAGAGGTATGTGGTTTTTTCCTAATTATCTAAATTGATAATTTCTAAATTTTATGATTTATATCAATTATTGTTTTAAATTAAATTTCTCAAATTTTATTTCAGTAAAATTGATCAAAACCGGATTCCAGAGAATTTGGATATTGTAAATGATTTTGGCATGAAAATTTGTAAAACCCCCAATTCCATTGAATTTGGGTGTGTTTACTAGAGTTGGTTGATTTAAATTGTTGAATGTAAATTAGGTATTTTTGGGAAATTATTTCAAATAAAATTTTGAATTTAATTGTGGGAAATTATTTTTCAAAAGGAAGCAATTGTTATTGAATTGATTTTCAAACTTTTGAAAATGTCTTAAAATTACTTGATAGAAACCTTGTGGTTTTATCTTATGAAAGTGCACATTTTTTATTAATCATAATTTTGGTTTTAAATTAAAAACTGAACAATCTAAATTAAATAATGAGTTATTATTATTTTTGAATAAATCATATAATATATTTCCCCTAATGTAAGAGAACATTAAATCCTTAGGTATTTGGTGAGTTTTTTGGATACACTCTACGCTATTACAATGTTATAAAACAGACCTATGGTGGGTCGCATCCCCAATGGGAGGGTTATGAGTCATCTCTATAACGTGTTATGTAGAAGTGAGTATACATATTTTTTTATGATCACTTATTGAGTGTAGAATCCTGTAGCTAGTTAATAATATCAAACCTACTTGGAATATGACCATGTTGATTGTGTATTTATTTAAATACAAGTTAACAATATATTCCAATGTTGTAAAACATCTTTCCATGAAATTTTTAGATTTAAATAAATTGGTTTTTGTAATTGTTTTCTTAATGATATTTTTAGATAAATTCAATATATTTTAATATAAATCAAGTTCTATAAAACTATTTTTCCATCAATTTGAAACTGTATAGCATGTTTTGTATAAATATGAATTTATTTTATAAAACTATTTATTTTGTAATTTTCAATGGTCTTCATTTTGATAATCTATATTTGGAATCTATTATGAAATCATAGGTGGTATACTATCCGGATCAGGCTCACACCCTACTTTTTACTTCGGGTGTTTGTAACATTATTCTATCAGGTTCAAGCAATGGGGAAGGACCTCAGGGAGGTGGATACAGTTATTGAACATTGGTCATGGTGAGTTGTGTCCTTAGGGACTAGGTATATTTTTTAATATTTGGTACTTGGGTTGTATTATTTGTGATTTTTATGTTTTACTGTATTCTGGTACTCTACTTCTAGAGGAGTTTCTTCTATATGCATGTTGATATTCTTGTCTTTCTTCTGCTATTTTTTTGGGCCAATTCATTCCCACTTACATGTTTAATGATTCCAAGTGATATTCACCAACAAATGGTGATCGAGAATTTCTTTTGTTCTATGTTAGGGATATCTCAGTTATCGAGTTACTAGGGTACCCATGTTGGTTTGTGACAAATTGGAATCAGAGGAGGCTATTGTGATTTTGACATAATCTTTGTATGAATTTGTGAAATCTTATTGGGACATAAGAGGTAGTTGTGATTGAGTGTCTATCTAGCTCCAACCACAATTAATCATATGTATCCATGGGTGGATAGGGAAAGAATTCTTGTGGATTAGTTCTATTATTTCCCATATCGTGATTTTTATAGAGTGAAATACCAATTTTGTTTTTTTTTCTATTGAGGGTAATAACTTTTCTTTTACTTTTTGATTGTTAATAAAATTTCTCCCTTCTATGTCCTAATGTTGGGTTGCATCATTTCATTGAGAATATGTGTGACTTTGATCCAAGAAGTGGGTGATATTAAATCTCAGTATGTAAATACTATTGTAGATCTAAAACATGTTGAGGTGACTGTGCACATTGTCAATGCTCGGAGGCAAGAATCACCTCTAGTTCTCGATATTTTTCCATTTATGGATCCTTAGTGATATTTTGATTTAAATAATTCTCAAGAGTTTCTTCAACCAAATCCACCATTTTTTAATGGATCGACTAATTCTAAACATTGTGATGAATGGTTGAGCAAGACAGAACACATTTTTGAGTTCTAGGAAACAAGAGATGTGAACAAGGTGATGTTTTCCACCATCGTGATTGATGAACCATGCAAAAGATTGGGGGACATGATGGTGATGGTAGGTAAGAATGAGGTATTAGTGAAGAAGGACTTCCAGGTTATTTTCATAAACTTTTTCAATCTAGATTCAATGGTGTTGGCCAAGAATGTGATGTTTTTCAAGATTGAGAAATCTGAAAAAACTATGACCCAAAATTCAAATAACTTGGATATGATGGGGTAGTTTACTCCTAAGATTTTATCCAATGGGAGGATTAAGTCTTAATGGTTCATTTTGGGTATTCAACCAGACATCCACTATTAGGTATTCTTGCTGAATATTCTCA